>CM021107.1:4028670-4757790 GCA_007115665.2 Sequoiadendron giganteum | reverse complement strand
GAGAGATAGAAAGAGGGGAAGGGAGAGAGGAGAGATAGAAAAAGGGGGAGGGAGGGAGAGATAGAGAGAGTAGAGAGGGAGGAGAGAGATAGAGAGAGGTGATAGAGAGGGAAATAAGGTGGAGATATTGAGAGAGGAGGCAAGGAGGGAGAGAGAAATAGGTATAGAGGGAAAACAAGGTAGAGAGAAGTAGATATGAAAGGAGAGATATAGGGAGAGGTAGGTATGGAGAGAGATGTGAGACAAAAATAGAGAGAGGTCTAGGTAGATAGAGGGAGGAGGAGATAAAGAGAAGTATAGAGGGAAGGAGAGGGGGAGGAAGAGGTAGGGATGGAGAGAGAGAGGTGAGAGAGATAAGAGAGAGGGGGGAGGGATAGGTAGGGAGAGAGGGGTGAGATAGAGAGAAAGAGAGTAGAGAGGTAAGGGGAAAGAGAGAAGTGAGATAGGTGATAGAGATGTGTGATGGAGCTTAAAAGTAGAGAGATAATGAGGAAGGTGGAGAGATTGAGAGGGGAGGAGAGGGGAGAGAGAAATATGTATAGAGGGATAGGTTAGATAGCGAGAAGTAGAGAGAAAAGGTGGGTGAAAGGAAGAGAGAGGGAGAGAGAGAGGGGAGAAAGAGAAGTGAGATAGAGAGAAGTAGAAAGGGAAGGAGAGAGAGAGGGAGATAGAGAAAATTAGAGAGGGAGGGAAGGAGAGAGAAGTGAGATAGAGAGAAATAGAGAGGGAAGGAGAGAGAGAATGGAAAGATAGAGAGTAGAGAGGGGAGGAGAGAGTGAGAGAGAAAGAGGAGAGAGGGAGGGAGAGAGGTATAGGTAGGTATAGAGAGAGGTGATGTAGAGAGTAGAGAGAGATATATAGAGATAAAAGGAGAGGGATGAGAGATAGAAAATTTAGAGAGGGAAGGAGGGAGGGAGATAGATATTGGAGAGGGAAGGAGAGAGAGATGGACATGTAGAGACATAGTTCTTGATCTCAAGGAAGATATTGTTAGATAAAGGGATGGAGATAGTGAGAGAGAGAGAGGTCTAGAGAATAAGAGATGAAAATGAGTGAGATAGAGAGAGAAAGATGAAATTTGACCTCCTAAGTACTAAACTTTGACCTCTTGATTACTGAAATTTGACATGCTGATTACTGAAATTTGACTAAGTCTAAAATTTTTAAGATCTTCCAAAAACTAGAATTTGCATTATAACTCTTACAGATCTGAAACCACTCTCAAACATCCTGCCTACTTATAGTTAAATTTTTATTTCATGTATATATTTTCCCTGACAAAGAAAGCAAAAATTTAGTTATGTGCAAAGCAGGCCATTTGGCGCTCGCCAAATGGCCTCCTTTGGACGTGTTATTTTACAGGATTTGCTAAATTTTCTCATATTTCCATCCGCGCTCCCCGTCTCATTTGCATGTCTTTCAATGCAATTTTATAAAAAACCGTGATAGCGTTAACCTCTCTCTTAGCTATCTAAATATCTAAAAAAAAATCATTTTGATTTAGTTAAGGTTTTGATCCATGGTTTCTATTGTAAATGCCTTCGTTTTTGGTCAAAAACCAACATGTGCTAGGTTTAGTACAGATTTTTACACGTTCACCGGAACGTGAAATAAATTACATTTTTTGAAACTAGACTCAATTCTACACATGATGAAAAAAAAAATCAATTTTCGATTAGTTTACAAAATAATTGGGGTGGAGCACGCTCAAATTTCAGCTTTTTAGGATGTGTCCATTTTGAAAATTCATAAAATATTATATATTCATTAAAAAATTATCTAAAAGAAGGAGGATAAACTACATGGTGTTAGCTAATTTCTCACCATTGGGATTTTTAAAATTCTAAAAAAAAAGTTAACCAAAAAAGGGGGAGCCCTCAGGCGCTATGCTATTTTTTTTGATAAAAACAGGACTTGTTTTGCCCCTTTTGAGACCCTTAATCTTCATTAATTTCAAAAAGCAATAGTATCTAAGAAAATAAACTCGGAGCACTTCAACTTTTGTTCTTGCAACATCTTGAAATTTTGAGCGTAACTATCTCCATTTTCTCGTGCAAATCAGATTTTGCTGATTTCAGGAAAAAAAAAATGGCATCTTAAGAGCCAAAATTGTGTCACAGATTGGTGCACTTACCCATATATTAGATATCATTTCTCTAGAGAGGTCATGGAGAATGAAGTAAAACTTGAGTATTTTCTGACAAAGGATTAGATTGCTGATATTTTCATGAAGGATCTTCTTAAAGATACTTTTGAGTATCTCCGAAAGAAGTTAGGGGTTATTACCCCTTCTTTCATAAACTAAGATGCATATGAAGATACATCAGTCTAGTGGATTCATGGTTCTATCTTTTTGGACTGATGTTTTGGTGGATACCTCTCAAAGGGAGCAGGTAGTTTCAAGGGTTTTCATTGTGAGTATTATGTTTCCATGTCAAAGGAAGATTTAATGAACATATCTTTTTCCTTTGTCATTGATGTCAAAGGGGGAGAAAGCTAATAAGAGAAAGAAGGTAATGAGAAAAACGATCTTCTAAGGGGGAGAAGCAAAAAGAAAATCCTAAGAAGTATATTCATAACTGGTATGGTGTCTTTGATGGTTTTTCACATCATGTGTTGCCATCAATGACAAAGGGGGGATTGTTGCAAGAATGAAGAAAGGATTGAAGGTGTTGGACCATTGATGTCAACTAGTCAACTTGTTATCTACTAGTTGTTGTTGGTTGTATATGTTGAGGATATTGATAAAATTATATAAAAGAAATTTTACAGGTATGCAGTTGTTGATTTGGTATTTTCCCCTATGTTCATGTGGTTCAAATATGTCGGTTATGGTTGTTGAAGGTTGCTATATCCATATTTTTGGTTGTTAGTTCATTGAGAAGTTTGAGTTGTGTTCACCAATTGTGAACTATATTTTTTTGTGTTCTGGTTGAGGTCTAGGAGAAATGTTGCTAGTCCAAATTTATCTTTGATGAAGTCTTTTGACTTGTGGTTCTAGAGTTAAGATGTTTTGGTTGCATTGAAGATATTTTTGGTTTCTATAAGTTTCGAGTTTAATTTTTGGTTTCTATAAGTTTCGAGTTTAATTGTTCTATGTGTTTTACACTGGTTCAACTGACCTTTTGTTAAGCACTATCTTTGAAGTTAATGAGGCGTGTTGGATCTATTTTCGGTCATGGTAAAGCATGTGTTTGGGTCACCCTCATTCTAATTCCACCCTAAGATGGTTGGCATTGACCTAATTTGAATTTAAATTTAGATGGCCGACTTTGGATATTTTTCAAGGTTGGAGATAGTATAAATACAGTATGAGCTAGTAATGAAAAATGTACAAAAGGAAAGAAGGAAGATAAGTGAAATAGTATATTTGACATTGATGTTATTCAAAAATTATGTGTGAGTTGTGTGTGGCAAATCAGTGTGAAGCTTAATGTTGAGTTTTCGGATGTAGTGAGCAAAAGGCGAACTCTATCATTCATGCAAGTTATTCAAGTAACTATGGTGGAATCCTTTGTTGCATTGGGATTGTAGTCTCTCTATAACAAGTCTTCTTTGTATTATTTTTATCTCTATGGTAGTGAGCCCTCCAGGTTGTATCCCTATTGGACAATGAGTCCTTATTTTAGGTAGTGAGCCTTATTTTAGACAGTGAGCCTTATCTCAAGCAATGAGCCTTTTTGTAATCAATTTTGATATTCTCTATAGTGTGAGTTAATCCTCATCGTGGTTTTTCCCTCATTGGTTTTTCCACATAAATATGGTGTTATTTTGTTTATGTGTTGAATTTTAGTTTCTACATTGGCATTTGATGTATTAGTTTCGGTAATTGAATTAAAGGTGAAAATTTGTGAGAACTAGTTGACCCTCCGCTCTCAGTTGTCCTATTCAACAGAGAGGTAGTAATTAAAATGAAGAGCTGCAAAAAAATTGGAAAATCTATTGAGGAATGGAGTGGCGGGTTAATCATAAGAGGTAATCAGATTATTTATGAATCTCTTAAATGTCTCCAAAAGGTGAATGCTTCAAGATAAAAATTCCAAGAGGAGATTGTCACTGTTAAAAAAGAGGAAAGGGTATGGAATCATTATGCAAATGAAACCAAAGAAATGATAGGCTTTGGGATGGAAAATTTAGCCACTAAGAAAATCATACCCAACGTTGTTGATGCTCACTGCTTGATTTGGAATAAAAGTGTGGAATGGAAATTACAAGTCACAAGGCAAGTTTTGCAAAAGCTTTTGGAAGTCTGAACTGAATGCAATGCAATCTTTGAGGAGGTTCATAAAAATCTTGTTCCCCTCATATTACAACCTAACAATGGAGGAAATGGGAATAATGAGAATATTAAAGCCTTAGAGAATGATTTCAAGAAGATATTTGATGGGATTTTCAGCTCCCAATCTTTTGATGCTGAACATCTAAGGAAATTCAGTGAGTTGGGTCTCATCCTATCTCAGGAAATAGGGCTCGTGAATACTTATGACTAGAGAATTGAATTCATTCGACATAGCCAGCTAGCATGGAGGTTATGAATGGGGAATATGACCATTTTGCACCATAAGGAGCTTCTACCTATCACAAAGGCTTTCCAAGCCTTGGGGAAATGACTTGCCATGTCTATAGAATCTGGAAGCGAAGTGCCACCATCGAAATTTTAAGTTTCCTATTATTTCTTGAAAATAATTTTAATTCTAATTAGTTATGGGTGAGTAAAGAAGCGGTACTCATCTGCTCTTTTTTTTTTTTTAACTAACTCTCACTAGACATCATTGAAAATGAGTGATATTATACTACTACTTAGAATACAATTTTGTTGTGAATTGAAATCTCTATTTGTCTGTGTTCATCTAGTTCTCTAGTTGTTTGTGTACATCTATTTTATGGAGACATTCAATATTCTTAAATTTGTGTGTTTGGGTATATCTTGGTGTTTATACTTTTCTTGTGTGTGGGTGTATGCATCTATCTTTGTAATAAATTTCATTTTGCAAGTAATATTGGGCTTATATTTCTATTATCTCATCTTAAAAATATTGGCCTTTGCACCAATAATTTCATAATATGTTTCATGCAAACTAATCTTTGTGACCGTATCTTTATAATTTATTATATGAAAACTAGTCTTTGTGCCAATACCTTTATCACTTTTCTTCTGCACTTGATATTAGGAATATTCCTTGTATCGAGTTTTGCCTTTCTTTCTTTCAAGTTAAAAGCATACATATATTCATTTAGTTTTATTTAAATTCATTGTATATCATACGAGGGATTTGTACCTCCAAACTTAAAAGGAAAGTCACAAATGAAATTGTGAACTTTCCAGAGCTGTTGATAACAATCGCACCTTTCGAGCAAAAGAATCAACATTTCTCAAGGTGCCCAATCTGTTAGCCAAAAAAAATTTGGCAACTCCATTGGAGAGAGAAGGGTTGAGATAATATTTGATTTTCCTTACCTGAGTTATACATAGTTAACATCCTAAACCCATCTTAGATTCCCAAAGATTTACTAGGGGAGAGAGAAATAGAAGTATTTCGGATCCATTTTTTGAGTCTTTGCAAAGGAGTAACTTCTCTTACATTATCCCTTCTCAAAGAATGGTTGGGGCTAGAAGTAGACCTGGTTCTCCAACTATAACACCTCTAGACTATTCAACTTCTCAATCCTTAGTGTTACAAAAAACTGTCCTTATAGTAGTTGTAAACTTTACTCATAATATGGCTAATCAATTGCCTATTCCATGGGGGGCTGCTATTGGTCCTTTGATTCTGGGAAACAACTTACATAACTTACCTAAGGGCTCTTGCAAAATCTTACCCAAGTTCAAGGGTGATGGGAAGATTTCACCCTACAAGCATATTGATGCCTTCTTTGTAGCCTGCGGTGTGCTTGGAGTACAAGAAGAAGATGTGGTAGCTATACTTTTTGTAGAATCCTTGGTGGATGTTACGATGCAATGGCTCTACCAACTATCATGTGGTTCTATTAACAATTGGGAAACTATGATATGTAAATTTGAAGCCATATTTAAAAGTGAAAATGATGATCTTTCATTGAAAGTGCAAGTAACACAAATGAAGAAAGAGGCAAGTGAACCTATGAGAGAATTTTTTGCAGAGTTTAATAGATTGGTATCTCGGATCAATGTTGCTAAGAGACCCTTTGAAGAGATGAATAATTTTTTCTTCATCAATTCACAACACCCAGATATTAGTTTTCTTCTAAAGAGACAACAAGTGAATACTTTGGAGGCCATGCAAATGCTTGCTATTGAATTAGAAGATGATTTTATCATGGTTGGGAAGTGGAAAAGAGAGATGTATACAAAGAAATCGCAACCAACTACTTCATCAAACCCTATGATACAGAGACTAGCGAATGACATTATTGCTCTCAAAAGGAAATTACCTAAGAGCAATCAAACTTATCAAGACTTCTCAAGAAAGACTTGAAGTATTAACCAAGTAATAAGAACCTTCCCTTGCCTCTAACCCAACAAAAGTTGGTAATAGAAGCTCCTCGGGGAGACAACAAGAAGAATATGTATGCTTTTCACCTCAATTTTGACCACAATGGATCAGAATGTCTTGAGATGAATAGATTCATGCAAATGGCCACTATGAAGGAGGTCATTGAAGATGTTACTAAAGAAGCTAATCCTTCCAATTAGTATGGTGACTCTGTGAATGGGTACCTCAAGTTTGAACCTAATGATGATAGAGCCAGAGATGTCTACATCACTCTGGATGAGCCTACCTGTGTTGTTGTCACATGAGGACAACAAAACACTAATAAAAAAGGTACTCAAAACTCTCCCAAATTTTTGCTTACTAGAGCTAGTGCCACTTCAAAAAGTGAGAATATCTTCCACATGGTTAAAAAATATTCTTCTAGATCTTCAAATGTGTCACCCACTAAAAAATATTCTAGAGCTTTTGATATTGTTGAATTCTACAAAATTCTAAAGTGCAAATCTCACAAGAAAAATACTTGCATATGAACCCTAAGGAATTAGACAGATTAGTTGAGTATGCTAGACCAGGACAATTTGAGTCCCATGTTGGCTTAGATGAGTGCATAATTAGTTCTTAGAACTCAGCTACTAATGTGGCATCCAATAGTAAAAAATATTCATCGTACACCTTTGAGGATAAACCCAACCCTTTCTATGTGTCATTATTTGTGAATGGGTTCAAATTGAATAACTATATTATTGAATCTAGCACCTCTGATAATGTTATTCCTATGCAAACTTCTTAGGATTTGGGACTAAACCTAACCAAGACATTTGGGAAATGTTATTCCATGGAATCCAAGCAATTTCCTTTGATAGGATAGATTAAATATGCACAAGTTGCACTTGCAGTCCATCAAAACAAATGACTCAAGCTCATAATTCTTATGGTTGATATACCTTCCAGCTATGGTATGCTTTTAAGCAAAAAAAATTGTAAAGACCTAACAGGAAAAATTCAGTTGGATTGGTCTTATGCTACCATACCTATTGGGAGTAAAAAGGTGTGTCTAGATCCTAAGCCCAAGGCCAAGATAACGATGTTGAAATCAGAAGACCCTAAGGCTCATATCTTGTTTGAAGCAGTTGATTTTGGGAACTATATGTTATTTTTGGATGAAGATAAAGAAGCCAGAATGGTTGGGCTAGACTCAAATTTGGAGCTTTGGATGATGGAATTTGATGGGAGCTGCTCTAATTCAGGATCGGAAGTAGGTGTGGTACTTATTTCCCCTTTTGGTGAACAATTCCCTTTATCTTATAAGTTGGAATTTATAAACACCAATAACACTACAAAATATGAGGCCCTCTTGTTGGGATTGGCTCAAGCAAGAGGTATGGGAATTAAGATGCTCATAGTTTTAGGGGATGCAAAATCAATTATCAATCAAGTGCAAAAAAAATTCACTATGAAAAATGAAAGGTTAAGACATTATAGGAACAAGGTATGGGATGTTATTGAATGTTTTGATACATTTTCAATAGAGGCTATTCCCAGAGTGCTAAACTCTAGGGCTGATTCTTTAGTTGTTATTGCTTCCCTATTGCTACCCCATCTTGATTTCAAAAATAAATCTTATAGGATTGAATTGATTTATCGACCCAACGTCCCTGAAAATGTTAATCACTGGAAATTATTTAAGAATGATAAGTAGATTTAGGCCTTCTTGGAGAATGCATAAATGTTTTCTCAAACCTTCTTCAAGGGAAGTACTAGTAAATAATTTTGCCCTAATGATATCGGTGAGCTAAAGGATGGGGTCATCTAGTTGAAAGGTAACATAATTCCTAAGGGATTAGTTTCTTTGGAGGATCTATTTGATCGGCATGATCAATCCATTAAATGGAAGATGAACAAATCTATCAATAGTTCTAGAGATTTTGAAGTGCTAAATATCGGGAGTCCTAATTCTCCTAAGCTAGTCTGTATTAGGAAAGGATGTTCTCTAGAAGAAAGGGAAAAGATGATAGCTTTACTCATCAAGTACAGGGAATTTTTTCTTGGTGCTATGAAGATCTAAATAATTTTATGGACAAGAAATTTCAGGATCATATTCCACTGAAAGGGGGAATAGTTGCTTTCAAGCAGAAATAAAGAAATTACAACCCTAAGGAAGCTGATGAAATTTTTAGGGAAATCTACAAGATGCTGAAGGCTGAAATAATCTACCTAATTCGTCATTCAACCTGGGTAGCCAACATTGTTCTAGTCCACAAAAGGAATGGTGAAATAAGGATATGTGTCGATTTTAGGGACCTGGACCAAGCATCTCTAAAAGATAATTACCCACTCCCAAACATGGATCATATCCTACAGATAGTTGTTGGCTCAAAGATGATGTCCATGTTGGATTTTTTTTCTGGCTACAATCATATTAGTGTGACGGGAGGATATCAACATAAAACAATGTTCACCACATCATGGGGAATTTTTTCCTACAATAGGATGCCTTTTGGACTTATTAATGTGGGAGCAATATTTCATAGAGCTATGAAATTTTCCTTTAGAGATCTCAGGACTAAGATCATAGTCATCTATCTTGATGACTTAAGAGTATTCTCTAAGAAAAGAGTGAATCATCTGAGGGACTTGGAGCAAGTGTTGCAAAGGTGTAAAGAGTATGAAATCTCCCTTAATCCTAAGAAATCAATATTCAGAGTTATTGAAGGTAAGTTGTTAGGTCATATAGTTTCCAAGGAAGGGATTAGAATAGACCCCAAACGAGTTAAATTTATCCTCCAGCTATGCCTCCCTTTGAGTAAAATTAGTGTGAAATCTTTCTTTGGACAAGTTAACTTTCTGAGAAAGTTTTTTTTGGATTTCTTTGAGATTACCAAACATATAGTGGAAATGATGAAGGAGCAATAGGTTTTCAAATGGAATGCAATTGGAAAATAGGCCTTTAATGAAATCAAAGAATCAATTTCCCAAGCTCCTATTTTGGTCTACCCTAATTTTAAAAAGGATTTGATTATTTACTATTATTCTTCAGAGCACACTGTATTTTCTATCCTACTCCAAGCTGATGAGAAAAATGTGTAAGCACCCATAGCCTTCATGAGCATTCCATTGAAGAAGCAGGAGATTGAATACTCTCAAATGGAAAAGCATGATTTTATAATGGTCAAAGAAGTTTAATAATTTCACTTCTAAATACTACACTCAAATTCATTTGTATACGTACTAGACCCTATTTTCAAAAGCATCCTCACTCAACAAGATGTCGGCTGCAATAGAAGAGGAGGATGGATCACTAAAGTACAAGAATATGATTTGGATCTTAAGCCTACAAAACTAGTTCGATGGAGAGGACTCAATAAACTCATGGTAGAGGATCATAATGAGCAAAAGGATGAGTAACACCTTCCTTTGGTTCTAACTATTAGCCTTAAGGATGAATTTTTCTCAGACATCACCTACTTTCTCACTTACGGAGAGTGCCCAAAGCATATTTTGGAAAAATAGAGGAGGAATCTAAAGCTAAAATCCACTAAGTATGTTATATTGTACGAAACCTTGTACAAGAGAGGGTCGAATGGTACATTCCCAAAGTGCATGGATAAAATTCAGCAAGAGAGGTTGTTGAGAATGTTTCATAATGAAGCATGTGGAGGAAATTTTTCTTCAACTGTGACTGCCTTAAAAATATTAAGGCATGGTTATTATTGGTAGGGAATGTTCAAGGATGCCTATTACTGGGTGGTGAGATGAAAAAAATGCAAGTTTTTTTCAGGCAAACCTCAGTTGGCAGCGCTCCTGCTTAGGCCTGTTGTAATTGATGGACCTTTCCAACAATGGGGCCTTGATTTCATAGGACCTATTTTTCATCAGTCGAGTGGAGTTCATAGTCAAATTCTCATAGCAATAGACTATTATACCAAGTGGGTAGAGGAAATTCCTGTGAAGAGAACCACTTCGGAGGTGGTCTATGATTTCATCAAAGAAAACATCTTAGTCAAAATTCATAGTTCTCTACAAGTTAGTCATTGATAATGCAACAAGTTTCTCCTCTGATAAAATATCACTCTTTTGTTATGACTATGGGATCTCCTCATCACATTCAGCTAATTATTACCCCCAAGGGAATGGATAGGCCAAGTCCAGTAATAAGAATCTAGTAAGTATCATTAAGAATTTGGTGAATGAGAATCAGAAAGATTAGCATAAGAATCTCTACGAAGCTCTATGGGAAGAAAAAACAACTCGAAAGAAGGCAATTTGAATGACCCCTTTCGAGCTATTTTATGGAGTGGGAAGTGTACTACCTCTTCCCCTGGAACTATTTGCCTATAAGTTACAAACTACAATTGAAGATCAGGAATTCCATGATTCCACGGAAAATAAGATCCTATACTTAGCCAAGATTAAAGAGAAATGTGATGAGATGGTAGACAGAATAACTATACACTAGGCTAAGTTCAAAAATATCTTCGATAAAAAGGACACACCGAGGAAGTTCATGATTGGAGACTCAGTATTACTATGGGATAAACACAGAGAGCTGAAGGGTGCTCATAGGAAATTCGACTCTCTCTAGACTTATCCATTCAAGATCACTCAAGAATGTGGACCAAATACCTTTTGTTTGGCTTATCCCATTAACACCCCCTAGTTATTCCCTACAATGGGTAGGATCTCAAGCTCTTCTAGATATGAGTGCCCTTTGGGAGCTTTCTCTTTGCAAATATTTAGTTTAGGGTTTTTGCTTCAACTTTGGTTGTGTCTTCTTTGTGTATGAGAGTTTTAGTTCGATGATTTATTCTCTATTTACCAATGGATAAGGCACTAATTATGTTAGTATTCTTCTTGGTTCTATGCTTCATCCTTATTATTCTTTGTCCCTAGCCAGAGCTAATTGTTACTCAATTTTTGGTCACCTTGGGAAAGTATGTCTATTTCAAATTTTAGCTAAGTTATGAGTCGAAGGTGTTTTAAGTGGGAGGTATAACTCTAGTGGTGTTTTATGAGGTTACTCTAACTCTCCTTTTACCCACCATGTAACTCATCCTATTTGTTTTGAATGTACTGGTGGTGTTTTTCCTGTTATATGAACTTCTGAAATTCCCACTTTGGTCTATTTTTGAGCTAAGGAAGTGTGGATGATGTGTTGCTAATTTCATCGAACTCTCCCATTTTTTGCCTAGATAGAGGCAACTAACTTGTCAACTCTCCTTAGAAAGAAGGAGGTGTTTTGTAGCTAAGGATGAACCTTGGTGGTGATTTTCAAGATTATATGAACTATCCACTTCTTTTCTCATATAGCTATTCCTTTTCAAATTTTTGAAAAGAGGTTGTAATGCAATGGTTATGTGAAAGCTAACATGTGCATACATGACGAGGGGATATCATTTAATTCCAATCTACTTGCACATCTCCCATGGGGAATTAAAAGGAAATTCATGCAAAGAATAGACATTCTTCAGCTATGAAATTCATAATGGGATATGTGATGAAAGAAAGCATGCCAATGCAGATTTCCACCTTAAGAATCCAAGGTCAGTTTGACATATTTGCATCCTTATCTTTCCTTTTTGAGCTTATGATTTTCAATATTTCTTTTCCCTGCATGTTAAATTACCTAATGAAAATCCATTCGAACCCTAGCAGTCCAGGCATGGCAAGAATTAAGTGTCAAGGTTATGAGTATATCCCAGGGTTAACATGTGACATGCTTGAGATAGGAGACACCAAGCTCAAGCAAGTAAATATGAATGATCTTAGAGAAAAATTCATTGTGCCCAATCCACAACCCATCACACAAAAGGTAATCGAAAGTGGATTGGTGGGATAGTTGTGTTTCTCATAGTTGTCCAATGTCCTGAGTTGATTCTTGAATGTATATAAAATTACAACACTCAGACCTGGGAAATTAGAACTAAAAATAATAGGTTGGTGGTTAAAATCCAAAGAGCCACTTTTGCCTCCTACTTGAGAATTCTAGAAAAGGAGCCATACTCAACCCTAGACTTCACTAGTATTCAAATTGATTTCTCACTCAAAAAAGGGGTACTATAGGAACATAATGGCAAAGAATTGGTTGGAAAAACCTAGACGAGGTAAATCTCAATTGCCTTAGACTTTATATAGGAATCATTTTGTGGATGAGATATCTAACATTGTCTTTTCGTTACACTGAGTTTGAGGAAATGAGGATGCCCATGGTTCCAATAATGGATGTAATTTTTCATCCAAATTATACTCAAAGGGACCCATTTCTAGATTGGGTGACACTCATCAATGACAAGCTACACATTTTGCTTATTTACTTCACCATTGATAGGGCATTTTATATGTCATATTATTTAATCTATGCCATTGAAATTACCAAACCATGGCTAGGCTTGAGGCCAAGTGATCTTCCCCATGTGAAAGTGCCATTTTTTGAGTATCTTGATAAGTTGCAGCTAAACAAGAGCTTTCTTCACCATAGGAGGATATCAGACACTTTCACTATGAGAGTGGCTAGAGAATTGCAAGGGAAATTTAAGATGCGGCTTTCACTTGAAGCTATGCAATTTTTCAATTTCTATGGTAGCCATTTCATCCAATTATAAATATTTTCTTATATTAGTGTTGGTAGTTTCACTGGTTTTCCCATAAAACTCCCAAGGCACCCAAAAGATAATTTTGTGATGATTGAGGTCTACAAGTGAGCTATAAATAAAATAGGAAAGGTGTGCAGGATTACCTCCTATTCTATTTAGGCCATTCAATTGTGTCCTAGGAATCCTAATTTTATTGACTAACAACCTCACAAGGTGTGTTAATTCAAAATGAAGAAGACCTAGGAAGGGTTCTTTTAGATTTCAAGTGGTTCACCACCAAGAAAATTCTTGGAAAAGATAAATGAACATTCAACCTACAAAACCTTTTATGCAAGCTAAATGAGAGATGTAAATAATGAAAATATGCAACACCAAGTTAGGGTATGTGTACCTAGGAAGTTTGGATATGTTGTAATGATTCTATAAATGTAAAGAAGTTGTCAAAATATGCCTTGGATGACTAAGATGCCCAAGATGGTATTAGGCCCACTATTGATCTTCGAGGCAAATACAGAATCTTTGAATGTCAGAACCGGATCTGAAAGAATCTCTAAAAGCTATTCTTGGGAGGACTAAGATGCTCAAGGTGGTGTATTAGCCCTGCTCTAAATTTCTAAAAAATCCAAATGTGGTCATGAGCTCTCAGATCTGCACTTGCTTCTTCTCAGATCTCAGGTTCCGAAACTTTCGGATCTAGCATGTAGGTGGGTTTCCCTGAAGATGACGACTTTGGCAATGCAGCTTTGCAACTTTGACAACTTTGCATCTTAAGTGATCTTCAAGTCTTCAACTTAGATCTCCAAACACAAACATGCAAGAAGGGGAAAACTTGTTGATTGTTAGTGAATGGGGGTTTTCCTTATTCAAACCCCTTGTTGGTAATTAAACCTTGAAATGAAATAATTAACTGAAGGAAAATGGTGAGTGAAAAATATGCAATGCTACAACTCACCAAACCCTTGTAAAGTCTGCAAAATTGTGTGAAATGGTTGCAATGGATATAGATCTTGAAATTCTTGATAGATATGGACTTGAATTTCTTACTTGAATTAAAACCCTACATCACAAATTTTAGCACAACAACACACATGATGCAAGAATATCCTTTGACATGATGCTTGAATCTTGATGATGGCTCCAACTGCTTAATAAATTACTATTGAATGCTCTTGTGAACTCAATTTGACTATAGTGAATGCTCTCACAAAAGACTTGAATTGCTTAGATTGCTTGTTAGGAGAATATGAGAGAAGGAACCTTGTATTATACTTATCTATGCTTAATATCCTAAAATTATATCACACCAAGCCAACATATGAATTCATTAAATAAAGGAGGCTAAATACCACCAAAATTTGAATTTAAATCTTGAAAATAGCTCAAGGAGGACTAAGGCACCCTAGATGGCATTGTAGTCCCAAGTGATGAAACTTGGGGCATAGACACCAAAAAGGGGCCCAATTAAGATGCCTCAAAATCAGGGTCCCAAAGCCTCGGGGGTGTTGGAACTATAAACTTTTGAAAAAATATCATTGGCCATTCGTGCTCATTAGTGTCCTTAGGAGTCCTAAAGTTATCTTCATATAGCATATTCACCAAGATCTAGGTAAATTTTATCATATAATCACATAAATTTTATCTAACCCTGAAAATTTTGATATATGGAACATATCGACATAAGATGATGCAAGTCTCACCAATACTAATGCACATTCCTCTAGTATATCGGCAAGAAACGGGTTGTGTCACGTTGATGAGGACATATGTCGGGAGTACATGGGTTCATGGCTTCTATCGGCAGGACAATGACTATCGGCATGATGGTGTGAGGTCATATCAAAATTATATTTATCCCACCGCTTATAGCAAAAGAATATGTATCAGCCAGAAAAGGATCATCGAAGTAAGTTTCCGAAAGACATCCCGAGATCTTTATCGGTCTTGCTGATAAAGCAAAGGAGAACATATTCGATGAGACAAATGATGCCGAGAAGAGTTCGGGGAGTCTTACCGACCTTCCATGTTATACCGATGGGGTGGTGCATGACAACATGCACAGAACTAAAAATTGTCGAGAGAACAATGTGCATGGTCTCACCGAAGAAAGGATGTATCGGTAAGATAAACCTCAGTGGGGAGATCTAAGAAAGGTCACAGTGAGTGTTATTCCATCGGCCAAACAATTTCTTTATCTCGACAATCTGAGTAGACAAAAGGGAACATCTCGGCGAGATGAAGAACCGTTGGAATAAGGTAGAGAACTGTTAGCCCAATTCGTTACTTCATGGCGATAGGTTTGCTTCGGTGTAATTCATGGCGACATTAAAAAATATTAAGGTGAAACTATAGGGGAGACTTGTGATGTCGAGGGAGCTACAAGATGTCTTAGCGGATATATGAACGTTGAACAGAAGGATCAGCCAAAGAATTAAAATATCTTCTTGATATGCTACGTGATGTGACAATGAGAATTTCGAAGAGCCTGCTTCATTCTATTGAATCCCTCTTGTGTTATTTTTTTCCTTGATGTCACTTTATGATTCTCTAGAATCTTGATGGTTATCTTCTTAGTTGATCCATTTTTTGATTGGCACATCTACTTCATTGATTTTATTATCTTGGTGGCACTAATCATTTAACTCCATGTGTAGATTACAAATGATTGTTGAGGTCTTCTGGTTACAGGTCATTTTCTCCATTAATCAGGTGATACATTTCTGGTTTAACATTTGTGTTTCAATACTTCAATTGATTACAAGTGACTGGCATGATCAGTTATTTTATAGGTTGTTTACTTATGCTTGATCAGTACAAGCATCTTGATTTTTGTCAAGGTATACTTCTCTTTCTTTAGTCAGTGGCATGGGTTTAAGGATCAATCTTGTTATTATTTTGAGCATCTCAGTTTTCATCTCTTGGAAAGTTGGTTTTAATGAATTCAGTTATGGTATTTGGTATGGGAGAATGGCATTTAGAATCTTGCATAATATCTAGCTTCTATTTCTTAGGCATTGGAAATTATATTGCATTGGACTTTATCAAGGTGGAACTTGACCATGGGTAAAGGCATTCTATTCGATCTTCTATTTGTATTTGTGTTGGTTCATTTGGTTGACATTTACTTCAAGCCTTAAGGCCGATTGCAGTCATCAAAGGTTTGATTATTGTTTATGTCACATTGGATGTGACTTTGCCTTGACTTTTTTGGAACTTCAAGTATTATGAGTTTGACTTTATTTATGAAATAATGCATGGTATTATTGAGTCGTCATTACTCATTGTCTAAAATAGTCAAATGCCATAATGCCTATTGGCATGCAAACCTTGGATATGCCCATGGACTTGACATGGAATAATGAGTTTTCATTTAATCATTGTCCTTTCCGGACTTCAAATGGTTATCAATCTTTGCAAAGGAATCACATGTTTCTTTTTGGAAGTTTAGCGAAAACAAACTATTGTCATTTCACTCTCTTCAAGTTTTTTTGTTTGGAACCCTACCGGCCACCACCATGGATCATTTCTTTCGGTCATTTCTTTGTTATCCTTGGAATTTTTTCTCTTGGATAGTGATTGGGAGCAGTCAGGAGACCATCACAATGGTCACTTTGTGTGTCAGTTTCCAGCCACTGGGTATAGGCACGTTTTTGGAAGGCAATGTGGCCATTTTTATCCTCTGCAGGACTGGTAATCTTCTTTTGATATCAACTTCATTACTACCATGTATTCTTATATTGATTGGTTTATAGATCCTCTTCTAGAAAAGCAAGATGAGTACGTGCTAAATCTATCTCTATTTTTGCAAACAGAAAAATGAAAACCGTCAATTGCTTTCTAGAGAAAAGTCTAAAATGTTTTTTCTTAAAACAAAATCATGACTGCAAATTATTTTAAAGGTTATTATGACAGTTATTTTAAAGGAATTGTGATTTCTGGTTGTGGGTAGTAATAATGTCATTGAGTCTCTTCAGTTGTTGATTTGGGTTCTTGGACAACGGTTCTTGATTGCATGTTTGTGAGGTTGTTTCAGTCGCACTTCATTGTGGTTTCAATTTCTTAATAATTGCAACCTCTATAATGGGTATAGTTCATGGAATATTCTCTTAGCCTCACTTGAAATTGTGGGTAACTATTATAGTGCATGATTAATAGCTTTCAGTTACATGTTGGTTGGGGTTTCAGTTACTTTAGTTTTGTAGCAGCTTATTTGTCAAAACTCTTATGGGATATGCATTGTTCGTTACTACTTCTGGGTATAATCTGAAAGAGGTTTCTTTTGCTAAAAATACTTCAGTTGTTGTGCTGGTTTTGTTAGGGAAAAATGGTTATCATTTTCTGTTTTTAAATGATGAGTTCTCACTACTTTTGTGAAAGCACTGCATGTCCAGGCTTCTAGTGAAGATATGTTCTGTCACACCACTATTCTTGGACATTGTTGTTCTATCCTCAATAGAAAGAAAGAATCTCCCATTTTTTATCACTGCAACATCAGAACTGTTACTTAACAGTTATTCTGTAACTTGAAAACAACCTTGTATAACCTTTTGGAAAGTGTAATTCGAGCAACTGTGGTAATACTTCCAATATGTAATGATATTTTTTGTAAAAATCCAAAAACAGTAAGATTAGGGTTCTATCATGAAAGGAAAACAAAACTTGAAACAAGGGTATTACTATTTAGAGATGTGAAAGTCTATTCTGGTTTTTTGATGCTGAAAATTGGAAAACACAATGCGTAGTCAGATTTGTAGTTCTCTATATGGAAAAAGGTTGAAAAAAAAACAGTGAGAAAAGAATTAAAAGATGTATCATTGTAATACAGTTTGATGAGATTGCATTGTGACTGTGATAGGATTTTCCTCAAGCTGCATCGAGATTAGATAATGCATGGAATTCTAAAGAGTCAATTTGACTCTTGAAAATTCTATGTTTTGTCTGTCAAGAGGCACTTGACAAAAATCAAGTGAAACAAAGAGATCCTTTGTAATATTGTACATTCTATTGGATATCAGGAAAGATTTTGGTGCTCCTTGAGATTGGTGTCTCTAAATAAAGGGGTTCGTTCTCCTTGAGTTGGTGCTCAGAAATCAGCCATTGAGGCTTTGTCAAAATAAATTATTGAAATGAAAGCCTAAAAAAGGTAGCAGGTTCAGGAGTGGTTTTTCTACCCCAGGAGGGTTTTCCAAATGGCATATCCTGTGTCTATTTGTATCTCTGTGACTCATTTGCTTCAGTACTTTACTTCTTTAAAATGCAATGTTACATTACTCATTTCAGTTTGTATGATTGCATTTTAATACATGGATGACACTATCAATGATAAATGAGAACATATGTATGGTTCTTTTCAATTTCAGTTTAAATTGTTTAAGAAGTTATAAACACCGATTCATCCCCCTCTTAGTGTATTTTCACTCCAACAATTAGTATCAGAGCCTAGGGTCCTCTGATAGGTCTTTCCAACCTAGGATTGATTCTGGACTTGGAGTCTATTCAAAATGTCTCAAGCTCATGAAGGTACTTCCATGACTAGAGCTCCATTATTTGATGGAACTGATTATGTATTCTGGGAAATCAGAATGGAGACTTATTTAACTTCTATAGACCTTGATGTCTAGAGCATAGTATTGATTGGGTACACCGTACCAGCTACTTTGCCAACTACTTTTGATGAAAAGAAGAGATATGAAACCAATGCAAGAGAAAATCATGCTCTTCTTTGTGCTTTGACTAAAGATGTCTTCATCAAAGTCATGCACTGCAATTTTGCTAGAGAAATTTGGACTAAACTTGAAACTATCTATCAAGGAAATGAAAAGATAAAACAGTCCAAAGTCCTCACTTTAAAACATCAGTTTGAAGAATTAAAAATGAGGGATGATGAAAAAGTTGCTGACTATTTTTTGAGATTTGATGAAATTGTAAATGCCATGAAGGGTCTGGGAGAAGAAGTCAAAGATTTTGATGTTGTAACCAAGGTCATTAGAACCTTTCCAACAAAATTTGAAGCTAAGGTAGTACTCTAGAAGAGAAGAAACATTTTACCCAGCTTACCCTTGACAGTCTACAAGGCACTCTGACTGCCTATGAAATGAGGATTAGTGAAAACAACACCACTACAAAAGAATCAACATTTAATGCTGAAAGGAAAGAAAGGGATGAAATCTCTAAATTAGAATTTTTTGATTCTAAATAATCCCATTTTGTGAGGAAACTCAAAAAGGGTTTTGAAAAGTATAAGGGAAAACTTCCCTTCAAATGCTTTAACTGTGGAAAAATGGGCCACTTTGTTGCAAAGTGTCCCTATGGTGACACAAACAGTGATAACGAGAAATCTGAGAAATTTTCCAAGAAAAAGGCTTATAGACCCAAACATAAATTTAATTTCAAAAAGAAGAAAATTTTGTTCAGCAAAAATGAAACGGATTCTAAATCTAATGACTCTAGATGAAGAGGATGAAAATCTCTTCATGGCTGAAATCATTCAGCAAGATGAAACAAACAGCAATGATGTTGAAGAAGGTGAAGTGGACTATGAAGGAGAACTGAAATGTGCTCTAAAAGAGTTGGGAAAACTTAAGAAACAGTTTCGTGCTCAAGAACATAATTTTGTTCAAGATAACTCACAAGAGCAACTCATAAATCTTGAGATAATTTCATTAAAAACTCAACTTGAAGAATCCAAGAGAGTTGAATATTGTCTTCGCATTGACATAAGTTTTAAAGACCAAGAAATTCAAAAACTTGAACATGAGATTGTATATCTCAGGAAGACTATCAAGAAGTATGAAAGCACTCTTAAACTGAATGACATGCTTAGTAAATAGAAATTAAACAAAGACAAAACTGGTATTGGCTTTGTTAAAGGTGAATGCTCAAATGACAATGAAAAGAACAATGTTGTTGCTGGAAACAAAAATCTTGAACTCAAACATTCTAAGTTTGTCAAGGATCATATTCATCCTTTTAGGAGCAACAAAATGGTTTACAACTCCTACCCTCTCTTTTATGGGTACTCTTACTTCTACAATAAATTTGGTCACAAAGTAAATTCTTGCAAATTTATGAATGCTAGAACTCCTAGATTTGGCTTTAGGTAGAATCATGGTTTTGCAAGATAGATTAGATTTTTTACATGCAAATCTTTGGGTCATTCTGCTAAGCAATGCAATGCTGATCAGCAGAATAAATAGCTGAAAACCATCAAAGTCTAGAAACCCAAAGAGTTAACAAAATTGAACAGACTATGCTTGTTCAAACTACTTTTCACTCAAAGAAGAAGGACCTATGGGTCTTGGACAGTGGTTGTTCAAACCACATGACTGGTGACAAAGAAAAATTTACAAATCTAGAAGACTATGTTGGTGGATATGTAAAATTTGGAAACAACTCTAGAATTCAAATCAAAGGTAGAGGTTCTTTGTTTCTGAATGAAGACACTCCAATCTATAATGTATACTATGTAGAAGGATTAAAACTTAACCTTCTGAGTGTCAGTCAAATCTGTGATAGTGGCTATCAAGTCCTGTTCATTTCACAAGGATGTGAAATCAAAAACCAGTCTAGCAAAGTTGTTGCTGCTAGAAGGAGGACCAAGGGAAATGTCTACAACTGACGAGACACCTCTGGATATGAAAAAAATCACGGTATATGCTTAATGAGTCATGTAGAAGAAATTTGGTTGTGGCACAAGAGACTAGGCCACATTAATTTTGACAATATGGTCAAAATTAGCAAAAATCAAAATGTAAGAGGTCTTCCCCTTCTTAGAAAACCTGACAAATTTGTTTGTAAAGAATGTCTCAAAGGAAAGCAAACCAAGGTAAGCTTTAAATCCAAGGAACATTTCTCTACTAAGCCTCTGCAAATTGTTCATACTGACTTATGTGGTCCTACAAGGACAATATCTATAAATGGTGAGAAATATTTCATGTTGTTTGTTGATGACTACTCTCGTATGGTATGGGTTACCTTTCTCAAGAATAAATCAAAATCTTTTGAACGTTTTAAAGTTTTTAGAAAAGTGGTAGAAAGAGAGACAGACTTAAAACTGAAATGTTTAAGATATGACAAAGGTGGTGAATTCACCTCACAAGAATTCAAAGCCTATTGTGAAAAACATGGCATAAAAAGATAGTACGTTGTTGCCTAAACACCCCAACAAAATGGGGTTGTTGAGTGAAAGAATAGAACTGTAAAAGAGATGGCAAGAACCATGATGAATCAAGCAAATATGGCAAACATGTACTGGAAAGAAGTTGTTCATACAGCTATCTACATTTTGAATAGAGTGCATATCAGAGTGAAATAAAATTTCACTCCATATGAACTATGGTATGGTAAATCTACCCAAATTAAATATTTCAAAATATTTGGTTGCAAGTGTTTTATCAAGAGAGTTGATGAAAAATTAGGCAATTTACAATCTAAAACTAATGAAGGTATCTTTTTAGGATACTCTACTCACAGCAGAGCCTATAAATGCTTTAACAATAGGCTAAACAAAATTGTTGAATCTGTAAATGTCAAATTTGATGAAAATCTACTTCTAGATGTTGAACCTATGTAGGATGATGAAGAGGATGAATTTGAACTTGATATAATTACTGAAAGCTTTTAAACTGCAAAGCCTGAAAAAAACCAGTAAGCCCTAAACTTGCTAAAGAAAATCTTGAAGATGCTGAAATTAGCTCAGAAAAATGTGAACCCAAAGTTCCTTAAAAATCTCTTGCTAGGAACCATCCTAAAGATTTGATTATAGGAGATAGATCTGCAGGAGTTCAAACAAGGAAAAGATCTATTAACTATGATGAAAAATCTCACATAGTTGAGCTTACTGCATTTTGTTTAATCACCCAGTTTGAGCCCAAAATTTTTGATGATGCTCTAACTGATGAATGTTGGCTTAATGCAATGCAGGAAGAAATTGATCAAATTGAAAAAAATCAGACTTGGGATCTAGTCCCAAGACCAGATGACAAAAATTTCATAGGAGGCAAGTGGATCTTTAGAAATAAACATGATGAACATGGTCATGTTGTTCGTAACAAGGCTAGATATGTCTACAAAGGATATGCTTGGCAAGAAGGTATTGATTTCGGTGAAACTTTTGCTCCTGTTGCTAGGCTTGAATCCATTAGAATTTTCTTGGCATATTCTATTTTCAAAAATTTCACTATATATCAAATAGATGTAAAAACTGCGTTTTTAAATGGATACTTAGAAGAAGAAGTTTACATAGAACAGCCTGAAGGTTTTATCTACAAAAACAAACCCAATCATGTCTGCAGGCTGAAAAAGGCTCTATATGTCCTAAAACAAGCTCCTAGAGCTTGGTACTCCAGATTGGACAGTCACTTACTGTCAAAAGGTTTCATTAGAGGAGGAGTTGACAACAATCTATATGTTAAAATTGAAGGATCTGATATTCTTGTTGTTCAAATTTATGTTGATGACACCATTTTTAGTTGCAACAATATTGACTTGAGTAAAAAATTCTTATAAATCATGGAATCTGAATTCAAAATGTCAATGTTGGGAGAACTGTCATTCTTCTTAGGTCTTCAGATTTCACAACTTGAATCTGGCATCTTTCTATCTCAAGCAAGATATGCAAAAGAAATTTTAAAAAGGTTTCAAATCGATGAAAGTCATCCTATAAGCACTCCAATGGCTACTAGTTGTAAACTTAGCAAATTTGATGACTCTCTTGCCATAAACTCAACTGATTATAGGTCAATGATAGGCATCCTATTTTATTTAGTAGCCTCAAGACCTAACATAATGCAAGTTGTTTGCATGGTTTCTCATTTTCAATCATCTCCTAAGGAATCTCACATCAATGTTGTGAGAAGAATTCTTAAATATGTACAAGGCACAATTGATTATGGCCTTTGGTATCCCATAAGCAATGATTTCTCTTTAGTAGCTTATACTGATTCTAACTGGGCAGGATGTCTAGATGATAGGAAAAGCACCATTGGTGTTGCTTTCTTTCTTGGTGATCGTTTAGTGGCTTGGCACAGTAAAAAGAAGGAATTTGTTTCACTCTCTACTGCTGAAGCAGAATATATAGCTACCACTTCTTGCTGCAATTAGGTAATTTGGATGTCACAAACATTATCAGATATGGGTATTGAAATTCCAAAACCTATTACTATTCTGTGTGACAATACTAGTGCAATAAATATCTCAAAAAATATAGTTATGCACTCTCGAACTAAACATATAGCTATAAATTTCATGAAAAGGTGTTGGCTAACAAGGTATCTGTGCAATATGTTCCTACACAAGCATAGGTTGCTGACATTTTTACAAAACCTTTGGCTAAAGATGTTTTTGAAAGACTTAGGTCTCGATTGGGAGTTGTCTCTCAATCTTTGTTATCTTAAACAGTCTATCTTGGTGATAGGGGGAGTTGGTTAGCTCTTCATGCAACTCATAATTTTCTACTCAAAGGTTCAATCTACAGTTTGATGGCATGTCACAGTTGGTTCTGGTTTATCTTTGTTGGTCTCCCTTTATCCTTGTGTCAAAAAGGGGGAGAATTTTGATCATTCGGTTACAGTTCATTATCTTTGGTTTGCTAGCTCACTTTTTCCATCAAGGACAAAGGGGGAGTTTGTTGAATCCCTCTTGTGTTATTTTTATCCTTGATGTCACTTTATGATTCTCTAGCATCTTGATGGTTATCTTCTTAGTTGATCCATTTTTTGATTGGCGCATCTACTTCATTGATTTTATTATCTTGGTGGCACTAATCGTTTAACTCCATGTGTAGATTACAAGTGACTGTTGAGGTATTCTAGTTACAGGTCATTTTCTCCATTGATCAGGTGATACATTTCTGGTTTAACATTTGTGTTTCAATACTTCAATTGATTACAAGTGACTGGCATGATCAGTTCTTTTACAAGTTGTTTACTTATGCTTGATCAGTACAAGCATCTTGATTTTCTTCAAGGTATACTTCTCTTTCTTCAATTAGTGGCATGGGTTTAAGGATCAATCTTGTTATTATTTTGAGCATCTCAATTTTCATCTCTTGGAAAGTTGGCTTTAATGAATTCAGTTATGGTATTTGGTATGGGAGAATGGCATTTAGAATCTTGCATAATATCTAGCTTCTATTTCTTAGGCATTGGAAATTATATTGCATTGGACTTTATCAAGGTGGCACTTGACCGTGGGTAAAGGCATTCTATTTGGTCTTCTAATTGTATTTGTGTTGGTTCATTTGGTTAACATTTACTTCAAGCCTTAAGGCCGATTGCAGTCATAAAAGGTTTGATTATTTTTTATGTCACATTGGATGTGACTTTGCCTTGAATTTTTGGTAACTTCAAGTCTTATGAGTTTGACTTTATTTATGAAATAATGCATGGTATTATTGAGTCGGCATTACTCATTGTCTAAAATAGTCAAATGCCATAATGCCTGTTGGCATGCAAACCTTGGATATGCCCATGGACTTGACATGGAATAATGAGTTTTCATTTAATCACTATCCTTTTTGGACTTCAAATGGTTATCAATCTTTGCAAAGGAATCACGTGTTGTTTCTCTTTGGAATTTTAGGGCAAACAAACTATTGTCATTTTTTTTGTTTGGAAACCTACTGGCCACCACCATGGATCATTTCTTTCGGTCATTTCTTTGTTATCCTTGGTGTTTTTTCTCTTGGACAGTGATTGGGAGCTGTCAAGAGACCATCACAATGGTCACTCTGTGTGTCAGTTTCCAGCCACTGGGTATAGGCACGTTTTTGGAAGGCAGTGTGGCCATTTTTCTCCTCTGCAGGACTGGTAATCTTCTTTTGATAGCAACCTCATTACTACCAGGTATTCTTCTATTGACTGGTTTGTAGATCTACTTCCAGACAAGCAAGATGAGTACGTGCTAAATCTATCTCTCTTTTTGCAAATAGAAAATGAGAGCTGTCAATTGCTTTCTAGAGAAAAGTCTAAATTTATTTATTTTTAAACAAAATCATGACTGCAAATTCTTGTAAAGGTTATTATGACAGTTATTTTAAAGGAATTGTGATTTCTGGTTGTGGGTAGTAATAATTTCATTGAATCTCTTCAGTTGTTGATCTGGGTTCTTGGACAACGGTTCTTGATTGCATGTTTGTGAGATTGTTTCAGTCCAACTTCATAGTGGTTTCAGTTTATTAAGAATTGCAGCCTCTATAATGGGTATAGTTCATGGAATATTCTCTTAGCCTCACTTGAAATTATGGGTAACTGTTATAGTGCATGATTAATAGATTTCGGTTACATGTTGGTTGGGGTTTCAGTTACTTCAGTTTCGTACTAGCTTATTTGTCAAAAATCTTATGGGATATGCACTCTTCATTACTACTTCTGGGAATATCTGAAAGAAGTTTATTTTGCTAAAAATACTTTAGTTCCTATGCTGGTTCTGTCAGGGAAAAATGGTTATCATTTTCTATTTTTAAATGATGAGTTCTCATTGCTTTTGTGAAAGCATTGCATGTGCAGGCTTCTAGTGAAGATATGCTCTATCACACCACTATTATTGGACATTGTTGTTATATCCTAGATAGAAAGAAAGAATCTACCATTTGTGATGACTACAACATCATAACTGTTACTTGACAGTTATTCTGTAACCTGAAAACAACCTTGTATAACCTTTTGGAAAGTGTAATTCGAGGAACTGTGGTAATACTTCCAATATGTAATGATATTTTTTGTAAAAATCCAAAAATAGTAAGATTAGGGTTCTATAATGAAAGGAAAACAAAACTTGAAACAAGGGTATTGCTATTTAGAGATGTGAAAGTCTATTCTGGTTTTTTGATGCTAAAATTTGGAAAACACAGTGCGTAGTCAGATTTGTAGTTCTTTGCATGGAAAAAGGTTGAAAAACAAACAGTGAGAAAAGAATTAAAAGATGTATCATTGTAATATAGTTTGATTATATTGTATTGTGACTGTGATAGGATTTTCCTCAAGCTGCATCGAGATTAGATAATGCATGGAATTCTGAAGAGTCAATTTTGACTCTTGAAAATTCTATGTTTTGTCTGCCAAGAGGCACTTGACAAAAATCAAGTGAAACAGAGAGATCCTCTGTACTATTATACGTTCTATTGGATATCAGGAAAGGTTTTGGTGCTCCTTGAGATTGGTGTCTCTAAACAGAGGGGTTGGTGCTCCTTGAGTCGGTGCTCAGAAATCAGCCATTGAGGCTTTGTCAAAATAAATTATTGAAATGAAAGTCTAAAAAAGGAAACAGGTTCAGGAGTGATTTTTCTACTCTAGGAGGGTTTTCCACTCGGCATATCTTGTGTCTATTTGTATCTTTGTGACTCATTTGCTTCAGTACTTTACTGCTTTAAAATGCAATGTTACATTAAAAACTTTAGTTTATATGATTTCATTTGAATACATGAATGACAATATCATTGATAAATGAGCACATATGTATGGTTCTTTTCAGTTTCAGTTTAAATGGTTTAAGAAGTTATAAACACTGATTCAAACCCCCCCCCCCCCCTCTCAGTGTATTTTCACTACAACACATTCGTGTCATAGCCAAGACATTAATGGCGCCATGAAAACATAAAAGATTTTGCGAATCCAGGTGAATTCAATTAAGGGCATTTTTTCATGGAATTGATAGCAAGGAAGAGGAGAAGAATGAGTGGAGGATTGGGGCATTCATTCAAATTGGAATTTCAGGTGAAATATAGTAAGTCTCTCATCCCTTGAATATTGTAAATTTCATAGAATGGAAAGCACTGGTCCAGAGAAATCAAAAGGTAGAAAACATGGGGAGAGTAGTCAATCAAAAGGAAAAAAGCAGAAAACAGAAATTCAGTTGGAGGGCACCGAGCGAAAATTGAACCAAGATCTCATAGACCAGTTACCCAGTTCTGGACCTAAAGCCAGATGTTTTGCACAACTTAGGGCTGAAGTGGATAAATTAGATGACAAATGTAAGTTCATTGGAGATGTTTGGACCCCAATCAGAGGTTATGAACTATTCAATTTCCATTACTACCAAAGGAATCATTTTGAGCCAGTATGTAACCCTTGGAGGCTTAATTTAAGTAAACTAGTTTTCCCTAATGTATTTGTTGTCAAATTGGTTAAAATATTGGCCAGTCATTATAATCCAACACATAGGGCCATATGTGATCTATTTGGGAATCCGTTAATACATGTGTCTGAGAATGCAATAAGTGAGGTTTTCAAATTATAAGGGATGTGCAATGAGAAAATTGTAAGTGAAGAGCTTGAGAGTGAATTCAGAAGAATGGACACCATTTATAAGGGTTGGAGATTACCCCTACATAGAATTAGGCATGGTGGAAAATTGATTCCAATGGAGGACAATGAGAGACCACCATTTAATGTGGATCTTTTTGAACCTTATGTGAAGAACACCTATTTTTCGGTGGGACAGGTATTGGGAATGGAGATTCTAGAGTATATGGAAATTGTGCCTATGGTGATAGCAGCAAATATTCAATATCATAACTCCAATCCTTGGGATTATTCGTCATATGTATTTAAAGAACTTGAAGCAGGGTTGATGGCAATAAAAAATGGAGCCTCTATCCTGCACCTCAGAAATTAATCATTGTTGATGCACATGGTACTATACTTTTGACAAGAATTAGGGTTGTGGCCCCAGGAGATGAGAGTTTCACAAGTCGATAAAGAAGGCAGGCCATGGCCTATTCATTCATGGACTATTGTTTGGGATAGCAGGTTTGCTAATTCTAGTTTTGTACACTTTGAAGAATACTTTCTAAAAACCTTGTATAAGTTCTACAATCATCCATGTGATTATTCCTTATCTGATGAGATAACGAGGCTCCTTAGACCTAGATATTTCAATGGACCAATCAGCCATAATTGGGGAGATTGGTATTGTCTAGAGAATGTGGCCATGATTGTGGTCTATGGATTTGAAGATGCTCCATTTATCTTGCCTAGAATATTTCCAGATAGAATTTCCTACTTGGAGATTGTTAGACAGATGGATTTTTCTAGCGTCATGAATTTAAGCTCTTTTGGATAATAGGATTTTATGCCCAATACGTTGTGCTTTGGTGACTTTACTGTGTTAGCAAAGGAAGGATATAACCTGATTCTTGATAGGTTATTACAATACAATATGAAGAGAGGGCCATTAAGGAAAAAATTTGACCCAAAAGGGTATATCCACTCGGCCAAGCAGAAGATAAACTTTGGAGGGTATCATCATGTGCCCAACCAGTTTGATGATATGATAAGAAATTTGGAAGCAGAAGAGGTAGAGATGGTGATTGAGTGACACAATTAGGAGTTGTTGGATATGGAGATGTTATCCTCTAGTGAAAAGGCATCAAGGGCTAACATGTCCCAGGGTCCATTTGGTAAGGTATCAAGGACAAGAACTCAAGGCTATACCTACTTTTCCAGAGAAATGAATATTGAGGAAACTGTAGGTACAGATGTAAGACATGAAGAATATAAATCTTTTATAGCAGATGATGAGTTTATAAAAATGTCATAATTCAAAACATTTATGTACAAGCAAAAAGGTAAGGAAATAAGAGAACTGGTTGACAACGTGACACAAGGAAATAAAGAGAAATTGTTGAAAAGTTTGAGAGATGATGTAGAGAAAGAGATGACAAATATGACCCCTGAGAAAGGGAGAAAAATGTTGGAAAAGGCTGGTGTCATGATTTTCCCAAGATTAGACCTCAATTCTAAATTAGTTTTTGATAGTTTCTTGAAGGACAACAATACTACACATAAGCTCAACAGAGAAAAGGTAACAGAAGTATATACATGATCAAGATATAATCCTTATGAAGAGACATTGATGATTTGGGCTTTACACCCACCCCATAAAAGGTCATTTTTTATTGACACTGAGAAAGCATTTGGACATGTCATGACCTTGAAGGCTGGAAAGGTTGATCCAATTGCAACAGCAAAAATTGGGATTAATATGGAAAAATTGAATAAAGCCCAAATACAGGCATTGATCAAAGAAAAGGAAATGTACAAAACAAACAATGAAATAATGTTGAGGGAAAATGAGCGTCTAAAAGACTTAGTGGATGTTACAATAGGGCCAAGAAAGATGCTCACTCAGGGTGAAAGTTCATAGGTTCAAAACCATTGGGAGGGATCAAGTGCATATGCTCAAGTGAAAATGGACACACTTACACCAGTAATCAAAAAGAGGCAGGCAATTTTAACCACTTGGTTAAATAAACTTTGGGGAAAACACTCACAGTATTTTGATGCAATAAAAGAACATAAAAGAGTGGATGGTAGAATCCAAGAGAAACTTAAGGAAATAAAACAACGGGATACTCCTGATAATGCAACGATTGAGGATGCTAATTGTGTTATGGACAAGCATAGAGGTTTCTTTGAGGAGTTACAAGAGGATGTGCAAGAATTGATGGAGGCCGCTGAGAATGGATTTACTATGTTCTTTGATGATGGAGGTAAGTTGAAATAAATGGCCACATGGAAGAGCGAAAGTGAATTAATACTCCAGGAGATTTTAAAGACAGCCACTGTGAAAGATGCAACGTTGGATGAAGCGTGTGAGCAAAATGAACGGATGGTGGTGATAGAAATCGTGATCCACAATGCACTAGGAGATGCGGATACACACGAGCACCGAGACTACACAGATCATATTTCAAGGGTCCATTTATGGCTTAACAGAGCTTAGTCAATATTAGTTTTGTTAGTATTTCATATTTAAGACATTTTTGAAAGGACGCATCTTTTCGTGCAATTAATGTATATAAATATCCATTTTTGTAACTAAAAGGGGATAAGAACAAGATAGATAGAAAGTAGATAGTAAGAAATACAATATTTTCATAATGTCTCAAAGGACCATGATGCATGTATGAAGTTTTTAGGGATCAATGAAAGAACTCTGATTTTGTGGTGCCCTTCTGGTATCAATTATTTGTTAATTTAATTGAAAATATTATCAAGTTGTCTCCAAGGTTGATATTTCTTTGCTATTTAAACTGACATATCAAGTATATTTTCAGTTTATCAATACATATTTGTTGTATTTGTGTGGTTTGATTGGTTGGTTCTTTAAGTGAAGACTAAATCCTTCAATTCATTCACAGTAATCTGGAAGTATCATTTGGATCACTAAGAAGAGCTTGGTAATTACATTCTTTCATGTTTATACAAGTTATAAACTAATATCATATGCCAAATAATTAGAAATCTCTGCTAGATAGAATTCATTCATCTAAGGCTTTCACTTGACTTTGTTTTACCCAACAAGGCACTGGTCTTATTTATCCTTCTAGGTTTCATCCATTCTGTTTACATCTCTTAACCAAACATATTAATTTTACCTTGATATTGCATATACAATTTATACCCAATTTAGATCATACCTCTCCACTATAAAATTGCCATTTGTGGATAGTTTAGTCAAGTACGAAGCATATTTCAAAATCTGTAGCATTCATATAGGTACACCCACCTAGGTTTAGCAGAACCTTAAGAGTAGAAGGTTCAACTATATTGGTTGGCCTTGTTAGTTGGCCGATAATGTTGTGAGAGCCTGGCAACCTCTCGTGGTTCAAACTTGCATTTTTTGAGACCTAACAAATTGGCGACTCTACTGGGGAAACTTGAGAGAAGTCCAGTGGTAGGCAGCCTTTCCATATAGAGTCATTAAAAGAGAAGCATAATTAAAGAAAATTGAAAATTGACTCGTCTGGGTGAAATAATAACATTTTTCTCACTTTTAGAAAAAGTGGGTGGCAAATCTAAATGAACAAAAGCATTGAGACTGATACAATAAGATACAAAATAGAAAGGAATCGACCTAGAGTTCAAACCATCATGATTACTCACAATATTTAGGGAAGAAGATCTATATCTAGAGATAATGATGGTCCTAATGATAAAAGTAAGTGGAACTCTAAAAATGATCAGGGCAAGAAAGTGTCTGATGAGCAGGGCCCAGCAACAAGAAACAAAACATCGAAACAACCAGTGGAAACACATAATTCATATGATGCATTAACAAATGAAAACAACCCATCTAAAGAACTCCACACTCCAGCAGAGAAGAGAAACCCCCTTTGGCAAATGAATCATGAGAGGGATAACGAGTTCATGGTTGATTTTGAGGCTAAAAAAGAAGAGAGTTTGAATATGAGCAGAGAGTAGCACTTTTTGAGGAGGGACTTGAATATGAAGAAGCGTTTGAAGAAAATCATGAACTCATGACCCAAAATGAGGTAGATGCACAATTAGAACAACAAGTTTTCTTTGACCATGAAGAAAGTGATAATGAGAAAAATCACCCTATTGCATCATGTCAAACTAATAGGTACAGTATAAGCAAACCAAGTGAAGAAGAGATTGAGAGGTTGACTATTGCAGCAGTGGAAGAAGCTAGAAACAAATATTGGTTGAGGAACATAATAGTGAATAGAGATGAGGGTGTCCCAAGAGGAATATTTGTAAAAAATAAAAAGGTACCAAATGAGACATCAAAAAAGATAGATGATAAGCAACCTGACAAAAATTAACAAAAGGGGGCTCCTAAAGAGGAAAGTAAAGAAATCCCCATCAAGAAGAAAAATCCAAGTCAAACATGCAAAGAGGAAAAGGAAGAATGCAAAGGAGAATTGATAGAATCAAAAAAGGTGATCAGAACCGAAGGTACATCTTTTGATTTCATACAAACCTTATCTCAACTAAAAATATTTGTCCCATTGCTTGAAATGATTAAAATTAAGGAATATAGGGAAGGTTCCATTCAATTGATGTCTAAAGGGAATCAAAATATAAACCTTGAAAATAAGGAGATCCCTAAAACCACCAACAAGAAGAAGGAAATAAAAATCCCAAAAGCCTGCTTGATGAATACGCCACAGATTGGCCCATTTTTTACCACCCTGCTCATAAGTGGCAAGCTAGTAAGAAATTGCATTATAGAATCAGGTGCTTCCATGAATATTATGCAAGTAAGGGTAATGAAACAGCTTGGTATGTGGGTAGATGTAGAAGGAGGTAAATGTTATGCCATGCATATCAGGCCTGTTCTGGTTGTAGGAATAATAAAAAATGTGGAAGTAAGATTAGCAACTTATCCCCAAGCTGCCTACAATATTGATATAACAGTAATTGACACACCTCCTCAGTTTGGAATGCTCTTATAAAGACAATAGACTGTAGCAGTAGGGTATGTGCAGTTCAATTTATCATATGCCACTATACAAGTAAATGGTGAAGAGGTCAAGTTATATAGGGACCCAAGAATGAATCAAATTGTTGAGCTTGTTCCTCAGGAACAACTTAATTGCTTCTATGATGTAGATTTGGGGAGTTTTAGAGTGGAGTTATCACAGCTTGAATTAATAAACAAAGACCCAATTGATAAGCATATTTCTAAAAATCAGCAAGGGGTATGGAAAATGTACTTTGATGGGGCATGTAGCCAAGAAGGTAATGGAGCCAGGGTAGTTTTCATATCTCGTGAAGGTACTACATTTAAATATTCATTTTTGTTGGAATTTGAATGTACAAACTGTGGATGCTAAAACTTCCAAGATAAAGCTTAAACAATTTTACGGTGCTAGCATGAAAGTTAGTGAAAACCAGCAAACTTAGACATCCCTATGAAATATTTAACCATGTCTAGATATGCAATCAATGAGTAGAAAAATGAGTTAAACAGAAGCATATATGAAACATGATTAACCCTTTATCTCATAGCGAATTGGTGCCACCATGTTGTGTAGTAAGCAGCCCTTTCCCAATCCTTGAACAAGCTGAATGATGTTATGAGTAAGATTAATTCTCAAATGAAGAGAATAACCTTGCTTGAAATCTGTGAAGTGAAGGTGAATTTGAGCATAGTAAGTTTACTCAAAGTTGTGTGTTGTTGAATGAGGAGAGGAGTCTCCAATTTATAGATTTCCAAAATGGAAAAGAGAATGAAATAGAGCAATGTGATATCATTCAACATCCAATGGCCAAGTGCCACTTGTCAAGATGTGAATGGTTGAGGAATGAGCACATTTTGGTCAATGTGCATGATAAATGCTATTAGGTGGAATTTCAAATTTGAGAAATGACATGTGAGAGGGAAAAAGGAATGAAATAAATGCCACTTGGCTCAATGCACAAGGACATGTAAGAGAAGTGAATGCCTTGTTGGATGTACAAGTCTACTTGAACTTTTTGAATTCAAACAAGGGAATATTCCCTTTTGATGCTATGTGCAGGAAAATGAAGATTTAAATAAATCAAAGTAATTGATTTATTGTGCAAGTTGCATTCTCTAGAATATTTTAATGAGAAAGATTAACTTAATCAAGGGTTTGATTAATTAAATGAAGAATTAGATGATGTGACAATTTAGACTTAAATTTATGAATTGATTTATTAAATAAATAATTTGATTTATTTAATCAAGAAGGAACATGTTAGATCAAATCAAATAAGGTTTAATTTATTTAATTTAATGAGAGGACTTTAGAGAATTTAATCAAATAAAATGAATTATTTCATTAAACAGAAATGTTAGGTTAATTAGATTAAATCAATTAATTTAATCATTGGAGGAGAAAGACTTAATTAAGTGACTCATGACTCACTAAATTAAGAGGCAGAATATGATGAAAAGTTGAGAGTATGATTCAGGAAGGAATGTTGTTAATAAGTGTGTCAAACTAAAATTGTACATTTTCCATGTCTACATTTTGCATGCCCCACTGTTGCCCCAGCGAAAGGATTACGTTGGTATACTGCCCCCTCGAGAGATCGAGCGGAAATGTATGATTTTTCGATCGAGATCGCAATAAAATGCAAGAGGAGTGGTTCTATTGATCAGAGGATGAAAGATAATTCTGTGATGTAGACAATTCTAATGATGTATAGACAATCATCGGCCATGGGTAGCATCGTGTATATTTTGATACAACACACTGATTTTAGATAGAAATGTTAGTAAAGATAGTAGAAATAAGAAGAATAAGATGGATGGAAGGAGGATCCACTCAAGTTCATATTATTACCGATGATGATGATATATTGCTTATCAGGAGTTGGGATTTTCAAAGGGCTAATTACTTTATGTTTGATAACACACATAGGTACGATGCATCAAGGTATAAAGGACCAGGATGGCGTTGTACCTAGTGCGATGGACTTTGACTCGTCAAACAGATAGGAGTAATCTTGTTCACACTTGAAAAAAATAGCCTTATTCAAAATGCAGTTCAGATATTCCAGACATCTCGAGCCAAGACATAAACAGGAAAGCCTTCTTATGTGGTCAACAAGATACCTAACACATCCTTCCTACAAACAAAACAAAGTATGCATGACAAAGTTATTTTACAAGAATATCCAACAAGCACAGTAGATAAAAATATAATGATCATTGCCCCATTCCTTTCTCTCTAAACCTATTTTGTTTAGGCATCATTGAGAGGTCCTTGGAATGAGCACAAAATAAGATAAGTCAAAAAGACCAAATAAAGTAAACAAACAAGCTAATGTTCTTCATACTGCTAGCCAAGGCTAACTATTGTGGGGTACCTGATGCTTATGTCCATCGCAAGAAAGCTTCATCCTAGGACATGTTTTGATCAGAGTTTTGATGGGACTGATTTGGGTGATAAGCTATTGATATTCTAAGTTGACCAACTTACTTGCTTACTGATCTAGACTTGAGACTTTGAAAATTAAGCATTCACTTTGGAACCTACTAAACTTGCTTCTGACTAACTCACCAAAGGGTGAAAGTGACGATTGTTTTATTATGAGTGATGAAAATCACGGGTGAAAGCGAGATGGAATGGATGCACCATTTTGGATTTTTCAAATGTTTTGAGGTTGTTTTTTGGTATTTTCACATTTTTCAATGTTTTTGGTATTTTCGAGATTTATGATGAACATACTAACTTAAAAACCTATCCTAGGGATCTCGGGAGCTGATCCATAGATTTTCCTTGCCTACATTATACACGCAGAGACCACGTAGTTGGATTGATGACAAACTGACTTGATGATAAGATGGATGAACGGATTGTCCCTTTTATTGCTTAAAGGACTGACTTAAGATGTAGACAAGATGGGAAAATGGATTGCCAATGCGGTGGATGCCTAAAGACTAACTCTACTATCTCGGGGGATGATCAAAGATTAACCTTGCCTATGTTCAAGCTCAGAGATGACATAGTTCGACAAGGTGAAAGACTAACAAGACTCAATGATGAAACTTTTGACGATTTTCTGATATTTTTTGGGATTTTTGAATGATTTGGATGTTTTTGGATTTTTTGATGAATTTCGAGAAGACTCCAAGAATATACACGAATTTGATCCGATGTCGATACAGGAACATGCCCCCAGCGTGATGCGATAGACTACTTCAATAAAGGCAAGACAAAACTGACTTTAGGAATATGCCAAGTAGTACTATGGTGGAACGTGATATGGACACCAGCTCAAGCTATGGTATGGATGCGAGCGGATGGGTGGATGGATGAATGAATGAGTTGTGATGGAATGGATGAGTGAGTCATGCAAATCCTGGTGGATAGAGAGTGCTTTATTTACGCTTGACGCCTGTTTTCCAGGTTTTCACCAAACTTGTCCAAAGCGCCACCGAAGTGGTTTTCACTTAGAGGACGATTTTTTTTTTCTTTACTATTTTCAATCCTTTATTCTGATTTTTTTTCTTGGATTTTTGTATTTTTGTATTTTTTTGTTGTTGCCAAGACGCCTGTTTGCCAAGTTTTCATCAAGGTAACCATTTTTTTAGGATATTTTCTGATTGTTTTTGTATTTTTGGTTCTATACCTTGCAAGTTCTTAGGCATAAAACTTTTTAAGATGACAACTGTTCATGGGATCCTACAGAGGCTTGCCCTCTAGTGTTGATAACTGATATGCCCCTAATTTATAGCTTGCAGTGACGATGAAAGGTCCCAGCCAGTTGGGTTCAAATTTTCCTTTGCTATCTGGATTTGGTACATTCTTTTGGTTTTCTTTCATCACAAGTTCACCGACTTGGAAGGTGCGTTGCTTGATCCTCTTGTTGCAGCTCTATTTCAAGCAATTCTGGTGGACTTGTAGATGATTTAGGGCATCCATGCATCATTCATCTAGTAACTCTAGCTCATTCAGTCTTATAACCCTGTGTTCCTCATCTATGATGAGGTTTTGCAATGATATCCTCAATGATGGAAGCTTGATCTCGATAGGGAGGATGGCTTATGATCCGTAGACCAGGGAGATTGGGGTGGTGCCTGTTGGCATGCAGATGCTGGTGCAGTAGGCCTATAAGGTGGGATTTAACTGAATATGTTAGTCACGACCAGAGTAATTGACTATTTTCTTAAGGATCTTCAGAAGGTTTTGTTGGTATCTTCTTCCTGGCCATTGCCTTGTGGGTAATATGGGGTAGAAAAGCGATGTTGGATTCTAAATTTTTCACACAAGTTATGGACATCCTGATTCTTGAAGGGTGTCCCATTATCTGAGATAATGGATTGGAGAACACCGTATCGACAAATGATGTAGTTCAAGATGAACTTGGATATCTGTTTACCCATTATGTAGCTCATGGGAATTGCTTCGACCCACTTTGTGAAATATTCAATCGCGATGATAATGAACTTATGGCCATTGGATGAGGTGGGTGAAATTTTTCCAATAAGATCAAGCCCCACTGGGAAAAGGGCCAAGGTGTAACAATGGGATGCAATTCTTGAGCTAGTGCATGAATGAGATCTCTGTGTTGCTAACATTGTAGGCATCTTCTGATAAATTTGTGTGCCTCTCTTTCCATTGTCAGCCAATAGTACCCGGTTCTCAAAAACTTCATAGCCAATGTCATACCACTCAAATGTGAACCGCAAGTGCCATTATATACCTCAGTTAGAGTAGTCATGGCCTCCTCAGATTGTAAACAACGTAGCAGGGTTCCATCGATACTTCTACGGAAGAGGATCTCTCCTAGGATGACAAATCGTAAGGCCCTTTTGACAAAGGTTCACTTTAGGTTTGAGGTGATGTCAGCTGGGAGGACTCCTAATCTCATATAGGTGTAGATGTCATGGTACCAAAGATCACTTGAACCAATGAGTTCACATGCATATTCTGACTCTGGTACCTCAAAAGTTGGTATGAGAAGCTGCTCTACAAGGAATTCATGTTTTGAGATGTTGTGAGGGATATCTAGCAAGGATCTAATCATTGCCATTGCATCAGCTACTCTATTGTTTTCCCTCGGTATTTTCTCAAAGGTGATATCAATGAATGATTCCTTGAGGCTTTCTACCACCTTTTTGTATGGTGTAAGATTATCATCTTTAGTTTGGTATTCACCGTTGACTTGGTTGATGATAATTTGTGAGTCTCCATAAACCTTTAATGCCATGATTCGCCACTGTGTTGCAATTTTGAGACCTATGGTTAAAGCCTCGTACTCTACAATGTTGTTCATACAGGGGAATGCCAACTTATAAGACCTCGGTATGTAATCCCCTTATGGGGTGATGAAGAACACACCGGTTCCTAATCCATGTTGTGTGTTGGAGCCATCAAAGTATAGTTTCCAATGGTTGGTTGTACTAAGATTGAAAAGGGACTCATCTGGAAATTTCGATATGAGCGGGTTGTCTTTGTAGAGGGGAGATTCTGCTAGTTGGTCTGCAATAACTTGTCCTTTGATCACCTTTCACTCGACATACTCAATATCATGTTTAGATAGTATCATCACCCATTTATCCATTCTTCTTGTAAGCATTGCCTTTGACAATAGATATTTCAAAGGGTCTATCTTGGCAATTAACTTAATTTGATGAGCTAGCATGTAGTGTCTGAATTTATGGGCTGCAAATACCAGTGCCAGGCAAGCCTTTTCTATTCATGTGTAATTGATTTTGTGCCCTACCATTGTTCTGCTGATATAGTAAATTGCCCGCTCGGTTCCCTTTTCATCATGTTGGGCTAAAAGGGAACCAAGGGCAGCCGTTGTTGCTGAGATGTACAGAATCAACAGTTTCCCTATGATCGGTGGCATTACACAGGTGGTGTAATTAGGTATTCCTTGATCTTTTTGAATGCTTGTTCGCACTTGTCATCCCACCTAAATGTGACTCCCTTGTGGAGCAAATGTGAGTAGGCTATCTTTTTATCTACTAGTTGTGCTATGAATCTCTGGATGGACTGGAGTCTACCTTGTAATCCTCTGAGTTGTTTTAATGTTCTTGGTGCTTCCATATCGAGGATTGCTTTTACCTTTGTAGGGTCCACCTCTATCCCTCTCATTGAAACTATGTACCCCAGCAGCTTTCCTGATTGTACCCCAAAGACACACTTCTTTGGGTTGAGTCTGACCTTGTATTGTTCTAGCCTGTCAAAGATTGCACTTAGAGTTGCTATGTGATCTTGTCTCTTCTTTGATTTGACCAGTATGTCATCCACATAGTCTTCGACAATTTTGTGGATCATGTCATGGAAAATCAGTGTCATGGCTCTCTGGTATGTAGCTCCTGCATTCTTTAGCCCAAATGGCATCACATTCTAGCAGTGGGTGCCCCAAGGACATGTAAAGGTTGTTTTATGTTGATCCTCCTTTGTTATCATTATCTGATTATATCCTGAGAAGTCATCCATTAGGGACAGCATCTCATGTTCGGTCGTCATGTCCACTATCATGTCAATGTTGGGTAGTGGAAAATCATCCTTAGGACATGCTTTGTTTAGATCTCTAAATTCCGTGCAGATGTGGATGCCCCCATTCGGTTTTGAGACTGGCACAAGATTAGATACCCACTCTGGGTAGTCAATTAGTCATATGAAGCCAACGTCTAAGAGTTTTTTTAATTCTATCTTCACGAGCAGAGCTATCTGTGGGTGCATCGAGCTAACTTTTGTCTGGCTGGTTTTGCTCTAGCGTAAATAGCCAAATGATGAACCACAACTTCAGGATCCAGACTTGGCATGTCAACATAGGTCCATGCAAATTTTACCTTTCTTTCTTCCAGGAATGCTGCTACCAGTTCTTGTTCCTCTATTAAGAGCGACTCGGCATAGAAAGTAATGTGCGGCTCTGTTTCTATTCCCAAGTTGATAGGGTCACACTGCTCTGCCAATACTGTTGATTTTTCTTGATGTAGAGCAGTAGAGGGGAGATTGAATCCTTCATCCTCCGACGCCTCAGAGAGGTTTTCACCATTGGATGCGTCCTTTATTTTTACTATTTTGTGGTTAGAGAGTGCCACAGTGTGGTTTTCACTCAATAACTCTAAGCTTATTCTCGATATTTTCCTTTTGTGACTGAAGGACTCAATCGTCTCCCCATAGTATGCCTAGATTTCCAATGTGATGTTGAAGCCTGCCTTATGATCTCCACATGGAACTGTATCCCTTAGTCACATGAATTCTGAGAGCACCTCATCATTTTCGAATGAGTCAAGAATTGGTGGTCCTCATTGATCGTGATCGATGAGTTGTGAGTGTACTAAGGTGATTCGGTGGGTTCATTGGTTTGACTCCGTTGTGGAGGCACTAATCATTAATAGGGTGGAATCCTCAAAGAGCCTAGGGAGACCTTCTATTTTATCATCATCATCACTACTGGCACAAACATCAGTGATGTCAAAGGTGAAATTATTTAGTGGGATACCTAGGCATACAGGTGGTCTAGGAGTTGTTGTTACCTAAGAAGAGGACCTGAATGCCCTACTGGGAGTACCTCTGCCACCTATGGTTATACTCAAAGGAGTACATCCAAGGCCAAGGTTCTGCATTCTTCTTTCTACAATGATGGGATCCAACCATCCATCATTGTTCCTTCCAAGGCTTATGTTCCTGTTATAGCCCATACCAAACATCATTTGTAACCCTCAGTTAGTTTCCACCATGGGTAGGGTGGGGGTGGGCCTTTCATCTTGGTATAATGTGTTTGAGATGTCTCCCTCATCCATGTTTTCTCAACTGAGATCCCCCCAATAGCGGAATCCAGAAGGTTCTGCCCTAATAGTGTGAACAGGTGTTTCAGTTGGTTGAGGTTGTCCATGTGACCTAGGAGATTGTGGTGACTCTCCTACAACAAATGCATTCCTTTTCATTTTGTAGTGACCACATCCATTGTCCTAGATCATGTTTTTGATTTCAGATATGTCAGGGATGGTGGGTGTCTTTGTTGTAGAAGTGGAAGTGAGGTTGGCTGGGTCTATGTATGATGTGGACGGTCCTTCATCATTTTTGGGTACTTGGGGGATCTTATAAAACTTGGCTTCCAAGTTTTTGCAGTAGGCAAAAGGTTCAAGATCTCCATATATAGTGACCTCCTCATTCTGATGTGAGAACTTGATGCATTGATCATAAGTCGAGGCCACTACCTTCATTCCATGGATCCACCGGTGTCCAAGGAGGATATTATATGGTAGGTTGAGGTCGAGGACCTGACAGGTGGTATCCATGGTTGTCGGCCCCACTTGGATGGGGATCTTGATAGTACCCTCAGATATTCTTTCTTGGTCATCATATGCCCTTATCGTGATGCTTTTGTTCTTATTAATGGAATCCTCGGTGAATCCCAATTTCTTTATGAGCTTTAGGGAATAGATGTTAAGGCCTGCACCTCCATCCATCAGCACTCGTTTGACTTTCTTTTTATGGATGAGCACTTGAAGGTGGAGTGCATGGTTATGAGATGCTTATGGGGGGAAACCTTGGTCAGAGAAGGTAATGAGATTTGGGGTAACGATGTTACCCACCATAGCCTGGAACTGCTCTATGTCAAGAGTGGCAGAGATGGTGGACGCAGCTAATGCTTCATCAAGGATCTTTCTATGGGAGGCTGAGATTTTCAATAGTTCCATGATGGAGATTTGGGCGGGTGTTCTTTTCAGCTGGTCAATGACATTGTAGTCATAGGGGACGACCTTTGTATTAGAAATGGGGGTCTTAGCTGGTGCCCCAAAAATGGTAACCTTTCCGCCACGTGTGGTGACTCCACAGTTGTTGTTAGCTCCTTTGACATTTATGATGGTGACCATCTCATCGACGCATCCAACTATCTCCTCGTACACTAGGTTAGCACTAGCATACTTTTGTTTTCCCTTATTGTTCCCTTGATTGTGGTTCGGCATCGGATTCGTGTATATTTGTAGGTCTTGGTTTCCAGCTAGCTATTCAATATTGATGATTTTATCCTTAATGAGGTCTTGGATGATGTTTTTCAGCCTCATGCAATTGGCGGTGGTATGTCCTTTGACCTTGTGAAGGTTGCAAAGGATATTTTCACTATACCATGGCAGTTTGGTCATGGGTTCCGCGTATTGCTCTAATTTAGAGACTTTGATTAGATTCTCCTTGACCAGCTTCTTCATTATGGACTCAATCGATTCACCAAAAGATGTGAACTTCCTCTTGGGGGGATACTTGCCTCGGGGAGGTGGTCCTCCTTGATTACCCAAGTTTTTGATTTGATTTGTAGGCATTGGTTGTTGTTGTGCTACTACCACATTAGTCTACACATTTTTATGATTATGATTTTGTGGTTGATGATGATTTTGGATGTTATGCTTAGGGGCACTGATGACCACTTTAGCATCGACCACGCCGTCATTTGTGATATTTTTATTCCTCGACCATGTTCAAGGTTTATCATTGTAGTTGTTAGATGGGCGGTTATCCTGGGGTGGAGTGAATGTTGATATGCCTCCTCGTGCAATAAGGGCTCTTTCGATGTTGAGCACCTTTGGGATCAGTTGATCATAGGATGTGATGCACTGCATTTTCAAGTAAAACACCAAGTTTTCATCTAGATTGGCTATGATGGTGCAAACTTGTTGTTCTTCCGGCATGGTCCACTTGCTCTGATTGGCCTTGGATCACCATCTTTGCAAGAAGGATGTGAATAGCTCTCCTTTCCTTTGTTTGAGTGTTGATAGTTCTTCCAAACTAACGTCTGCACCCATATTGAAAGAATAATTTTTAAGGAAAGCTTCCACAATTTCCTCGAATTTTTTAATGCCCGTGGGTAGGCGAGAAACCATTCCATGGCTGGACTAGTTAGACTATAGGGGAAGAGTTGCATTAGATACGTGTTGTCATATGCGACCTCCATGCAATGCACCTGAAATTCCCTAACATGGTTTTTCGGGGTTACCCATTCCATTGTACTTGTCAAATCTGGGGATCTTGAATCCCTTTGGGAACGGTATCATGGTGAGACTTTTTTCAAAAGGATAAGGGCATAAGTTTCCTGGTGTTCTTATGGTTTTTCCCTACTTGTAAGTCCAACACTTGCTGCGAGAGCAGTTTGACTTGTGTTGCAACATCTTTGCTTGGATCAGGAGGTGGGATGAATGAGTAGTGAGGTGTTCTAGGTGTTTGATGGGTGGGGAGAGTACTAGTGGGCATTTGCTGCAAGCTCTGCTGTGCGTTCAGAGCCTGATGGTATGCCTACATTTGTGTCAACAACACTTGTTGTTGATCTTGTTGTTGTTGTTCCAACAATGCTTGTTGTTGGTCCATCTGTTGTTGTTCCCATGAAGCTTGTTGTTGATCAATTTTTTGTTGTGCTAGTAAAGCTTATTGTTGGTCTAGTTGTTGTTGTGCCAATAAAGCTTATTGTTGGTTGAGTTGTTGTTGTGCCTGAAAGTCTTGCAGGGCTTGTTGATAAGCTTGCAGATGGATCGCTTACAATTTCTCTTGGTATTGGGCTTGTGCTTGTTGTTGGGCTTGTGCTTGTACTTCAACTAGAGCTTGAGCTTGGGCTTGGGCTTGGGCTTGTGCTTGAGCTTGTGCTTGAGCTAGAGCTTGAGCTTGTGCTTGGGCTTGTGATTGTGCTTGTGCTTGCTGCTTTTGCTTGAGTACTCTTTATTGGTTGGCATTTTGAAGGGTTTGGATTAGAGTGGTGAATGAATTTTTCATGTTGGCTTTTGGTGGGATTGGGGGTGGAATAGGAATCATGCCAATCATTGTGATGGGTGAAGGGATTATGGCAATGATTGGTACTTGGGTTGTGGGGGGGTGGTTGAGATGTTTGGTCCTTGAGATGGTATGCTCTGGGATATTTGAAGACCAATTGATGTATTTGTCCCAGTGGCTTGAAGGGTCACCACTTGTTGTTGTGATTTTGCGGGCAAAAAGATGGAATTCGAGGTGATGTGCACATTGCCCTGTTCTGAGAAACTATCGGTATTTATGGGAGAAAACCCCACTCTGAGTGGTGATGTGGTTGCAAATGGAAATGGCAGAAGAGATGGTATGTTGCTTTGGGAAGAAAATTGATTAGCAACATCGGTTGTTCCAAACAAACCCCCTTCTTCTTGTGATAGAGAAGTTGGTATGTTTAACTAATAGGCTGGCGAGGCATGGAATGAAGATGAACCAGTGGGATTATGAAATGTGAGTGGGACGTATGGGTGCAATGGATTTTCTAGAACAAAATTATCCTATGTGGTGGTGGCAGCCACCTCTTTATTGGTCACAAGGCGATGTCATTGTAACTCTCGAAACATAGCACTTCCTTTGTTTCCAATTGGTGAGGTTGGAGTGATGGTTGTCATGATGTGAGGTATTTCTTGATTGATTTTTTACGTTGGGGATGCATTTGTAAGAGGCATGTTCATACTAGTGCTTGCATCAAGGCCGGAAGGGAACGGGACCCCTCCTTCCATTAACGTGTTTAAGTACTTGAACATGGCACTAACAATTTTATGGTTCTCGGGGTTTTGAACCATTTTTATCATTTTGGATTGTGTCATCCCCATGTCTTCGTTCGTGATGTCCTCTTGATGACTCTCCTCTTGAGGATTTTGTGATGATAAAGGAGAGTTACTTGGGGGATTTCTTGATCCTGCTAGATTTATTTCGGAGGTTAACTGACTCATGTCCACAGAAGTTGATATTTCACTAATATTCTCCATGTTCTTCTTGTATTGAGATCTTTTTTGGACCATAAAAAATAGGGATTGTTTTGATCCTAACCTTTTAGGCCCAACAGAGAAGAATGAGGGAAGTTAAATGATCAAATATGGTGGTAATGGTGATGGGATAAACGGATGGAATGAGTGAATGAAACCTCTTGGAGAAATTTTGAAGGGTTATGCTAAAATTGTAAGGACTTAGATTGATTGTGATAATTTGACTAGATGAGTTAAGTCAAACAGGATTGTAGTGAAGTTGTATTCCCTAGGAAGTTGCATTATCCTAGGGGAACTTGCACAAATGGATGAATTGACTAAGTGTGTTAAGCCAAATATGATTTGTGTACTAGTAAACCTTAGGAAGTTGTATTATCCTAGAGGTAAATTTGTCCAAAAGTGTTGACTATTTTGGCTCGGTGTGTTAAGCCAAGATAGGGTGATGTTGGTTTAGCCCTCTAAGTTTAGCAGGAGTGATTTTTCTAGAGTTCTCAAAAATTTTGATGATGGGATGAGATTTGATTTGATGAAAAGATGGATGGGGATGACGCTTTGATCCTAGACTTGAACCTAGACACAACTCTTTCTTACAAGATCCTGGTGTTGAAAAACACGCTATACTTCCTATGGGAGAAAAGAAAACCTTTCAAAAATTTTGGGATTTTGTTGATAATAGAATGCATACAACGTTGGATTATTCCTTGAAGCCTTTTTGTAGAAGTTGTATACAAGTCTTTCTCTTACTTCAAGGAGCATCTCAAGGCGTTGCTCATGGGCTTTTAGGCTTATCTTCTTGAACTTTGGCTTTGGGATTTTAATCTTGTGGGAAATCATTGGGAACAACACACATGAAGTTTAGTTTGTCTCTTTATCTTGGTTTAATGAATTTATTTTTATCAAAGACACTTGCTTGCTTATGTTTCAAACTATATATCTAGTGTCCCACTTTCTTTCTCATCCCACAAGGTCCATTGTGTGGAAATCGAGGAAAATAGGGAAAAATTTACCTATGATTAACCTTTTTGAAAACAAATGACAATAGAATTCAAGCACTTAGAAACCTCTAGGGATAGAATCCCTAGGGAAAGCAAGAGTGCTTTAAATTCGTCAAAGGTATATGTCTCCTTAAAGGGGTTTGAAATTTGAAGGTCTTTATGAATGTGCGTTTTCAAGTGTTTTTGAGAACCAAGCAATGTGTTATTTTCTTTCAAGCACTTTTACAATCCTAGGATGATGAGGCAATATCTTATTGGGTTCCCACTTGGATAAATCGAGTTGCGCATATCTTGTGCGAATGGCTAAATTCCTGACCACACTAGCTCCCCTCCATGGCACACACTTCTCAGGTCAGCCAAGCATTAGTACCCATGACTCTCCCATGGCATACTTTCCATTTCTACAACAAGACTGCATGTATAACGTGGGGCGGCTTTAAAGGACATGACCTTTTGCACCAACAAGATAGACAAGGTTTTGGCCTTTTTCTAAACAAAGGGTTCTAATGTGGGCATTCCATTCATGGGGGATTATCCAACATCGGCAAGAGTCCATTGTTGTCCATCTCATCGGAATAATCCTCTTGATTCTTGAACTTTCCTCAAGAATCCACACTTATATATTGGTTGGAAGTCACTTGGCTTTAGTTCTCGGTTGGGTCGTTCCCTTGGGTGAGTACTTTTTCCCACAAGGTAGGCCCTCTAAGATAAACAATAGTGAATAAACATATTCATAGTTCAATCAACCTTTGTTTAAAAACAAAAGGAGAACACTGACAATAAGTTTATTCACACTCTCATGTTTTGTTCATTTTTTAAGTGCCCAAATTGAAATGTGGAGGCAAACTTTTTAACAACCTAATATCACCAAAATGTTTTTGATCCTCAAGATCGCAATGAAGCGCTAGAGAAGCGCATACACATTTTAAATGATATTAACTTGTGAAAATGATTGCAAAACATTCACAACACTTGTTCATTTTAGACCTCAAAGCAATGATGAATTCTTTTTAAGCACCAAATGAAATGTGAGATTGTCTTGTTCAATTTTAGACCCAAATTGAAATCTAGTAAATTTCTAAAGTTCAATTTTAACCACTAGATCAAGTCAAAATGGTTAATTTTAAGCCCCAAAATAGATGTGAGATGGTTTGGAATTAAAATAAAAATCTAGCTCAACAAGCATTAAAAAATGCTTTTGTGATTTTCTCCAATCTTGTTTTGTCTTGGCTCGATTCCAATGTCCAACCTTCAAAAGAAAATACAAAGTTAATTAAATATTTCATAAAAATACCTCATGCATTAATGCCCTAATCATAAGTTATTTTTAAAAAATTTCCATCTAAGAAAAATTTATTTATTCCCCTTATGAATGCAAAAAATTTCCTTCCTCACTGTTTATTTCCCAAATTAAACCCTTATGTTGTTTTACTATAGGCTGGGGTATCGCGGTTGGCGGCTAAAGACAGTCTGGTGGTAGGCTTTACCGCATTACCGCGGACAGGAAGGTAGAAGACCACGGTGATGGTTAACAGGTTTACCACGCTACCGCTAGCGGTTAGACAGGAGACCATGAGACGGCAGTGGCGGTCAAACGACAGTCGGCCTGGTCTACCGCAATACCGCGGGTAAACGAGCATTAGCCGACGGTGACATGGTGCAGTCAAGTGACAATTAGCAGGTTTATCGCAGTACCATGAAGGGTTGAGTGATAGACCGCAGTGATGCGGTGACAGTTAAGACAGGCAGCGCACAGTTAATCACACTTCTGTGGTCAGGGAAAGTTATCCGACGGTAACGCGATGAACACCACTCTACCGCGGGCGGGTATGGATGAGGTGGCGGTAACACGGTTAACACCATTCTACCATGGGTGGGTACGGATGAGGTGGCGGTAACACAGTTAACACCACTCTACCATGGGCGGGTACAGACAAGGTGGCAGTAACGCGATAAAATGTGAGAGCTAAAGCCTAGGGAAATACTCGACACTGTTGCACCGCGGGTGAATAGACTGAGAGGTGTTGCAATGCAGGGGATGGCCAACTAGGCTGCACAGGGGACTGGTGAATATGAAAGCACGCAAGAACAGATAGGAAAACAGGTTTTCTAGATGCTAGAGCTGCAACTATATTGGTAGGTAGGAGTAATAAGGTGGTCACTCGGACAAGCCCATTTTTTTTTATTTGGCCGAACAATGACTCCAAGACAGCTGCAAAGGGAAGGCAATTGCATCCCGACTAGAGAATTACAGTGATGATAAATTTTAAAACAATGAAAACATCGGTCTGATTTAGAGATACCAATAACGTATTATGTAAGTATTGAACCTATATCTGTACTAAAACAGTATCATATCGATTCATAATTATAAATTCAAACAAAAGATACATCAATTAGATTTAGATATGTTTAGATCTGCACTAAATTATCGACATATCAGTCAGATTTCCCTCCTTCTAGCGCCATTTTGTGGATGCTAAAACCTGCAAGATAAAGCTTAAACAATTTCACGTTGTTAGCATGAAAGTTAGTTAAAACCAGAAAACTTAGACATTCCTATGAAATATTTAACCATGTCTAGATACGCAATCGATGAGTAGAAAAATGAGTTAAACAGAAGCATATAAGAAACATGATTAACCCTTTATCTCATAGTGAATTGGTGCCACCATGTTGTGTAGTAAGCAGCCCTTTCCCAATCCTTGAACAAGTTGAATGATGTTATGAGTAAGATTAGTTCTCAAATGAAGAGAATAACCTTGCTTGAAATATGTGAAGTGAAGGTGAATTTGAGCATAGTAAGTTTACTCAAAGTTGTGTGTTGTTGAATGAGGAGAGGAGTCTCCAATTTATAGATTTCCAAAATGGAAAAGAGAATGAAATAGAGCAATGTGGGATCATTCAACATCCAATGGCCAAGTGCCACTTGTCAAGATGTGAATGGTTGAGGAATGAGCACATTTTGGTCAATGCGCATGATAAATGCTATTAGGTGGAATTTCAAATTTGAGAAATGACATGTGAGAGGGAAAAAGGAATGAAATAAATGCCACTTGGCTCAATGCACAAGGACATGTAAGAGGAGTGAATGCTTTGTTGGATGTACAAGTCTACTTGGACTTTTTGAATTCAAACAAGGGAATATTCCTTTTTGATGCTATGTGTAGGAAAATGAAGATTTAAATAAATCAAAGTAATTGATTTATTGTGCAAGTTGCATTCTCTAGAATATTTTAATGAGAAAGATTAACTTAATCAAGGGTTTGATTAATTAAATGAAGAATTAGATGGGGTGACAATTTAGACTTAAATTTATGAATTGATTTAAATCAAGAATTGAGAGGAAATGATTTATTAAATAAATAATTTGATTTATTTAATCAAGAAGGAACATGTTAGATCAAATCAAATAAGGTTTAATTTATTTAATTTAATGAGAGGACTTTAGAGAATTTAATCAAATAAAATAAATTATTTCATTAAACAGAAATGTTAGGTTAATTAGATTAAATTGATTAATTTAATCACTGGATGAGAAAGACTTAATTAAGTGACTCATGACTCACTAAATTAAGAGGCAGAATATGATGAAAAGTTGAGAGTAGGAAGGAATTTTGTTAATAAGTGTGTCAAACTGAAATTATATATTTTCCATGTCTACACAAACAATGTGGCAGAATATGAAGATTTGTTAACTGGTTTGAACATGGCATTCAAGCACAAGATTAAATTGTTAACTGATTTTGGAGATTCGGAGCTAGTTGTGTCACAAGTCAGATCTAAATATATTGCAAAGAACAAGAGGCTGAAGCAATACATGAATTCTATATGGGATACAATCGAGCTATTTGATGGTTTCTCCATAGACTGGGTGGATCGGTCAAAAAATATAATGGCAAACTTCCTAGCCAATGTAGCACTAAAAAAGGATTACATCACATTGGCAGGAATCTCTCAAATTGAGTTCAAGACAAGACCTGTTGTGCCTGACAATATATAGTTGGCAAGTTTTTAATGAGGACACTGACCTCCTAAAGTTTCTTCACTGTATAGACCAATATGAGGCCCAAGAAATTCACTTTAATGCCTTTGTAGAAGAAATAAATAAAGAGCAGACAGTATTTGGGAAGAAGGTCTTACAACTTAGAACTAATAAACTTCCCAAAGGACTAGTAGCATTGGAGAGAGTATATGACGGAAATGATCGATCCCTTATGAAACAAACACCAGTTAAGAAGGAAGATATTAAAGAGATAAATTTAGGGATTGAACTGACACACCAAGAAAAGTATATATTGGAAAGAAAATAAGCTCGACAGTTTGAAGGATGTTTATCTCATTACTAAGAAAATATAAACATGTATTTTCATGGTCTTATTAAGATCTCAAGGAATATAGGGAAGACCTATTTCAACATGAAATCTCATTGGAACCAGATGCAAAGCCGTTTAGGCAAAAACAAAGACCTATTAACCCTACATTAGAACCAAAGATGCAGGAGGAATTGGAAAAGCTTAGAGATGGGGGTATCATTAAACCATATAGACATTCAACATGGGTGTCAAACCTAGTTCCTATGGGAAATAAGAACGGAGATATCAGACTGTGCGTGGACTTCAGAAATTTAAATATGGCATCCCTCAAAGATAATTACCCTCTACCTAATATGGAGACTATACTAAACAAAGTGACAGGGTGTGAGTTGTTATCTATGATGGATGGTTTCTCTGGTTATAATCAAGTTAAAGTTGGGGAATCTGAGCAGTACAAAATAACTTTTACAACTCCATGGGGAACATATGTTTATGTGAGAATGCCCTTTGGTCTCACAAATGCAGGAGCGACTTTTCAAAGATCTATGGACTTAGCATTTGCAGACTTGATTAATGCTATAATGGTAGTATATCAAGATGACCTTACTAATTACTCAAAAAGGGGTGAAGATCATGTAGAACATCTAGAAAAAATATTCATAAAAGCCTTAGAATATGGCATTAGTTTGAACCCTAAAAAATGTCATTTTGCTATCATAGAGGGAAAACTCTTAGGACATATTTGTGTCCAAGGAGGGAGTTAGAATAGATCCTAAGAGAGTTGAAGCCATAGATAAGATTCCTATTCCTAAAATTGTCAAAGCCATCCAATCATTCTTTGGATAGATTAACTTTGTTAGGAGATGTGTGTCTAACTTTGCTGAAATTATTAAGCCTGTATCAAAAATGCTAAGGAAAGGACGAAAAATTGAATGGACTCTAGAAGCATTAGAAGACTTTATATCCATAAAGATCCATCAAGGAAGCCCCTGTCCTCAAATCTCCTAATTTCAAAAAACCTTTTCAAATATTTTCATTTGCATCCTTGCACACTATAGTTGTTGTTATGTTACAAAAAAATGAGGATGGTCATGAGCAACATGTGTCCTTTTTTAGTAAATCATTGCAGGGATCAGAATTGAAATATGACATAATGAAAAAACAAGCCTTTGCACTAGTAAAAGCCACAAAATATTTTAGACCGCATCTTGTTGGAGCCAAAGTGATTGCTTATGTCCCTCACACAGTTGTCAAATACATTTTAACACAATCAGAAGTAATAGGGAAGAGATGCAAGTGGATTAATAAAATCCAGGAATTTGATATGGAAATACAAATTACTAAATTGATAAGAGGCCAAGGATTGGCCAAGTTAATGGCAGAAGCAAATATTGAGGCAAATCAAATTTGCAATGTGGAAGATGAAAGAAATGCAATTACAAGTATTGAGCATACACCTTGGTATACAGACATCATGTATTACCTCAGAAACACAAAGTACCCTGGAGGATTTAATGATAACTAGAAAAGAACCTTGAAACTACAGGCATCTAAATATGTATTCATAGGAGGTGATTTATTTTGGAAGAATAGAGATGGAATGTTGTTGTTATGTTTAGATGAGTCACAAGCTAATCATGTTTTGAAAGAAATGCATGAAGGGGTATGTGGGGCCTATTATTTTGCAAAGACAACTGCACATAAAATTCTCAAGGTAGGTTATTACTAGCCAAAAATTTTTAATGATTCTTTTTCATATGTAAGAAAATGTGAAGCATGTCAAAAAATTTCAGGCAAAATGAAATATCAGGGAGCTTTACCACTTAGGCCTATGCAGTTTGAAGCCCCTTTTCATCAATGGGGGATTGATTTTATTGGGGAGATACAAGAGAGATTGATTGGAGGACACAGATGGATATTGGTAGCCACTGATTACTTCACCAAATGGGTAGAAGCAATCCCAACCAAATAGGTGACAAGTAAAGTTGTGATCAATTTTTTGATGGATAATATCATTACCAGGTTTGGTACACCATTGAGATTAATCATAGACAATGGGATGTGTTTCAGATCAGATGAGTTTAGGACCTTTTTCACTATGCATGGTATTACTATCTCTTATTCTGCCCCTTACCATCCACAAGATAATGACCAGGAAGAGTCCAGTAACAAAAGTCTTCTAAAAATCATAAGGAGAATTCTAGGTAGAAACAAAAAGATATGGGATTCAAAATTAAAATTGGTTGTATGGGCTGATAGGATCACCATAAAAAAGGCAATTGGAAAATCCCCATATGAACTAGTATATGGAACACAAGCCAGAATGCCTTTACAAAAAAATTTGCCAGTTTACAAATTTATCCTTCAATAAGACATAGAGGTTCCTGAACCGATGGAAGAGAGAATGGAACAATTAGCAGAGCTTGATGAAATGAGAAGACTAGCTCAAAACCAAAACATGAAGTTGCAAACACAAATGAAGTATTTGTTTGATAAAAATGGCAAAAAATAGAAAATTTGAAGAGGATGACCTGGTATTGATGTGGAATGCTAGGTGCCAGGAGAAAGGGAAACATGGGAAATTTGAAGCTTTGTGGTTGGGACCTTTTGTTGTTGTTGGTAAACAAGGAGAGGATTCATATTATTTGCAAAATATGAGTGGTGAAGAATAGGAGTTGCCTATACATGGTAAATTTCTAAAGAACTTTTTCTTTTGAAAATTATAGAGGATCAAGGGTTTCCATTGCATGGACAACTCTTAACAAAACCTTTCATAAATTTTCCATGCACAGTAGTATAGGAAATAAAAGGTATAGGAATTGCTAGCACATGGACAATCCTGGGATTCCTTTATTTATTTTTTCTCCATGTACAGTAGTTTAGGATCATGTTCATCTCCACTTGCTTTCATCCATAAAGATTGGTCTGCTCACCCAAAAATCTAGATCCTTGCAATGATCTCACAATCATTCATCCCCAGACTGAGCCACTATTGGAACTGTAAAATTTTGAAAAAATCTCATTGGCCATTCATGCTCATTAGTGTCCCTAGGAGTCCTAAAGTTATCTTCATATGCAATATTCGCCAAGATCTAGGTAAATTTTATCATATAATCACATAAATTTTATCTAACCCATAAAATTTTGATATATGGAATATATCGGCATAAGATGATGCAGGCCTCGCTGATACTAATGCACATTCCTCCAGTATATCGACAAGAAACTAGTTGTATCACGTCGATGAGGACATATTTCGGGAGTACATGGGTTCATAGCTTTTATCGGCACGACAACGACTATCGGCATGACGGTGTGAGGTCATATCGAAATTATATTTATCCCACCACTTGTAGCAAAAGAATATGTATCGGCCAGACAAGGGTCATCGGAGTAAGTTTTCGAAAGACATCCCGAGATCTTTATCGGTCTTGCCGATAAAGGAAAGGAGAACTTATTCGATGAGACAAATGATGTCAAGAAGAGTTTGGGGAGTCTTACTGAACTCCCATGTTATACCGACAAGGTGGTGCATGACAACATGCACAAAACTAAAAAAATTTGGGAGAACAATGTGCGTGGTCTCACCGAAGAAAGGATGTATCGGTAAGATAAACCTCAGCGGGGAGATCTAAGAAAGGTCATAGCGAGTGTTATTCCATCGGTCGGACAATTTCTTTATCTTAGCGATCTGAGTAGACAAAAGGGAATATCTCGGCGAGACAAAGAACCTTCGAAATAAGGCAGAGAATTGTTAGCCCGATTCGTTAATTCATGACAATAGGTTTGCTTTGGTGTAAGTCATGGCGACATTAAAAAATTTAAGGTGAAACTGTCTGGGAGACTTGTGATGTCGGGGGAGCTGCAAGATGTCTTAGCGGATATATGAACGTTGAACAGAAGGATAGGCCAAAGATTTAAAATATTTTGCCGATATGCTACATGATCTAACAGCAAGAATTTTGAAGAGCCTGCTTCATTCATGTCACATCCAAGACATTAATGGCACCATGAAAACATAAAATATTTTGTGAATCCAGGTGAATTCAATTAAGCACATGTTTTCACAGAATTAACAACAAGGAAGAGGAGAAGAACGAGTGGAGGATTGGTGCGTTCGTTCAAATTGGAATTTCAAGCGAAATATAGTAAGTCTCTCATCCCTTGAATATATTAAATTTCATAGAATGGAAAGCACTGGTCCAGAGAAATAAAAAGGTAGAAAACATGGGGAGAGTAGTCAATCAAAAGGAAAAAATGCAAAAAATGGAAATTCAGTTGGAGGGCATCGAGCGAAAATTGAACCAGGATCTCATAGACCAGCTACCCGATTCTGGACCTAAATCCAGATGCTCTGCACAACTTAGGGCTGAAGTGGATAAATTAGATGACAAATGTAAGTTCATTGGAGATGTTTGGACCCCAATCAGAGGCTATGAATTGTTCAGTTTCCATTACTATTGAAGGAATCATTTTGAGGCCATATGTAACCCTTGGAGGCTCAATCTAGGTAAACTGATTTTCCCTAATGTCTTTGTTGATGTCGAATTGGCGAAAATGCTGGTCAGTCATTATAATCCAAAACATAGGGCCATATGTGATCTATCTGGGAATCTGTTAATACATGTGTCGGAGAATGCAATAAGAGAGGTTTTCAAATTAGAAGGGATGTGCAATGAGAAAATTGTAAGTGAAGAGCTCAAGAGTGAATTCAGAAGAATGGACACCATTTATAAGGGTTGGAGATTACCCCTGCATAGAATAGGCATGGTGGCAAACCGATTCCAATGGAGGACAATGAGGGACCACCATTTCATGTGGATCTTTTTGAACCTTATGTGAAGTACACCTATTTTTTGGTGGGATAGGTATTGGGAATGGAGGTTCTAGAGGATATGGTAATTGTTCCTATGGTGATAGCACCAGATATTCAATATCATAACTCTAGGCCTTGGGATTATGCTTCATATGTATTTTAAGAACTTGACATAGGGTTGATGGCAATAAAAAATGGAGCCTATGTCCTGCACCTCAGGAATTATTCATTGTTGATGCACTTAGTGCTATACTTTGGATAGGAACTAGGGTTGTGGCCCCAAGAGCTGAGAGTTTCACAAGTCGATAAAGAAGGTAGGCCATTGCCTATTCAATCATGGACTGTTGTTTGGGATAGCAGGTTTGCTAATTCCATTTTTGTACACTTTGAAGAATACTTTCTAAAAACCTTGTATAATTTATACAATCATCCATGTGATTATTCCTTATCTGATGGGATAAAGAGGTTCCTTAGACCTAGATATTTTAATGGACCAATCAACCATAATTGGGGAGATTGGTATTGTCTAGAGAATGCGACCATGATTAGGGTCTATGGATTTGAAGATGCTCCATTTATCTTGCCTAGAACAGTTCCAGATTGAATTGCCTACTTGGAGATTGTTAGACAGATGGATTTTTCTAGTGTCATGAATTTAAGCTCTTTTGGAAAATAGGATTTTATGCCCAGTACGTTGTGCTTTGGTGACTTTATTGTGTTAGAAAAGGAAGGATATAACCTGATTCTTGATAGGTTATTACAATACAATATGAAGAGAGGGCCATTAAGGAAAAAATTTGACCCAAAAGGGTATATCCACTCGACCAAGTAGAAAAAAATATGAAGAGATGGTGATTTAGTGACACAATCAGGAGTTTTTGGATATGGAGATGTTATCCTCTAGTGAAAAGGCATCCAGGGTATACATGTCCCAGGGTCCATCCGATAAGGTATCAAGGACAAGAACATAGGGCTATACCTACTCTGCCAGAGAAATGAATATTGAGGAAAATGTAGGTATAGATGTAAGACATGAAGAATATAAATCTTTTATAGCAGATGATGAGTTTATAAAAACTTCAAAATTCAAAACATTTATGTACAAGCAAAAAGGTAAAGAAATAAGAGAACTGGTTCACAATGTGACACCACGAAATGAAGAGCAATTGTTGAAAAGTTTGAGAGATGATGTAGAGAAAGAGATGACAAATATGACCCCTGAGAAAGGGAGAGAAATGTTGGAAAAGGCTGGTGTCATGATTTTCCTAGGATTAGACCTCAATTTTGCATTAGTTTTTGATAGTTTCTTGAAGGACAACAATACTACACATAAACTCAGCATAGAAAAGGTAACAGAAGTATATATAGGATCAAGATATAATCCTGATGAAGAGACATTGATGATTTGGGCTTTATACCCACCCCATAAAAGGTCAATTGTTATTGACACTGAGAAAGCATTTGGACATGTCATGACCTTGAAGGCTGGAAAGGCTGATCCAATTGCAACAGCAAAAATTGGGATTAATGTGAAAATTTTGAATAAAGCCCAAATACAGGCATTGATCAGAGAAAAGGAAATGTACAAAACAAACAATGAAAGAATGTTGAGGGAAAATGAGCATCTAAAAGACTTAGTGGATGTTACAACAGGACCAAGAAAGATGCTCACTAAGGGTGAAAGTTCGTAGGTTCAGGACCAGTGGGAGGGATCAATTGCATATGCTCAAGGGAAAATGGACACACTTACAGCAGTAATCAAAAAGAGGCAGGCAATTTTAACCACTTGGTTAAATAAAATTTGGGGAAAACACTCATAGTTTGATGCAATAAAAGAACATAAAAGAGTGGATGGTAGAATCCAAGAGAAACTTGAGGAAATAAAATAGCGGGATACTCCTGATAATGCAACAATTAAGGATGCTAATCATGTTATGGACAAGCATAGAGGTTTCTTTGAGGAGTTACAAGAGGATGCGCAAGAATTGATGGAGGCCGCTGAGAATGGATTTACTACATTTTTTGATGATGGAGGTAAGTTGAAAGAAATGGCCACATGGAAGAGCGAAAGTGAATTAATACTCCAGGATATTTTAAAGACAGCCACTGTGAAAGATGCAACATTGGATGAAGCGTGTGAGCAAAATGAACAGATGGTGGTGATGGAGATCGTGATTTGCAATGCACTAGGAGATGCGGATACACACGAGCATCGAGACTACATACATCATATGTCAAGGGTCCATTTATGGCTTAATAGAGCTTAATCAAGATTAGTTTTGTTAGTATTTCATATTTAACACATTTTTAAAAGGACACATCTTTCAATGCGGTTGATGTATATAAATATCCTTTTTTGTAACCAAAAGGGGATAAGAACAAGATAGATAGAAAGTAGATAGTAAGAAATACAATATTTTCATAATGTCTCAAAGGACCATGATGAATGTATGAAGTTTTCAGGGATCAATGAAAGAACTCTGATTTTGTGGCGCCCTTCTGGTATCAATTATTTGTTAATTTAATTGAAAATATTATCAAGTTGTCTCCAAGGTTGATATTTCTTTGTTATTTAAACTGACATATCAAGTATATTTTTAGTTTATCAATACATATTTGTTGTATTTGTGTGGTTTGATTGGTTGGTTCTTTCAAGTGAAGATTAAATCCTTCAAGTCATTCACAGTAATCTGGAAGTATCATTTGGATCACTAAGAAGAGCTTGGTAATTACATTCTTGTATGTTTATACAAGTTATAAACTAATATCATATGCCAAATCATTACAAATCTCTTCCAGATAGAATTCATTCATCTAATGCTTTCACTTGACTTTGTTTTACCCAACAAGGCACTGTTCTTATTTATCCTTCTAGGTTTCATCCATTCTATTTACATCTCTTAACCAAACATATTAATTTTACCCTAATATTGCATATACAATTTATACCAAATTTAGATCATACCTCTCCACTATCAAATTTCCATTTGTGGATAGTCTAGTCAAGTACGAAGCATATTTCAAAATCTGCAGCATTCATATAGGTACACCCGCCTAGGTTTAGCAGAACCTTAAGAGTAGAAGGTTCAACTATATTGGTTGGCCTTGTTAGTTGGCCAATAATGTTGTGAGAGCCTGGCAACCTCTCGTGGTTCAAAATTGCATTTTTGAGACCTAACAGGGGGCACAAAGATGCCCTAAGTGGCATTTAAGTCCCAACCAAAAATCAAGGACACACATATCAAAATCATTGGGATATCATTTATGCATTGGAGAATGTCGGGATTAGCCAAAAAAAGATGCCATTCATAGGGCTTGTGGACACAAAATAGAACCAATTAAGCCATAAATGAGGATAAATAAAGCAAGACAGCCCCAAAAAAGTGTGAAAATTCAAGGGGATGCATTTTACTAAACTACAACAGGTAGTTGGCAGATGTCAACAAGAGATGTCAAGAGCGAAGAAGAGTAACAGTGCAATTTCCAATTGGTTTCAGTCCTTTCACTTGTGAATCCACATCAAATGCCCTAAACATAGATAAAGAAATAACCAAGTATAATTTGCAAACCTATGATGAGTGTTTCCCTTTTGATCTTAAGAATTATGTGAAGGATAATTTGAAACTATATCCTGGTTTCTTTCATTTGCCAAATTTGGAGGACTATTGGGAAGATTGTTTTGATGAATTTGAAGTGAGGAGAAATAATTGGTTGATATTTTCTTTAATAAATAGTTATCTATAATCTAGTTTGGGATGTACAAGGAATTGAAGATGATGAATCAAACTTAGTGGATCCAATTTTTACTGACTTAATAACAATTTGACCAATTCTTGCTATGAATTAGAGCAATAAAGAAAGAGAAACAATTGAAGCAAGGATAGTCAATGTTTTGGAAAGGACCCAAGAGTGGGCTACTAAAAATAAAATGGAGCAATATCTCCCCCTAATTAGGTCACAAAACACCCAACCATCAGGATGCAGTAATCAGCCTTATAGGACTAAATGAACCTCTGAGGTTGCCTCACACTCAGTGCCATTTGGAACTCAAGGTGATGGTGATGAATAACCTCCTAATACAAATGTGTTTCAACTGACTTGCGGAGAATACATTATGGATCTACCCCATTTGGATCAGGATAAAGGAGATGAAGGAGAGGAATATGACTTAGGTAATATTGATAATAGTTCTTCCTCCTCATCTCATCAATCATTACCTATCAGGGAGGTAAAAGAACCTCCAAAACAAAGATATTCTCCACTTCCTCCATAGCATATTCAAACAAATACTCCTCCTATGATTAGAATAATATTTGATTCCTCCAGTTCCAAGGCAACCAACGTCCCTATTACCCCTATTTAGCTAGAGGATACTTTGTCAAGAAAAATAAAGGTAGTGCAACTAGATCTTCCAAAGCAAGATATGGTGGGGCAATTACTTCAAAGGACTCTAAAGCCTAAGAAATTGAAAACCACTATTCAGCTAATTGATGATGTTGGATTAGGAATTTATGAATAGAATTTAATTATCCCACTACACAAAAGGAGGTCACTCAAGCAACTGCAAGTGACTTTCGCATTGACAAAATTAACTTTGAACCCCCTATAAGATATGGAGATGTGTACAACTTCCAGGTGTCTATAGAGAGAATGGTTGAAAGGTCCAATAAGGATAAAGAAAGTGAATATGAGCTGAAGAGGCAAATCCAAGTCTTGACTGAATGTTTAAAATTAGTTTTTGATCTTCCTCCTCAACCCATATCTCAAGTTAAGTCATCCTTTGATCCCCTGGCCCTAATAGGAAGAGAGGCAGTAAGAAAAATTAAGCATTATAAAAACTTTGGCAAAGCTATTGAGGAATGGACTGGCGAGTTAATTAGAAGAGGTAATCAGATTATTTTTGAATCTCTTAAATGCCTCTAAAAGGTGAATGCTTCAAGATCAGAATTCCAAGAGGATATTGTGACTGCTGAAAAAGAGGAAAGGATATGGAATCGGTATGAAAATGAAATCAAAGCAATGATAGGCTTTGGGATGGAAAAATTAGTCATTGAGAAAATCATACCCAACACTGTTAATGCTCGTTGCATGATCTAGAATAAAAGTGTGGAATTGAAATTACAAATCACAAGGCAAGGTTTACAGAAGCTTCAGGAGGTCTAAACCGAATGCAATGCAATCTTTGAGGAGGTTCATAAAAATATTGTTTCCCTCATATTACAACCTAATAGGGGAGGAAATGGGAATAATGAGAATATTAAAGCCTTGGAGAATGATTTCCAAAATATATTTGATAGTATTTTTAACTCCCAGTCTTTTTATGTTGAACATCTAAGGAAAGTCAACAAGTTGGACCTCACCCTATCTCAAGCAACAAGGCTCATGAAGACTTATGAGCAGAGAATTGAATTCGTTTGAGATAGCCAGCTGGCGTGGAGGTGAGAAATGGGGAATATAGACATTTCACACCATAAGGAGCTTCTACCTATCATAAAGGCTTTCCAAGCCTTGCAAAAAAGACCTGCCATGTCTACAGAATCTGAAAGTAAAGCACCATCGTCTTAATTTTCAGTTTCCTATTATTTTTTGAAAATACTTTTAAATCTAATTAGTTATGGGTGAGTAAAGAAGCAGTTACTCATCTACTTTATATATGTTTTTTTTAAACTGACTCTCACTAGACATCATTGAAAAGGTTTTGATATTATACTACTACATGGAATACAATTTTGTTGTGAATTGAAATCTCTAGTTGTCTTTGTGCATCTAGTTTACAAAGATATTCAATATTCTTAAATCTATGTGTTTCAGTATATCTTGGTGTTTATAATTTTGTTGTCTATGGGTGTATGCATCTATCTTCTTAACAAATTTCATTTTTTAAGTAATATTGGGTTTATATTTCTATTATCTCACTTTAAGCAAATTGGTCTTTGCATCGGTAATTTCATAATTTGTTTCATGCGAACTGGTCTTTGTGTCATTATCTTTATAATCTATTATATGTAAACTGGTCTTTGTTTTAGTATCTTTATCACTTTTCCTCCACACTTGATATTATGAACCTTCCTTGTATCGGGTTCTTCCTTTCCTACTTTCAGTTTAAAAGCATACATATATTCATTTAGTTTTAGTTGAATTCATTGCATATCATACAAGGGAGTTGTACCTCCAAAATTTAGAGGAAAGTCACAAATGAAATTATGAACTTTCCGTAGTTATTGGTAACAATCACACCTTCTGAGCAAAAGAATCAACATTTCTCAAGGTGCCCAATTTTTTTGCCAACAGATATCATTCAAAGGAACATTATCATTAGTAGAAGAAAAATGAGAAAAGGAGTACAAACAAGATGAATAATCAACCATCCCTATAGAAATGATCTATCTAGTCTCAAATTCCCTTGTGTATACTCTATTAGGAGTGAAATCAACAAATTTTACCTTGTCCACTATGGATAATTTGATGAATAGAAAGGAGTGTTTCCACGTTGTGCCTCCCCTTCTATTTCCCATAATTTATAACCAATCCAATAAATCCTAATGACTTTATCATGCTCAAGTATACCTCTGGTAGTTTTATTACCCTTTGTGAAGCTTCTATCAAGTACCCATATGAAAAAATATTTCAAAAGGTGGCTAAGTATCCCTCTTTCCTCTTTTCATCCTTTCAGAACTTCAAGTCCCAATCAAACATTTAGATAAAGTCCAAATGTGCATTTTTGTTCCCAATTATTGCTTCCTCTTTTTGTTCTTTTAGAACTTTGGGTCCCAATCAGACATTTGGATCAAGTATAAATGTTTTTTTTTCCTAATTCCCCCTTCCTCTTTTTATCCTCTCGAAACTTCAGCTCCCAATCAAACATTTGGATAAATTCCAAATGTTTGTTTCCATTCCCAATTCCAACTTCCTCTTTTCATTCTTTTAGAACTTCAACTCCTAATTGAACATTTGGATAAATTCCAAAAGTCCATTTTCATTCCTAGTTCTAGCTTCCTCTTTTCATCCTTTCAGAACTTGGGTCCCAACCAAACGTTTGGATAAAGTCCAAATGTCCATTTTCATTTCCAATTCCAACTTCCTCTTTTCATCCTTTTATAACTTTGGGTCCCCATCAGACATTTGGATAAAGTCCAAATGTTTGTTTCTATTCCCACTTCCCACTTCCTCTTTTCATCCTTTCAGGACTTTGGGTCTCAATCATATATTTGAATAAAGCCCAGATGTCCTTTTCTATTCCTAGTTCTTGCTTCCTCTTTTCATCCTTTCAAAACTTCAGGTCCCAGTCAAACATTTGGATAAGTTCTAAATGTCTAAATTTGTTCCTTCTTGCCATCCCCGCTTCCTCTTTTCTCCCATTAAAACTTTAGGTTCCCTTTAGAATTTTGGACCAAGTTTCACGTTTCCAAATCTATTTTTGATTCTTGTCCCACCACCTTTCTTCCATCAAAAATTCAAGTTCCCTTTGAAATTTAATACCAAGGTCCAAATGTCCAAATCCTTTTTTTATTCACATCCTCGCTTCTTGTTTTCTCTTGTCAAAACTTTGGATCCTAAATGGATATTTGGACCAAAGTTTGAAATGTCCATATTTGTTTCTAATTCCCCATTCACATCACATTTGTTCCTATTAGAGTTTCAAACCCCTCACGAACTTTTGAACAAGCCCAACAAAATTTTATATTTCGACCTAAAATCGCCATTAATGTTGTTGACTTCCCCAACTACCAAATCTAATTCTTGGAGCTACAGGGATTATTTTAAATGTATTTTTTACCATCTCTAAATGGAAAAGTGGCACCCATGCTTCTTTATTGTTTTCAAACTACTTTTTTGTTAAAGGGCCATCCCTAGCCACGATATTTTTATGGATTTTGAGGGGGTTTCTCATCTTCATCCATAGATTCATCAATGTGGAAGCATGAATTTGGTGTCAAGGCCTTTATGGAAAGCATTCAGCTCAAGATTTGAAGTCCACATTTTTGCACCTAATTCGTAGGGGTTTTTTTTTATGAATAGGCAACTATCTATATTAAAATAAAGATAAAGTTACATATTCACAAAAAAAGATGGGTGGTAAGAAGGCACACCCTGAGAGTCATATGGGAAACGCCCAGAAGAACCAAAAAAATTAACCAATCACATGGGTTGAGCCCCAAAGTCCATGATTACAAAAACATAAAAAAAAATTGTAGGGTTTTTGGCTAGTGTTTTTTTCTTAGCCACATGCCCTATCTTTCTCCTACGACTTGTAGATGAAGATAAGGAACTTTTATGTTCATTGTAATGTTCTTACCTAGTTTCTCTTATAGATACATGTATGTTCTACATTTTTGCGAAAATGTAGCACTTGCCTATGCCTCTCTATCAATAAAATTTCTTACCTTCTCTCACCTTGAATGTGATATGTAAATATTCTTGCCTCCATATTTGAATGAATGTTTCTTTTCTTTCCTAAGATTGAATTTTGTGTTAAATATGGTAACAAAAGCTAATTATGGAGAAATTTGTCCCTTTTAGTGTATGCTAATCCCTAACCTTCATGAAAATTCCTAGTAAATTGAATAATAGAGAGTTGTGCAAACTTATCTGGTAGTTTTGTTGATATTTTGTGCAATCACAATAAATAAGAAACATCTTTAACTTTGGTGCATCACCACCTTGTCCTCTGTGAGCTGGTAGAATAGGATTGGTTATAGGATTTCATGTGTTGGGTTGGACCAACATATTTTCAACTAGTTAGAAAATTAAGTTGGCCTTCTCTAGATATCTAACCTCAACTGCAAGATCCAACACCTTGAGGTTATTTTTATTGTCATTGGAATGTTGAGTTTATGTTTAACAGGGTGTAATGTCATGTGACAATTTTTTTTGGCATGCCTAGTGAGATAGGTTTTAATGAGCCTTAAATTCATTTTACTAAGAAAGTGGTGATGTTCTTAGCATTTTCAACCTTAAAGAGGCATTCAACAAATTACCTAGCTACTCTGCAATCAAATTTCTCCCCACCAGTCATGACAATAATTTTTGGCACATTTGGTGGAACCAAGTTTCATGAGCTTTACATCACCTACTGAAGGATTTGGTGTTTTCTCTAGTGCATCTTTCCTTTTAGGGAAGTTCTCCAACACCATGGTGACTCTATGAAAAAATTTGTCGGTTCAAGCAATTCAAGTTCTCTCCATTAGTCGTGACAACAATTTTTGGCATGCCTAATGGGACTATTCTAATGGATATTTTTCCACCCTATTGATAATATTTGATCTATTATTAGGATCTATGATAGTTGCATGTGTATGCTTAACTTATTACAATGATTAAATTGAAGGCCTTGAAAAATGTAATTGAAATTCTTAAACAAACACAACAATAATTAAGTGATGAATTTATCAAAAGAAAGAAAGAAGAGAGAAGACAAGAACATGAGTTGATGACGGAGTTCACCAATATGGCTATCTTTGGCTCTCTCTCCAACACAGTGACTGATCCTTTATTATGCTCCAAAAATGGTTACAAGGTCTTCAATTGGACAAAGTGTCAAGTCTCTTGGTTGCAAAGAGTTACAAAGTCCTCTTTCAAGTGTAGCGATATGACGCTCCTCCGATGCATAGAGATGAACACTCAAATTCTCCAAGGAAATTATCTCACCCTTCACCATTCCTAAGCTACCGCCCTTTTATACACGCATTTTTCCTAATATGGTTCATAACCATATGATTTTTACAATCTCCCATTTACAATAATAAATCTCCCAAAATCCCCTTAAAATGACATTAAAATCCTTAATAATCTTCCTAAACCCCTTTAAAAAACCCTTAATAATATTTACATGTCATTTTAAATATCATTTAAGCCTTTTACAATTTCATAAAATCGGGCTTTGATAATCTTGAGGGGTTAAAATAATTTAAATTGGGATTTATCAGCTTTTGTTCTCCTTTAAAACTTACCCACCTCCTATCATATTGCCGAGGAAATTCATGGTGCAACGACCAAGGCGGAGAGTGTGTGGGGAGAAGGTTGGTAGATTGAACCCACCAACCTTCCTTTTTGATCGAATATCTTTGAATACATAACAAAACAAACTTGCACCCATATATGGTAAAGCGCAATATGCACAGCACAACGGTGGAGGTGGAGGGTTGAATCCCTCAACCAAGATTTTAGCATACTATTGAAATTGACTAATAGATGAGCTAAGCAGGGGTGCCATGTGGCACCCAATGATTGGGCCATGTGGCACTCTCTGATTCACTAGCCAAAGACACGTGTCAAACCGTGATTCATCCAAATAAACTACTCATGCCATGTCAACCTACCACATGTCAGGGTTTGATTCATCCACATCATCATATGTATTGTATGGTTTTCCTAGTTAGCATGTCGATGTTATCATTATACTGCCAAGTCAACATGGTCATCCCTCAACTTCAACCTACCATATCTTCTGCGTACAAGCTCCATTTGATGTGAAACAAGCAGCGTTGGATTTGTCTCATCGAGCTCCTCGATTTGATGCAATTTTTACCCATTTTTGAGATGATCAATTTTTTGACCTTGCATCCTGCCTCTAGTACCCCTATTTTGACCCAACTTTCACTGAGCATATCTTGAGCATACAAACTACTTTTGACTCCATTCAATTTGTGTTGGGTTCATTTCACCAAGAACTTTGACATGTTGATGATTTTTGGAGCATTTGGATCACTTAATTTTTTTGTGAAAATATCCACTTGGATCAAGATTGGTGTGTTTCTTAGTAGTTGTATCATTGGACAATCATTCAATGCAGTTGGAAACTCTACATTATCTTGGGTGACTCTCCTAGTATGTTCCCATTTCGTCTGGTTGAGTAGATCTCTACTCTTGTTTTAAAATAATTGCAAAAAAACTAGCTCTCCCTATGCTCAAACATGTCAAGATATTATGGACAACCTATGTTTGCTCCTCCATTTCATAAAAATGTAAATTTTACACCTCCCTACTAGTAATATCAGGATGGAAATGCTACTATTATTACTTCACAAAAGCCTACTACGGTAGGATATCAATCCTTTTCCAATACTTACCTCCTACCCACCCCTACTTAGCCTTCTTAGAAGCCTACACATTCCTATCAGCAACCCCAAGAGGCTTATTACATTTTCAATCAGCATGCTCATCCTCCTACTCATCCATAGAACGTGAACAAATTGGAGTTGAAGAGTATAAAAGATATTTTTTTAAAATTCCAAGAATGGTTATAGGCCATTGCTAAGGAGAAAGAATATATTTCATAGTAGGAAGAGCTTTTCTATCAAACCCATGTTCACCATCAAGAGATGGAAGCTTGGTGGAGATATGAGCAACAAATGGAGGTACAAAGAAAGCATCATGATGAATGTTATGCAAAGAAGATTATTGCTAAGGAGGATTAGATGAAATTATCACTTGATCAAGCACAAAGGTAAGAAATCCATGTAGCCTCTTAAATTCTAGATTGGCCTATAAAGGAGGAGGTTCGTAAGTTCAAATTTCCAAGTTTCAAGTAATATAAGTCTCTTGAACTTTCCAGCAAGTCTCCTAGGTTCAAGGTTCTAATTTTTAGAGGTACTGTTCTATTGCAAGAACTTGTACCTATGAAAGCTTGGTATATTGTTCCTCATGAGAAAACCCCTTTAGAGGCCCAACAAGCCTTTCACAGGCTTCTTGATAATTTTTGTTGCCCTAATACTATTTCACTTTATAAAGGTGGACTTGTTGTTTGGTGAGAAATCAAAAGAACAAAAGAGGGATATGTTCCAAGCTGAGGAGGAGTAACCAATTGTTTATGAGCTCTTATATGCTCCAAAAAATGAATTTTTTGACCTACCACAAGATAAAGTTGAAGATGACCAGCTACAATAGAAAAACACTGATCAAGTGGGGAATGATGATGAAGAAGAGGAATTGATCCTTCCATTTTATGAGCTCCCTTGTTTCATTGATAATAAGGAGGAGAGCTTACCCATTCTTGCATTACCAAAAGCCTCAAAGCACTAGGAGTCTATCTTAAGGAGTTGAAGTGAACATGGCTTCAATGATTTGGGCCATAAAGCATTCTTTTTTTTTTATGTAGAAAACTAAGGCCCCCAGTTTATTGAAGATTGCAGCTCCTTGAAGGAAGAGATCATAAAGAATGAGGTTGTAGCTCAGTAGTGGACATGGTGGAAAAATCATGCAATGTGCTTGAGGTTGTTACAGTGAGTAACTAAGAAGAAGAAGAAGAAGAAGAAATGAAGATAGAGAGACAACCTAAAGAATTTAGTTTTTCATTTGAAGTGTCTCACAATCCTGAGGTGTGTGTTGATGAAATGTGCATTAATACATTTAATTATGATTTATGTTAGTTCTCTACTATCTTTGAATGTCACAATATTGAGTATGAGGTCTTCATTCAAGATGAAGATGGACCTTTTGCATTGGGGATAATGTACCTCAATTAGAATGTTTCACATGGGACCAAAGTACTAAAAAATATATTGTTGAGAAACAACACATGTTTCAAGAGAGTAATGCTCTCTTTGCTCAATTTGATAGTATGTCAAAGCTCCAAAGCTTTTCATTTGAAGTACATGAGGAAGAGCTTCCTTGTGCAAATCAATAAAAGATCTTGGCATATTTTGCATCACCATATGAGCTATAAAATTTCTCATTTTGTTTTGATTTATGCCATGTGGAGATCAGTGGCTATGATAGTAGCTTATCCTTATGTGAGGAGAGTTCATTTTACTCTATAGGAGGTTTTCTCTTCGAAACTAACATCTTCCCAAAAGGTTTCACCCTTGCTATTGTATGTTCACCTAAGGAAGTATTGTTAGAGGAATTTGACACTTATAAATATGGCTTCCCTACAATGAAAAATTTTATAGTAAAGTGATTCTTCACCATGCAAGTAGTGTGTGTAGTTTCTTGCATATAGGAAGATGTTTTCAATCGTTGCAGTTAGATGAAGAATGCAACTATGGTCTAAGGAGATCAACTCCTTCAAAAGGTTTATCTTTGAAAAAGGAAGACTTTTATTGTTTGCATTTTATAAAATTCAAGTAAATATTAGTTGTTTCTTTTCCAAAAAGTGTTGCTACACACTCTACATTCTCTTTAAGGGAATGTATGATTTAAGTGTTTTGTGTTTTCCTCCAAGTGCAAGCTTGTACATGTTATTTTTTCATGTTTATTTTTTAGGAAAGAAAGTTTTTGAAAGATCCTCTTATGAATATATGTGCTCAATGTACTAATAAGGCCCCTAGATTCCATGATTACCAAGAAATCATCTCGTAGAGGTCTCCAAAATGTTACCACTTTATGCTTCCCCTTTTATTTCCTGTCAGTTATAATCAATCTGAGAAATCCTAATGGGTTTTTCATGCTCAATTATTCCTATGGTAGTTATATTACCCCTCTTCCAAGATTCATTCAAGTACCCATTTGAAAAAAATCTTTAAAAAGGTGGCTAATTCTCCCTCTTTCCTCTTTTCGTCTTTTTAGGACTTCAGGTCCTAATCGAACATTTGGATAAAATCCAAATGTTCATTTTTGTTCTCAATTCCCAATTCATTTTTTCATCCTTTCAGAACTTTGGGTCCCAATCAAACATTTGGATAAATTCCAAATGTTTTTCATTCCCAGTTAACACTTCCTCTTTTCATCCTTTTGGAATTTTGAGTCTCGATCAAACATTTGGATAAAGTCTAAATGTCCATTTCCATTCCTAATTCTCACTTCCTCTTTTCATCCTTTCAAAACTTTGGACCTCATGTTTGGATATTTGTATAAATTCCAAATGTATGCTTCCATTCCTAGTTCCTACTTCCTCTTTTCATCCTTTCAGAACTTCAAGTCCTGCTTGGATATTTGGATAAAGTCCAAAATTTTGTTTCTATTCTCAGTTCCCACTTCCTCTTTTCATCCTTTTAGAACTTCATTTCTCGATTGAATATCTGGATAAAGTCCAAACATTTTTTTCCATTCTTGGTTCCCACTTCCTCTTTCCATCCTTTCGAAAATTTGGGTCTCGAATAGAAATTTGGATAAAGTTCAAATGTCCATTTCCATTCTTGATTCTAACTTCCTCTTTTTGTCCTTTCAAAACTTCAGGTCCCGATTGAACATTTGGTTAAGTTCCAAATGTCCAAATCCATTCTTGATTCCAATACCTACTACCTCTTTTCACCCATCAAAACTTTGGTTTTCCTCCAAAATTTTGGACCAAAGTCCAAACATGTCCAAATCCATTTTCAATTCTCACTCCTCCCACATTTCTCCCATTGAAACTTCAGGTTCCCTTCAAACTTTTGGACCAAGGTCCAAATGTCCAAATGTCCAAATCTATTTCTAATTCTCATCCCCACTTCTTCTTTTCTCCCATAAAAACTTTAGATCCTAAAGGGACATTTGGAACAAAGTTCCAAATGTCCAGATTTATTTATGATTCCTTTTTCCTATCACCTTTGGTCATGTCAAAGTTTCAAACCTCACATGGAATTTTGGACAAGCCTGACAAATTTTCACATTTTTCCAAAAAAAATCTATTAATATTATAGTGACTTCTCCAACTACCAAATCTGATTGGTGGAGCTACATAAATGATTTTAATTATATTTTTTAATAGCTCCAAGTGGACAAAGTGGCACCCATGCTTCTTTATTATTTACAGACCACTTTCCTATTATAGGTTCATCCTTAGTCGTGACTTTGCTATAGATTTTGTGGGGGTTTCTTCTCTTCATCCACGGATTCATCAATGTGGAAGAATGGCTATGGTGTCAGGGCCTTTCTAGAAATCTTGTTGCTCAAGATTTGAAGTCCAAATGTTTGCACCTGATTTGCAAGGTTTTTGGCTAGGTTTTCTTTCCTAACCATATGCCCTATCTCTCTCCTACAACTTGTAGATGAATATAAGGAACTTTTATGCTCATTGTAATATTCTTCCCTAGTTTCTCTTATAGATACATGTATTTTCTAATTTTTTTTCAACTATCACAATAGCCTATGCCTCTCTATCAATAAAATTGTTATCTTACCTTCTCTCACCTTGAATGTGTTGTGCAAATCTTCTTGCCTCCATATTTTAATGAATATTTCTTTGTTTCCTAAGATTGAATGTTGTGTTAAATATGGTAATAGAAGATAATTGTGGAGAAAATTTTCCCTCTTAGTGTATGTTAAGCCCTAACCTTAATGAAAATTCCTAGGAACTAGCATAACAAAGACTTGTGTGAACTTATTCAATAGTTTTGTCAATATTCAATGCAATCATAGGTGGGAAGAAAAATCTTTAACTTTGGTGCATCACCATATTTTCAACTTTCAATATTCTTTCTCCTTTTTTCTCTGTGAGCTGGTAGAATAGGACTAGTGATAGCATTTCATGTGTTGGGTTGGACCAACATATTTTCACCTAGTTATAAAAGGAAACCAACCTTCTCTAGAGATCTAACCTCAACTGCAAGGTCCCACACTTTGAATTTATGTCCATTGTGTCATTGGAATGTTGATCCTATGTTCAACAAGGTGCAATTTCATGTGACAACAAGGAGGTTAGATGAAAAGGAAGGGACACAAAGTAAATCATTAAATTTCCTTCACTCATGTCAATATAACCCTTCCTATATACCTTCATATATGTTTTGTTACCCATCAAAATATTAGATGAATTACAAGGCTCAAAAGAAGATTATTCCCATAGATGCTACCATATAATAAGATGCCCATGAATCAAGAAGCCATCTTCTAGATTAAGGACTTGTAGTGGTCAAGAGTGCTTGTCCTTTCATTTTTTTTAGTCCATTTTTAACTCCTATAGTCCTTGATTGTGATGATGAAGTTTTGTGGATTTAGATGCTAATGAAGAAGAACAAGACACTAATGAGGGTAGAAAAATATTATTATTCTATAAAAGGTGGGTTCATTTATCAGTATTCTTATCATAACATCTATGCTCATAATGTCCTAGCCTTTTCTAACATGCACATTTCAACTTCTTCTTTTAGATGATTCCTCTTTGGAAGAGGAAGTGGACTCAGGAGTGTTATGTGAAGTTGAATCCTTACCTTGGTCATTAGACTCAAGGTCCTTATTCTACTTCTTACCTTTGCCCCTTGAATCTTTTGGATCTTTTACAACAAGAGCTTGAGATGTGGAAGATTTCAATTTTCCATTGTGTGCTAACTTGGCTTGTTCCCTTGTGAGTTGAGTTGAAAATCCATCAAGATAATGCATTTTGTGTGCATTACCTATGGAATCCATTGTAGCATAAACTATAGAAACAAACAATGGATAATCATGACCTAACTTAGCAAGATTAAAAATAAATTATTGTTCATCCTCTTTGGTGACCCCACAATCAGACAATTGCAGTCTAAGAGAATTGAGATTAATGAGTAAGTCCTAGATATTATCATAATCTAAGGGATTAAGACTCATAAGTTCATTCTCCAACTTAAATTTCCTCATTTAATTTGGCTTACCAAAGAGGATCTGTAAGGTAGTCCAAATTTTATCATGATCTGTACAAGATGAAACATGATATCTAAGATCTAGAGAAATGGAAAAGATTAGAGTAACAAGGGCTTCATCCCTTCCATCAAACCATTTTATTTTTTTGTAGCTCTTGTGGATTTTGGAAATGTGCTAAATGTGATTCTTTGCAACTTCAATTTTAAAAAGAAGACCCCCATTTGTGATTTCCATTCATGATAGTTATATGGGGTAAGAAGTATAACTTTTTATAAATCCATAATAAAAGCACAATAGAAGAACAAAAAATTACCCCTCACAATACAATAAAATAACCCTTTGTGCCAATGAAAATGCCACTTTTTTATAAATTTACAAGTTATGCAAACTACCAATATGGAATAGAACTGAAAATTTGAAATTTTAGAAATAAAAATGCAAAAAGTGCATGTATAAACCTGAAGTGCTCCTAAATACCTTCTTGATGCCATAAGAATCGAAAAAAATAGAGTCTAGAGCAAAAATTTATGATCTTGGAGGCTGAAAATAAGATCTGACTTCATGCTAGAAAAATAGGCATCAAACAAAAAAAATTGAAAAATAGCCTACACCATTAGAAAATTCACAGAGCCAACTTTCTAAAAATATGTTGTTTTTAATATTTATCCTCCTCGATCAAAAGTTATAGAATTTTGAAAAAAAGGCCTATTTTAGGGCCTAGGGGGAGAGAGTCAGGGCCCTTGGGGCTGGTCATCAATCACCAATGTGACCTATAGTTGTGCATATGGTTTTAAAAAAAACCACCACCACTAGTGGAGGGTGGGTGGCAGTGGCGCCACCTATGGCAAGTAGTAGCTTCTTGCATCGCCCATGCTTTACATGTTAGAATTTTAAAAAAATACTCAATTAAAATCAATTCGTACCACTGACACATTGACCAAACAATAAAACTAACAAAGACCTATATCAACCAAGTATGAAGCCTGTGCAAAGAAAGGAATATTCACCCAAAGATGGAAATTCTGTAGAATATACTATTGATTCTTATAAAGGACATATATGATGCCAACATTGGTATGGATGATATGAATCTATACACTATATGAATAGTGAATTGTAGATTTTTTCCAAACCCTCCAAAAATAGCCTGAATTTTTTTGCCCAAATATCAAGTGTTTTATATAAAAATAAGGGTTTTTGGGCCTTCTAAACTCAATCATGAGTTCCATTTCACCCTAAACTATAGTCAATAAAATATCATGTATGAATCACCCTCAAATCTTGGAAGAAATCTACAACTTTGGAGCTCTAATACCATGTAGGAGTTAATGGTGAACTCCCAACACCCCAAGAACAACTACTAGAGCAAAACATCTTCCACAAGAGAGAAAATGGAAAGAATAACTTGTTTTATTATGGATGTAGTATTACAATATTGAATATAAAAATTACATGAGATTCCTTGATTATAAAGCAAAGGTGAGAGATAGGATTGAAAAATATTGTGTCATGTATCTTAATCCTATGTTATGAGACAACTAGTTTGACAAAAAATATTAAAAATATAAGATATAATAAGATCTTATCTAGACAAATAAGACTTCTATAAGGTCAACTGAGCTTATAAAAAATTTTAAACAAGCAAATCATCCAAAAAGCCTTCAACCATCATAGATCAATTGCCTAAACAATCAAAGCGGTCAAACAATCAAAATGGTCAATCTTGTCAAACAGTCTTATACAGGATGTCGCATCATTGAAACCAGGCCCAATCCATCATTGGTCTTATTCGACATGCTTCATTCCTAAAACTAGACTTTGTCCATCAATCCTATCAAACTATCTTATACAAGATGTCACACTCTCAAAACCAGACTCATTTCGTCATTGATCTTATATAAGGTGTACCATTCCTAAAACCAAACAGTATCTCTATCTAAAATTTGATCATACAAACAATCATTGGCAAATTATCTAAATGGCTACTAACTCTATTGATCGAGTTTGTTTTATCTTTTTATCAATTTATCTTCGTTCATGTTACTATGCCCCTCAAGGATGTCCCAAGAAGGATTTAGAGGAGTGATGATGGATCATGATCTATTTTCTCTTTGATTTTTGTTTGTGGTTTGTCTTGGAAATATGATTGGGGCAACTTGGTTCCTTGTATGTGTTCAAATTTCCATTGGGAATAATCAAAACATCCTATACAAGCTAAAGCCCAAATAAAATGCTTTCTTGTATTAGGATCAATGTTCATTTTGGTTACTTCCTCACATGTTCCAACAAGGTTCTATAGTTCCTAGTTTGTGTAACAATATTCCTTGTTTGTCACATACTTTTTTTTGCAAGGGATAACATATCACACCTTGGTCTATGTCATATCTTGGTGTTCATCATCCATTTTCATAATAATTTCTATGATGACAATTATGCAATCAAATAAGAGCTTGATCATTTATTAGCAAGATCTCAAGATAGCAAGTCCCAGTTCATCCATTTTTTGTCTTTCATTATGTTCCTCATCACTCTTTTTCTTCTATACTAACATCCCATCCATTCACACTTAGATTGAATTCCAAGCCTAGTTTTCCATCACCAATGCATTTGCACCTATCAAATTAGCTTATCAGTAAATTTGCCAAAAAAAATTCAAAAATTTCAAAAATTTGTCAATTTTTTTGCGGGGCATCATTCTATCCTGCATCCGTCGAGACACGTTGGGGCATCGTGGGTTGAATTTTCTTAATTTTTCTTCAACACAACACTCAAAATCACATTATGTCAAAGAGGGGGAAAATGTAGACACTGAAAAAATGTCCCAAGCTTGCAAGTAACATTTTATCACTAATTTGCCTTCATCCCTACATAATTAAATAATTTGAATTATTTAATTATTCTTTAATGTCATTTTCTTCTATTAATTAAATAATTTTTAATTATTTAATTAATTCAATCTATATTATTCTTCATTTGATTAATTTAAATAAATATCAATTTTATTTAAGTTAAGTCACTAACAATTTTCCTCTCATAATTAAATAAAATCGATTTATTTAATTATTTATTTTCATTTTCTTCTATAATTAAATAATTGTCTTTAATGATTTAATTATTCATTAGCCTTTTCTCTCCATAATTAAATTAATTTTATTTATTTAATTATTTATCCTATTCTTATCCTCATAATTAAATAATTATTTTTAATTGTTTAATATTCAATACTCCACCTTTCTTCTATAGTTAAATAATTATTTTTAATTATTTAATTATTCACTTTCCCTCCCCAAAATTAAATAATTGTCATTATTTAATTTGAATTTCTTCTTAGCTAAGCTCTTAATCTCAACCACTAGATCAAGTTTTTGTCCATTCATCCTTATCCTTGCCTCAATCCATCTCATCCATTAATCATGATACACTATCATCTAATCCTAGCCCTTCATTTGAATAGGGATTTCTATATAAGCAAGTCATCATCTTCATTTCAAGGTTAACCACAATCTTTGAAGTTTTTCTATCAAGAGATCAAGCTATCAATTTTAAAAATCAAGCTCATTGAGTATATTGCATACTATATATATGAGAACAATTAAAGAAAAATGGAGGAGCAATGGAGGTGATTCAACTATGGCATAGGAATTGAGGTTGTATTACTTTATTATTGTGATTTCTATGTTCATTTGTACTTCATTGTTGGATTAGGGTCTTTATCACTTGGATTAGATAATTGTGTGGTTGTTGTTATTAATTCATGCATATTCTATGAATCTAAAACCCTATATACACCATCATATCTCTTGCCAAAGAGATTGTAATCATTGATTTGTGATTAGTGTTGTGCATATTTTGCACGCACGCCCCACCGTAGGCAGGGACCCTCTTTTTTCGCTCCCAATGGACTTCTTTGCTCTTATCTCTTTTTGCGTGCCCCTCATTTTGCTGTCCTAGTTGGTCAACGTGCCCTTCAAAGTCTCATTTTTTGGTTGACCATATTTTTCCCCATAAATAAAAAATGGCTAAGTCGGGTTTTTTTCGGGCTTCGCCCCCACTCGCTCGCTCGATTCGCTTTTTCCTTCATTCTTTGAATTTGGGGAAAGATTTCCCATGGATTTTGGATGTTTTTTTGGTGCCTAAGTGAACTGACAAGGTTTTATTAAGTTTTAGGAAGTTTTGAAAATTCCTACAACAGCTTCCCTGCAACAGCTTCCCTGCAACAGCTTCCCTGCGACGGCTTCCCTGGAGCAGCTTCCCTACAACAGCTTCCCTGAAATAGCATTCCTGTAGCAGCTTCCCTGCAACAGCTTCCCTGTAACAGCATTCCTGCAGCAACTTCCCTGCGACGGCTTCCCTGCAACAGCTTCCCCAAAACGGCATTCCGGACTCATGTTTCCGGAACATACTAAAGCTCCTCAAAATTGAAAATGGACTTCGACCCAGATGGTAAAATTGGGTCATTTCTTGCCTTGACCTTTCAAATTTCAATTTTGCAGCCGGAAAGTGCAATCCAGAGTTCCATCCTCTTGCGGCCGTTTTCAAAACAGAAAATGCAAAACGGCATTCCGGACTCATGTTTCCGGAACATACTAGAACTCCTCAAAATTGAAAATGGACTTCAACCTAGATGGTAAAATTGGGTTTTTTCTTGCCTTGACCTTTCAAATTTCAATTTTGCATCCGGGAAGTGCAATCCGGAGTTCCGTGCTCTCGCAGCCGTTTTCAAAACAGAAAATGCAAAATGGCATTCCGGACTCATGTTTCCGGATCATAGTAGAACTCCTCAAAATTGAAAATGGACTTCGACCCAGATGGTAAAATTGGGTCATTTCTTGCCTTGACCTTTCAAATTTTAATTTTGTAGCCGGAAAGTACAATCCGGAGTTCCATCCTCTTGCGGCCGTTTTCAAAACAGAAAATGCAAAACAGCATTCCGGACTCATGTTTCCGGAACATACTAAAGCTCCTCAAAATTGAAAATGGACTTTGACCCAGATGGTAAAATTGGGTCGTTTCTTGCCTTGACCTTTCAAATTTCAATTTTGCAGCCAGGAAGTGCAATCCGGAGTTCCATCCTCTCGTAGCCGTTTTCAAAACAGCATTTCCAAAATGGCATTTCGGACTCACATTTTTGGAACGAACTAGCGCACCTCAAAATAAAAAATGGACTTCGACCCAGATGCTAAAATGGGGTCTTATCCTCCCCTAGCTTTTCAAATTCCAAATTTTCATCTGGGAAGTACCATCCGGAGTTCCGTGCTCTCGCGGTCGTTTCAAAACAACATTCCAGAACAGCATTTCAGCCTCTCATTTCCGGTTTCAAGAAGCCTACCATGGGTCCGTCGACCGAACCATTTGATCCAATGAAGAATGTTGCAATTCCATTGGGAAGAAGGTAGATTTCAATTAGTTTCAACTACTGTAAAAGGGAAATCAGCTAGAAGACAAAACTGTTATAGTGACTGACCACTACAAGACAGAATAGGGAAAAGACAACAGGTTTATTTTATATTGTTGAATATTATGGGGTTGGTAAAGCCCTAATGTAATTGAATCTGAGCCACATAATGTAAATCAATCCTTGCCATTCATTTGGGCTTTGGAAAACTATAAATAGGGGTCTCCCCCTCATTTGTAGGTGTTGGAGAGCTGTTGTAAAAACATCCTGAAGCAATAGAAAGCAGCATTGCATGATCTATGGGTGTTACTTTTGAGTTTGCTCATTATGTGTGCATGGTTCTACCTTCCAAGTTAGTTTTAGTTGTATTTTCTTGAATGGAAGTGGTAATGGTGATTGCTGTTATAGTATTTGATGAATTTCCAGTCCATACTTTTGGTACTTGTTGATGGCAAGCTGCTGTGTAAAGTTAGCCTGGGCTTATTTATTTGATTGCTGCAACCTAGTTCACTTGCATGTTCATGATGTGTGTATGCAAACTGAAAATCTGCAGTCCTTAGAAGATTGCACTGGTTTTGTGTAACTATAGGATCCTCTTGGCCAAGCAAAACCCAGTTTAGGGAGTTTGTCTACTGTAGCAGCCTCCATGATCACTGTTCATTAATAGTTTCAGATCCAAGAACCTTTTCTCTTCCCTGCCCTTTTTCCTTCTTTTTTAACAAGTAACCTTAGGCAAGGTTCATTGCACATTGTAAAGCTAAATCTGATGTTGAAATGGAGTTCCAGACTACTGTTTGAACCTGCAGCAAACACTCAGCAACTTTCCCATCTTAAGAACTCCATTTGCAGATCCAACTTCCTCACTTTGTAACTCATCCGTAAGTCCACCTTGTGATTCTAGCAAATCACATAAACAACTAAAATATTCCAAGCACTGTCAAGCTGACATCCGAGAGACCTTGGGATAGTGTTCTGCAATTTGATTGTGGAAGATTGTCTTTCAAGAGAGGTAATGCACCTATGCATTACCTGTGTTGTGAAGTGCATAAAAACACCATCAACAATTAGTGCATATTGTAGGAATAATATATTCGTTAAGGCAAAGATGTTGGATGTTAAACTATATTTTTAGGACATTTGACATACAAGTAGTTGGTGTGTTTCGACAATGATCAATACTTGCAAATTTTTTATGAGCGTTGATGTTTTGATGATTTCCATATTTGATTTTTCTTACACTTTGTCAAATATGAGTGTGATGATAGGTTTATTGTGGATGATAAGTTTATTGCGAATGGGAAAGTTGTAATGATTTTTATTTATTTTTTAGAATTTTTTGAATGTTTTAAAGCTTTTGGAGTATATATTTGAGGTTGTTTTGGAATTTTCTTTTGGAATATTCTAAGGATATTTTTGGATTTTTACAATATTTGGATGTTTTTGGAATTTTGCAATATTTAGATGTTTTTTAAATTTTGCAATATTTGGATGTTTAACAAGGATCCAATCCAACAACTAGGTTCAGAAATATAGCCCTAGTTAGATGTATGATCATTTTACTATGGACAAAATGAGGTAATTCTAGATGTCAATGGATATTGGTTGAATACCAAGCCATGCTAGGTTTGTAGGTGGAAAGATGATAGATGGATGGATGAATTGGATTTATTATGGATGAGATGAAAAATAATTTTGATAGATGGGAGATGGTGCTTATTTACAAATTATGCATGTTACCAAGTTTTCACCAAGGTACTTAGCCAAAGTGCCATCAAAGTGGTTTTCACTAGAGGATGATTTTTCTCTTTACCATTTTATCTTTTTTTTTAATAAGATGCCCCAATGGGTTAAGCATAGAACCATTTGAGGTGACTATTATTGATAGGCTCTTGCAAGGTGTTACTAATTGATAAGCTCCATATCCATAAATTGTGGTAACAACGAATGGTCCTAGACAATTAGGTTCAAACTTGTCTTTGTTTTTGAAATGTTAAGCAGCATTTTCAGGGCATCGTACCCTTCCAATCGAGCCACAAAGGCCAAAAATAAGCAAGACTAAAAATAAAACATTAAACTAAACAGAAACCAGAGACAACCCACAGACAACACAGAAACCACACAGAGGCAGCCGAAAGATAGGACACCGGCATAGGCAACAGCTAACTAGCGTTGTCCTAGTTTTTAAGCAGGAGGTCTACAGCCTCATCACCAACCCAGTCTTTGTTCTCCTGACTGTTATTTCCCTCTAGCTCCTCCTTAATAGCATTTGACAGGGTGCTAGTGACAAAATGGTCCAACTTCATAGTGAAGCGGGTCAACCCACAAAACCTTTTGTTGAGCGTGTCCATTCTCTTTTCCAAATCACAGGGCTCCTCCCCAATGTCCATGGTCCCTGGGGCCTCTCCAGGCTCTTTGACCAAGGGATGCAAAGATTGAGAGGCAGAGCCATCTTTAGGAACCTTGTTGTCCTCAAGAGTAAACTGGGGCCCCTCCACAATCTCGTCCTCATCATCCTCAGTTTCCTCTTCCTTGTACTATTTGTTGTCAAATCGCTCCTCCTCTAAATCCTCAATTATCTACCTCTTTTTGTTGTTCTTTGAAATCCTCTCGGATCTCCTTCTATTATTTTCCCCACCAGTCATCACAGTAGTCCCCACAACAATGTCTCCTCTGGAGTCTTTCCCTATTATGTTCTTGCCCTTCCCTTCCCTAACAATCAGGTCTGACGTACCTTTCTCCTTCCCTTTTTTAGCAGTGGTGGCCTTGTAGGCCAATTTCACTAGAGTGGACTTCAATTCATAGATACCCTTCGTCACATTGGCATGATCCTTACCCAAACCACCCTTAAGTTTCTTGGTGGCCATCTTGGCTTTGGGATTCCCCATAGTTCCCAAATTAGATTTCTAGGGAGGACTTTTAGACTCGGTCGGGGAAATATTCATAGCTGACAGGGGTTCGATATCCTCAATGCACACATTCATAATAGCTTTAGGAGGACAGAGGTCTAGGTGGAAGTGGTAAAGTCTCAGAATGAGCCCCTAATGGAGCAGGAGCGGTGGGAGATCATTGGGGTTAAGGCTGGCTAACTCTTTGTATTTTTCAACCGATTTTTCCAAATCCATTAGAAGAAAGAATGGAAAACTAAGCAACATCTTGTGTCTTAAATGATTTAATAGGGGAAAGTGATAAAAGAAAGCAGATTTTAAACCTACCTTCCAAGGTGACGTACTTCATCAATGCCAGGCACACCTAATCCCAGGGCTTCGGGAGAACTTCTCTCTCAAAACCCAACTAATTCTGCACCGGTTCCTCATCTCCTCTGAAAAAAACTTTCGTTTTCCGATTTCTTGGTGTGTTTGGGGTATTTTTTCCTAGTGCATTGTAATCTTGTGGCTTGCGCTATGACCTCCTCACTAATTTCAAACGCAAACTTGTCTTTTTTATCCTAATCCAATTGGTTCTTTTGGTTTTCTTTAAGGACTAGATCTCCCACTTGGAATGTTTTCCCCTTGATCTTCTTGTTTTAGCTTCGAAGGAGATGATTATAATAGGCTTGAATATGGTTAAGTGCTTGAAGATGTCACTCATCTAGCAACTCTAGCTCATTCAATCTGGACACTCAGTATTCTTCATCGTCAATAAGGTGTTGCAACAAGACCCTCACTGATGGAAGCTCAACCTCAATAGGTAAGATGGCTTCAGTACCATAGATTGAGTATGGTGTAGCACCAGTAAGTGTTTTGATACTAGTTTGGTATGCCCATTAGGCGAGATTGAGTTATAAGTTCCAGTCACAACCAACATCATTAATAGTCATTTTTTAGAATTTTCAAGATGGTTTTGTTAGATGCTTTGGATTGGTCATTCCCTTGAGGATAGTAGGGTGTGGATAAATGGTGTTAGATATGGAATTGAGTACAAATATCCAAGGCATCCTATTTTTTAAAGGGTATTTTTTATTTGTAATAAAATCTTGAGGTGCACTATACCAATAGATTAAGTAGCTTAAGATAAACTTGGAAATTTTCTTACCAGTAATATAGGTTAGAGGAATAGCTTCGATCCACTTTGTGAAATACTCGATAGCGGTGATGATAAACTTAGGTCCATTAGAATATGTAGGGGAAATATTTCCTATGAGGGACAGCCCCTATTGTGAAAAGGCCAAGGTGCAATTATGGTTTGCAACTCTTGTGTTGGAGCATGAATAAGGTCACCATGTTTTTGGCATTGTATAAATTTCTTCATAAATTGATTTGCCACTTGTTCCATAGCCACCCAATAGTATCAAGTTCTTAGAAAATTCTTGGCAAGGGCAGGGCCACTTGATTGGAAAACACAAACACTTTCATTCCCCTCTTGTAAAGAAGTTGTATCTTCTTCTGATTTAAGGAACCTAAGTAGTGCACCATCGAGACTCTTCCTATAAAAGGTATCACCAATAAGGAAAAAGTGGTATCATTATCAGATAAAGGTTTTTTTGAGGTTAGTAGTGAGGTTGGGTGGTATCACACCATTCTAGAGGTATCGGTAGATGTCATGGTTCCAAGGGGAATTGGGACCAACAATTTTGTAGATGAGTTTTGATTCAAGAACTTCAAATGTTGGTAACAACAATTTTTCAACAAGAAACTCACACTTATGACTATTATGTGGCATGTCTAATAGAGACCCAATTTCCATCATAGTTTATGTTGCCTTGTTATTGATCTTGAGGATTTTCTCAAATATAATGATAGTGCAGTATTCCTTGAAGCTATCTATCATCCTTTTATATGGCATCAATTTATCATCTTTCATCTGATAGTTGTCATTGAATTGTCACACTACCATTTGGGAATCACCATATACTTGTAGTTCTTTAATCTATAATTGTATAGCCATTGTCAACCCTATTATGAGAGCTTCATATTCATCTATATTATTGGTACACAAAAAATCTAGCCGATATGATTTAGGTATGCAGTCACCTTGCAAGGTGATGAAGAGGATTCTCCTAAGCCATGTTGAGTATGAGATCCATCAAAATATAGTTTCCATTGACTTTTGGGTATAACAATGAATGTTGCTTCATCTGGGAATGTCTAATATAAGATGATTCTCATCATATATTGGTACTTCTACTAGTTGATCTTCTATTACCTATCCTTTTCTTTTCTATCCATGTACTCTATGTCAAATTCATTGAGAATCATAACCCATTTAGCCATTCAACCTATGAGTGTTTCCTTCGACAATAGATATTTTAGTGGATCCAATTTTGAAATGATCTTGACTTGATGATTTATCATATAATGTCATTTTTTTGGGAAGCAAAAACTATTGCTAAACAAGCTCTCTCAATAGGAGTGTAGTTAAGCCCATTGTTGACTAGTGTTCAATTGATATAGTAGACTACTCTTTCTTTTCTTGAATCATCATGTTGTGAAATAATATATCTTAATGTTGTTGTAGTGGCTGAGATGTATAGAATCAAAGGTTTGTCTGGAACTAGTGGCATTAATACAGGCGGCGATGCAATATAATCCTTCAAATGTTGAAAGGCTTGTTGGCACTTTTCATCCCATTTAAATGTTACATCCTTGTAAAGGAGATGTGTGAATGGGTGACATTTGTCTACTAATTGTGTTATGAATCTCTGAATAGAATGTAATTTACCTTGTAGACTATGAAGTTGCTTCAAATTTTTCAGTGGAGGAATATCAATGATTACCTTGACTTTGGCAGGTTCCCCTTGGATTCCTCTTTGAGATACTATGTATCCCAAAAGCTTTCCAAAAGTGACTCCAAAGACACATTTCTTTGATTTTAGCCTTACTTGACATTTTTCCAACCTATCAAATATTTTAGCTAGCACATCTAGGTGTCCTTTTCTTGTTACCGATTTAGCCAAATATTGTCCACATAATCCTCCACGATGGTGTCATAGCTCTTTGGTAGGTTTATCTTGTGTTCTTAAGAATAAACAACATAGCATTCCAATAATAAGTACCCCATGGGAATGTGAATGTTGTCTTGTGTTGGTCTTCTTATCCTATCCTATTTTTTTATACCTGAAGAATCCATCCATGAGAGACAAAATCTCATGTCTTGTTGTAAGATCCACTATAATGTCAATATTTGGCAATGGGAAACCATCTTTAGGACATGATTTGTTAAGATATCTAAAAAAAAATCATATTTGCATGCCCCCAGTGGGTTTGGAAACTGGTACCAGATTAGAAACCCATTCAAGATAGTCAATAAATCTAATAAAATATACATCCAACAATTTTTTAGCTCGACCTTTACAATTAGTTCTATTTGTCGATGCATCTTTCAAAACTTCTATTTGATAGGTTTTGCATTGAGATACATTGTTATATGATGAACCACTAAGGATGTGTCCAACCTTAGCATGTCTACATAAGACCAGGCAAAATTTATCTTTCTTTCCCCCAAGAATGCTAAAAAAAAAAATTATTCCTTAGGATCTAAAGATGTATGAAATGTTATATAACGGTTGTTGGTTGTACCAACATTGATTTGTTGTGATTCCTCCACAAGTACTGTTGATTTTTCCTAAAATTTAGCGAAACCGAGGAGATAGAATCCTTCACCCTCATGTGCCTCAAAGAGGTTTTCACCATTAGATATGTACTTTACTTTTTACTTTTTCCTAATCCAAAAGCACCCCATTATGTTTTTTGCTAGGGGATAATTTTTTTTTTTAATTTTCAATTTTATGACTAAAGGATTTGAGGCTCCCCCAAAGTATATTTTTCATCAAGTTCTATGTTAAAGTCTACTTTATGGTCTCTTGAAGGTATGTCATCTCTTAGTCCCATGAAATCTTTGATAACTTCATTGTTTTCAAATATATCCAAAATTAGAGCTTGTTATTGGTCCCAATCGATAAGTTGAGGGTAAACAAGTTAGATGTTATTATCTTGTGTAGGGGACATGAATGATAGGATTTTGATGGCATATATGGATGCATTTTTTAATAGATTGGTAATACACATAGGAGATTCATCGATGGCACCATCGTTGGGTAGATTAACCATAGGAGAAATCACAACTTCCTCACTAGAGATCAATTTGACGTTAGGGGTATCATTGTCTTGTGAACCATACCCAAGACCTTGATATTTTTGTCACTTTTCTAAAATAATAGATTCTCATATACCTTTTTGAAGTAGACCGAGACCATCATAGGATATAAATCCCATGTTCTTTATCATTTGGAAGCCTTTACTGTTTTGATCTATAGGAAGAGGAGCTTCTTCCTATTCATCTTGGTACAACCATTTAGAAATATCTTCTTTGTCTATAACCTCTTTATTGAGTTCACCCCACTTAGAAAAGATCATTGGATCAAAATTGATGATGGAAGAGGTTTTTTCAATATGCTATAGTTTCCCATACATATTTAGAGAAAAAAAAAAATTTCCCACATAGAAGGACCCTTTGAGATTATAGTCACTGCAACCATTATCTCGTACTTAGACCTTGATTTTAGGAAATGGTTTATGAGATGTAAATGACAAGACTAGTATTGATGAATCAATGGAGTAAGTGAAATGTGAAGCTACATCATTATTGGGAACTTCGAATAACTTGTGGTATTTCTCTTCTAAGTTCTTACAATAATGGAAGGGTTCAAGATCACCATAAATGGTAATCTCAGTCTCATTATATGGTAATTTTATACATTGATGATAATTGGATGGGACAACCTATATGGAATGAATCCATGGGTGTCCTAGGAGAATTATATAGGGTAGATCAAGGTCCAGTGCATGACATGTGGGTTCAATGATTGCAAGACCAAATTGGATAGGTAATATTATTGTTCCCTCTAATTCTCTTTCATTATCATCAAAGGCTCTGATAGTGATTCCCGTTTATCTCTCGATAACCTCTTTAGAGTATCCCTATTGTAGGGTGTGGATATTTAAGCTCGACCCACCATCTATCAAAACTATGGATAAAAACTTCAATATGGAGAGTGTCATTGTGATAGGTATGAGTAGGAAGATCTCTTTCAGTAAATACCAGGTAGTGAGTGGATGCAATATGCCCTACCATGGATTGTAATTGTTTTGCATTTATATCAATGGTATAGAAGTTGTAGGAGAACCTTATCCCAAGACTTCCTTGTGTGTTGGGGAAATTCTCAAAAGATCTAAGATAGAAATTTGTGTAAGATTCTTTTTGAGGTGGTCAATTAGACTATAATCGGTTGGGTGCACCTTATTCATGCATTTGGGTTATGGAGGAGCTCCTTCAATAGTAACCTTCCCTCATCATGCGGTGACTCCACACTCAATATTTCCACCATGAATGGTGATGATGGAAAGTTGGTTGTTTGAACTTTGAGCATGTCCTATGACATTATCATAGGAATGGCATACTTTGTTATATTATCTTGCCTTACTCGCATCATTTACCTTACCATGATTGGGGATTGGATCCTAGTATATCCCTAGATCATTATTTCTAGATATTTTGAGGATTTGGTCAATGCTACTTCCCCTTGGTCAATGAGATCTTGAATTAGATTGTTAAGTCCCGTGCAGTTAGACATCTTATGTCCCTTTGTTCCATGGTATTCACAATAATCATTGTCATTATATCATGATAGTTTGAATTATGGTTCATCATATTGTTGAAGCTCAAGGATCTTGATGAGGTTTGATTGAATCAAAAAAAAAAGAAATTATTTTGATAGGTTCCCCTAAGGGAGTGTATTTGCATTGAGTTATATTATTAGGTCTTTATGGTTTTCCTCATGGAGGATTTTCATTTTGAAAAATTTGTTGCTTGTTTGGTCGGGGTTGTCTATTTTACAAAAATTTCACGTCTACAACACCATCGTTCATAACATTCTTATTTTAGCCCATAGGCATGGTTTTTCATTAGATCTCAAAGGATTATCCTTGTTTTCTTTGTAGATTTTGACTATCCCTTTTCCAATGAGAGCTCATTCGATTGTTAGACCCTTTTCTATAAGTTCTTCAAATGTATTGGCACATTGTATGTGCAGGTGGAAGCCAATTTCTATGTTGAGATTTTGAGCAAAGATATCGACAAGTTGATTTTATAGAATGGGCCATTTACATTTACTAGCTTTATGTCTTCATCGTTGTAAAAAGGATGTGAATATTTTTGCTTGGTTTCATTTGGTGATATACAAGAAAGTCATAATGACCTCGTGTTCTATATTGTAGAAGAAGTGAGCTACAAATTTATCAACAAGGTCTTGGAATGTCTTGATAATTGAGGGTAGGTGAGAGAACCATTCAATCACTTGTATACCTAAAATTCATAGAAAGAGGCACATTATATATGTATCATTATATGACACTCTAAGAAAGCTACATAGAATTCCCTTATATGTTCACACAGATCCCCACATCCTTTGTATTTATCAAATTTTTACATATCAAAATTTTGGGGGAAAGTCATCATGGTTATGTTCCTGTCAAATGAATAGGGGCATAGGTCTTTAAGAGCATACGCTTTCTTTGTGTGTCCCAATTTCATATCATTAATTTTCTTATTTAAGTTTTGGATTTGTAAATCCAACTCATTAGGATCATTGTTTGATGTTTGTTCAAGTGGAATGTATCTGTTATGTTAGGGTATGGGTGATAAGTTGTATAATGTATTTTGATTTTATGGAATATTGGGAGTGATGTTATACGTGTTTTATGGTATGTTTTTTTGAGGGTTGCTTTGATGTTGTGGAATTTTTTGTTGTGTTTGAGTGGTATTATATAGGTTGTATTGATGTTGTTGGGGCATTTATTGTTGATGGGTTTTATTATTGAGGATGGTGGATGTATTGTTGTTGTTGAGGGACCTTTTGTTGTGGATGAATTTGTTGTTGAAAAGTTTGAGGTACGTATGGTTGATGGATTTGTTGTGGATAAAAAAATTTGGAGTGTTTATTGTGGATTATGTTTTTGTTATAATTGAGGTATGTGTTGCTGAAGGGTTTATTGTGGATGAATTTTTTATTGGGGGATATATGTATTGATAGACGTGTTAGATAAGGGTGTTTGTGAGAGGTGTGAGATATTAATGTTCCTTGCTATAACTAATGTGGGATATTCTTTAGTGACAATAATCAAGGAATTTTATGAGTTGGGAAGGTTGTTAGTGTTCCTTGGTATGTTTTGTGTGATATTTGGGATGTTAGGATGTATGTGAGGTGGAGGAGTTGGTGTTATGAACGGATTATTTATATAGTTCATCATGTTTGTATTTGGGAGATTCACTACATTTGGATTTTTTTGAGTTGATGTAAATGAAGATATGTGAGGGGTTTTATCACTAGATGGTTTTGAATTTGTGAGATTATTTGCTCTCCTACCTTCAAATTTTGATATAATGGGTTAATAAATTATTTAGAAAAGGGAAAAGAATATGTGTCAAATGAGATTATAGTAGGTCGACTTAGTGTTCTTTGCATAGGAAGTGGCAGTATTTGTTCAATGATAGTATGTGCTATAGGCATTTTCACAAGTATAGGGACACTAGATATTGTGGCACTTGTAAGGGCTTGTTCCCTAGGTGTGGCAACATCATATTTTGAAGGTAATTTGGCACCAGCTTGAGCAAGTTTGAGAAAATAAAAGTTAGGATCTGAAGCTAGCAAGACATTGAATGCTCTAGCCATAGAGGGATCTTCTTTTATCTCTAGGGGTTGTTCTTAAATTAAGTCTCTAAATTATTTGGATTCATATGTGATATGTTCAATAATGACAACTTGATCTTGCGAATGTTGTTGGGGGTTTGATATTATTGAGGATTGAACATGTTGGTAGCCTTCCCAAGAGTTGTTTCAAAAGTACTCATAAGCGTTTTTCCACTCTAACTACTTGGGTTGGATTCCATGATTCATTTGTGTTGAGATCTTGTTATAGATATAAACTTTTGACGACCTTGTGAAATTTGATATGTAAGCTTAGATGATGTGTTGTGGGTGAATGTTTTTATTTCAAGAAGAACTTGGAAAAGGACTTGCTAAATATATTTGGACCGAATTTTGATGTTGATTTTTGTCAGATAAGTGGAGGATATGAAAAATATAAGAGACAAAGTTTTATTAAACCTCATTTTTTATGGGTGTTAAGGATTATCTTTGCTTGTCCTAGACTAATGAGTCTAAGAAAAGGTAGATGATATTGAGTTTACGAACTTAGGAGTAGACAAAGACTACTAAGCTAGCTTTCTCACAAAGGTTGATGCTAATTCAAAAATTTACTTGAAAATGACTACTTAGCAAAAGCTAAACTAGAAGATATGATATGAGATCTAAACAAAAAAAGACTATGTCTAATATTGGTTGTTGGTGGATGAGTTGTTTGTTGTTGTTTGACCCAAAACTAAAAGGATATTATTCTATAAGTCCAAGGTGAAAAAATGATATGAGGCATTTGGGAATGTCTGGTGTGTTTTTTGGATGATTGATGATGATTATAGGTTTGTTTATTACAAGTCTCAAGTACTACAATGACTGACTATTGAATTTTGGGATTTCAAATTTTAAGGATTCTGGAAAAGTTAATTTGATAATCAAAAGCATCATTGTATATTTCAAAAGTGTCACTTTAACTAGTCAAAATCATGGAATTACCCCTATCAAACATGACTAATTATGGAAGAAGTGTTGGGATTTTTTAGAAGCGCCACTATGTAAGTCAAAAGTGGCAGTTTGTAGCAAAAGTGTTACTATGCAAAATTTAGGGTTTGTAGGACTAATAAAGAGCAAGTTTTTGGTCAAGAGCATTGAGTTGCACAAAAGCAATGATATGCTTTGGAAAAAGTGTTGAGATTCAGTTAAAAGTGCCACAAACTTGCAAACGTGTCAATGTGATAGTAGAAGCATTAGTGTAACTCAGGCGCAAGATTTTGCAAGTGTTACCTAAAATTTGTCTATGGTTTTAAACTTCTCTAATTATTTTGAGGGTTTATTTAGGTTTGTTTTTTCTAGAAAAATATATAATATATAGCAAATAATATCATATAGGACTGACTCCAAGGTGTAAAGTAGGATAATGTTGTGATTCTTTTCAAAGAAAAGCTACTATTTGGCGATCACAGGTCTTGACAAGAAAACACTTCCAAAGAATAGCCTAGCTAGTAGTATAGGTGTATTGACTTAGTAGATGCCCACCCAATAAATCATAATACCTTCAAATGAATGCATAATTATGGTATGATAAGGTTATGTACCACCTTACCACCCCTTTCCTTAGAAGGACTAGGCCCTAGTTAACAAGGAATTATGTTACCTCAACAAGAGAAGAGTACATGGTGAATAACTTTGAGCATGATACTATACCTTGCACCCTACTAAGCCAATGATCGTTGGTCTTAAAGGATTTTAAAAATAAGGTTTGTAGTGTTTTGTGAATAGTGAGCCCATTCGAGGATGCTTGAGTTGAGGGGGGTATCCCTTCTTCTCATCACCTATACACGTCTCAAAAGACTGAAGGTCACAAAGCTTGGCTTAAAGGAAACCGGCTACACCTTGGGGTACAAATTTAGTTCTCCCCCCTTTATATACCCAATTGGTAAACATGGTTGAGGTCATCCTTGAGGTGATGAAATCTCTAGGCAAGCCTCCTACTAAATTAAATGAAGATACTAGCATTTATGATTCTTATGCTTGCATGTAGTGCAAGAGAAGAGCATACTTTACTAGTATTCCTTGAGTGTACATAACATGTGCAAACTAGTGGTTTTTTTGATCTCCAAGATCGCACATAGCACAAGGAGAGAGCATACACACAAATGTTCTACCAAACACAACAATCAATTCATTAATTAAAACCCAAATTCAAATGTGTGAGTTCATTTTAGAAATTGAAAGCATAAAAACCCTGCAAGAAGATTTGTTAGTAGTTTCAATAGTTTTTGTCTTCTTCCAACATTTTCCAAAGTTGCACAAATGTGAGTCTCAAAATATCAAGCACATGCTAAGGTTAGGGTAAAATTCAAAAGATGGAATACAATGAATAAATTTAGCAGTCAAAAGTGTCGGTGTAAAAATATCAAAAGTGTTGTTATTACCTTAAAAGTGTTATAACTATGTAGAAGCATCGAGTCGTATCAAAAGCATTGGGTTGCATATGAAGCGTCATTGTAATTATCAAACTCATCACTATATCTTGCAATCACAGAAATATAGAAGCACTCGTCTATCAAAAATGTTGAAATAGATCATAAGTGTCATTGTGCATATCAATAATGTTGATTTCTATTAAATGTGCCACTGTAAAAAGATCAAAAGTTTTGATCTACTTCAAACGTGTCACTATATCCTATAACTCATCACAAAACTACAATAGACATCAAATTTAGGATGTGGGTCCCACCAAGCATACCAAAATGTATAACGGGAATAATGGGAAATGAATTAACAAACATATTGAGCAATTAAGGTTAGAAAACACTAAAAACCTCAAAAAAGAAAGATCAATTAAACCCCTTAACCAATGAAGTTGAATAAAATGCTTGAATGAATAAAACTCAAATCAAGAATATAACTCAAATAAAGCATGCAAACCTAGTACACGATTGTTGAATTATGAGAATTTGGTGTGGATTGCTCAATTATGCATAACCCATGTTGCAAAAGCTTGTTGATGAAGATCTTGACTCACAAAATTGCTCAAATGCTCAAAATTCTCAAAAATGGTGAATGCTCAAGCTCATGAAGATTGTGAATGAATTTGATGGAGAATGAAGGTTTATTTTATAGAATTATTGAAGATTTGATCAAGAATGGAGATTAGAGCAAGAGATCAAGGGTGAAGGAATAATGAGAGATTCAGTTAACTAAACTCCATCTCTTGATTTAAGGAAGATATTTTAGGATATTTTATGGAGGGAGACATTTTGAAAAGATAATATCATATTTTTGAAAATATAATATTCCGGCATGAGCTCTGCTAGGGTTTTGTGCTTCTTGAGGTCATTCGTGGCCCCTCCTACATCATACTGCGCTTCTTGCATAGGAAATTGTTTCCTTCATTGAGTACAGCCACATTTAATGTGGTTTAGGGGTTTATTATGCCTTCAACCGGCTCTAACCCGACAATTCTTGCTGGTGTTAGCGGTTCATCGACACAGTTTAATGGCTCCCCCAATGAACAAATGCCCTCGAAAATTTGTTTCGAAAGTCTTTCACAAGGTAAGCATTCTGACGCCCCTGCTGATGTAGTTTTACCTTTACCTGATTTTGATTCTACATGTCAATGGCTAGAACAACACGCCCTTGTGGGTTATTTTTTTGGGAGGACTCCCCCCGAAAGTGTGCTAAAAGACTGGGTTAATAATGCCTGGGTCCCTCATGGGGTCCGCCTTGATATGGTCCAAAATTTGACCAAGGGTTTTTTCTTGTTTCGCTTTGCGGAAGTCAATCATGTCCAAGCTATTCTGGGTCATGGACCTTGGTATGTCCGTTCCTCTTTGTTGGTTTTCCAGTCTTGGACCTGGGATTTTGTTGTCTCAGAGGACACCAAAATGCGTGTTCCGGTCTGGATTGAGTTTCCCGGGTTACCCTTGCCATGTGTGCCCTTCTTACATCATATTGCTTCCTCTCTGGGGAAGGTTGTTTGCATTGAACCTGATAAATTCTTTCAAGCCCGTCCTCAAAAGAGGGTTTGTGTGGAAGTTGATTTATCCAAGGATTTGAAAGAGTCTGTTGACATTCAAATCGGGGATATTCACCACTCCCAGAAAATCACATATTTTAACCTTCCCAACACGTGCTACCGGTGCTAATCAGTTGATCACAAGATCAGGGACTGCCCTTTATCAGTTCCCCATACTGTCTCTCAGCCACGGGGTGTTGAAAAGCCTCGTCCGATAGAGCCCTCAGCTAAGGCGGACTCAAAGTGGACTATGGTCACCAACCAAAAAAATAAGTTGTTTGGTTCTGGGTCGGTTCCCAAAGCCTCGGAACTGACCCAGCAGGTTTCAAACCCTTCAGAGAAGGCGACTGCTACTCCCTCGGGAGTGGCTTCTGCTATTTTACAGCCTAGGCCGAAGGCCGCGCCACAGCCTGCTACTATTTTATGTGCTCAACCGGCTTTGTCCGCCACTGTGGAGACCCAATGGCATTCTCGCAGCCGGTCTCCTCCACCAGAAGAAGGTGAATATGTGCCAGAAAAGTGGAGATTTTCTCCCTCTATTCAACTGGGTTCAGTTCTGCAAGAGTTTTTGAAGAATAGCTTCTCTTCCCTGGGGGCAGAGGACTGGGATTCTGTAAGCATGGAAGATTTTCCATGAATTTTCTCTCATGGAATGTTCGAGGTCTCACAGACCTCTCAAGGAAGTATTCTGTTTATCAAGATTTTGAAGTGCTTTGTCTTCAGAAAGTTAAAATTTCAAGTTTTTTGCTTGCCTCAGCTTGTCACTCTATTTGGCCAGCCAGTACTATGTATTGTACTCTACATGAGGTTGGTCGTGGTGGATCTGTTACTCTTTTGGCTCCATGATTGATTCCTTATGTGGTTGATCATGGGGTGGACCCCTCCCAACGGGTTGTCTGGATTCTTCTCAATATTGAGAACCATTCCTTCAGGATTATTAATATTTATGCCTCTAATGATGTTGTGGAGCGTTGTTTGCTTTGGCATTGGATTGTTGACTCTTTGCCAGTTGCCACCTAGTTGCTCTATGGGGATTTCAACATGGTTGAGATAGCGTATGATAAGAATGGCACTGTGCCTTTTCATTGGGTTGTGAGCGAAAGGGAGGCATGGTTTTATATGCGCAATAAATTGGGGTTTTTTTATCCCAATCTGGGCTACCGCCATTCTCATTCTCTCTAGCACACTTGGTGTAATTACAGGGTTGGTTCTGACAAAGTCTTTAAGTGCCTTGATCATGCCATGATCTCGGCACAATCCTTTTTTTCTTTCAAAAGCTTTGCCTTGCCTGTGAAGCCATTAGTGGATGTGACCCTTTCGGATCACTTCCCTATTCAATTTTGCATTGAGTGGGCGTCTTGTCAGCCTCACACGTGTAAGACTCAATTCTTCTCAAACACGTCTCTGCTCCGTCACAAGCCCACCCTAGCCCACATTCTTCAAGTGTGGAATTTAGAGTGTCATCCATCTGGCAGTACAGGCTGGATTGGTTGGTGGAATTATGCTATTATTCGTACTGCGCACTTTCTACGCATTTATGGGCAACAGCTTGCTATCTTCCATCGGTGCTCTTACGAGGCCACCACTGCTGACTTGCGTGATGTTACAAAGGCCTTAGTGGCTTGTCCTTTCTCCCCATCACATCAAGTCTGGGTGGCAGACTTAAGACACCAAAAGCAAGTGGCTGATAGTTATTCTACCAGGGGCGCTCAAATCAAGGCTCGGCTCCACTGGCTCAAAATTGGTGACTGTGCCTCCAAAGAGTTTTTTTTGGCTCTTCGTGCTAGGCACTCTTCCCCAGGCATTAAAACTATCAAAGATGGAAATCAAGTGCTCTCTGAGCTACCTGACATTCTCAAGGCTTTTGTGTGTCACTATGAGCATGTTTTCATGGCTCAGGACCCCACGCCTGCGCACCAGCAAGCCCTTCAGAGCTACCTTGCTGTTGTGCCACATAGGCTTTCTTCAGCCCAAATTAATTTCTATGATCAATTATTAACAATTGAGGATCTCAAGGAAGTTGTTTCCTCCATGGCCAATGACAAGGCTCCTAGGATTGATAGTTTCCCTTGTGAATTTTATAAAGCGTTCTAGGACTGTATTGGGAGTGACCTACATCATGTTTATCTTGAAGCCTTTCACAATAATTCTCTAGGTAATTTAATAAATAAAGGCAATATTAAATTCATACCTAAGGCTAGAGATCCGGAGGATATTTGTAACTGGTGGCCCATCACGCTTCTTAATGTTTCTTATAAAATTATTGCCAAAGCCTTGGCTCTGAAAATTCGCCACCTCTTACCTCAGATTGTGCGTCCCGAGCAGACTGGATTCATTAAATCCAAGTTCATTCTTGACAACATTATTGCTGTCTGGGAAGGCATGGAATGGGCTCGGCATTCGAACCAAAAAGTTGTGTTCATTAAAATTGATTTTGCCAAAGCATATGACTGTATTGAATGGCCTTTCATTCTTGCGATGTTACAGGCACTGGGGTTTGGGCCCCATTTTTTACAGTCTGTTCGCATGCTTTTTTCTGATGCCTCGGCTTGCATCTCCATTAATGGCCACTAGTCCTCTGCTTTTGGCCTTTTTCGTTCTATTCGCCAGGGATGTCCTCTTGCCCCTGCTTTGTATGTTTTGGCAGCTAAGGGCTTTGGATATCTCCTGGCCAATGTTATTTCCCAGCAGCGTGTTAAAGGAATCACTCTTCCGGACTCTCAAGAGCAGCTTGTCAATGGGCACTTCACTGATGACTCCTTTCTCACTCTTTTAGAGGATGAAGGCTCGATCACTGCTGCCCTTGAAAGCCTTGATACTTTTTGTCTTACGTCTGGTTCTTCTATTCAATGGCACAAAACTTTGTGCTACAGACAATCGGTGCTCCCTAGTCCTGCATGGCTCTAGCCCTATAACTGGAAATGGATTGGTCAAGGTGAAATTTTTTTATTTTTGGGCATTCCTTTCGCCTTCCAGGCTTCCCCTTGGGAGCTCTGGCAGGTTGTGCTCTCCAGAGTTGAATAGAAACAGGCCTATTGGGTTACCAAGCCTCTCTCACTGGCTGGAAAATTTTAGGTGTGCTCTAAAATCCCGGCTGCCACCCACGTCTACTATTCCTCCTGTTGGGCTCCTTCTAAAGCAGCCTACAGCAGGCTTGAGAAGGTGCTCCGCGATTTTCTTTGGGCCTCTTCTAAGACCCATAAGGGATTTCATCGGGTTGCTTGGGAATTTTTTTGTCTTCCTAAGAAGTCGGGAGGGCTCGGCTTGCTTTCCACACAATGACAAGGGACTGCCCTCTACGTCAAATGGATCATCCGTGCACTCACTGGGGATGAAGCCTAGAAAATTCTCCTCAGACATTGTATCCAGTCTAGATTTCCTATTCACAGACCCGTCTGGAAAGGAATCAGCTTCCAAACCCTTCTGGTTATGAGGGAGCCAGTTCAAATTATGGGCTCCTTTGTGGCTAAAAGCATTTGGAACTCTTGGGAAACCGTCAAGTCTTGGCTCCGTTGGGCTGGGGCTGGGTTTCATGATGGGCTTTCCATCAACCAGCATAATCTCTGGTGGTCTCCCCTTCTCACCCAAAATGGTCAACCCCTGGCCAAGTCGCCTTGGCTCAAAGCTCTCCATTTCCATAAGAAGGGCATTCAGACTTTGCACCAACTCTTCCACCAGCCTACCATGAGTATTTTGCAGTGGGAATCTTTTAAAGCCCATTACAGCCTTCAAACCCAGGATCGCACTACTTTTGACGGGCTGGTGAACGCTATTCCGATGAATATTCTTCATAAAGTTGGTATTCATGGGCACAAGCCTTTGGTGGAAAGACTGAAAATGGTTTCCAGATACTCCTCTAAGGAGCTACAAGCCGTGGCTTGGCTACAGGTGGCTTTCACCCCATTTCCCTATGCTCAGTTCTTTGAACCAGAGGTGGCTTCTTAACTCCTCGGCCTTTACTTGGCGTAGGAGGTTTGATGCCATTTAGTCTGCAATTGTTAATCCAAAGCTGAACCACTTTGCTTGGTGTATTCTTTTCCAAGGCTTGCCTGTGGGTTCTCAGTTGGTTCATTTGGGGGTCTCTGACCCTCGCTACCCGTTTTGTGGGCAGCCTGAAAGTTTCAAGCACCTTTTTTGGTTTTGTCCTAGAGCTCAGCAGTTCTGGACTTGGATTCATGATTTCTTTCGACCTTTCAGGCCTGAACCGTTTTCATGGCATATGGTTCTACTGAGGGACCCGCCTGGAACCCTGGCTAAGTTCACCCAGCTTTGGCACACTTTCAGGGTGGAAATCCTCTTTAATATCTAGAAAGACAGAAATGCTTGTATTTTTGCTCATTCACATTTAGATATTAATGTGTCTCTTTATGCTAAAGCAGTCATTTTTCTAATGTTATGTTACAAATTCAAGTGCAAGCCAACAAGGTTGCACTAGAAGTGGCTCACCTACAGGTTCTCCTGGACCACTGGGGCAATGCCCCTTGTACTGTGGCTCGGATTCCTGACTCGCCCTCCTCCTCCCGCCGTCGGTCGCCCTCTCGGGGCCGGAAGCGAAATGATTCCACGCGGACTCGCTCCTAGCCTCCTGCTCTGAGGGATTCTCGGCCTCCCAGGCGGGCTCATTCTCCTTCGTCACGTCCTGGTTAGGGCTGGCACTCTAGTGGTGCGTCGAGGAACAGTGGTGGCGGTTCTGGGTGGCCTTCGAATGCTCCTCCTTCTGGTTCTGATTGGCCCTCCACTGGCAAAAGCTTTCCGCAGCTTGCTCTCGAAATCTCGCCTCGACGCGAGGATAAAGATAAAGAGGCAGAAAATAATGATGATGGTTGGGGTGCTCCTCCTGACGTCACTCCTAACCCCGCTAATGTATGGGGGAAACATATGGATGACCAAGATCCCCTAGGATCTACTGGCACTGCTTTAGCTGCTTAGTTTTCTTTCTGTTGTTTTATTTCTAGGCTAGGCCCATGTGACTTGATATATTGGTTTTGATGGGCTGGGCCCATGTGACTTTCGGGGTGTGTTTTCTTACCACCCGACCCTTTTTTGTGAATTTTGTATATTTATCTCTTTTAATATAGATAACTGAAAATTCATCAAAATTATATATATATATAATATTCCATGTGCAAGTTGGAGGAAATTAGTTAATTAAATAATTAAGAAAATTATTTAATTGTGAGGTGAGAGGAAATTAGGATTTTTAATTAAATAATTCAAAATTATTTAATCAGGTTTGGATTGAAGAAAATTAGGATTAGTTAATGCGATAAGGGGGGAATTTAAATTTAATTAAATAATTCAAAATTATTTAATTAAGGTGATTTAGACAAAAAAATGGTGAATTAATCAAATAATACTAATTATTTAATTAATAGAAGAAAATAATGAATTGATTCAAATAATTATAAATTATTTTATTAAAATTGATGAGTTAGGAGACAATGATGAAAATGATAGAAAATAATGAATTATGAATGTGTGATAGGTTTAGACAATTTTAGTTGTCTACAATATGGATCTGTATATGCTGATAAATTAGTTATTATTGTGTTGATCCTCATCATGTTGCAATTTTAGCACCATATGTTTGCTCATTGTCATTCATGGAGGTATAATCTTATGTACAACTATATTTCATCAATGAGGGGAAACATGATGGTCTCTACAATTATTATCCTTGTCCATACACTTGTGGGGCAAGGATAATTAAATTTTGGATGTGTGTACATCCTTCTTAAGGATCCCCCTCTTCACCTCTTGTTCCCTTAAAATATTAAATATTAGCATAGAAAGTATGCTAATATTTTAAGGGGGTCATATTCCCTGTCTATTTTCATACATTCAACATGTAATGACAATTAAATTCATTTATGTGCCCCTTTAATGGTGGTATTATACATGGTACCTCCTAAATTGTGGCCTTAAGTTCATTTATGTGCCCCTTTAGTGGTGCTATTATGTACACGATATCCCCTAAGGTGTGTCTTTTAATTCATCTATGTGCCCCTTTAGTGGTGGTATTATACATGATACCCCCTAAAGTGTGGCCTTAAATTCATTTGTGTGCCCCTTTACACATAATAGCCCCTAATGTGTGGCTTTTAATTCATTTACGTGACCCTTTAGTGGCGGTATTATACATGATACCCATTGAAGTGTGGCCTTCAAATTCATTTGTGTGCTCCTTTAGTGGTGGTATTGTGCATGATACCCCCTAAAGCATGGGATTTAAATTCATTCATGAGTCCCTTTAGTGGTGTTATTATGCATAATATCCCCTAAGGTGTGGATTTTCATTTTTTCATCTACCCCTTTTGTGGTGGTGTTGTTTATAACACCCCCTTGAGGCATGGTTACTAAATTTTTCCCCCATGACGTTAAATGTTTAGGCAACCCCTGAGGTGTGATTACTAAATTCATCCCCATTATGTTAAACTTTTATGCACCCCTTAGTTTTGGCTATAAATTCATCCCATGTGGCATTAAATGTTCCCCCGTGACGTTAAAATTTTATGTGCTACCTGAGGCATGATTAGACTAACAATCTATAGACCTAGTATAATGGAACTTACTGGCCTGTGAACTTGAGCACTTTTTCATGGACACCTAGCATAGCAAAAAAATTCTAACTAGTAGATCCATGTGTCTATTGAGTAAACTAGCATAACGTAGCTTGTTAGCCTTGTGAGACCCATCATATTGCATGGACACCTAGAATAACACAACTTGCTAGCCAGTGGATCTATGTAGCTCATAAGTGATCTAGCATAGCATAACATAACCTGCTAACCTTATGAGAGCATCATCATGTCTAACATTTTATATTTGATGGATTTCATTTGGTATTGGGACAAACTTTTTTATTGAGGTCTCTTTACCTTATTGACTCAAATCCTTTTTAGTGTACTAACCTTGTGTTTGCATATTTTTATTTCATACATATCATGTTTTTAATTAGTAATTGTATTCTTTCTTGTATTGTGTTTTCTACATGTTTACCTTGTGTCTTGTGTGTGTTTTCTTCATGTATTATCTTGTTTTTTCTTTGTGTCTTCATTGTGTATGCTTTATGTCTTCATCATGTAGGCTTTTTGTTTGATCATCATCTCTCTTTTTGTATTGCACCTTATGTGTGTGTGTTCCTTTCTCTTCACTTTGTTGATTAGTAGGATCTCAAGCCCGGGGGCTAGCACATCCCCTAGATTCAGTGTCATCTTACTTCTCCAATGTTTTGATGAAATGACCCTTTTTGTCTTATGCTTACTTTAGTGTGAGCATGAGCGTAATTTCATACTCTCACTAAAGTGGGGGCTAAATGTACCATTGTAAATTGTCAACCATAACAATTTCACACTATGTTTGGCTCCCCCTTATGTGCTTGGACCTAATTATGCTAATTATTTGCTCACTTTATTGTCATTTTTGTAAAATCAAGATAAATTTGATAATTAAAATTAATTATTTATTTAATGACAACCTAAATTCCAAAATAGGCCTAGTCAAGGGTGCCCTTGACCACCCTATTTTGGCCCAATTTTTAATATTTTATTGTTGACATTTTTATTTGTAAATTTAAATTCATTTGTTAGATTTTCAAAATAATCATTGTGGGAAATCAATAAATACATATAAATATATCTTTTTCACCATTTTAACATCTAAGAAGTATATCAATTTGAATTCCAATTGAGCATCCTAAAAAGAAGTCAAGGTAAAGTCAAGAGAAAAATTAGCAACATTTTCATCAGTCAAGCAATGCATTATGTAAGATTTATTTCATGTTTTATGTTCATTGTTTTGTGAGTACTAACACTTACAAGACCTTCAATCATCACTCTCCTTGTATGAGATGAGCACCATGTATTTAGTCCATCGAGGAAAGCAGGCCTAAGTGGTAAGTTGCAGTACTTGTGATTTATCTTTTGTTTTATCCATTTTCCTTTGCACGGCTGAGGGTAAACACTCTTTATCCAACATCATCTTGGTCATTGTAGATGTGGAAACACCAAAACTAGGTTTGACTTAAGAAATCCCCTATACAACACAACCCTTTCTTTCCTCTCTTTCTTGCAAGCAGAAAATATGAAGTGGATTTAGAGAATATTGAAGACTCGACATCAAGTCGAGCATTAAAGCATACTCATTCATCAAATTAGGTCAAGAAAGATTATTCATCAACAAATAAATTTTTGAAACTAAGTTCGGCATAGAAACACCTATAGACTGTAACTCATATGTTCCTATTATGATATTCTAGAAACCTTCATTTCTCAGTCTAGGGCGCCCACACCCCTAACTAGTCATTTTCAACTCAAATTTGCATGCTAGGTTCTTTTGTCTCTACCTTATATTTTTGTCATTAGTTTGTATGTATTAGTCCTATACTTTTTTGTATTCACTATATTTTTTTGTAGTTGCATAGTTGACCTAATTTTACATTTAAAAAATTAAATAAATTTAATTCCTAATCAATCAAATGAATCCTTCCCCCAAAGAGGACTAAAATCCTAATTGAAAATTCTAGCTCTTCCTTGAGGAAAGTAGTCAAGTGGTCTTACATGATCATTTTTGTGTCCTCTCATGTGTTGTAAGTGGAAAGGTGTGATTTAGACCCTAGATCCTCTTTTTCACCATCACACATCCCAAAAAGAAGAGGAAAAAAAAGAAAAGAGAAATCCATAGGGGGAGATCTTAATCCCTTCATCAATATCTTCCCCATTTGATCCCATGTAAAAGATTAAGTATTTTTTCCACGAAAAATATAGCTCCATCTAGTACTTGTTATACCATTACTTACACCAAAAATTTCAATATCCCAAGTGGATATATCAAGTATTTATCCTATTCAAAAAATCTAGATTGAAGATATCTTGCACAACACCACAAGAGAATAAATACTAAAATTACATGTTGAAATGACATAATCTTTGGAACAAACTATTAGCACAATCCACACATAGCTATCACAAATAATAGGGATATCACATTACCACTAAATCAACAACTACAAGAAATGTTGAGTAGAATAATGAGAGAATTTCAAAACTAAAATACATAAAAGAGATATAATGAAGTAGGAGTTGATGGTGAAATTGGACAAAAAATAGTTGGAAGATATAACAAATAATTAAACTAGTGAACAAACTAAATTAGAGATGAAAAGAATAAAATGTAGAGTACTTGTAATAATATCAACACACTATATCAATTTTACTTAAGTTGGCCAACATCTATAAAGGCACTACAACTTCAATTACATAATATTGAGAATAAAATATTTAAAGTATCTACCACATATGGTGCCATGAAGGACATGAAGGGTAGCACTATGACATAAATAGAAAATCCACACAAATAATACCAACAAGTTAAGGACCAAAGAGATGGGTTGAGGACATACATAAAATGATTGAGAGAAATAATGAATTTATGGTTGGCACATTTTATATGGTTACTATTAGAATCCAATATAGCCACTAAATCCATTAAAATTTTAAGATTAGTCGCTAAAGGGAATGTCGTACTCATTAAATTCTTATTACAACATAACATAATCCAATGGGACAATAGTTATACCTAGTTATGAGTAATATATAAGGGCATACCACCATTAGGGGATAAGAGACAACTTTGATCATTTTGATAGAATGCAATGGGAAATTTTGAAGAGCAATTATACAATAGCTTAGTTTTAAAAAAATTGAAAGATAAAGCCAACATGCATTAAGGATAATACATGGCTTTAGTTAGAGGATGATGTTGGTAGGATAGATTCATGCCACTCCCATTAGGTTGAAAACCTTAAAGGGCAGCTTAATGGAAGCCAACAGTGAATGCATGAAAGAGAACCAAAGGAAAGTACACAAAGGAACACACCTTAAGCAAGGATACTAATGAGAAATCTAATGCAAGATAATTGTGCCCCTATAACTAACATTTGACAGAGAGTAAAGGTCATAATAAGGAAAATAAACAAACCCCTATATGTAATAGTGTATATATACACTACATGTAAGAGAAATAGATATGGATGAGAGAGAACGAGAGAGAAATGAAAGAAGAAATATATGATGGAGTAAGACAAATAGAATATATTGTCTATAATAATATTGTGAGTTTGAGATAAACATATATTTATGATACTATACTACATAATAAGTATATGGTGGTTGATGTTGAACATTATGTGTATGACATAAATGGTTAAGCATTTATATTTTGAAGCGTGTACTATATATTCTACCACACTTCATTGTAAACCACTGCACTAATTATAATCTTCTTCTTATGCCTTTATTCCACATATAAGCTACACATCTAAGAGGGTCAACCCACAATAGTGTGTCCACTTTTTTGGCCAAAGTAAGACATTGAAATCATAAATTTTTACCAAATTTTCACTTTTTGACACTTATAGCAACCAAACCATTATGAATTTGAAGATGATGTCAACTAGTGATTTTTAAAAAGTGTCATTTATTCGAAAAAACATAACTTTATTTGTGTAAATGATACAATAAAACAATTTTTAATATAGATTTGTAACAATGATATATAGTACATGGATATTTTTTCATAATTGTTTGTTGCATAAATTTTTTAATACTTTTTGAAGTGAAATTAACTATAATTCAGACATAATTTTATTTGTTAAGGCATAAATTTTTTATGTATTCATTTAAATTAACTTATTTGTTTTTGTTGGAATAAGAACATCAATACATAGTGCATAGATATTTTTCAATTTATTTTTATCTATTTTACTATTTTTTGTATTTGCATAACAAAGACCTTCATAATTGCTAAAAAACCTATCATCACTAGAAAATAGAAAATAAACATAATAATTAAATTAAATGTACTTTTTTGAAAGCTTACTTTGAGTGCTATGAACCTACAAAATTATCTTGCCATATTCATTCCATTTGCTAGTCCAACCCAAGGTTGGAAACAATCTTTTTGAGGAAACTCTAAAGTCTGAGGTGGAAATCTCACTTTAAGGGCCTTCGTTCAAAGGTGTTCCGTTTCCAGAATTTTTTTTAAAAAAACCTTCAAAAAATAGGAAAAAAAGGATCTTCTTTAGAAGGTCCCTTTTTATTCCTTTTATGGTAATTACCATAAAAGCAATAGAAAGGGACCTTCAAACAAAGGTCCCTTTTTTTATTTTTAGAAATTACCTTTATTTGTAAGGTTTTACACCTTTGAGCAAAGGTAATTTTTGACTCATCTTTAAATGAAGGTGTTTTTCACTTTTCACCTCCATCTAAATTCAAAAAAAGTGTTGGCACACAAAGTGGACATACTATTATGTGTTTACATAAGATCACATGCGTATATATTTAGTTTTCCTCCCTCTATGACAACAAAGAAAGATTGATTGTGATAAGATGTGAACACTAGTTGAGGTAATATACTTTGGTGAGATTTCTTCCCCAATTGCTAAGATAACATCTATTAGGTTCTTGTAGCAATAGATTTTGATTTAGATATAGAATAAATAAATGTGAAGACAATATCTCTGCATGTGACTTGAAGAGATCTATATGACACAACCATGTTGTTAAAGGCAAGGAGTCTTTTATTTGTATATTGATAAAATATTTGTATGGTCTCAAATAGTTTCATAAATGTGGTACATTAAATAAAATTATTTGTGTTGAGATTAATATTTTTGAGATCCAAATTGGATCGTTATGTTTATTATATAATTGACAGTGATTGATTCATTATTATCAAATTGCATGTAGATGATATGTTATTTTTTCGTAATAGTAAGAATGTGATTTATGCTTTAAAGTATCAACTTTTAGAATAGTTTGACATGAAGGACAAGGGGGATACCAAAGATATCTTGGGTATGGATTGATATTTTTTTGTTACAGTAAGGATGTGATTTATGATTTGAAGTCTCAACTTTTAGAATAGTTTGCAATGAAGGACTAGGGAGCTACCAAATATATCCTGGGTATGTATCGAGATTTTTGGTAATATTAAGGATGTGATTTATGATTTGAAGTCTCAAAATTTAGAATATTTTGACATGAAGGACTAGGGGGATACTGATCATTTGTGTTGAGATTGAGATTTTTGAGATCCAAATTGGATAATTTTATTTATTATAAAATTACCATTGATTGATTCTTTCTTATCAAATTATAAATTGATGATATGTTATTTTGGTAGAAGTAAGGATGTGATTTGTGATTTGAAATCTCAAAGTTTAGAATAACATAATTTAAGGACTAGGGGATACCAAATATATCTTGGGTACGTAGATTAGAAGATATAAAAGGAATATAAAGATTTGGGGCTAGTATAAGTATGTAAACTTTGTGTTGGGGAGATTCAACATGTTAGTTTGTAAACCATTAAGTGTTCCAATTTGAGTGAAGACTAAGTTATTTATAGATAAATTCTCATCCACACCTAGTGAGACCAAGGAAATGGTTAAAGTTCCTTGTGCTAATCATATGGGGACTTTGATGTATGCAAAGGTTTTTACAAAACCATTCACTACCCAAGTAATGAGAGTCCTTATTGATTCATGGACAATTATCCTAGATGGGGAAATTAAGATGTAGTTAAGAGGATCTTTAGATATTTATGGGGTACCTTTGATTACTTTATTTTTATCATGATGATTCTACAAGGGACCAACACTTAGAGGATATTCACCAATTTATAGATTTAGTTTGGGGAGAAGATGTTGACAATAGAAGATCTGCTACTTTTTATGTGTTTAGTCTATTTGGTGGTACTATTAGTTGGATGAGTAAATGAAAATAGAAGGTTTATTCACTATAAATGTTGAGTACATGTTAGCTATTCACACCCATAAGAAGGTTATTTGACTTAAGAGATTATGCTTAGATGTGGGACTGAGTCAAAAAGGTATAAGAGTTCATTGTGGTAGTCAAAGTGCCATATGTTTGGCAAAAAATCCCTTTCACATGAAAAAAAGAATTTTTATGTGTAGTAGCATTTGTTTAGTGACATGGTAGAGGAGGGGAAGGTGATATTGGAGAATATTCTAAATTCATTAATGAATTCTATTAGTATAGAGAAGTTTGGGTAGTGCAATAAGTTTATTGGCTTCTTGGCCCCTCAAAAATAATTGACAATGTTGATATTGCATTTGCTATTGTAAGGTGTTTTACAAGGGGGGAATATTGGGAAAGGTATCTCAATCTTGGATCCTAATGTTAGAACACAAAAAATTAGGTTATAATGCATAAAAATGTAGTTTTTAGGACTCTAGAGGTCAATTTTGGCCCTAGATAAAAAAAAATTGGGATTAGGGTGTCTCAACCTTAGAGTTCTATCATTTGTTTATTATTATTTGATGTATTTATTCATTTTATAATGCTTTATTAGCCTACCTAAGTTGTTTTCACTTTGTGGGACCTTCTAGTGATGTGGCATCCTACATGGCAAGTGACATGTACAAATTGTAAGCTAAATAAGTGGAGGTAGGTGTCCACTTTGGAGGAGCTATATTTATGCCTAAATTGGTGGCATTTATCATAATTTACTATGTAATGAGCTATGACAACTTTTTATGTTGGTTTATGACTAATTATGACAGTGGAAGAGCCAAGAATGAAATATTACCAGTTAACTATGATAGGTGGGACCCATGTGATGTTGGAGCCTACACATGTAAGGTATTTGCATGCATGTAGGTTCATTGCATGTGCAATGGTGGCTAATTGTATGGAACAAGGGATGATTATGGAAGATTGTCATAATTATGAGTTCTAATTATGACGACATGTTATAATGAACTCATGTTCACACCTTGGGCATGGGTTTTGGGCGCCTTGTTTCATGTTGAGATGTTATAAATACATGTAGACTTAGTGCATTTTCATGGTGACAGTTTTGAAGAAGCTTACATGTCGTTATGCTACCAAATTTTATCCAAATTTATGTCATAGTGTGGAGACTCATGAGCATTTCTGATAGGGAAGGGTTGGATGGAACACTCACTGTTCCATGCTCTAGATCTTTGTTTGCAAGATCTCCTTGGTGTCTTTCTTCACCACCTAAACCTTTAGGACCATCCTCATATTTAGGTACCCCTAATTCTCCTTTCCAACCCCACTGTCATGACAATTCAGCTTACCAATTCAATCTTGGTGCACTACCTCTAGCTCTTCCTTAGCACTTAATATACCCTAAAGGCTAACCTATCCTCAACACTCAATTTATCTTTGCAGGGGTGTAGAGATGACTCCAATAACTTCAAACCATCCTCCTAGGGTTCTTGAAAGTTCACCAAACTCCATCTTTCCATCGCTCTCACCAAACCCTCATTTAGGGTTAAAAAGGCTACTAGCCAAGAGCCCCAATTAGGTCTCCAACTCTGAGAAAATTGGTTAGAACTCTCAAGTCCTCCAAAGACCACCCAATCTTTCCTTGAGCTTCCTAGGGTACATAACCATCTCTCAAATATTTCAGGGGTCCTAAGTCTCCACTGCCCGTACAACACTTCTAAACTGGAATTGTTCAAGAACCTAAGTTTTGAAGGTCTTTTCCTATCTTCTTTGCAGACTGTTGAGGTTCCTCTCACCAAATAAACTGATGGAGTCTCCTCAATGTTTCAATAGCTTGATAACCATCACACATTCCCTCTTCAACAAGAATATTGCTTTGAATGGACACCCCTGTACTTAATAGTGATTTGCAATTACTGTCTTTCCTAGCCGGGCACTGTCAACCTCGCCTAGGAGAAGACTTTCTCCATGTTTCCATGACTCCTGACCACTCCTAACCCTATTCTATATACATAAATGGAGCTTGGTCATAGTTCCCAAGGGCCCATACACAAGGTACAATGGGAATGCAACTACGACTCCATCATCTACAGTTTGCCAGTCATAACAAGAAACTAAAAGAAACAAATTAACTACAAAAACAACGCCTGAAAACTGATCACACAAACTAATTACCACCACAAAAAGCTTAGAACATAGCTACCCTACAAACTACAACAAATTACAGAGCCATGATCACTCCTGATCACTCAATTTTAAAGCAAACACAGAAATTTTACATTTCCTTCTCACTGTCCACACTAATATTTATGAACCTTCAATTTTACAAAAGCTTCCAACCTTGCTCTCAAGTCGAAACACACCATAAATAGGCTCTCCAATTCAGTTAAACTCGATCCTAACTGTTCCATGGCCGCTTGTGGCTTTCCATAGGCCTTATTTGCAAAATTTTAAAGGAAACTATCACCTAGGAAGGTCTACAAGGTCCTAAGTCATCCTTGTAGCCAAATTCCAAACTAAAAACTGGTCAACATGACCTTTCCTAACATAATGCAAATTCTCAAATGCCTCTAAGGCACAAATTCAAGAGTTAGAAGGAGTTACCTACATTTGATCTACACAAGTTGCTAATTCATGACCTTCTAGTAAACTCTCCTAGATGCACTTTGGGGTGCTCCTGCACCAATTTCTCCTGAGATTATATTGTAACTAACATTATTGTTGATTATACAAGTTGAGCTATGTGATTTGGAGTGTGGCATTTTTCTCGAAAGGGTTTTCCCTCATAAACATTATCTTATGGTTTGCATTATTTTTTATGTTGTTTAAGTTATTGAATGTGCATCTTTTGTTTCTATAATGGTATAAGGTGTGAACATATTTTTTTGCAAATCTCTCCTACTTAGATTAGTGTAGGAAGTTGCTTCTACTTACTTAGCTTCCTTTCAGTTGGTACAAAAGCTTGGATAGATTTGATTCTATTGTTGGGTTTGAAGCATTTTTTGAGCTGATACTTGTTTCAGTGGGAGTTTTACATAAGGGTATTTTGTGACCTTGTTGCAGGCAAAATATGACAAGCACATTTGGAATAATTGAGATGGAGAAGTTTAACAATGAAAACTTTGAACTTTAGAAATTGAAAATGGAAGATATGCTTGTAGACAGAGATTTGTGGGCTACAATATCTAGAACCAAACCAACTACAACAACCTAGGTAGATTGGGATCTTATGGATAGGAAATCCAAGGGTGTGATTAGACTCTTTTTGGCTGATTTTGTCCTCTTGAATGTCCATGAGGAGAAAACTACAAAAGATCTTTGGAAGAAACTTAATGGAGATGTTTATTAGGCTAAATTCCTATTAAACAAGTTGTTCTTGAGAAATAAATTGTACTCTCTAAAGATAGAAGATGGAGGATTCATGGAAAATCATTTGAACACATTTAACATGTTGATAGCTCAACTAGGTTATGTTGGAGATAAGATTGATCTGAATAGGATTGTTGCATGCTCTTATTGTGTTCGTTGCCAAAATCATGGAACCACCATGTAGTGGCTATTAAAAGCACAACCACCAATTTCAAGATAGATGAGGTGGTGTCTTTGTTGTTATCTAAAGAGATCTAGAGAAATTCTTTTGAGATGACTAAGGAGGCCCTTGTTGTTCATGGTAGATCAAAGGTGAAAGGTGAAAATAAGGACAAGAAATCAAAGTCAAAATCTTTGGGGAGATCTAAGTCTCCTGGCAAGTCCAAGGTGAAGTGTTGGAACTGCGACAAAACTAATCATATCATAAAAGAGTGCAAGGGAAATAAGAAGAAAAGCAAGAATAATTTCTCTGATTCTAACTCTAAAAAATCCTCTCGATGATGTAGATGCCTTTATCACAACCTTAGGCAATCCATGTATCAGAAGATGTGTGGTTGATAGACTCGAGTGCTTCTTTACATATGACCTCTCACAAAGGTTGGTTTTCCAAGTATTAAGAATACGATGGTGTGAAGGTATATCTAGGTGACGAATCTCACCTAAAGATTGTTGGCCGTGGAAGAGTCAACATCAGATTCCCTAATGGAAGAGTGAATGGGATTTATTTTGTCTTGCATATCCCAGGTTTGGCATGAAACCTAATTTTTGTGAGTAAATTGAATGATGCAGGAGTGCAAGTTGTTTTCTTTGGTAGAGGATGTAAGATGATGAGAGGAGTATGGTGTTGTCTAAGGGTGTTTGGATTGGCACCTTATACAAGTTGGATGTATGCATAATTCAATGTAATAGATCTTCTGGTACACCAAAGAAGAGACCTTTAGATTCTTCATCCTCGCCATCAGATCATGTAGAGAAGAGCTCTGTTGTAGCTACATTTGATGGTCATGCATTTTGGGTACCTAAGGGTGATCATTCCATGGAAATAAAGCTTCTTACAAAGAAGACAATGCTATGGGACCAATGACTTGGTCACATGGGTGGGAAGGGTCTTAGAGCCCTGAAAAATAAGGGCCTTGTTGAAGGCCTTAATTATTGTAATCTAAAGTTCAACTTTTGCTAATATTATGTTTATGGAAAACAACAGTATGTTTCTTTTTACTCTAGTTCTCATAAGTGTTTGGTCTTGTGAATATTCCTTCATTGTCAAAATCTATATATTTTGTTTCTGTCATAGATGATTACAGTAGAAGGAAGTTTGTTTATCTTCTCGAAAGTAAATTTGAAGTGTTTAGTCAGTTTAAGGAGTTTAAAACCTTGGTAAAAAACTAGACTAGTAGAAAGATTAAGTGTTTGAAGACTGACAATGGTGATGAGTTTTGTTAAGTAGAGTTCAACAAGTTCTATAGAGAACACATGATTGAGAGACATAAGACAAATCCATACACCACACAATAAAATAGAGTTATAGAGAGCATGGACAAGATGTTGATGAAGAGGGCTATGAGTATGTTGAGTGGTGTTGGCATTGAGCAGAAGTTCTTAGAAGAATCAGTAGCCATTGTATGTTATATGATCAATAGATCTCCTACATCAGTGCTTGTTGAAAAGACACCCATGGAGGCATGGTCTAGTAAAAATCCTTCATTGAGATATCTCAAGAGTATTTGGTTATGAATCTTACACTCATGGTCTGGTTGAGAAGAGGTGTAAGTTGGAGAACAAGGTGGTTTAGTGTATCTTCATTATCTACATGGTGTCGGTGTGAAGGTATAAGCTTTTGGATCCAAAGGCCCAAAAGTTTCTCTATTGCAAGAGTTTTTCCCTTGGTTTCCTTGTGTTGTGCAACACGGTGCTTGGGTTCGTGACATGGATTAAACGCCTCCTTTGGATCTTGGATCTTGTATAAATTTGGCAGTTTTATCGAGCATTAAAAGGTCAATCTTTTGGCATAACAACAACTGCCTGTGCAATAGTTAGTATCAGAGCTAAGGTCATAGGTTCGAACCCCTCGCTTGCCCTGGGGGATTGTTGCAAGATTTTTTCCCTTGGTATCCTTGTGTTGTGCAGCATGGTGCTTGGTTTTGTGGCATGGCTTAACCACCTCTTGTGGATCTTGGATCTTGTATAAATCTGGTGGTTGTATCAAGCATTAATAAGTCAATATTTTGGTGCAATGACAGTTTCCTGTGCAGCATTAACTATAGCAGAAGTATAATTTTAGAGAGATGAAACCTTCCACTATTGAGCTACAGCTAGAGAAAGAGGAGAAAGAGAAGAAGAAGGTAGTTCAAGTTCCACCTACTATGATGAAAGGTGAACTACACACTCCTATTGGACCTGATGAGGAGGAGAGCTCAAGCAACTGTGAAATTTTTGAAGAAGAAGAAGAACCTCAAACTCAAGAATTAAGGAGGTATACATGTGTTAGGTGGAAACCAAAAAGGTTTGGTTATTCATTATTGAATTCCAGTTGCATTTTTTCTTTGATTGCTAATATTGATGATCCTAGGACTGTTAGAGAGGGTATGGGTATGAGTGATGCAGATTCCTAGATGAAAGCCATGGATGAGGATATGCATGCCTTAAAGAAAAATAAGACTTGGGATTCGGTACCTTTTCCTAATGGATGTAAACCTGTTGGTTGTAAGTGGGTGTTGAAGAAGAAGTGTGGTCCTAATGGCAGTGTTGAGAAGCACAAGGCACAATTGGTTGCTAAGGGGTATTCTCAGGTAGAGGGAATTGACTATAGTGAGATATTATCTCCTGTTGTGAAGCTGACATATATTTGGTTCTTGTTATCACTTGCAGCAACATATGATTTAGAAGTGGAATAGATGGATGTGAAGACAAAATTCCTTCACGATGATTTAGAGGAAGAGATTTACATGTCACAACCAAATCATTTTATTGTCAAAGGTAAAGAAAATCTAATATGTGAACTAAAGAAGTCTATGTATGGTTTGAAATAGACTCCTAGAATGTGGTACTACAATTTTGATACCTATGTGTTGTCATTGGGATTTTTGAGATCTAAATTTGACCATTATGTGTATTATAAATTTGACAATGGTCACATTATTATTATTGTTTTATATGTAGATGATATGTTGTTTTTGGGAATGGTAAAAGTATGATTTCAGATTTGAAGTCTCAATTTTTGGCATAGTTTGAGATGAAAGCTCTGTAAGAGCTGAACATTAGCTCTATACCCAAGACCACTTGCAAAAACAATGAAAACCTTCTACAAGAGGGTATGCAAGAATATGAGCTTGCTTGATATTAAGACCTATCAAAATGATTATGAGGTATGAAGTATATTACATATGAGAACAATTACCTTGCTTATATAGGTAAGGTGAGGAATAGGATTGAACATGATCATGACATGTGTCTTAGTCCTATGACATGAGATAACTAACAACCTAACAACTAGGATTAAAGCATTACAAGATAGAAAGATAAGATCTAGAAAATCCAACTAAGACTTCTAGAAAGAATCTTATATCCTAAGTAAAATTACCATTTGAATGTCCCCAAAGTCCCTAGCAAGGTAAATTACAAGGTAGAAGACATATATTCATGCCAATAAGATCTAAGTGCAGCTAGATATATTCTAGGGATGAAGATCATGAGAGATAGAGCTAACATAAAGCTTTGGTTAAGACAAAGCACTTGTATGTGAACTTAGTGTTAGAGAGATTCAACATGGTAGATTGCAGATAATTAGTTGTTCATGTGATGCAAGGGATGAATATTTCTATGAATGATTATCCAAAATCTCCTTTTGATATGGAGGACATGACTAGAGTACTGTATGCGAGTTTTGTTGGCAGTTTAATGTATGTTATGGTCTATATAAGGCTAGACATTTCCCAAGAAATGGGGATCCTTAGCCAGTTTATGGCTAATCCTGGATGGGTACACTGGGATGTAGTTAAGAGAGTGTTCAAATACTTGCAAGGTACTTTCGAGTATGCCCTATGTTTTCATGGTTATTCTACTGGTCCTCAGCAGTTTGTGAGTATTCATGGATATGTGGATTTGAATTGGGTAGGTGATATTAACAATAAAAGATCCACCAGTGGTTATGTGTTTATGATGTTTGGTGGTGCTATCAGTTGGATGAGCAAGCTATAGGTTGTAGTCACTTTGTCCATGATAGAAGCAAAGTACATGACAACTACTTATGCTTGTAAGGAAGCTACTTGGCTTAAGAGATTATGCTCTGATATTGGTTCAAATGTAGGGCAAATCACTATCTATTGTGATAGTCAAAGTTCCATTTGTTTAGCAAAGAATCCTACCTTCCATGCCAGAACAAAGTACATTGATATCCAATATCATTTTGTTTGTGATATGGTAGAAGATGGAAAGGTGAACTTGGAGAAGGTTGACACTTTTTCAAATGTCACTGATGCACTAATGAAACTAGTGAGTACAAAAATTTCAGATGGTGTTTTGATTACATGGGTCTTAGGGCCCTAATTAGATGATTTCATATGACTCTTGACAGGTCTTCGACAAGTGGGAGAATTTTGCGATTAGGGTGTCTCAACTTTAGAGTCCTATCATTTATTTATTATTATTTGTTGTATTTATTCATTTTATAATGTTTTATTAGCCTACCTAAGTTGTCACTTTGTGGGACCTTCTAGTCATGTGTTATCCTACATGGAAAGTGACATGTATAATTTGTAAGCTAAATAAGTGGATGTAGGTGTCCAATTTGGAGGACCTAGATTTGTGCCTAAATTGGTGGTATTTGTCATAAGTTACTATATAATGGGCTATGACAACTTCCTATTTTGGTTTATGACCGATTATGACGATGGAAGAGTCAAGAATGGCATATTGTTAGTTAACTATGATAGTTGGTACCCATGTGATGTGGGCGCCTACACATGCAAGGTATTTGCATGCATGCATGCTCATTGCATGTGCAATAGTGGAAAATTTTATGGAACAAGGGTTGATTACGGAAGATTGTCATAATTATGAGTTTTAATTATGATGACATGTCATAATGAACTCATGTTCATACCTTGGGCATGGATTTTGGTTATGAAAAGTTTTGGGCACCTTGTTTCATTTTGAGAGGTTATAAATAGTTGTAGACTTAGTGAATTTTCATAGTGACAAGTTTGAAGAAGTTTATATGTCGTTATGTTGCCAAAATTTATCCAGATTCTTATCATAGTGTGAAGACTCCTATGCATTTCTCTTGAGATTGTATTGTAATTGATATTATTGCTAATAATACAAATTGATCTATGTGATTTGGAGGGTGGATTTTTTCCCGAAATTTTTTTCCCACATAAACATTTCTTTATGGTTTGCATTATTTTTTATGTTGTTTAAGTTTTTGAATGTGCATCTTTCATTTTTGTAATGGTATAAGGTGTTAAAATAATTTTTTTCAACTCTATCCTACTTAGATTAGTGTAGGAAGTTGCTTCCGCTTACCCAACTTCCTTTCAATATTGAAATGGGACTTAACCAAAGTAAGTGTGTTACAATAATGCGGGCATATTTGAGATCTTTAGTTTTAAAAAATATGCTCAATTGAATTCTCAAATAAAAAATTATGGCCTCCAAAATTTGGGCCTCCTACATTAGAAATGCAAGAGTATTTATGCTACATAAGAGGTTTTTAAGAGGGAGTAACACTTTTTGACATACTTATGATGCATATTATTACACACCATATAATAAAAATTTAAGGAAAGGTAGTACAAACAATTTCCTAATCTAAACCTTGAGAGAAATGATGTACATAAAATTTTAAAATAATCTAAATAATTATAGAACATATATGGAAACATAAAAAATTTAAATCATTACACAATTATTTACATGGGAAAAACCTTTCTATAAAAACCCACACTCCAAATTAGCATGGTGTATTATTTAACAACAAGAATGGGTTACAATAGGAACACAATTTTATGTGAGTATAATCAACACTCAAATTTAGAGTGATTTCGGCAATAATTTGGCTCTCAAATTACACTTATCATAATACAACACATTGCAACTCCCAAGCAACAATGTGTAGAAGATATAACTCAAGAAACCACCAAATGAAAACTCATAACCATGAGAAAATACCACCCTCAAATCTGGTTCTCAAATTAGATCACAAAATTTAATGTCCCAAATCATGGAGAATCATATCCACCAAAAATAGTATATTTCTTACACCCATCATAGCTTGTCATGAAACATAACTTGTTTTCCATAATATGAACTCCATTTTAGGCTCCATAATATCATCTAAAGATGCTTATGACCTGCATGATAATCCACCATAATATTCTAATGTAACCCCCCTAACTTGACTCTTTTATGCAACATAAGGTTTGTCATATCATCCCACAAATAGGGTATCCCCTATCTCCTCAACTACACTATTTAACTATATCTTACAACAACTCAAGATACCCAATATGTAGCACACAAAGTTCCAAGATGAAATTGGACCCTTGATTTCTAATATGACCCCATTTAAAATATGAAATAAAAAGCAAATAATTAGATAATAATAAAGCTAGGAACTTACAAAGGCTAAGACACCTTAATTTCCAATGCAATAGAGTTGATATCAAATTCATACCTAAGTTTGGGGATCTTGAAGTGGTGGTTGCTCATGGTATTAAATGTCTCCTACAATACTATTTCCAAATACATTATTTTGCATCTATATCATATGTTCCCTCTTATTATTTGCCTTGAGCAAACTAGTTTTATCAAGAATAAATATATATGGACAACATCATTATTGTCTAGGAAGGTGTGGAATGGACTTGACATTCTCACCAACATGCCATATTAAAATTTATTTTTTCAAGGCCTATGATTGTATTAAATGGCCCTTTATTTTAGCCATGCTTCGATCTCTTGGGTTTGGCCTTAAATTTCTCACCTCAATTTAAATGTTGTTTTTAAATGCCTCTAGTTCCCTTGCCATCAACAATTAATAGTCTTCTTATTTTTTAATCTTAAAGTCTATTTGACAAGGTTGTCCTCTTTCTCTTATTCGTTATGTCATGGTTTTAGATGTATTTGGCTATTTGCTTGCTCATGCAGTTGCTAGAGGAAGAGTAAAAAGTATCTCCCTTCTCATATTTAACTTTTCAATGGAATTTTTTGTTGATAATTCCTTTCTCACTCTTTTGGAAGAGGAAGCTAATGTCAACTGAGCCTTGCAGTGTTTGTATAACTTTTGTCTTGCTTTTGGCTCTAATATACAATGACAAAAGACCCAGTGTTATCACCAATACTTTTTATCCAAACCCTCATGAATTGAATTATAGTTGGTGTGTATACAAGATTAAAAATGACATGAAAAGAGACTAAAATTGTGTACATGGTTAGTCTAATTGATCAAATACTAAAGAATTGAAACAATAACAAGATGAAATGATCAATTAAAATCCATATTCAATGAGATTTGTTTAACAATTACTAATCAAGGTTTCATCAAAGCATGAAATACCAAATTAATGCAAATGAGCACCTAATTAACAATGCAAACCTTCATCCCATTGGGGGATTAGTGCTGAATTGGATGTGGAATGCTCAATTTGAAGCTTAATCCATGGTTGATTGTGCAAAATATTGATGAATTGATGGTAATGGTGAGTATGAAATTGGGTAGAGTAAGGTTGATCAAATGCTTGTGAATAAATTCTCATGTAAAATGAGAAGTATTTATAGATTTTTGGTATGAATTAATGGTTGAGACTGAATTAGCTAATCAATGGAGGAAAATGGATGAGAGATTAAGACATGGATCAAAGATCAAATTAAGGGTTGATAATACATAGCGACATGGATCAAGGATTGTAATCAAAGGTCCAAATTGCTTGAGACTAACAAATCCCTTTATTTTAGGAAGCATGTGGGAGATATTTCCATGTGGAGGGAGATAATTGAATTTGAAAAGGGAATATTCTATGAGAATATTATTTTAATGATTGGAGGAAATTAACCAATTAAATAATTTATAAATTATTTAATTGTGTAAGTGGAGGGAATTAGAGTTTTAATTAAACAATTAAGAATTATTTAATCAAAGAGGATTTATGATATATAATTAAATAATTTGCATTATTTAATCAAAAGAAAGGAAATTAGTGTGAACTTGAATTAACCAAATAAAATCAATTATTCTATTAATAGGAAAAAAAGTGAATTTAATTAAACAATTGATGTTATCTAATTAAATAGATGATGAATTAGGAGAGAAATGGTATTAAAGTAATTGAAATATTGATGTTTGATATGCTCAGGATATTTTTAGGTGTCTACATTTTGCCCCTCTTTGAAGAGAGGCACCTGTTGCTTTGCTTCGAAGAACTGATACTGCTCAGATAAAAAAAATTTAAAAAAATCTGACTTTTTTGGATGCCCCACTGTACCCCAGTGGGCAATAGAATCCCGGTATGCTACCCCCTCGAGAGGTCAAGCAAAAAAACTAATTTTTGGCTTGAGCTTATGACAAAGCTATGAGAGTAGTTTTACTACAAAGAGGATGAAAAATAAGTCCTAGGACCCTGATGAAATGATCACAGCAGGCAGCTGCAAAGCGATAAAATGGAGATACAAAGCTAAAACTCTAGGTTTGGAAATGCATATATATAAATTTGGGTCAATTTGAAGCTCATTTTAACACTTTTCCCTTTAGAAATTGAGATATCTTAGAGTTATTATACCTAGATTTCCTCCAAATCACTTGACAAGATGGCACATAGAGCGCTTCCCACACATCGCATAGATCGAGTTTGTGAGTTCCAATAGCCAACCAACACAAGACCACCAATATGTACCCCAAGAAACTTCTCTTGAATGCATTTCTAAATAGCCAAATGTAGGTTAGTATTATTTCAAACAAAGGCACCACTATTAGGGTGACACTTCTGAAACCCGACTCGATGCCTCTACAAAATATGGCGACACCTTTGTAATAGGTGTCATAATTTTGCTTATGCGTGGGAGTTTTGAAATTCTTCGATGCTTTTTTTTTTATTGAGACTTTTTCGTGAAATAATATGATGGGTTTATTAAGATAGCAATGCCTTTTAAAGGATCACTTTTGCACTAGCAACACTAAAATAGCAATGCTTTCGCATTAGGGCAACACTTTTGTAGGATGTGATACTATTAAAAAATAGCAACACTTTTCAAAGGCTAATAGTGTGACTCCTTTGTAATAAAGGCTCGCTTTTGCATTCTAGTAATTTTGACTTACTTTTTTCAAAAAAAATAGCAAATTGATATTGTGCGTGTTATGCGTGCAGGCTATCTTCCATCCTCTTCTTTCTTGAAAGAAGAGACCACATATATTAGAACGATTTATCAGATTAGGAGAGCTTGATGTTTTATTCCTAGGAGCGGTTATTTTATACCATATTGCATATATGCCAAAGATTAGGACCCATTAAATGTTGATGGTTGCTTTGGTGGAGCATTGGCACTTAGATACTTCCTCCTTCCACCTTCCAACAAGAGAGGCCATAATGACCCTTGAGGATGTTTGGAGGATCTTGTGGGTATTGATTCACGAAGAGATAATTATCTATGATGGAGACCGTTGCCTGGTGTCCATGTTCCATGTGTTGGGAGTGGAGGACCTTTTGTTAGAGGGTGAGAAAATTGACCTGCAATGATTCATTGGAATAGCCAGTGGCCTTATATTGGTGATTATGGGACTCATCATGGGAGTCTTGTCTCCTGACAAGAGATATTAGTTGTTCAGTCCAAGATGGGGTGTCCTGCTATGGATTATCATAGAGGATGTATGTGTTTATGCCTAGGGCCCTTGCATTTTATTCCATTTGTACCATGACATGCATTAGGTGGTGTATCGGGAGGGAGCTAGCATATCCGTAGGGGTTACTCTAGTTCATATATGGGCATGGGAGCACATCGTAGTGCTCAAACCGATGATTGCATACAAACATATAGAGGAGGAGGACCCCATAGTATATCGGTATGATGGCATGGCTAACCTTAATCACAAAGGTGCAGGGGATATATCATACTAGCGACAGGTCATTGATGGCATGACCCAATTCACTTGGGGGCCATGGTTATAGACTCAGGCTTGGGAGGATGATGCGACTCATCTAGGATACTACAAATAAACTTGATGGCTCATGGGTTGGTCTATTCACATAATTGAGAGATATCTACCATATCAGGTTGCTCATTAGTTTGGGGAGCAACAAGATTCTCTAACAAATGATTGCAGGGTGATGTATGCTCACACATTTTGCAAGATTGTAGAGTGGGGAGCATAGATGGTGCCTCAAATGACCATCAAGGATTTTTCTCAATTGGTGCCACTTCCATGGGTATATGCAGGTGTGTCAAATGATCCTAGGAATACCCTAGGATATGGTGCTTGGTTTGCACAACATAGACCTATTAGACTCACTGATCTAATAGGTGTAGATGTAGGGATCCAATGACAACAAGGCAAGGGCAGTAGAGGTGGTAGAGGTGGCTGAGGTTAGATTCCAAGACATGTACCAAGAAAAGTGCCAAGGTAGGTACCATAGGGGCCCCCACCAGGTCCACCACCTTCCATACCACGACACCATCAGGTAGCAATAGTTGAAGGGGCTCCTGACCAGAGATTAAAAGTAGTTATTCAAGAGTGGGATCAAAGGACCATCGAGTGAGATCAAGCCCACCAAGAGAGGGACACTTTTATGCAAGTGTGATATAGCACTCAACATGAGCGATATGTCCTAAAGTAGGAGTGAGACTAGGCTCAATCTGAGAGATGCTAAGAGGGCACATAGACAACAAATAGAGTTACAATTGGCATAGGAGACTGCACACAAACAACAGTTGGAGACCGCAACCCAAGCCCAGGATGGGATGGTCTCAGCCACAGATATACACGAGAATTTTTAGAGGCATCATATTAGAGGACTATCTACTACATGCAGGTTCCCTCTCATAGGCATCATCCTAGTTTTTCACAAAGGAGTGTTATAGCTCCTAGAAAATTAGTGGGTGGTCCATTAGTGGGCTAGACAAGAGGACAGGGTGGTCCCTCGGGTGGAAATTAGACACCACAGAGAGGACCTGATAGAGAGGACTAGGGGAGCCGAGGATAGCTATGTATAGCTATATTTCTGATGTAGACCTTATCTATATCCATTCATCGACTTTTTGATTGCCTCATGTATAATTTTGAGATATATCACACACTTTGATATGTATCATGACATTCATTTTTGTATATATATATGAGATGATCGATGATGCGACATTTATATTATGATATTTTCTTATTTCATGCTTATGATCTTATGTGATATATGCTTATGGATGCATTATGGATGTGTTATGTATGGATGCAGGTGCTTATATGATGGATGGTGGATATTTCCTTTATCATGCTCATGTTATGACATGAATCATGTGTATATGTATGTGTAATGATTCATGGATGCAATATGTATGTAATGTAATTCTATGGATGATTTTTTTTGTCTTTTCACATGATATGCAATGATTATGTAGGATGTATGCTAACGGTTTGTGGATGCAGGATGGATGCATTTATATATTTTTTGTTATATGTCATGATACCATGATAGAAATGTTAGCATTTATAGAAGTAGAAGAATGAGATGAATATTGATTAGCATTTATTATTGAGATTGATTCAGTATTCCAAAAAACCTATGATTATTCGAGATTTTATTGGACATGTGATGAGACAGGATAGATTATATTGCTTTTTCTCCTCAGATTAGGCTTAATTTCATCATAACAATCCTTATTTTTGATAAAGAAAATAGACACGATGCACCAAGGTATCGAAAACTAGGATGGCATTGTATCTAATGCATAGACTTTGACTCTGCAAATAGATATAAGTATCCTTGTTCAAACCTGACATACAAAAACCTTTTTTGATCATGTGAAATAATGAAGCCCTCGAAATAAGGAGAATAATACACAAAAGTTATGAAGAACCTGATATGTCCTAGCCATTGTTTTACTTGATACTACCTTCCCACATGCAAGAAAAGTATTCACCTAGGTCGTACTACAAGAATATCCCACAAGCACAACAAATGAAAGAAATTATCAATGCCCCATTCCTTTCTCTCTAAATCGTTTTATAGACATCATTAAGAGATCATCAAAATGGACCAACAAGATAAATCATAAGAAAAGATTAAATGAACAAACAGTCAATGTTATCCATATCTCTTGCCAAAGGATGTTGTTTTAGGATAATTTCCAATGACAATGTCCATTGTAGGAAAGATATATTGTAGGACATTTTATTGGATGTTGATTAATTCTAACTGTTTGATAGGCCATTGATATAAATGTTAATTGACGTGTTTGACCATGATCAATACTTAAGATTTTGTGTTGACAGTTTTGTGTTTCTTTGATTATTATACCTATTTCCATTTGTGTTGCCAAAGGTTTATGGTGACGATGAATTTATTATGTATGATAGTTTATTGCAAGTGAAAAAGAGATGGGATGGGTGATTTTGTTTTTTGAATATTTCAATGTTTTTGAATTTTTGAAATGTTTTGAGGTTGTTTGAATGTTTTGAATTTTCAACATAATTGAGGTTGGGCTCTGCAATATAAAAGTGATAGTAGGTTGTCGAATGCATTAAGGAAGAACTGTCGGAGGATTTGTGTGAATACGGATATGGCTATAAATGAAAGTTTTGAAGAAGGGTATACAAAATGGGCCTCGTTCCTTTAGAAAAATTGCAAGTATTATCATAAATATGTTATGAATTTTGTGTTTCCAACTACATTGTAATTAAAAAGTCTATTTTCATGAGCAGTTTGGGAAATGATATGGAATTTCTTATTCCATATGATACAAATCCTAAAATCTTATGTAGAAACTTATTTTATTATAAATATATATAGGCCACTAACCTTTTATCAAAAAAAAAACATACTTGAGGTTGTTTTGAGGTTTTCAAAGGTTTTCTAAATGTTTTTGAGTTTTCCAAGGTTAGACCAAGGGAACGTGACCTAAGGGGGAAACGACCTATGCCTTGAGGGCTCATTAGAGATTGACTTGCCTATGTACATGGGCAGAGGCAACATAGTTCAACTGACCCTAACAAGTGACAGTTTATTAGAATGCACACCTAAAGGACTAACCTAGGCCTCAGGGGCCCATTGATGATGGCCTTACTTACATACACGTGCATAAGCAATGTAGTTCGACTATTGGATTTAATAAATTTTTTGATTTTTTTTATGTTTTAGACCTTTTATGGGGTTTTGAATTGATTTAGATGTTTTTGAATATTGAGATGTTTCAAATGCTTTTGGGATTTTATGATATTTTGAATGTTTTTTTGGATTTTGATGTGTTTTGAATGTTTTTGAATTTTTGAGATATTATGGATGTTTTTGAATTTTTGAGATATTATGAATGTTTTTGGGATTTCACTATGATTTGGATGTTTTTGGATTTTTGAGATATTTCTAATGTTTTTGGATTTTCTAAGAATAACCTTAAGGGAATATATAGGAACCCAATCTGATGTAGGTATAGGAATATTCCCCCAGTTTGATGTGATAGACTACATCAATATAGGTAGGACAAACTAACCTTAGGATAATGCCAAGTAGTGATAATAGGGATATATACTCATTAGATACCAAGCTATGATACATATACAAATAAATAGAGGAATAAATAGATAGAATATGGATGCAGTGGATGGAATGGATGGGTGAATGACTTTATTATGAGTGATGGATAAGAAAATCTATGATAGATGGGAGATAGTGTTTATTTATGCAAGGTGCATATTTTTCTAGGTTTTCACCAAGGTACTTTCCCAAAGCGCGACTAAAGTAGTTTTCACTACAGGACGATTTTTCTCTACTATTTTGATCATTTTTCTTTTTTTTTTTTGGATTTTTTTACTTTTCTGATATTTTTAGATTTTTGGATTTTAGAATACCCATAATGGGCTAGGCATAATTTTTTTTTAGATGCATTTTGTTGATGGGTTCTTGAAAGGGTTCTCCTTTATGAATTTCTAGTTGATAGGCTCCTAAGCCATAGCTTTTTGTGGCAATGAAAGGCCCCAACCAATTCGGCTTAAATTTTCCCTTGTTGTCTTGATATAACATATTCTTTTTATTTTATTTCAGGGCAAGATCCCCTACTTGGAAGCACCGACCTTTGATCTTTTTGTTATAACTTCTTCTGAGGCTATTTTGATAGGCTTGCAAGTGATTGAGTGCTTCGAGGTGATGTTCATCCAACAATTATAGTTCATTCATCTTGGATACTCTGTATTCTTCATCTGTGATGAGATGTTGCAAGGAAACCCTTAGTGACGGGAGCTCAACCTTAATAGGAAGGATGCCTTTGGATCCACAGACCAAGGAATAGGGTATAGCACCTATAGGCGTGCAGACTAGTTCGGTAAGCCCATAGTGTAGGATTTAATTATAGGTACCAATCCTGACCAACTTCATTGACTATCTTCTTTGGGATCTTAACGATGGTTTTGTTAGAAGCCATCAAATTGATTGTTTCCTTGGGGGCAATAGGGGGTGGAAAAGTAATGCTATATATTGAATTGATGATATAGCTTGCAAACATCCTAGTTTTTAAAAGGTGTTCTTTTGTCTATGATAATGGCCTATGGCACACCATAGCGGAAAATGAGGTAGTTTAGGATAAACTTGGATATTTTATTTCCTATTATGTAGGTAATAGGTATGCCTTTGATCCACTTCGTAAAGTACTAGATGGCTATGATGATAAAATTATGACCATTGGAAGAGGTAGGGATGATTTTACCTATGAGTTTGAGTCCCAATTGTAAAAAAGGAAAAGGTGTGGTGATGGTCCTGAGCTCTTGAGTTGGTTCATGGATGAGGTCCCCATGCTACTGACATTGCAAACATTTCTTCATAAACTGATTAGCTTCTTACTCCATGGTGGGCCAATAGTATCTTGTTCTCAACAAATTCTTGGCTAAGATTATGCCACTCAAGTGTGACCCACAAGTGCCTTCATGCACCTGTTTCAAGGCAATAAAATATTCCTCTTGGTTAAGACATCGTAATAATGTTCCTTTTAAGACTTCTCTAGTAAAGGGTATTACCTAAAAGGATGAATCAGGATGCTCTTGAAATAAAGGATTTTTCGTAGGTTGGAGGTAAGGTCGAATGGGAAGATACTATTATGAATTTAAGTGAAAATATCATGATACCACAAGGAACTGAGACCAATATTTTCACACATAAATTTTGATTTAAGTATTTTGAAAGCCAACCTGAGAAGTTGCTCGACAAGAAACTCACATTTCACGCTATTGTGCGATATGTCTAGCAAGGATCCAGGTGGACATGACATCCACTAATTGGTTGTTGATTCTAAGTATTTGCTCAAATGTGATATCAATGAAGTAATCCTTGAAGTTATTGACCATCTTCTTATAAGGCATCAACTTGTCATCCTTAGTTTGGTAATCATCATTGACCCGGTTCACTATTAGCTGGGAATCTCCATAGACTTTGAGTTATTGGATCTACCATTGGACTGCAATTCTTAACCTTGTGATGAGGGCCTCATACTCAGCTATGTTATTTGTGCATGGAAATGCTAGCCTATATGAATTCACGATGCAATCACCTTGTGGGGTGATGAATAAAATGCCTGCTTTGGACCCATGTTGTGTGTAGGAGCCACCAAAATACAACTTTCACTAATCTATAGAGCTAAGGGTGAACACTAATTCATCAAAAAACTTTGATGCCAACGGGTTTTCCATGTAGATTGGGGATTCTACTAGTTGATCTACAATAACTTTCCCTTTGATAGCTTTCTGATCAACATACTCTATATCAAATTTATTAAGGATGATTACCCACTTTGCCACGCAACCTATTAGAGTGGCTTTTGATAACAAATATTTGAGTGGATCAACCTTGGAGATGAGTTTGATTTGATGGGAGAGCATGTAGTGTTTAATATTTTGGGAAGCAAACACCACTGCTAAGCAAGCTTTTTTAATGGGTGTATAGTTGATTTCATATCCTACCAAGGTTTTGTTGATATAGTATATAGCCCTCTCTTTTCCTATTTCATTATGTTGAGCTAAGAGAGCCCCTAGAGCTATTGAGGTGGTTGAAATGTATAGTGTCAACAACTTCTTTGCTATTGGAAGCATTAAGATAGGTGGTGATGCTAGATAATCCTTTAGTTGTTGGAACACCTGCTCATAATGGATCCCATTTGTAGGCCACGCCTTTATGAAGGAGATTGGTGAATGGGTGACACTTATCTTCCAATTGTGCAATAAACCTTCTGATGGATTGTGGTTTCCCTTGTAGGCTAGAGAGTTTCTTGAGGGTCTATGGTGGTTGCATTTCCATGATTGCTTTGAATTTGGTCAGGTCCACTTCAATTCCCCTTCATGACATAATGTATCCCAAAATTTTCCCTGTAGTGACTCTAAAATCGCACTTCTTAGTGTTCAACCTTACATGATACTTCTCAAGTCTGTCAAAAACAATTGCTACCAGTTCCAGATGTTCCTTCCTTGTTATTGATTTGGTTAGGATTTCATCCACATAGTATCCTAAGGTCTTATGGATCATGTCATAAAATATTAAGGTCATCACTCTTTAATGGGTTGCTCTTGCATTCTTGAGACTAAAAGGCATCACATTGTAGCAGTAGGTTCCCCACAAACATGTGAACGATGTCTTATGTTGATCTTCCTTAACTATCATTATTTATTTATACCCCAAGAATCCATCCATGAGGGAAATAATTTCATGGCCAATTGTTAGATCTATGATGGTATCTATGTTAGGAAGCAGGAAGTCATCCTTGGGACATGCCTTACTCAAATATATAAAGTTTGTGCATATCCTGATGCCCCCATTGGGTTTGGAAACTGGAACCAAGTTAGAAACCCACTAAGGATAATCGATTGGTCTTATTAACCCTACATCAAGAAGCTTTTGTAACTCCACCTTGACCAACAATGTTATTTGTGAATGTATTTTTCTCAACTTCTTCTTCACAAGATTTTCTTGAGAATATACTGTGAGATCGTGAACAACCAGTGATGTGTCTAGCCCTAGCATGTCTACATAAGACCAAGAAAAGTTAAATTTTCACTCTCTAAGGAAATTTTCTAAGTTTTTTTGTTCCTCATCATGTAGGGGAAGAGGCATAGAATGTGACTTGTGGTGCTTCATTTGTCCCCACATTGACTAGATTTGATGCCTCCACAAGTACCACTATTTTTTTTTTATATGTCGTAATACTAGTCAAATTGAATCCCTCATCCTTTGGCATCTTAGAGACGTTTTCACCATCAAATGCATCCTTTATTTTTACTATTTTGTGATCAGAAAGTTCCACAATATGGTTTCCAAGTGGAGATCAAGTTATGATTTTTAATTTTTCAATTTTGTGACTGAGGGATTCAATCGTGTCACCATAGTATGCTTGTGTATCTAGAGCTCAATACTAAATCTTGCTTTGCGATCTCCAAATGGTATGAAGTCTCAGAGCCCCATAAATTTGGAGATAGCCTCATCATTTTCAAATGAATCAAGAATTGGTGGTCCTTTTTGGTCCCAATTGATGAGTTGAGGATACATAAGTCTCGGTTCAATGTTTTGGCTAGAAGGTGTGAAGGATGTTGTAGTGATCATGAAAAAGGAGGTATCTTCAAATAGGTTTATAACATCAAAGGGGAAGTCATCGATGTCTTCATCATTCAATGTATTTAACCAAGAGGAAGATTCAACTTCCTTAATGGAGTACCCTTGCCAAGAAGGGTCACTTTGCTCGGGGTGTATCCAATAGCAAGATTCTTTGGACATTTTTTTGGGATGATAGGTTCATGTAAGCCATGTTGATTTAGACCAAGTTTTGCATCTTTAGTGTATCCCATGCCTTTCATTAGCTGGAGCCCTTTGTTGTTTTTATCCATGGGGATAGTGTTAATTTTTTTTTTTAAGAAATTAAGAAAAAAAACAGGGGCCCACATGGGGGCCGCCGCCTGCCAAGGTGGCAGGGCAATACCCATGCGGTATCGACTGCTACAGGGGGCGGCACCCAAGGGGCCACTGCCTGCCATAATGGCAAGCGGTGGTACCCTTGGGTACCTACCTGCCTATGCAAGGTACCTGAGGCTTGAGCATGCCTTTAAAAGGCTTCTTCTTTTTTTGGTCTTGATTTTTTAAAAAAATAAAAAAGACTTGACAATATTTTTTATAAAAAAAAATTACGGACGAAAATAAATTCCGAAAAAAATATATTTTTTTACCAGCATTTTTTTCTCCGATCCGCACACACGATCGTACAGGTAAATTTTTTTTGCCTTTCAAATCAACTTTGTCCAAAATGAACGAATGAACAGTTGATTTAAGGGTTTTGGACCGCTACGGATCCAACGGCGAGGTCTGCTTGGAATCAAAATGCTTTGAAATTGCAGGTGATTCCCTAGATCAAAAAAGCAAACCTCCAAAACTGTGAACACCTGATCCAACCCTTGTAGCTCCAAATTCTTCAAACAGGAACAGGCATGCAGCAGAAAAGCTCTGATACCATGTAGGAGTTGTCAAAACCAACTTCAGACTCCAAGAACACCTGCATGCAAATGGATACCTATCACAAGGAAGAGAATGGATGGAGAAAACAAACAAGGGTTTGAAGCTCTAAAAAATGGAGAAATCATCTTATCAGAACAAAAGGAAATTATGAAATATACAATGGATCAATCCATAAGAAGGAGATCATGCAAACCCTAATAGGAAAAACCTAAAAGAAACCCTAATAGGAAAACATTTAATAATTAATATAATTATTAAATGTCACTTTATGCAAACTAATGTGAAATCTTAAGAAGGAAATAAAGGTAACTTAATCAACATAATTAAGTTAAAACCTTTACTCTAACAGAGGGGGTTCTTCTTTTTCATCTTGATATATCCATTATGATGTGTTTTCTTCATTTATGACTTCATTTTTTAGATCTCCCCACTTTGTGAAAGTGATTGTTGCTATTTTGATTGTCTTAGTCACTTTGTCAATGTGTGAGGTTTACCATAAGATCTAGGAGAAAGTGGGAGTTATCCTACAACAAAATAATCCTTTAGGTTGTAATCCCCACATCCATTGTCCTTGATGAGCACCTTGATCTCTAGGATATTTTGTAGTGTTAATGACATAGATTCATACATGGATGCTAATGTGGCCATGTCAACATAGGATGAGGGTATGTAACTTTATAATTCTTGGGTACTTGTATCACCTTGTAATACTTCTCTTCCATAATTTTGCAATAGTAAAAAGGCTTTGGATCACCATGAATTGTTACCTCTTTGTTATCATACGAAAATTTGATACATTGGTGATATGTTGATGTTATGGTTTGCATAGCAAGAATCCATGGTTGGCCAAGAAGGATATTGTAAGGTAAGTTGAGATCTAGGACTCGACATGTTGTCTCTGCAATGGTTGATCCTACTTGTATAGTATCTTAATTTTTCCCTCTAAACTCTGTTCATTGTCATCATAAGCTCGAATGGTGACACCTTTTTCTTTTTCAATCATATCTTCATAATAGAACAAGTTCTTTATTAATTGAAGGGGACAAATATTTAGGCCTGCACCTCCATCTACAAAGACTCTTTTGACTTTATTCTTATGGACATAGACCTCAAGGTGTAATGCACAGTTATGAGATGATTGCGATGGGAGGTCATTTTCAGTAAATGTGAGTTGATGGGTGGATGTGACGTGTCTAACCATAGGTTTAAATTGCTCAGTATTGATATAAGTGGGTATGGATGATGATGAAAGAGCATTTTCTAGGATGTCCTTATGGGTTGGAGATATTTTCAATAATTCCAAGATGGAGATCTGAGTGGGGGTTTTCTTAAGTTGATCTAGGAGACTATAATCTAGGGGATTTGACCTTGATGGGGTTCTAGGTTGCGAAGGGGCTCCTTGAATGGTTACTTTCCCTCTTCATGCGATGACTCCACACTTAGTAGTAGGTCCTTTTATCATGATTATAGATATTTAATGGTCGCATACTCGTACAACATTATTGTATGTGTAATTGACTTGGTTATAGACTTTCCCTTTCCAACATCATTACCTTTGTTATGATCAGGCATCGGGGTCCTGCATATCCCAAGATTACTATGTGTGAGAATATGTGGAACAACTAATAAGTTAAACTAACACACCAATGAAACATTAAATCAAAGTAAACTAATTAAAATTAAAACAAACTCTAAACAATAGCGCCTTCAAAAGCATTCCATTGTCCTCTATCTCCAAGGATTTGTTGTAAGTTGTTGGCTATCAGTTGGTGTATGCAACAGCTTTGGCAGAATGACAACTTAGAGAATGAGTTTATGCAACATGCATGTCCATTGCTAAATGATTTAAACCATGATATGAAATTAAAATGCTATGAACTTGAGATGCTATGCTAAAATGTTGATTCAAATGCAACTATAGTAATTGCGCTAAATTCACAAAATCTAGGATAAAATCTATTCTCCAAAGGGTTATATTTATAGATTTTTGGAGGCAAGAATTTAGTTGGCAAAGATCAATGGTCAAATTCGAACTTGTCAAGATGAGTGAGAGATTCTGGAGTTTGAGAGAAAGATGGAAGGTTGAGAGAATAATGGAAGAATGTTTTCAACCCACAAAACCATCCTCATTCAAAAATGGAGACAATCATGCCATTTGTCTTTTCATTTATGAAAGTTGGTTGAAAGTTGAGGATAAATTCCTAATTAAATAAATAAATTTATTTAATTACATGTGACATGGATTTTAGAAGCTTCCATAATTAAATAATTAATATTTAATTATGTGAGAGATGAAAAAGGTATGTGTAATTAAATATTTACAATATTTAATTATGTGAGAGGTGAAGGAAAAAGGTATTAAATATTTATAATATTTAATTTAAAATGAAGTGAATGATGAGTTAGGAGAATATTCCATTATTTGAATATAAAAATTCAAACTTAGAATAACATAATAATTAATATAAAAAAATTATGAAATTTATTTAATTTAATTAAGAGGAAGATTAAATAAACTTATTTAATTAATTAAGCTAGAAGAATTAGAAAAATGAATGACATAAATAAATAATTAAATTTATTTATATGTAGATGACTTTTAGAATATTAATCAAACAATTCATATTTAATTAATTAACAGGTTTTGCAATGACAATTTTTAGATCTATACATTTTGCCCCTCTTTGAAGTGATGTGTTTTACACATTGTTTCAAAGAAAAATTTTGATTTTGAAAATTTGCCCCTAACTTTGAAAAATTGACTGATGATGCTATATGCCCCCTCAGGAGATAAATCGCGTGATTTGGCTAATATTGACGATGATTTGAAGATTTGAAATGATTTTGAAGGGAATTCGTTGATTTATCTCCCGAAATAGCGCTTCGCACAGTAAAAATAAAAATAACCTACCTTATTTACCCCCTTAAAAGGTGGAAAAGGTAAAAAGTCATTGTCATTTGAACAATAGCCTTTTGTGATTTTTAGAGCTTTGAGAGAGAATTTTGAGATGTCAATCCACTACGAGCGCCACCGATTCGAGCAAGCCCGCCTTCATCAGAGACTAGCAACTTATGAACCTCTGGTAAGATTGCATGATCCTTCCTTGTTAATTTTTAGTGATTTTTTTATGAATTTTTCAATTTTTTGGTTTTTCAAATTTATGTTTTAGCGCATTGGATCTTGATTTAGCGCATGCGAGCCGTAGATTAGTGCATAGATTAGCTAAATTAGCACATGCAAATTAGCGCATTGATGTAACAGACTAGCGCATAGATGAACAACTTAGCACATACGTGAGAATAACGCATAAGATAGATGTATTAGCATATAGGTGAATACCGCATGCATCTGATGCTTAATTGATGATTTGATTAATTGATGTTTATAGGAGGATTTTAAAATCCTCCAGATCAGAGAGAGATTTCCCCGCACATGGGAGATGATTCCCAGATTGACCCAGCCAGAGATTGGGGTCATTGTTAGATGTGGGTTGGGTTTCCTTCTCAGGATCCCTTAGTATAGGGTCAACAGGGCATTGTTGATTGCATTAGCTGAGATATGGCATAGTGAACATAATACTTTCCACTTGCCGACTGGAGAGATCACTGTTACACCCGAGGTTGTGTATAGGATTTTAGGCATCCCCGTGGTTGGTGCACTTGTGATTTATTATCAAAAGGAGATCGGAGGTACAGATGCCTTGCAACGAGTCTTCCAGGATCCACATGCTGGTAGTTATGAGATTTCTTGGAGAGGTATGGTAGAGGGTTATGCCCCACTTCCATCAGTTTTGGCAGGTTTCATCAATGGCTTCCTTTGTCTTGATTGCAGGTCAAAGGGACTATCAGTGAGTCGGGGTCAGATTTTGGAGGACATGATCCTTCATCAGACAAGATATGCATGGGGATCCTGCATGCTTTCCCATCTATACCACGATCTTCATCAGGTGGTATATATAGATGGGAAGAGTATATCTTCTGGAGTTACACTGCTACAGATCTGGGCATGGGAGCACATCACCATTACTCGCCCTATTGTACGGAGAGATTGTCTGCTCAACCATCCATATGTGTATGCATATATAGGTCCCCTTGTCCAGCCTATGTTGCGCAAGTTAGAGTATTGGCGGTGTATGCTAGATGACATGGATACAGTCATTTGGAGACCGTATATTGACTGTGAGGCATGGGATGAGGATGACATAGAGTTACCCTATTGTGGCATATTGAGATACTTAATTGGTCGCACCCCCTTTTTCATTGAGCGATTTTTGGTTATGCAGGTACTCAGACAGTATGGGTGAGTTCAGATGATGCCACAGGGTGTGGCTCACTATGCTAGACATCGGGAGGATGTTGCAGAGTGGGGTCCCTTTATCACATTTGAGACAGCTAGAGCAGAGTACACTGAGCTGCAGCTAGAGTTTTGGGCCATCCATCCAGAGGTGATAGATGCACATATGAATGATGATTATGTTGCATATTTTTATACTCATCCATTTCCCAGATTGACCAGCCTAGACGAGCCTGCCCCACTATTAGGTGGACTAGTTTTACGACAGGCACATCGACAACCACAGGCATAGGTAGAGGCAAGGGCATAGGCAAAGCAACCACATGGAGGAGAGGAGGATATAGGTGGAGTGGCTATGGATGTTGATGAGGAGGAGGAGGATGATGATGATGATGATGGAGGTGGTGGAGGGAGAGAATTCTTTGATGTACCCTTCAAGAATAGGCATTGTACAACCAGAGTGGTGGAGCAGTCGAGTACTTCAACACCACACATTACTATCAGGGCTCCATCATAGGTACAAATTGACACACTTCAGGCATAGGTCCAAGCTCTTTAGAGCCAGCTAGCATAGGCACATGCCACCATCAGTGAGCTACAGATACAGATAGCATAGCCACCACCTCTTGACCCACAGATAGCTTAGCTTACTATAGAGAGAGATAGCTTCAAAGAGTGGTGTATACAGGCAAAGGGGGTAGCAGAGAGACTCCTGAGATCAGTTGAGAGTACCTCTATTGGAGAGGTTGTTGAAGAGGGACTAGAGACTGCCCGCCAGGCGAAGTATTACAGGATGAGATAAATTGAGGTAGTACCCGTTGAGAAAAGGATAGCCTATACACAGTCAGGCACTCAATCATGTTCCCACTCATGCAGTCATACCAAGAGTGCCACCAGAAGTGTGCCACAGCCTGTCAGATGAGAGATATGTGCTTCAGGGAGCAGAGATCCATAGAGACCCACCACCTCTGGAGGCAGTAGTAGTCATGATCCCCATCCAGATACCCCTCAATGATGATTATGTATACACCCCTTTTATTGTACTTATATATCTTGTTCAGATATTTGATATCCTTGTACCCATGGACATTTATTTTTGATGTGATTTATGATATGCAGTGGCAATTTGTAATATGCATGTGTCTTTGATGATTTTATGATGAATGGTTATGTATGCATTTTATTTCTATAGGTTATGCCATTTATGATTATGGATAATGATATGTTAATGTATGCATATGATATGAATTATGATAATGATTTATGGGTGGATGATCTTGAAAATGAAATTATTTTCTAGAGTTTAATATGATGATGCAATGTGAATGATTTGATGGTTCTACATGATGTATGGAGTATGAATGTAATGAATGCAATGAATTCGCTTTTCCTTTTTCTCAATGTATGATTATGCAAATGATGTTTAATGTAAATTGATTATGAAGATGATACATGAAATGATATGAAAATGAGGTAAATGATAATGATATGGAATAATAAATGATGATGAAAATGATATATAAATGATGATGAAAATGATATATAAATGATGATGAAATGATGTATATGTCAATACTAATATGCAAATGTGATATGAATAATGATTATGATAATGAAAATGAATGGTAACTAATAATGATAATGTTGATAATGATAATGAAAATGATATGAAAGTCAATAAATGGAAATGTACAATGTAATTGATGTGAAAATGATCATGATATCTAAAATGTGAATGATATGATGAAATATGAAAATGATAATGAAATGAGATATAATAAATTTCCAAGTGTACTCAATTGATGTCTTAAAAAGAGATATGCATTATTTCCAACCTCCAAAAATCTTTCATAAAACCATAAAAACAAAAATGAATGCAATCTAAACGAATCATGCAATCCTAAAATGCCTAAATGAACCATTTCACTGTTGTCATTCTGTAAACCAATTATGCGCTTAATTTTCATCATTGAGCCTTTTGATATGTTGAAAGTTTAGTACAAGCATCAACAGGGATTTTAGCACTGGTGATGACCTGAGTACAACTTTCATGATTTATTTATTTTTATTTTTTTGATATAGCAAGTTAATACAAACATGAAGGTATAATTGAACCAAGATGACCCAAGTATTGTTTGCATAAATAGACAAAAGTTAACTAGTTTCTCATGCAAATCCCAATATGTCACTATGTTTCTTTGACAAACTTGCACAATACTAGTGATTAGCTTACAGACAACAATCAAAGAAAAATCATATTCCTTCCTTGTGATTCTAGTTCAATACATCATTCAACCACTCCAAAGATATGATGTCATAAAATGTCAAAACAATAATCTAACTTATGCTTTAAGTTTTTCATTCATTTTAACTCAGATTAAGATCATCCAATTTGTTAAGTCTCTTGTATGACAACTGTTTGGACCCAGTCTAATTGGACATTTTGTTTGTTGTTTTCATATTCCGATACTTGACACATGTCATTTTGTCTGCCAAAAATATTCAAGAGTTGACTACCCCCAATGACCTCACACTTTGACTCTGAATAAGACACAACCTAATGCTAAGGATAGCACTAATCATCAAGCCATGATGAAATCCTTGTCATTCCAAGGAAATGTTGGGCGCATGATGCGAATATGATGGCCAGGCATGCTTGTGATGCCAATGAAAAATAGATATGAATCTTAATAGGTGGGAGAGCCAACTAAATCACAAACAATGCCTATTTTTTAGGTTTTCACCATTTGTTTTCATTGCACTTTTTTTTTTTTTATGATTTTTTTGTTGTCACCGAGACGTCTGTTTGCCAGGTTTTCATCAAGGCAATGATTTTTTTATTTTTCCCTTTTTTTTATTTTACTTCTTTTTTTTTGTCAAAAGGATACTTGTTTGCCAGGTTTTCACCCTGATGACAGTTTTCTTCAGGACATTTTCCCATTTTTTATGATTTTTTTCATGACTTTTTACACTATTTTTGATATTTTTCCAAGACTTTTTATACTATTTTTGATATTTCTCAAGCATAAAACTTCTTCAGGTGTATCCTGTTGGTCGGATCTTCAAGTAGGTCCCCTTCTGGAATTGATAACTGATATGCCCTTGATCCATATGCTACAATGATGATGAATGGACCCAACCAATTGGGCTCAAACTTGCCTTTATTTTCTCGATCTTGCTGATTACAAGGGTTTTCTTTGAGAACTAAGTCACCCACTTGAAAAGCTCGTGGTTTGACTCTATTATTGTAATTACGGGACATAATTTGTTGATACCCCTTTAAATGATTAGCTACACTTTTTTGCCACTCATCAAGCAGTTCCATCTCTTGCAATCTTGATACTCTGTAATCCTCATCATTTATGAGCCCCTTCAGTGATACTCGAAGTGAGGGAATCTCAACTTCCAATGGTAAAATGGCTTATGCTCCATAAACCAGAGTATATGGGGTAGCACCTATTGGCGTGTGAATGCTAGTTTTGTATGCCCACAAAGTTGGGTTTAATTGCACATGCAATCATGGCCGACATCATTCACTGTTTTCTTCAGAATCTTTAAAAAAAAATTGTTTGAAGCCTCTGCTTGGACATTTCCCTATGGATAATAAGGTGTAGATAAATTTTGTTGGATGTGAAATCTTTCACAGAGTTCATCAACATCTTGATTTTTAAAAGGTCTTCCATTATCTGTGATAATAGAGCTGGGAATGCCATACCGACATATGATATAGTTCAAAATGAATGATGAAATTTGTTTGTCGATAACAGTTGTCAAAGGAACAACCTCAATCCACTTAGTAAAGTACTCATTAGCCGTGATAATGAACTTGTATCCTCTTGATGATGATGGGTGTATCTTGCCAACCAAATCCAATCCCCACTAAGCGAAAGGCCATGTTGTGGTGAAGGGTTGCAATTCCTGAGCAGGAGCGTGAATGAGATTCCCATGAATCTAACATTTTGAACATTTTTTCACAAATACAAATGATTCTTTTTCCATGGTAGGCAAATAGTAACCCATTCTAACAAGCTTCTTTGCCAAGGTTAGTCCACTTGAATGAGTCCCACAAATACCACCATGAACCTCTTGTAAGGCCTTTTATGATTCATCACGTTCGAGACATCGAAGGAGGGTACCATCAAGACCACGTCGGTACAAGATATCAACAATTAGAGTATAATGAGAAGATTGGCATATGAAATTCCTTTTCTAATTCCTAGACAAATCTAGGGGCAAAATGGTATCTTTTAGATAAGCGTAGACTTGACCATACAAGGGAGAATCAGAACTAGTTATGTGACAAATGATTTGGGTTTCTGGATTATCATAGGTAGGAGAAAATAATTGTTCCACCAGGAAATCGTATCGTGCTTGGTTCTCTGACAATTGGATTAGTGATGCAATTGTAGCCATGGCATCCACAACCTTATTGTCAATACATGAAATTTGCGTGAACTTGATATCAACAAAGTATTTCTTGAAATAATCCACCATGTTTTTGTAAGGCATTAACTTGTCATCTTTAGTTTGATATTCATCATTTATTTGATTTATGACAAGTTGTTTATCACCAAAAAACTTCTAGTTTTGTGATTCTCCAGTCTAATGCAATTCTCATTCCAATCAACAATGCTTCATACTCAGCTATGTTATTTGTACAAGGAAACATCAACCAATAAGATTTTGGAATTGTATGTCCTTGAGGTGTGATGAAAATAATCCTTGCCCCCGAGCCATGTTGAGTGTAGGAGCCATCAAAATAAAGTACCCATGATTGTTTAGTGGTTGTTGTGAAAACATCAGCGTCAAGAAAAAATCAATGTGTATAGGATGTTATGCTTGCATTGGTGCCTCTGCCGATTGATCTACTATGACTTGTCCTTTGATGGCCTTCCGATCCACATAATGAATGTCAAACTCACTTAGGATCATGACCCATTTAGCCAATCTACCAATTAGGGTTACCTTACTTAGAAGATATTTTAAAGGATCAATCTTAGCCACAAGTTTTGTTGTATGAGGTAGCATATAGTGTCATAACTTTTGAGAAGTAAACACTACTGCCAAACAAAAAAATTCAAAGAAAGTGTAATTTAGCTCATGGCTTGTTAATGTTTGACCGATGTAATATATTGCTCACTCCTTTCCTATTTTATCTTCTTGTGCCAATAATGCTCCCAAGGACACTTTTGTGGCAGAAATATACAATATGAGTGGTTCACCTTGCACTGGTGGAATCATTAGATAATTCTTTATCTAATCAAATGTTGCTTCACACCTATCTTCCCATTTAAATGGAACATTCTTATGCAAGAGATGAGTGAATGGTAAACTCTTATCTGCCAGTTGTGCAATGAATCTCCTGATGGATTGCAAACGTCCTTGTAATGAGCATAGTTGACTAATGTTCCTTGGCGGTGGCATATCGAGGATTGCACCTTAGCTGGATCCACCTCAATTCCCTTTTCTGACACAATATAACCTAGAAGATTTCCAGATTTCACCCCAAAGACGTATTTTCTTAGGATTAAGTCTGACTTCAAATTTTTCCATTCTGACAAATTTTTTAGATAAGATAGCCAAATTTCCTTCCCTTGTGTTTGATTTGGCTAAGAGATCATCTACATAATCCTCCATGAATGTGTGCATCATATCATGAAAAATTGTAGTCATTGCCCATTAGTATGTAGCTCCTGCATTCTTTAGTCCAAATGGCATTACATTCCAACAATATGTACCCCAAGGACATGTGAATTCCATTTTATCTTGATCTTCAGGTGCAATATTTATCTAGTTATATCAAGAAAATCCATCCATTAGTGAATATATAGCATGTCCAACAGTCAAATCTACAATCATATCTATGTTTGGCAAAGGGAAATCATCTTTTGGGCATGCTTTATTTAAATCCTTAAAATTTGTACAAATTTTGATTTGTACATCTGGCTTTGATACAGGTACAATACTGGAGATCCATTCCACATAGTCTATAGACCGAATGAATCCTACATCTAACAGCTTCTTTAACTCCTCTTTGACCAGTAATGCAACATGTGGGTGAATTTTTTTGAGTTTCTGATTCACAGGTTTTGCCCCCAGCCTGATGGATAAATGATGCATGATGAGATTTGGATCTAATCCAGGCATATCTACGTATGACCATGCAAAATTGATTTGATTATTCTCAAGGAATTATGTGAATCTTGGGATTTCCTCTTCTTTCAGGGATGCAACAAGTTGCAAGACTTTGGGTTGTTTTGTAGTACCTATATTGAGTGCCTATGTTGGTTCTATCAGAATGGAAGACTTTTCCTGATAGTGCTCAGGAAGAGTGTCAAGTTTCCCATCCTCTAGTGCCTTTGAAAGGTTTTCACTATCGGATACGCTCTTTATTTTTCTGTTTTCATGATCTAATACTACCTTTGTTAGGTTTCCACCATTAGATCTTTCTTTTATATTGTTAATTTTGTAGCTGAGAAACTTGGCACTTTCCTATCTATAACTTTGATCTTATGATTCACTGGTGGAACCTGTTTCTAAGTTGGATGAACAAAGAAATTTTACAATGGTTTCATCATCGAAAAAAGTTGGGATATAAATCAGTGCAATTTGTTCCCAATCAATGAGTTCGAGATGGACTAAGGTAAATGGATCATCAGGTTGGGCAAGGTCATGATACTATTATCGTTTTTTCTATGAGGAAGATCGATGATGGTCTCCTCATGTCGATTATCTGAATCATTTTGAATCAAATCATCATCACTTGAGTCATGGTCGCTTTGTAGGACATAATCAAGTGGAGGCCTTGAGATTTCCCCTTGTGTGAGTGTGGGTGTATATTTTTGTACAATATCCACTTGTTTTTCCCTCCAAAATTTATCATCAAAAATAGCGTCCCATCCATATTCATTGGAGTCAATGTCAGAATTGTTTTCTTGTATTCTAAGAATTGTTTCAGCTAATTTCTCATTGGATTTTCTTTGTGTTGTTTCTTCCTTTTCATCCTCACTATATCCTAACCCAGTTTTATCTCTAGGGTGCATTGTTTTTAGTCGGATAGGTTCAACAAGACCTTCTTTTCTCTTGCCTATAGGGCCATTTCCTTCATAACCCATTTGTTACATTATTGTATAACCCTTTCCATATTGCTCAGTGGGTAACTTGACATGTTAGACCGATTCACCTTCATCTTTATAGAGCCAATCAAGAATAGCCTTGTCTTCTATTTCACTTTCTTGAGTATCTACCTTGATAAATCTTCCATCAAACTTGGTGATGGGAATCGAAGCTTGTGTTCCTGATGTTGAAGTTGTTGTAGCCTATTGTATGGATGTTGATGGTTGACCATGGGATCTTGGGGACACAGGTAGATTAGAGAGACATAACGAATATTCTCCCACCCCATTATCTTTTAATTTTAGCTTGGTGCCAAACTTCTTTATCATTTCCCCTGCTTGTTCACTCTGTTTAGAAGTAGAAATTTCCAAAGCCTCTCTATTATGTAGGACAAATGTGTCTTGAGTTGCTTTAAGGTTAGAACAAGTCTGACTGCTAATATGGTCTGCTAGTATTGTTACTTCTTGTCCGTCATATGGAAAATTTAAACATTGATGATAAGTAGATAGAAATGCTTGCATGTCATGGATCCATGGATGGACCAAGAGTATGTTATAGGATAAATCCCAATCTAGAACCTGGAAAAAGGTATTCTTCACAATAGGTCCCACTCTGATTGGCAGCATGATGAGGCCTTTGGAATCTCTTTCTTCATCATCATATGCTTTGATTTTATTTTCCTTCGTGGATCTATAGATTCATCTGAATATTCCAAAGCAAGGACCAATTTTAAAGTACAAATGTTTAATCCTGCTCCTCCATCTATTAAAACACGTTCGATTCAGGCTTTATGAACCATGACCTCTAGATAAAGCGATGAATTATGGAGATGGGTCATGGAGGAATCATCTTTTTCAGCAAAGGATAAACATGTGGGTGAGGACAAGTGTCCCACCATGGCTTGAAATTTATTGATATCCAGATTAGGAGACACAGTTGTGTCAATGAGTGCCTTTTCCAAATTTTCCTTGTGTGCTAGTGATATTGTGAGTACCTCCAAGATAGAAATTTGGGCCAATGTTTTTCGCAATTAATCAACCAAATTGTACTGACTTGGAGGGGGAATCGTCGACTTAGATGAACTTCCTTTTACAATGATTTTGGCCTGTCCCCTTGTTGTACCATTAAACTCTTGATATTCTTGCTTTCCTTTGATCCTGATAGCATTGACTTGCTGATCGTCAGTGTAAATATGATTGATGATGGTGTCGTAGACATGATTCACATCTTACCTTTCTCACCCAAAGATTCCCTTTTTGATAATTGGGGAGAGGATCCTTGAATTCTTTATGATCATCATTGGCATTATGTCCCTCAACCGTTATGGTACGGTTATCAATCAAATATTGCACGATATTCTTTAACCCTTGGTAATTACTTGTCTTATGACCCTTGCATCTATGATAATCATAATAGTATGAGTCATTCCACGATGGTGGTTTAAATCGAGGCTCATAATCTCTTTGTGGTGGAAATGTAATAGCGTTTTGATTCAATAGTTCTTTAAGAATTGATTCCAAAGACTGGCCCAAGGGAGTAAAACTCTATTGATTTGAAAAAAATTGAGATCTGGGCACATTTGAATTTTGATTATTGCCAAGATTATTACCGCAATTATTGGTCACATTTCCTTGGTTGGAATTATTTCTTTGGTTACTAGAATTTATAGCATTATTGGTGCATTGGACACCTGATACATTAAGAACGATAGGCTTCACATTTACGCTATTAGCATCTACCACCCCATCATTCACAACATTTTTATTTCGAGTCCAAAATCGTGACTTGTCGTTATTGTTGTTGTTGTATGAATTTGGACTTTCTTTATCAAGCTTTAAAACTCCATGCTTGACCAAGGCACCTTCAATCGTAATTGCATTTTCAAACGATTGAGGACAATGGAGATTTAGCCTATAACTCATCTCTTGATTTAAACTGTCGATAAAGATTTCCATCTTTTTCTTTTCAGGAACAGGATGGGAATATCTTGCAAACAACCTTCTCCACCTTTGTAAGAATGTGGTGAAGGGTTCCCCAATCTTCGTTTTTACTCTACATAAATCAAGCATGGTTATCTGGTGTTGTATATCATACGAGTACTGCAATATGAACTTATTTATTAACTCCTCAGATGTTCTGATGGGGGGAGTGATCTTGGAAAGCCACTCCATGGATTGTCCACCCAGACTTCATGGAAACAATAGCATTAGATAGGTATCTTCATGAGTGAATTCTAAGCTCATATTTCATAAATCCCTCACATGATCAATGGGATCCGTTTTCCCATTATACCTATCAAACTTTGGGATCTCGCAATGTTTTGGAAAAGGAATCATGCTAAGACTCCTATCAAATAGATATCGGCAAATATCCTCCAAAACATATTTCTTTGTTGTACCCCCTTGTATTTCCTTTATTTTCCCTTGTAATGTTCTTATTTGTTGAGTAAGAGCACTAAAATCATTAAGGGGAGCCTTAGGATCCTCTCTAATCCCTTTCGTGTCAAAATCAACAGGTAACTTAGCTCCTTGATTGGAAAATGAAAGGAAATATCTTTCTTCGTTTCGTTCCAAAACTCTATCCATGAGAGTATGGAATTGAGGATCCTATTCTGCTTCTTGAAGCATTTCTTCTGTTATCTCATCATTATTCAGATTATTCCCAGTGTGAATTATGTGAAAAGGATTTTCTTCTTTATCACCACTATTGTTTATCACCCATGTTGCTTAATGTACTTTCCCTTTCGTCCTCTTGTATGTGCTTTTGAGATCTTGTGACAACAGGCATAAGCTTTTGCCCAATTTCTAGTAGCCTTGATCAAAAGATGAAATAATGCAATTTTAATGGATATCCAAGTCGGAATAGAATGAAGATTCTATTGATATGACTTGTGAAATTTCTAATCTTTAGCTCATGATTCCCCAGTTGAAAGGATGATGATCCTGTTGTGGGAATTAAACCAAAAATAAAAAATAAAGATGATGTTGCACTTTGCGAAGTTTGATCGTAGTTCTGTAAAAATAAGGATTTTTGATAAATACCTAATGCTCCTAAGCTCTTTATTGCAGAACTTGATTGGGACGAGTAGAGTACAAAATTGTTGGTTGGGGGATAAAAGAGGACCAAATAGGCTAACTGTGATTATGCCTTTGAGAAAGAGCTCTTCTTTGAAAGAAAGCTCGTGAATATAATGGTTCTAAGGCAAAATCGTCAATGAAACCTCTAACAAAGTCGTGATATCGATGAATAAATTTTTTGTGTTCAAGAAAAACTTTTCGACTTTGGTATAAAAACTTTCTCTGTTTCAATAACTTTTTTATAACTGAGAGACTTCTTTGGCTTCCTAATCTTCTTCTCTAGGGACTTCTTAGTAAAAGTTGCAGACTTCTAGACCTTGAGCATAGAAAAAGACTAGACTAAATGGTAGATTTTTTGGGTGTCAGAAAATTACCCAGTTTTGGAACACAGATGCGCTAAATTTTTTAGCAGATGCCCTAAACTATCCAATCTATGTGTTGGACTGTTGCAGGTATGCGCTAAAACAAAGCATAGATGCACTAAAACAAAGCATGAATGTGCTAAAACAGAGCATGAATGCACTGAAACAAAACACAAATGTGCTAAAACAAAGCATGAATGCGTTGAAACAGAGCACATATGTGTTAAAATAGAGTAGGGATGCGTTAAAATATCCAATTATTGCATTGAGATACATTTTTTGATAATTTGATGTTTTTGGATGATCTTTATCTAATTTAAATTTAGAAGAACACAAAATTCAATAGAAAACAGTTGCTTTCCAAATCGTATAAATCTAAACAAAGAGTATGTTCTTGAGATTTTCACGGGTATTGAACAAAATAAGCACTTCAAACAGACTCACTCTTATTTGTCAAAAAGGTCATCATAGCTATCACAACCCACATCTTAAAATTGTGTCGACTCACACAGCCATGTCACCCCCTAAAGGGCACCCGTGTTTTTGTCTTTTCCAGGTGTGTACTCAAGGTTAGATTTCTTGATCCCTTGAGCAATCAATCCGTGGAAATTATATGGTGAGTGTCTTGGGGGCAGATTCTTCCCTCCCCTTGCACTGTGATTATTATGATGTTTGGATATTGATACTGTTGGATTTCTACACTATGGTTTGTAGTAAAGGTATCTGTTCGGCGTGGCAATAAATAAACTCCCTTAGGAGACCTCTCAATCTTTAGAACAAAGATTTTGGGGATGGTTATCTTGCTCACTTCCGTTGAATATGGGTTTCCACAAAATTCACTTTTGATTAGAGTGGGTCAGAAAACCTGGCTTTGGTTGTTCCCACTTAGGTCATTCCCGTAGGGTGAGTAATTTTTCCCACTACGGCATGCCTTCTAAAGGATTTAATAGAACATGAAATGCAAGAAATGAAAAAGGTAAGTCTGGTGTTTTGGTCACCCAATAAAGGGGAGAGCATAAACCTATTACCCAACAATCACAACAAATAAATGGTTCAGTTTTTAAATCCAAATGACAATTTTCTACACTAAGTGAAGATGTTGCTTCACAACAAGCATTGGATTCATTTTAACCAAAATAAAATAATGTTTGGTGACTATCTTAGGATTGATTAATTCCATATTTAAGTGTCTATCCTAGGATTGCTTCATTTTTAATTAATGCAGAAAATAAAAATCTTTGTCTGCGAATGGCGTCGAAATCAGGATTTATTTTTACACTCCTTGTATGCACTAAAAGAACTGGTAAATGCACTAAAATAGTTAACAAATGCACTAAAGGAAAAAACAGGGATGCACTAAAACAGTTAGTAAATACGCTAAAAGAACTAGCAAATGTGCAAAAATAGTTCGTCAAAGCAATAAAACAGTCCTCGTATGCGCTAAAACACAGCTTGTATGTGCTAAACTGCAGCTTCAGTCTATCACTTGATAGAAAATTCTGCAATAAAAAGATTAAAAATGGGGCAAGGTCCCACAGTGGGCGCCAAAAATGTGTGAGAATATGTGGAACAACTAATAAGTTAAACTAACACACCAATGAAACATTAAATCAAAGGAAACTAATTAAAAGTAAAACAAACTCTAAACAACAACGTCTTCAAAAGCGTTCCATTGTCCTCTATCTCCAAGGATTTGCTGTAATTTGTTGGCTCTCAATTGGTGTATGCAACAACTTTGGCAATGACAACTTAGGGAACGAGTTTATGCAACATGCATGTCCATTGCTAAATGATTTAAACTATGATATGATATTAAAATGCTATGAACTTGAGATGCTATGCTAAAATGCTGATTCGAATGCAACTATAGTAATTACGCTAAATTCACAAAATCTAGGATGAAATCTATTCTCCAAAGGGTTGTATTTATAGATTTTTGGAGGAAAGAATCTAGTTGGCAAAGATCAACGGTCAAATTCGAACCTTTCAAGATGAACAATGTGAGATTCTGGAGTTTGAGAGAAAGATGGAAGGTTGAGAGAATAATGGAAGAATGTTTTCAACCCACAAAACCACCCTCATTCAAAAATGGAGACAATCATGCCATTTGTCTTTTCATTTATGAAAGTTGGTTGAAAGTTGAGGATAAATTTCTAATTAAATAAATAAATTTATTTAATTACATGTGACATGGATTTTAGAAGCTTCCATAATTAAATAATTAATATTTAATTATGTGAGAGATGAAAAAGGTATGTGTAATTAAATATTTACAAGATTTAATTATGTGAGAGGTGAAGGAAAAAGGTATTAAATATTTATAATATTTAATTTAAAATGAAGTGAAGGATAAGTTAGGAGAATATTCCATTATTTGAATATAAAAATTCAAACATAGAATAACATGATAATTAATATGAATAAATTATGGAATTTATTTAATTTAATTAAGAGGAAGATTAAATAAACTTATTTATTTAATTATGCTAGAAGAATTAGAAAAATGAACGATATAAATAAATAATTTATTTATTTATATGTAGATGACTTTTAGAATATTAATTAAATAATTCATATTTAATTAATTAACAGGTTTTGCAATGACCATTTTTAGATGTATACAATTACTATTTCTAGGATGTTGATCGATACTCACCTCACCTTGATTGATAAGGTCTTGGATAATGTTCTTTAGTCTCATACAATTTGATTTCTTATGTCCTTTGGTTCGGTGAAACTCACAATTATTTTTGCCTTTATACCATAGATATTTGAATTGAGGTTCATCATAGTGTCTGAAATATGGGAGTGTGATTAGGTTTGATTAAATCAACTTGTGTAGGACTGTTTCAATAAGATCCCTCAAGGGTGTATTCTTGCATCATGGTGGGTAATTGTTTTTCTTAGGTGGTGGTCCTCTTAGGGGAATTGGCATTGTTAATAGTTTGCTAATTGTTTTGTTGTTGTGTGTTTTCTTTTGGTGGATCATTTATTATAACTTTCACATCAACTACACCATCATTAGTAATGTTCTTATTTTTGGCCCATATATAGGGTTTGTCACTAGAACTAGACGATGGTCAATTATCTTTGTAAATTTGTATTTCTCCCTTTGTGATGAGGGCCCTCTTAATGTTGAGATCTTTGGATGTGAGTTCTTAAAATTTTGATACACATTGCATTCTCAGTTGGAAGGCTAAATTGGTATCTACATTTCTTGTAATGATTTCTACTTGTTACCTCTTAGATATGGGAAATTTACACTCGCTTTCCTCATGTCTCCATCATTGTATAAAGGATGCAAATGCTTCTCCCCTTTTTTGTGTTTAAGGGTATAGAGTTCCTCCAAGGTTACATCATCATCAATGTTGTCGGAGAAATGAGCTACAAAGTGATCTATTATCTCTTGAAATGTTTTGATTCTTGTAGGTAGGTGTGAAAACCACTATATGTCTTGCCCTCCCAAAATTCTTGGGAAGAGACACATTAAGTATGAATCATTGTATGATACTTCCATACATGCAACATATAAATCTCTAATATGCTCCTTTGGATTACCATGTCCCTTGTATTTGACAAATTTGGGTATCTCAAAATTTGGGGGAAATGGTATCATTGTGATGCTTTGATCAAATAGATAAAAACATAGATCTTGGACCGTATAGGACTTTTTAGTCTTTCCCATTTGAATGTCTTGGATTTTCTATATTAATTTGTAGATTTTAAAAGATATGCCATCTTGAGGATTGTTCAATGGTGGAGCATACATGGTGTGTTGCAGGATGGTAGATGAATTATAGGCTAGATTTTGATATGACAGTGTGTTGGTGTTATATGTATTTTATGGGGTGAATTGGGGGTTGGCTTGGTGTTATGGATTTATGGGTGATGAAGGTGGTCATGTGTTGTATGTTGCATACTGAGTTTGAGATGTGACATTTGGTTGAGAACTTGCATATTATTTTTGTTGGGGATTTATTGCAAACTTTTTTATTGTTGTTGTTGTTGAACAAGCAATTGTTGTCGTTGTGCTTGTAATGCTTGTTGTGCTTGTAATTCTTTGAGCAATAACTTGTTGTCGAGCAATAGATTTTTGTCTTTGAGGAGATGAGATGAGGCGTTGTGAAGGTGGAATAATGTTTTGATTTTGTGGGATGAATTGATTTTGTAGGATGGTATTGTGTGTGGATTGTTGATGTTGTTGTATGAAGGGATGCTTTGATGTTGACCTTGATAAGCTTGATATTGTTGATATTGTGGGATTTGGTTTTGTAGCATTTGATGTTGCAAATTTTGATTTGGAATATTTTAACTTTGATGTGGTGGAGCTTGAATTTGATATTGGGGTACTTGTTGTTGTTGAGGTATTAGATGTTGTAAAATTTGATGTTGTGGAGGGACATGATATTTTTGAGGATTCACGTGATGTTGTTGTTGAGGATTCATTTGATGTTGAGACACTTGATTTTGTTGAGGATTCACTTGATTTTGAGACACTTGATTTTGTTGTGGTACTTGATGTTGGGATAGTTGGTTTTATTGTGGCACTTGATATTGGGACACTTGATTTTGTTGTGGTGCTTAATGTTGGGACACTTAATTTTGTTGTGGGACTTGATGTTGGGATATTTATTGAGGACCTTGACTTTGTTGGGATATTTGTTGAGGACCTTGACTTTATTGGGATATTTGTTGAGGACCTTGGTTTTGTTTTTATTGAATTTGACTTTGATTACATTGGGGTTGATGAGTACTAGGGATATTAGTGTGAATGTTTTGAGCATGGAATGTAGGTGGAACGTTGGTTCTAGTGTTTTGAATTCCCAAATTTTCATAGTTCCCTAGACTTTGGTGATTTCCATGTTGACTTGTAAGATTGATTGAATCCATCCTAGTGACTATTGGTTGACTTGGTATATTTGATGAGGATGGTTTTGATATTTTTTGTATAATATTATGTATTAAGGGGTCACTTTGAGAAGGAAAATTCATGGATGCTATATTTGAAAAGGATTTATCCCTTAGTGTGTTTACATCAAAATGTGTGGGAAGTTTTGCACCTCCTTGTGTGAGTTTGAACATGTATTGGTTTGGATGTAGATTCAACATTATTTTTATGAAGTGAGTAAGTTGTGGATCTTGTTCAATTTCTAACAACTCTTGAGGCTTGTTGGTGATATCCTCTATGTGAACCCTTTCTTCTTGGGATGGTTGAGGAATTGTAAAACCTTTAGGGTTAAATTTAGGCATCCCTAAGATTGATTCACTAACACTAGCACTTGTTATTGTAGGCATGTTTGGAACACTAGGGTTTACTTCCATTTTCCTTTTTCTTTTGTGTTGTGACCATAAAACTTGTGTCAACCCTATGAGATGTTTGATGTGAATGATTTTGTTGAAATTCCTTGGTTGCTTCAAATTTTTCCAATAAAGACCCTTTAATAGGTTTAGGACCAATGATGGATGATTTTGTGAATGGGTGTAAGATACGAAAATCTCAATTTTGACAAGATTCTATAATCAAATTTTTAGATGTGTTTGATGTTGTTGATGATGAACTTTCAAACCTTGAGAGTAGACTTGTGACTCCAAGGTGAGTTTTTCCAAATTTATGTTTACCAATTCAACTAAATTCTTAGAAATGGATTGTTTCTAAACATGAAGCTAAACTAGTTGATATGGTGAAATTTTTTACCTACTGATTTACCTAAGTTTTAACCCACGTGTGAAAGTTTAAGTTTACTAAAACTTAGCAATAACTTTTTTTCTATTTCAATAACAATGATGCATATTCTAAATAATCCCATTTCAAGATGATAAAGAACATAGACTTTATTTGTTGTTTTGGCTCATATCATTGAACCAAATTTGTTTTTACATTGATTTGAAACCATTTAGTGCATATGAACCAAAATATAGAATCAAATAATGTCTTGAAGCTTGTTGTTTTCTATTTTTGGAAAAGGCATCATTCTATTATTATGCAAACATGTTGGTATTTGCAAAGGCATCGATGATTGACATAAGCATTAGATTTTCCAAACAAAGGCATCACTATAAAAAAAATTGTTTACCTTAGCAAATGTGCCACGATGTGTAAAAGTGTCGATGTGTAAATAAAAGTTTCATTTCGATAAAAATGATAAAACATAAGCGTTGGCTTGTACAAAAGTGCCACATTGTCAAACAAATGCGTTGATCTACAAGAGGATCTTTAAAATGCAAGTTGACCTAGTTGTTTGATGTTTTGATTTTGTAAGAACATAATATACAACATGTAGAACTGACTCAATTGGGTGATTAGATGATTTTTGTGTGTCCTTGTTTCACAAGTCCACACTAAAAAGTGTCACAAGGTCTCCATAAGAAAACACATCACATGAAGTACAACCTATTTAATGATAGATCAAGATTATTTTCTTATTTTAGGATCACTCATAAAATACCTTCTCTTGTGTTGTCCTCAATTTTTGACATGACAAAAATTGGAGCAACCTACCAAAAAATTTGAAGTTTTTCTCTCTAAAGCACATTTTACGAGGTGTTGAGGTCAAAAAACTTTAGGTTTCAATTGATGATCCCCTTGGGCATCCTTTCATCAGCTTCCCTTTCCGTTTATGTCAAATTTTGAGTCTTTTTTCTTGTTTTTTTGGTCAAATTCGGGTTTTTTAGGCAGCTCAGCAGAATAGGGAATTTCAAGCCTAAAAGCAAAATTGCTTAAGTGAGTGAAAAGTCCGAAATTGCTTAAGTGGCCCAAAAGTTCCCATTTTTGTCAAAAAGAAAATTGTTAAAGTGATGAAAAAGTCTGAAATTGCTTAAGTTGCTCAAAAACCCTCATTTTGTTAAAATGAAAATTGTTATAAGAGCTGAAAAGTCTGATTTTTTCCATTTGACAAAAAATAAAGTTGCTAAGTGAAATAGAAAACCCGAATTTGCTTATTTTTGTTGCTACTTGGTTCTTGAAACCCAATTTGAAGAAGTTTGCTCAGCTTTGAAGAGTTTGTGTTCCAATTTGATTACTTTCCTCTTTCTTTAGGAGCTTTCATAAATCCTCCAACTAGAATCGCGCCCCCAGCTTGAATATTTAGGCTCTCATTGTTGAAGAAAATACAAAGTTATCTAGGGTTCTTCTTCTTCATTTTGTGTTTCAGCTTCTTTTTCTTCCAGGTATGGTTTCTTTTTCCTTGTCTCTTATTGTTTTCTTGTCTTTGCAAATTGCATATTGAAAGGTGAACACGTTTTTCTTTATTTTGTTGTGTAAAGTCTTTTTGAGTCTCTTTTTCTTAAAACGTCTCGTCTTATTGAAATCATGGCTTCGTAATCTGTCAAAGCTGAAAGATATAAAATATTTTTGTGTTTTGTCATCTTAAAGCACATCTTGCTGAGTATTGACTTCAAGTTTTTTTTTTATTTTAAAAAAATGAGTTTTTAACAAACCGCGGTTTCTTGTAATCACATTTTTGCTTAAAATGTTTTCTTTGCAGCTGATTAATGTCACTTACATTATTCAATGAAACTGTCATTCCCTTGTGCGACCTAGAAGAAATTGTATTTTGTGAAAGAATAGAATGAGTCTTCAAAGAAAAACGTGTTTTTTCTTTTCAAACAAACCGTGACTCTTGGCAATCACGTTTTTGTCTAAAAAGCGTCTTTGCAGCCAAAATGTCATATTCTAGAAGTTTCATTATCTTGAATCTCATTGTGCAAAGAGGTGTCCTTAGGGAAAAATATTTACTCATCTCATTTGCCTTCACTTTCATTCTCCTTTTCTTTTCATTCCATTTTCCTTCACCAAATTCACCTCATTCATTGCCCATCCCTTTTACCTTCATTTTCATAAAATATGCCTTACAGTCTCAATTTCGGGTTTTTAGTACCAAATGGCAAGTCGGGGTTTGTCATGAGAATTGCAATTGTTTAAAAGTTGCAAAAAAAATAAAATTTGTTTAAATGGCCATAAATCCCGATTGCACTTTATGAAGTTGCTGAAAACATCCAAAAACCCGAAATGCTCTAAAAAGCCCAAAAGTTGAACTTTTTGACTTGACTTCAAATTCAAGTTAGAAAATCTTTTTGGCTTGCTGTTCCAAAAGGGAAAAACATTGTTTTCACTCGCAATCACTCCTCCAAGATCCGAATCAATCTTTACCATTCATTCTCCATAATCATTCAGAAAGCAGTTTCATTTCCCTAGGGTTTGAGTCTTGTTAATGGCTACTATGTCTTCACATGTTGATGCTGACGATGTTCTAACCTTATAGGGTTTTCACCGCAGCCTTGCAGATTCCTGTTCAATGACAGACGAATCGACTTCTCCAGCAAACAAAAAGATGAAATATAAGTTTGATAAGTATCAGAATGAGATTTCTTTATCTCATGTGGTCTCAAACACAGATGAGATCAAGGAAACAAAAATTGGGCATGTTGATATGTCTGAGTTTCTCAAAAGGGCAGAAAAATCAACTTCCCACGATATGCAGTTGTTGTTGAGAAGTCATATTCACCTAGTGTCTACTTTTCCTGTTGTTGCCCTTGAGCCAGAATTCGTTCTCGCATGTGCATCCCACTTTGATAGTGAAACTAGAACCATCAAGGATGATGATGGCAACGTGGTTATCAAGCTTGATCCTGAAACTATCAACAAAATCTTCAGAGTTCCTGATGCTCCTACATATTCAGAGATCACAGTGAAGAGTGCTCATAATCATTTCGAGTAGAAAAAGAATGATTGTATCAAGCATATCAATCATAGATGGCTTCTCAAATCACGGCCTTGTGTAACCCGGATACCCAAATTGTATCGGTCTGATTTTAAAGAAGAAATTAATGATATGATTACTCTCTTGAGCAGAACAATGGGGATGAAAGTTTCTAATATGTTTGAAAGTGGATGTACAAATTCATTGTGGTTATCAGGAAAGCACAGTACCCAATCTTTTGGGGTGAAGTAATCAATGACAGTTTGTGTGAATAGCTTGCACAGGTTCCAACCACACTCACCTTCTACATGAACTCATATCTAGTTTATATAGTAGCTTCATTAAGGCAATTTCCAGGCCTTTCTACTAGAGGTGATAGATCATTAGTTCCTATATGGGAGTATTATGATCAGCTGAATTTAAGGCAAAGTCGAGTCCATTACAAAAGAGTTCAAGATGCTTTCTTTGGTTATTTCATGTGTTTGTTTGATAAAGCATTGGAAAACAACAGGGTATCTGAGGCTGCTTGGAGAAAAGTAAATGAGTATGGTTGCCTATTTATTCAGTTCCCTACCTTCACTTATATGAGAGTTGGTTGTTTTGAAGATCAACCTTATATGCTTCCAAGGTATTCAACAGATAGAATCATTTTGATGGAGCTAGGAAGGCAGTTGATGACAGTACATGCACATCAAGCTACCCAACATAAGACTGGAGTCAGTATCTCATCACATAATCCATTGATAATTGGGAGGTACTCTTTGACAACTTCCTCAAGGGCGAAAGCAATGGAAGCTGAACTTCAAGAAATAAAGTTGAAGAAATTCCAGGCCAGAATGGAATTTGACTACAGAAGAGTGAAAGACAAAATTAAAAGAGCCTTCACTCATGTACACCGCATTGAAGACATTTGGGCAAACCTCCAAACAGAAAAGGATATCTATAGAATGGATTACTGCAGGCTCACAGTAGAACAAGTTGTTGATCTCAATCTTACCTTAGTTCCAGAAGGAATAATTGATGATGGGCAAGTTTTAGATCTTGAATATGAAGAACAAGAGGTAGCTAATGCTCCCATTCCTACAATCTAGTGGTCTTAGAAGGAATCTACCTCCATTTTTGATAGATTTCAGTCAGTCTTAGAAAATACCAACACTTGGCTCAAAAGCATAGGTGTTAAGACTATAAAAATCAGAAATGGAGCTGAGAATGATTCAATTGGGCCTAAAGGATTGAAGTCAGAGATTAGAGATAAATCAAAAGAAGGAGCTTCTTCTTCAAGTACCAGAATTAAGTTGAGGGTAAACCGGGCTGTAAAGGAACCGTTGGAAAAGGAAACACTAAAGGGGAAAGAAGTTCAGGAAACATAGATTCAAGTTTTGGGTCAGCAAGAGGAGGAGGTTCTTGAAACCTCTACTATTCTAAGTGAAATGTCTCCTCATGTTGAAGCTCCAATACCTGTTTCAACAATATCTCCTATTTCTCCCTTTGATAGTGATGTCGATTCTTTCTCTACAGTATTTGTTTCTCCCATCCCACCTTCAGAAGCTATTCATCACTCTTCAGCTACATCAATAATGAATACGCCTGTGAGGAGCTTGCATGACAACTTGGAGAATGTATTTGATACAACTCTAATCTTTTCGGTAATATCTGAAATAACTCTCCCAGAGATAGATACATCAGCAACAAGCTTTGATTATTTCATGGTTGATCCTAGTCGTAATTTGTCTTCTAAGCAAACTATGGTTGTTGTGCAAACTGAGGCACCTCCTAGAATTTCAGTTGTGACACAGACTGAGTCCATTTCTACGCAGACTGCAATTATTGTTTCAGAGGTAAGAACCTTGGATCTTCCTCCATGGTTAAACTCAGTTGCTCCAAAGAGGAAGAAACAAGCAGTCTCTCCTGATGTGCTTGATTTCCAGAAATTGAAGAAATCCAAACCGATGGTTGCAAAGAAGGCTAAAGCAGTTTCACAGGTATTTGTTGACAGCAACAAGATGAAATACACTGAGATAGCAGAGCCTCTTGTCGACAAGCCACATGAGGAGATGCAGGTGTCCGATTACAGATTCACTAGGGTGGAATTGGGTAAGCAGACTCATGCTAATGTGATGCAAGATGCCCAGAGTTCAGTGACAATTTTGGCACAAAACTACAATGAACTTCTAGCCAAGAAGGAGAAGCTCAAAGAGGAAAATGAACAACTTGTTTTAGTTATTCAAAGGATTACTGGGTCATCAGAAATAGTTGGTTCATCATCTTTGTTTGCTCCTAAGGAATCAATCAGGCAATTAGAAAAAATTGCGCAAAAAGCTAAGGTAGTTGATTCCTGGACAACCCAACTAATTGATCAAGGAATACCAGTGGTTGAAAAGGCATTGAAGAATTTAAATACTATCAAAGCAGCAAGATTCAAAATGAATCAAACTCTAGAAGCCTTTCAACAAAGTCTACATTCTCTTGAGGAAGACTTAAAAATATGGCATGAGATTGATCAAGTGAAGCTGGAAATTCTATACAGCAACTCAGTAATTTCAAAAAGGGAAAAATACATAGAATTTGAGGAACTTATGACAAACAAATCATTAGTTATTCAAGATCTTATCAAAGATATCCAGGCTACCCTTGAGATGAGTGTTGAAGTTGAACATGACATGCTTTCAGATTTTGAGAAAATCCCTTGCAAGGTGTTAAGTCATGAAGGTGAATTACTTGCAGCCAGTGATGTTGTTTCTCAGATTATTGTGAATCTTCACCAAGAGCTAGATTTAGATCAATTTTCTATGGATGCTATTCATAAATTTGTCAATCATTAGCTGGTCTTTAACAAGATGCAAGCTGCTTTCGAAGAGCATAGAGAGGCGACAGTCAGATACTATGATGTTATGATAAAAACCGTTGTCATTGCCAGAAATACACTTGGTCCCGATCCTGATGAGTTGCAGGAAATTATCAGCAAGTTTCTATCTTTCAAAGCTGGGAACAGGACCGAATAAAAATATTAGGTTGTTTTATGTATTTTTACTTTTGACAAAATATATATAAAAACACTTTTTGCAATCGCAAGTATTCTTTTCTTGCAGCTTTGGAAATTGTGATTACATGTAAATTCTTACAAGACAAATCACAATTTGGATTGTAATTTTGAATAAGTCAATTGAAATTAGTTAGCGGTTGAGAGATTTTCTCAAGTTTGTTGAGATCCTCCCACCTTTTTCTCAAGGCCTCTCTCCTATAAAATACTTGAGGAGGTCCTTTGTAATATCTATCTTTTTGGCAATAGAGAAAACTCTACAGAAATTTACAACAAAAAAGACTTTGAGCTTTGTGTATGTGAACTTAATTTTCAAGTGGTATAAAGAAGGCATAGAGATTTCAGACTTTGTGTTGAATCTTGTTGTATTTCATTACTATGTTCTTATGTCATGGTAATGTGATTTTCTGAGTTCTTCTTGAGAGGATTGTGGAGTTATTGTGAAAAGACTTTGATCTGATTTCTTGCAGTCTTTGTGCTTCAAGTTTGAAGGATTAAATTAAATTGGTTTACAGTTAGGAATTGTGACTCATAAGTGCATTATATTTACAGACTTTGTGTTGTTATATATATATTGTCTCATAGTATTATTTCAAAAAGGTAGATAGGATTTCTAATTCTCAAGACTTTGTGCTTGGAGATTGCTTTCCCGTCCCAGAGGAGCAATGAAGGACTTTGTGCCTTCATGGAAACTTTGCTTCTTTCTTTACTTTATTAATCATATATGCTTTCCATTGTGATTCTTTTCTGAAATAAGAGAAAAGGATAGTCGTCTTTTCTGAAAAAAAGAGAACAAGACAAGAGTTTCACCCAGGTTTAGAATAGATTTGTAACTAGAATTAATTTCTGAGTTGATAAAATAGAAAGCGAAGGGGGAGCCTTCCCTTTGAAAATAGGAGAGTTTATCTCACGTATTGTGGCTAAAACCACAATTTTCTACACCCTCTCAAGTATACAAAATTTTCAACCAACATCTTGAAAGTGATGTTTTGATTTTGTAAGAACTGAACCACCAAAAATGATATTCTAACAAGGGAAAGAGGATTCCCTTTACTAGGCCTCGAGGGTTTTTCACCTAGGAGCACTTTGGTGTAGGAATGGATCTCTTTCCGCTTTGTTGATATGGCACTTTTGGCAGTTACATTCAAAGGGAGAATGGATTGATTAGGGTTATGAGGAGTGTGGCTAAATGAAGCTAATGCTATCTATGAAATTTAAACAAATCAAGTGTAAACTATATACCCTAAATGTATGCAATTTTGAAAGTAAACTGGAAAAACACAAAGATGGTGCACCTCGAAATGGAGAGTTGCAGATGAAAGGGCCCAAAATGTTCTGGAATTTGCTTGAAATCAGTATAGGGACACTTACGCCAAGTTGGGTGACCTAGTCCTTCTGTCAGGAAACTTTGTCAGATTGGGTTTTGGGGAAAAGGGTACCCAAAAATGCAAAAACCCTGTTTCAAGCTCGGTACAAGGACAAGGTCGCCAATAGTGGCAACCTAGTCCTCCTAGTACTTTTTGAAGCCTGAAGGTCTAATTTTGTGGGTCCCAGTTGGTACTTTCCTTCTCTGTAACAGCCTGTGTCCAAATCTCCCAAAAATAACTTGCAACTTGTCCTTTTGCTCCTCCTAGTGTTTTATGTCTTGATGTGACTTGAATGGAATGATTGTACTTTCTCTAACACTTTGTACCTTGCTAAATCTGAGTAGAACCTACAAAACACATGCAAAGAGAAAGGGAATGTTGGGGTTAGGGAACAGGGGTTTGCCTAAGTCAAACCCCTTTGATGGTAGCTAAAACCAAATGAGAAACAATAAAAGGAAAGGATGCTTGAGTGATAAACAATATAAATGCTCACCAAATCCTTTGTTGTTGAAGTCTACAACATGCAAGAACCGGCTCTAATGGATGTTTCTTTTGATGCCCTTGTGCTTGATTGCTTGGGAAGCTTGAGTGCAAGAGTGCTTATGAAGAGATGCAAAAACGAGCTTAAGAGAGAGGGAAATGAAGGTGAAAATCCTTATTTATACAAGATATGCCATAATTTCCCAAAAATGCAACATGATAGGCCAATGCTAGGGTTTTAGATGTAAATTCCCATTAGGTTTTTGTCTTAAATTTGAAATTTATGTCAAAAGGGACTAGGTCGCCCAAGGTGGCGACCTAGTCCATTTGGACAATTTCAGATGGTGGTCGAGAATAAAATGATGTTTATTAGTCTTGCCTCCCGAAACACACTTAAGTCAGGCCTAAAATTACATTAAGGGGACAAATTAACATAATAAAAGGGTTAATTGGTTGATGATAAGCCTAGGAAGATGTGAAAATTCCTTACAACACTTTACAACACAAGGGGTAAAAGGGGATTATTTAGGAGAATTATGTTGAAAGGGTCTTAGAAGAGTGGGAAGATGTATTACAACACTTCACAACACCTTAGTAAAACACCATTAGATTATTGTTGATTTTCAAGCATTCAAGATTGAATCAAGGCAAAACAAGGCCAAAATCCAAGGGAAAAAGGCCAAAATGAGTGAAAAAGTGCCAAAGACTACACTTTTTGGCGACACAAGAACATAATATAAACATGTATAACTAAATCAATTAGGTAATTAGATGCTTTTTGCGTGTCCTTCCACAAGGACACACTAAAGAGTGTCACAAGGTCTCCACAAGAAAACACATCACATGAAGTACAATATATTTAGTGATAGATCAAGATTATCTTCTTATTTCGGGCTCGCTCATAAAATACCTTCTCTTGAATGGAAAAATAGAGTGTGCTCACGTACATGAAACATCTCTTACCTTGGAAGGAAAAGTTTCTTGCAAGGAGTTTTGTCGCCTTGACAAGCATAGGTACATAGCGAGTAACTTCATGTGATGATGTTATCTCGTTGTACCTCCATAAGAAGATGTTCAATAGGTCTTATAGGATTCTAGTGCAAATTGGTTCTTAGTGGGTGGAACATCCATGAACACTGTCTGCTACGTATACATCTCCTTGGAATCCAGAATTACCCTAGATTCCTAGCGACATGCAACATGCGTGGATCGAATTACAACTTTCACTCTCATCCAATTTCTATAGCGCACCAAAAAATGTTGCTTGAGGTCGATCCATTGGGTTCTCAATAAAGATGTATCCCAAGGCATACCTCTTGCTTAAAAAGGGAAGGATTTATGTTGCTATTTCTCATCACCCAAGATCGTCCTAGGCTCAAGGGGAGAGGATATGTAGACAACTCCTTCAGCTAAAAAGAAACATGAAATGTAAGTTAAAGTTGTTTCTCTTCACACAAGATCACACTAGGAACAAGGGGAGAGGATACACATCCAAAACCTACTAAACATGAAATACACGATAAATAATCATTTGTTTTAGGTGCACCAAAATATAAGTGTTTGGTTCATTTAAGCCCAGAGTAAAGGTGAAGATCGTCTTGTTCATTTTAAACCCAAAATATAAGTGTAGATTGCATTGTTCATTTTAAGCCCAAAATACAAGTGTAGATTGCATTGTTCATTTTAATCCAAAAAGACAATTGTAGATTGCATTGTTTATTTTAAGCCCAAATAACAAGTGTAGATTTTGTTGTTCATTTTAAGCCCAAAATAAAGATGAATTCATTTTATTAACATCAAATTTAAATGTTTCTAAGTTAAAATATATAGTGATCAAAATCACTTTAGATTCCAACTCCTCCAATCCAAGCTTCCTACAAAGAATTAGTCTCAGGAAGTAGAAAAATAGACAATAACAAATAGTTAGGGTTAGATACAAATCAAGTTGAAATTAAAATTGAACCCTAAAAATTAAGTTGACTATTATACCTACAAAGGCGTCGCTCTATCAAACAGAAGCATTGCTTTGTTAGATAGAAGCATTGCTCTATCAAATAGAAGCATTGTTTTGTCAAACATAAGCGTCACTCTGTCAAACAAAGGTGTCTGCCTAGATTTTCTGTAAAGGCATCGACAATTTGCATAAGCATCATTGTCCAACAAAGGCATCAACCTGCCACTTGTGATAGAAAAAGAAGATATCGGAAAATAGAGGTGTTAATATTTGCAAAGGCGTCGACTTGTCAACTACAAAGGTGTCAATATACTTTTGGAACTTGCAATGTCTGACAAAATTCAAATAAAATAAGTTATACAAGGACATGGGTCCCACCAAGCGTGCCAAAATGCGTACATGGTTAGAATAATTGATCAAATACTAAAGAATTGAAACAATAACAAGATGAAATAATCAATTAAAATCCATATTCAGTGATATTTATTTAACAAATACTAATCAAAGTTTAATCAAAGCATGAAATACCAAATTAATGCAATTGAGAAACTAATTAATGATGCAAACCTTCATCCCATTGGGGGATTAGTGTTGAATTGGATGTGGAGTGCTCAATTTGAAGCCTAATCCATGGTTGATTGTGCAAAAGCTTGATGAATTGATGGTAATGGTTAGGTTGATTCACAAATTTTCAATAGCTCAAATATGAAATTGGGTAGAGTAAGGTTGCTCAAATGCTTGTGAATGAATTCTCATGTAAAATGAGAAGTATTTATAGTTTTTTGGAATGAATTAATGGTTGAGATTAAATTAGCTAATCAATGGAGGAAAATGGATGAGAGATGAAGACATGGATCGAAGATAAAATCAAGGGTTGATAATGTATAAGGACATGCATCAATGATATTAATCAAAGGTCCAAATTGCTCGAGACAATAACAAATCCCTTGTTTTTAGGGAGCATGTGGGAGATATTTCCATGTGGAGTGAGAAATTTGAATTTGAAAAGGGAATATTCTATGAGTATTCTTTCAATGATTGGAGGAAATTAACCAGTTAAACAATTTATAAATTATTTAATTATGCAAGTGGAGGGAATTAGAGACTTTAATTAAATAATTAAGAATTATTTAATCAAAGAGGATTTATGACATGTAATTAAATAATCTACATTATTTAATCAAAAGAGAGGAAAATTAGTGTGAAGATGAAGAATGAACCAAATAATATTAATTATTCGATTAATAGGAGAAAAAAGTGAATTTAATTAAACAATTGACATTATTTAATTAAATATATGAAGTCAGATGAATTAGGAGATGAATGGTATTAGTAATCAAAATCTTGATGTGTGATATGCTCAAGACATTTTTAGGTGTCTACAAAAATATTACTTAACCCTTTGTTCTATGTAAAACCATACCTTTGATCAAGCTAAAGAGAGTTCAAACAAAATAAAATGTATGACAAATCCCACCAATGTAAAACACTCTTTGTTAAATTTTATTTTCTTAAGATGCAATAAACATGGTTGCTTAATAATTCACATAAGATTTATACATGTACCTACCAAACTCTAAAAATCATCTCTTATTTTATGAAGGGATGGGCTGAATTTATAGATGTTTGGTTAAGGATGGGAATGGTAAGATCTTGAATGAACATTGAAGATTGATTGAGATGAGTAGATAATATATAGTGACTAAGAATAGTCAAGAGGGAGTTAGATGGCTCTTTTAGAACCAAATAAGTAGTCATTATTATTTATTTATTTTGACTAATTACCTATGCATGGGTTCAAAGTAGAAGGGAATATATAGGAGTTATGATGGAATATAGTGGATAATTTGATTCTTTATTATTTATAGAGAAATTAGTGAAAATAAATTTGTTTATTTATTTTGGGATGAATAGATATTCATTAACCAAATTAACTAAATAACATGAATTGTTTAATTAATTAGTGGTGGTGAATAAAAGATATGATTAGAATGAAAATAGAGAAATGTTGACATGATATTAGGATGCAATGTTAGGTGTAATGTTAGAAGGTGGTGATAATTAAGTTACTATAATTAGAAATGGATTGTCCGTGATAAGATTCTAAACTTTTTGGCATCCCTTTTGCTCTCCAATCTTCCTCTTCCTCTCTTTAGCAATATGTTCTTGCTCATGTTGAGAATAATTTATATATTTACAGATAGATAAGCCTCTTTCCCCTGTTGGAAAGTTTCAAATTTATTCTAAGTTTCTTGTGGCCACCTATGTTTCTCATTCTTCTACCTAGGCTCTTTCTAAAGTCTCTTACCAAAATATTGAGCATTTGGTTAAGCATTTTCTTCAAGCTTCCTATGAGTAGAGAAAATGATTTCACTAGGTTGCTTGGGATTGTTGTTGCTTTGCTTGCGAGTTTGGATGCCTCAAAGTTATAGAAAATCATCATTAAGGATTGGCTTTTTGTGCCAAATGAATATTAGATCTCTCGATTATGATAAAACTTAGAAAATTACCCTCTAATATTTTATTGATTTTGGAGTTCCATATGGAAAATAGGCTTGAAAACATCTTGACTTTCATTCTATTCTTCTTATGGAGTTAGTTCAAATCTAGGGCACTTTTGTTGCTAACAGTATCAAGATAGCTTGTGAGGTCATTAAGCCTTGGCTTCTTTGGAAGGAGTGATTTTAGAACTGATATTTTCATCAACCATCAATCAATTTGGTGTTCTCCTATAATTACTTGCTAAAATAGAGCCTTGGCCAAAGTTCCTTGGGATGACACCTTAAAAGTTTTTTCATAGAAGAAATTGCTCCATTTCAAACCTCTTCTCCAAAATCATTAAAATATCGATGTATTGGCTTGACTTTAAGGTCAAATAAAAAAATTTCTAATCAAGTTTTTAGATAATTATAAATCATTATAGAGTCAATTCCTTTAGAAATGCTTCACAAAATTGGAATCAAGTGCACCAAACCTTGGTGGAAGTGTTGGAAATGATACACAAATTCTCCTTTCAAGAATTATGTCTTACAAAAGTTATTCATGAATTTTTTCACATACACCAATGATTTAAAATATTAATGACATGCAAACTCTTCAATCCATTCCATTCATTGACAACAAACTTTTCACATAGTCTAGTCAACCATCTTGGGGTTCAAGCTTTCTCATTTTGCGTGGTGTCCCCTTTATTATAGTCTTTCCATTATATCTTAGTTGATCCATCTAGATATTTCTAACCTTCTATGTCGATTTTATGGATATCTAGAAACTCTCAAGCATCTTTTCGAGTTCAACCTATGGGCTCAAGATGCTCATATTTAAATTCATGACTTCTTTAAGCCTCTTTAGCTTGATTTTTCCTTCTAGCACATAATTGTTCAGGTGACTAGTCTAAAATTCTAGCTAAATATACCCCAAGTTTGGCATGCTTCAAAGTGAAGATTCTATTCAACATATGGAAAGATAGAAATGTTGTTTTATTTTTTAGAGTTTTTGTGGACTCTCATTTTTCTATGTAATTTAAAGCTGTGATATGTTTTAATGTTCTATTATAGATTAAGATGCAAGCTAATAAAGTTACATTGTAGTATGCCCAATTACAAACTATTATAGTGTATTGTGAAGATACTCCATATATTGTTGTATGAGTGCCACCCTCTCCTTCTAGCAAAGGTCTTTCTCCTCTTTGGGGGCATAAACATGGTTGTAGTCTTCCAAATTCTAGTACTCTGTATAATGTTAATTCCAAATGTCACTCTTATGGCTCACATGACACTCCTCAAGCTAGAGGATGTGGTTGATCCCCACAAATATGTGGCTAGTCTTTGGCCTCACAACCTAATGGTAGAGGTGCTTCTGGGTGGCTAGATAATGACAAGTACCCCTAGATGGATTTTTCTATTTCCCTTGTTCATACTATTACTGCTGATCAAGGAGAAGATAAAGAAAGGGGATGATGGTACCAGTACGAGTTAAAAGCCAATTCCAAATGTCCTAGACCCCTATGTTTGAGGTGATCAGGGTCTAATTGTACTAACAATGCAATAATTTAACCATATTTCCATTTTACTTCTATTATTTTATACATACTTTTTGAGATATAAATCCTTTTCATTAAAAAAAAAGTGTGTGTGTGTATATATAATATGACAAATTGCTTCATGAGGAAAAATCCCTTTATATTATATTAAAGAGAAAATTACAAATTTAGAGAGGCTTGAAATCAAGCAAGACTAAAGGATAGGGTTCTCATACCCTCAATGACCTCTTGAAGCTGCTCAAACTATGTAGGAGAGAACAATGTATCATTGTGGGACATGTAAAATGCATATGTCTCCATGTTATTTCTTACAAGCCCTTCCGTCATCAATGTGACAACATGTTTGACGTTTTCATTCTTCCATGCTATTGCAATACATATGATGTCTCCCACAAGGCTTGTTTTTGGGTCTTTGCTCAACGTTGACAAAGCACTGATGACCTCCGCTTGATACCTAGGCTTTATGAAGCTATCCATTGCCTTTCCCACCCATTCAAAGTTACCAAAGGTCCTCTCAACATTATACAAGAATTTCTCTAACAACTTAGTGTTGTGGAGTGAGCCTACTATAAGTGTTTTCCACCAATGACTACTTTTATGGCCTCCTCTTCCACCTCTTACTTCACCTTAAATACCTCCTTCATCTGCTCCTTGAGATTTTGTTGACAGCAGTCACAACGAACAATTACAATTGCTAAATTGTTTGCCATTGGTGGGGTTTTTAGTTGTTCAGATTCCTATAGTTCCTCATTTGGTGAGACAATCGTCCTACAAATCTTGTTCGAATACTATCACTATTTTGGTTTATCAATTGGTCCAAATGATATGAGTTGTCACATCAGATTTTTCCTTCGTAATGTTTTTTTGTTCCCCAATCTTCAATATAATTTGTTACTTTAAAATCTTCTCTTTGATCGATTGTTTGGTTTGATAGAAAGTCTGCCACTCCATTTTCTTCTTTGTATATATGTTTTATTAACAAAACTAATATATTATGCTAAAAAAGAATTAATATAAAAATACAATATTCATCAATAAAAAGGAGAAGAAGATATATATATCCTACAATTAATGTTTTTCACTAAAAAGAAAAAAAGCTCGACCGAAAAAACAATTTACTCACTTCAGCGAGCCTCGTTGCTCGTTGTCCGGTTCGGCCGTGGACAACACCAAACATCATTTACATTTGGTAGAAATCAAATTTCTTAGCGGAATTTAGAAGGATTTGTAAGCGATGGCGAGCTCGTCGAGGGCGACATGGAGGTCGGCCTTTCTTCCACTGAAGGATTTAACAGTGACTTCCTGTGATGCTCTGCTGATGACTGCTCTGCAAGATGTCGTCTCTCAATCCAAGCTGCTACTCTCTGCTGCTCTAGACTTGTCTTCTCAAGAGGTTGGCCATTTCGATGCCTTGCTGTTTTTTCCTTTGTTATTTTAAATAATATTTGCTTGTTCCCTTCTATGGGATATACCCTTTGCCCTCGAGGGTCAATTGGAATCTCCATCCCAGGGAGTAAAAATTTCTGATAAACATATAGAAATTATTGTGCGCCAAATTACATCGAAAGTTTTAGTTGTAGATGTGGAAAAGTCGGAAAATAAAAATTTGGAAAATGGACTAGGTAGTGTTTTTTTACCCGGAGAACTCGTTGGATTATCTCGATCGCAGTAGTTGGTATTTGTTTATTAATTTTGATGAGCCTGAGATGAGTTACGAATATATTTTAATGCTGTGCGAACTACGCTTCCACAATGTTATAGGATTTTGAAAGATGGGTCACACTCAAAGGTGCTTCATAATAATTACAACACAACAATCCCTAGGACATAGTCGATACTTTGTAATTAGTTAATTCTCGTTCTGAGGTGTCCTCCAGCTCAGATACCATCCGTTGAAGAATGCTGTACCTAGAATTGAATGTGGTTATTTATTTAATTCAAACATCCAATGTTTGTATAATTAAGCATGTAACATGTCTCCTGAGATTTTGAACCCACCTGAACTCATCCAGTTTGAGGAGTTCATAGTTGATTCTCGATGTATGCATTATCTAGAGATTATTAAAAAATGAAATGCAAACTGGAGGGGGATAAATTTCATTTGTGCGGTAAGTACGGAGACAGATGTGAACTTGAGCTGCCTATTACTCATTGTCTGGCTCATCAACTCGTTAAAGAAAGTCTTACATCTTGAAAAGAAAAGTACATAAACTGTACTGCGCTTATCTGGCAATGCAGATCTAGATAGAGGGCACATCACTGTTACTAGAAAACTTGTGTTGCAGTTGAGGGACCTTTCTCTGCAGGTAATACTCACATATCTTTCATTATCATATTTAAATGTAATATAGATGTACCCTTATTCATATACTTCTGTATCCAATTTTAAAACGATCACTGCATATCCTTGTCTCAAACCTCCTGATAAGTATGGGGTATATCTACCTTTCAGGTCAGGGATGATGACATTTTTTAACCTGGTCAACTTAGGTTTGAAATGATCTGTAGTGGAAAAGCTATGTTACCGGGTTCTCCTATTCGGGCTCCCATGCCTGCTCTGGGAGTGTCCCAGTTCAGGAGCGCCCTGGATGGCCCGGGTCCCCTGGCACGCTCCCATGGGTGCCAGTGCCTAGGGGGTGCCAAAAAAAGGTTAAAAACATGATAAAAAGTTGCAAAAAGTGCAACTTAAACCGTAAAATGCCCTCCAAAGCCCCATTTCGCCCCTTTCATAATATTGAAATTTTGAACTGTCAATTGGCATTTATCTTTATCACTACCACTGATCAATGATAAAGTATCTAACTATCAAATGTATTTACAATTCTGTATGTTTTTTATTTTTTTGCATATATATTAATATATATTATACAGCCATACCCAAGAATTTATTTTGCTGTACCGGCGTACCTGTAATCCATACCCGTACCTGATCCTGTACCAGAACTGACAATTTAGTGTAGCTCCTGTAATCCATGCAGCAGAGTCATTTCATTCATTTCATAGTTGACCAAAACATGCAACTATTTTGGAATTAGGGTGTTAAGGTATGAATTCAAAATTTAAAAGATAAAATGAATTGTTTTAAAGGAGAATCATAAATGAAAATAAGGTCGTTCCTCCTTGCTGTCTAGCTGTGTGATAATCTTCTTTGCAAATCTAAGCTGCCCAATCCTGCAATTTCTATTTTTCCCTTTTTTCAAATTCTGTTTATGTCTTTGGTGTTTTCCTGTTGACTTGTTTTACACGCTTTCCAATCTATTTCTGATTTCTTTGTTTGAATGAGAGAGAAATGGCTTGAATGTCTTCTTTTGACCTTTTACTATTTAGGCTTAGGGTTTTTCATTTACTGTATTTTGTTTTTCTTTCAATTTTGTAGCATAAAATGTAGACAGATTCATTGGGATTTGTCAGGGGACATCACTTGCCTACCATAGACATCTCGTGCAGGTCTCCCTGTCTCTGAAACATGTACCCTACCCTGGTGTACAGATCTGGTTGTTTCAGTAATTCATTTGAAGATACGGAAGGTGTAGATCGAATGGAAAAAAGATGGCCAAAGAGAGTATTATATTATGAATTAAAAAAGAGAACATTGCATTGGAGAGGGATCAAGTTCCCACAAACCTTTTAATTAAATAGGTGGTTTATGTACACTTTGTGTGGGATTATCTTTATCTTCCCAAATCAATCAAAGACCTGATTTTATTTTATAACGAAATAAAATAATATTTACAAGGCATATGCAATTGTGTCATACTTATCATCCTAAGACTAGCCTAAACTTCCTTTCGAATGATTTAGGCCAATATCCCCCTTTGATCCATAAATATGAAAGAGACCCAAAAGGCATCGAACTGGGTTGAACACTGCTGAAACTTATCCTGTAAAGTAGGTATTTAGTCTTTGTCTTATTTATCCTGAATCCGGAAGTCTCATGGTTAGCATCTTATAAGCTAAGTCTTCTGTAATAACCTGAATCAAGATTTTCAGTCCGACTCATTTGAAATTAAGTCCAAATCATGTAGTGAGCCAATGTGCTTGAAAAATGTACCTTGATCTGGCAATGCATTAGTGTGGGCAACCTCACCATTATCACGAAAACCTGTAATTGGTAAAACCTTTACCTTATATTTTTTCTAAGTGAAAAGCCATCTAAGAGGGCTTTTGAAACATAGTCAACTATGCTTAACCATGATGACTACTTCCCAAAACAACATCTTTATTGTCTACCAACTAATTCCTTCAGAAGAGAATGATATTGGTAAAGGCATCTGGAAAATATGAAAAATTTGTATCTAATGTAAGTCCAACAGACCAAATGAGAGGTGGGAAATCCAAATCATTCTTAATTCCCAAATCATCTATGGATGGAAAAGATGATGTATTGACAAAAATATCATCCTAACTAAAACTTGAAGTTTGCTAATCCCACCTGAAAATAAAAATTGGTAGCCTTCTTTATCATAAAAGTTATGTTGCCAATTTGGGTTTGGCAGTTATTTGATATGGCTGGGTTGCACCGTACAATATTTAAAATATGTATCTATATATATATTGTACAAATTGTAAAAAAATAAATACAAAATTGGGATCGCAGCTAATAATTCATAGTTCAACATCAATTGTCAAATTGTAAATGTTAAAGTTAAATCAAAATAGTTTATATTGTAGTAGGATTACTCAGAATCTGGATTGATTTAGCAAACCAAAAGTACAAATGGAACTCACTTACTTGGGATTTAATTGGAAAGACTTGGGAAAAAAATTGTTGCTTTTCCATCTGGTGCATAGTATAACAATTTTTTTGTTGCTTTTCAAAATCAGAGCCACGGGTTAGAGGCAGTAGCCTCCAATGGGGTCAAATGGCAGTGCCCATTGCAGGGGCCCGTTGCAGCCACAGGGACCTACATGGTGCATTCCATTTTTCCTTACTTTACCACTTTTAACCAAGCTCCAAATCCTTCAAAAAGTGAACCTTTACGGTAGTTCGTTTTTTAAATTTTTTGAGGAACCCTGTAGGATCCTTCCCAAGTTGCTTGCACCTAGGGTGTGGTTTGGGCCCAGCCATTTGGCCCAGGTGCATCTCAGACTTACCCTGGCTGAGTAGCCAAGATGGGAGTGGGCCTTGGCCGAACCAGGCTGCACCTGGACTGACCCGGCTGAAACCAGTTTGGGTTCATCTAGGATTCTTGGGGAATCTAGTAATAGAGCATAAAATTTCTACAATAGGTGGGCTCCCTGTCAAGCCCTTTTCCAAAATTCAAATAAATGTCTGTACAAGCCTGGTGTATGGACAAAGGATTATTCAAGTGTGCTACAAAGTCAAAGGTTGGCAAGTAGAGTATTGAACTCTCAACTTTGTGTAGACATAATCAAGCTAGGCATACTCCAAAATTAGGCATCCAGTGTTTAAGAAATTGCCAACAGTAACTTTATACAATGTAGCAAACAGAGCATCGAGATTGCAACACAAATTCACAAGAGAAAAAACATCAACCATCAGATGATGAGGAAGTGATTTGGTTATGGCAATTCACTGTGTACTCTTTAATTTGAAATATGCATCAACATCTTCAATGAACACAGAACTAGTGTGGCAATGATGGCAACTCCTGCTAGCTATCGTTGAAATCAATAACCGAACATGTGGCCAAGACACCTACAAAGCTCTCAAATATGAAATATCTCTATATGATCCACAACTGGGATAGAGTAAAACTTCTTTTAACATGCGAGGGATGGAAATATTGTAAGACGCCCAACATCGTCAAGGCATGATGATAGTAAATGAGGATGCTGGGTACTATCGCCCAGATTTGATTAGTCAACAAACACCAAGGAATTCACAGTAGCTGACTTAGATTGAAACTGAAAATCATCCACTCAACAATAATACTTCTGGATCTATGGACACAGTATTATAGTAGACAGACACAGATCAATGGAAATGCATAAACCGAACCATAAATGGTGAACAGATCAACTCGCAGAGCTGAACTGGAATACAAATAACTCATTTATTAGCACAGATCCAAGAATATGTATATACTGAGCCAAATGAACAGATCAGTTTGCAGAGCTGAAACAGATAAGGGTCTGATCTTTCATTGAATATATCGTTCGATGGAGACACAGGCGTCTCACTCGAACCCGTCGTAGATGGGTATGAATACAGGCCGATGAATATGACACTTCGATTCCCTGATGCGATGATTCCAGGACTTATGTTGACTCATGCGTATGCTACAGCCTATGAAATGTGCCGGAAATAGATGTTCACAGTATTCGGAACAAGCCTCAGATACACCCACGATGGGAACAATGGAAGAATGGTGCCGAGGATGTGAATTTGTCACAGGTAGGAGGTTAGAATCTGAATGCAGAATATATGCGGATGGTAACCACAATGGCCAGGCAGAGGGTTCCGTCTCTCCTGGAGGCAACTGGTGGGGGTTTTCGTCCCTGTCAGTGTACATGCGTTTTCTCTAATTGTGATGATCTCCTTCGACGATGTTGATGTTAATACAGCGTCGGTCTTCACTAAGACCCATATTAATCATGAGCCGACCTTATATTTGATTTATTTCATGTACTTATTCTGGCCGACTTTAATTGTTATTAAATATTTATCAAAGGCCGACCCAAGTGAAGAGGCGCCTAGGAGATATAAATACAAGGTCACTTCTTGGCTATGTACAACAATTCGAATAAAAACAAGTTCGCATTTTTGGCAGAGCAGAATTCGCAGTCTTAGAAGAAGTTCATACTTAATCAGCAGATCATCATCTTGTAGCAGCAGATCATCATTTTGTAGCAGCAGACCGATTTCAAGGAGAAACATATTCATTTGTATCTTTGCATCTAGGAGAGGTGCTATTATTCATTGTATCAAATTCGGCATTGTGTTGGGCCTGAGTTCAAGCAGATTTCTGCTCTTATTCCTTCAATATATAAGAGATATATTTGCTGGGTTTTTCTCCCTCAAGAGGAGGGTTTTCCCAGGGTATCTTGTTGTGTTCATTGTCTTATGTGTTGCATTTCTTTTATTCAATTGGTTAAATTAATCTGATCTAAGAAACACTAACATGGTATCAGAGCGGGTGTGAAAAAGATCGTGATCAGATTAGTTCGCAACACTTATTCTTTTTCAGTCTATCTTCCAAATTTCTCAAGATGGTGAACGGTCTGAAAATCGAGGATAGACTCGAAGGGATCTCGAATTACATATCATGGAGATTCAGGTTCATGCTAACCTTGGAAGAAAATGATTTGGCTGAGTTTGTGAAAACAAAAGTTCCCGAACCTGAGGGGGAAGAAGAGAAGCTGCAATGGAGGAAGAAAGACACTAGGGCAAAGAAAGCATTGGTTGATTCCGTCAAAGATCATATTGTACCAATTATCTTCAAGTTAGATACAGCAAGAGAGATGTTTACAACCTTGGAAGAGATGTACGAAATCAACAACACCAGTCGTGCCCTTGCTCTGAAGCAACAACTTCATCATGTGAAAATGGAGAAAGGAGAATCTGTTATTACATACTTCATGAGGATTTCAGAGATAAAAGATCAGCTCTCCACTATTGGACACATGATTGATGATAAAGAACTGACTATGCTTGCTCTCAATGGTCTTCCGCTTTCATGGGAGGCATTCATCCAAGGAATCAGTGCAAGATCCGAACTCCCTAAGTTTGATCGATTGAGGATTGATTGCATTCAAGAAGAGTCAAGACTAACAGCAAGGGGGATTGGTCAAAGCTCAAAGAATGAAGAATTACAAGTTCTTACCTCTCATTCATCAAACAAAGGAAAAGGCTTTAAGAAAGGATTCTTCAAAAGGAATCGAGAAGATGGAAATGATGATGCTCCTACCTTCAAAAGAAAACGAGACATGTCCAAGATTCAATGTTTTCGTTGTGATAAGTATGGTCACTTTGCGAGGGTGTGCCCTCAACGACCTAAGCTTCAAGTTGCCACTGCAGATGTTGAAGAAGTCACTCCACAAAAGGACTCCAGTAATTATCTATTTTATTCAGCCTTGTCTAGCAATGTTTCTACGGACTCTTACACTTGGTTGATTGACAGTGGTGCTTCTAGACACATCACCGGATTCAGAAGTCACCTTTCAAACTTAATGGAAAGCAACTCTAGTGATCAAGTTGTTATTGGAGATGATGCTAGATATTCTGTAAAAGGGTTTGGAAATTCCACTCTTCACTTGGATTCTGGAATTTCTTTGGAATTGAATGATGTACTGTTCGTACCAGGGATAAAGAGGAACCTTGTTTCAATTTCAGCATTAGAAGACAAAGGTTATCAAGTTGCCTTCTCTAAAGGGAAAGTTCTTATATGGGCAAAGAACTCCAGCTTCAAATCTGCTCAAGTGATTGGAGTTAGACATGAATGTCTCTACATGCTGTGCACTCGTCCTCTTCAAGCACTTGTGCATAACAGTACCAGCATGTGTGAACTTTGGCATCGAAGATTGGCTCACATTCACTTTCGTGCTCTACCTATCATGGAGAAGATGGTCACCGGTCTTCCGAAATTCGATCAAGAACATGAAGGTACTTGCAAGGGATGTGCCCTAGGCAAGAACACAAAAGGTATGTTCCATTCCAGTGAAAGTAGATCTAAATGTATTCTTGATCTCATTCATTCTGATTTATGTGGTCCAATGTCTATTGCATCATCTAGTGGTTTCTTGTATTATATTATTTTCATTGATGATTACTCTAGAAAGACTTGGATTTATTTCTTGAGATCGAAAGAATCAGAAGAAGTATTAGTAAGATTCAGAGAATTCAAAGCGCAGATTGAAAATCTGTCTGGGAAGAAGATCAAAGTATTAAGATCTGATAATGGTGGAGAATACACTTCTGGCACCTTTCGAGATTTTTGTATTGAAGCAGGGATTAAGAGGGAGTTCAGTGTTCCCTATAATCCACAACAAAATGGTATTGCTGAAAGGAAGAATAGGTCTATTGTGGAAGCAGTGAAAGCTATGATTCATGATCAAGACTTACAAATCTCTTTTTGGGCTGAAGCATCAAGAACAGCCGTCTATGTTCAAAACAGGAGTCCCCACAGGATCTTAGAGAATAAAACTCCTGAAGAAGCATTCTCAGGCGTGAAGCCTGAAGTTAGTCATTTGAGGATCTTTGGCTGTCCAGTCTATGTTCATATTCCAAAGGAAAAGAGAACAAAGCTAGAACCTTCTGGGAAGAAAGGAATTCTTGTAGGCTACAGTGAGACATCAAAAGCTTACAGGATCTACATTCCAGGACAAAAGTCTATTGAGATTAGTAGAGACGTCACATTTGAGGAAGATGTTGCTTATAGAAAGTCCAAAGGCACTCCGATGGAGGTCGATGAAGAAGAACCTCCTCAAGATATGGAAGTTGACCATATCCCAGAGAATCTGGAGGAGGATACAGAACCTAAAGAAGATATTGATCCAGCTGAGCCTTTGGATCCTACTGATGGGCCTCTAGACATTGTGATTGGAAAGAAAAGACCCCTTTGGGCTCGCAGGACAATGCAGGAAGCAGAAAGGTTTGTAGCTCCAAGAGGAACCTTCAGAGAAAGCAAGAGACCTCACAAGTTCTCTAGCTATGTTGCCTTGATGAGTCAGATTATTGAGTCAGAACCTTCAAATGTTGAAGAAGCTTCTAGTCAACAAGTATGGAAAGATGCCATGACTGAGGAGTATCAGTCTATACTTAAGAACGATGTTTGGGATATAGTTCCTAGACCCAAAGACAAATCTGTGGTGTCTTCTAAGTGGCTCTTCAAGATCAAGCATGCAGCTGATGGGAGCATTGAGAAACACAAGGCTAGATTTGTGGCTAGAGGGTTCTCACAAAAAGAGGGAGTTGACTATGAAGAAACTTTTGCTCCTGTGGCTCGTTACACGTCTGTTAGAACCATCATTGCTATTGCCGCATCTAGAGGATGGAAGATTCACCAAATGGATGTAAAGACAGCTTTTCTGAATGGCATAATAGAAGAAGAGGTTTACATTGAGCAACCAGAAGGATTTGAGGTACATGAGAAAGAATCTCATGTCTGCAAGTTGAAGAAGGCCTTGTATGGTCTTAAACAAGCTCCTCGTGCTTGGTATGAAAGAATTGATCAGTACCTTTCAAGTTTGGGTTTCTCAAAGAATGATGCAGATTCTAATCTCTACTTCAAGGTAGTAAATGGTGAAGCATTGATTTTAGTTTTATATGTTGATGACTTGATCATTACTGGTGAAGAACATCTAATACTAAAATGCAAGAAGGAATTAGCTTCAGAGTTTGAGATGAAGAATCTAGGTCTTATGCATTACTTTCTTGGCTTAGAAGTTTGGCAAAAGCGAAATGAGATGATTCTAAGTCAAGGCAAGTATACTGTTGACATTCTCAAAAGGTTTGGTATGCTTGACTGCAAACCTATGTCTACACCCATGGAGTCTAATTTAGATAAGTTGAAAGAAGCTGCAGCTAGTTCAGAACCAGTGGATTCTACGATGTATAGACAGTTGATTGGTTCATTGATGTATCTAGTTAACACTAGACCTGATATCTGCTATGCAGTGAGTGCACTTAGCCAGTTTATGTGTGAACCAAAGCAAATACATCTTGTAGCAGCTAAACATATCCTGAGATATTTATGTGGCACAATTGGATATGGGTTGAGATATTCTTCAAATGTGGATTTGGAGCTGCATGGTTTTACTGATTCTGATTGGGCAGGATGTGTCTCAGATCGGAAGAGTACTTCTGGTTGTTGCTTCAGTTTGGGGACTGCTATGATCTCCTGGTGTAGCAGGAAACAGTCTTCAGTGGCCTTGAGTACAACTGAAGCAGAGTATATTGCAGCTTGTGTGGCAGCTCGTGAGGCAGTGTGGCTTCGTAAGCTCCTTGCAGGATTGTTTGGTCAATCAATGGAGCCTACTATCATACACTGTGATAATCAAAGCTGTGTGAAGCTTTCTGTCAATCCTGTGTTTCATGACAGAACAAAACATGTTGAGATCAAGTACCACTATATTAGAGATATGGTGCAAAGGAAAGCTATACAGTTGAGGTATATCAGCACTGAAGAGCAAACGGCAGACATTCTCACCAAGCCTCTCGCCAGGATGAAGTTTGTATACTTCCGAGAGAAACTTGGTATGGTGGAGAATGCAGCCTTGACTGAGAAAGAGTCTCAGTAATCAGTGATCCTTGTTGAGAATGCAACTCTCTGCTGAGTGAGAGTTGAGGTGCAAGCCCTTGTTAATACAATTCTCTGCTGAGAGAGAGTTGAGGTGTAAGTCCTTGATAATGCAATTCTCTGATGAGAGAGAGTTGAGGTGAAAGCCCTTGTTTCCACCCTCTGGGAGAAGCTATGGTGGATGTCATGTGTGTGACTCCATGACAACATCACGTGAGAGAATCCGTGATGAGTTTTTACCATCTATGGGAGTAGCCATAATGGTTAATATCATGTTGAGGTGATATTTTATTTTGTTTTCATTCTAACATAATGTGTCTTGTGCAGATGGAAGTTCATCCCTAGCTGAGAGGGAGTGTTGATGTTAATACAGCGTCGGTCTTCACTAAGACCCATATTAATCATGAGCCGACCTTATATTTGATTTATTTCATGTACTTATTCTGGCCGACTTTAATTGTTATTAAATATTTATCAAAGGCCGACCCAAGTGAAGAGGCGCCTAGGAGATATAAATACAAGGTCACTTCTTGGCTATGTACAACAATTCGAATAAAAACAAGTTCGCATTTTTGGCAGAGCAGAATTCGCAGTCTTAGAAGAAGTTCATACTTAATCAGCAGATCATCATCTTGTAGCAGCAGATCATCATTTTGTAGCAGCAGACCGATTTCAAGGAGAAACATATTCATTTGTATCTTTGCATCTAGGAGAGGTGCTATTATTCATTGTATCAAATTCGGCATTGTGTTGGGCCTGAGTTGTAAGCAGATTTCTGCTCTTATTCCTTCAATATATAAGAGATATATTTGCTGGGTTTTTCTCCCTCAAGAGGAGGGTTTTCCCAGGGTATCTTGTTGTGTTCATTGTCTTATGTGTTGCATTTCTTTTATTCAATTGGTTAAATTAATCTGATCTAAGAAACACTAACAGACGAAACTCCCATATATGTATGAAAGCCCAAGCGCCTTCCAACTGGTCGGCTCAGAATGAAAGTATTAAATTTAAATATTATTTTTAATAATTTAAAATTATTATGTTGTTGAAAAACACCATTTACCTGCCAATATGAGGATAGGTCCCAATCGGGGACATGACAACGATGAAAAATTAGATGAAAAACAGTTCATGCAGTCAAATCTAGAAACATTTCAAGCTAATATCATGGGCTGTGGAAATTTTATGTCTTTAACTCTTTGGTTGCTTGTTTTTGCACATGAAGTGCAAAAAGTGAAGCTCTGCAATTCAATTTTGCCATGTAGATCTCACCTCCAGATGTAGAGGGGACAGTCACCCTCCATTTCAAGCGCTTTGACCCCTGATTTCATTGCCTTTCCACAGAGAAATGCAAAAGAAAAATATGCTTTCCATGACCAGGGCATCAGCAAATCTGAATAAACCTTAAATGAAAAATTTCAGCTGTCTTGATATCGAAGGAACATATAGAATGATCTAACAAATGCTTTGTGAAGTGCAAGGAGATCCACCTTGAGGTTCAAAATATGCAATTTTCCCGTAAACAGATGATCTTTCATGTCTTTTATTTAAAATTTGTTCATAACTAATTCAATAAACAAGGGTATTCTGAAGTGCTGAAAAGCAAAAAAACTGGATAGTTGATATACCATCGATTGAGAGCTTGAGCAGTCAGTTTCATGCCAGAATGCTTTTTGGGCACTTGAGCCATGGGTGTATGCTCCCATGAAGTGCACCATGTGGACTTTGTCTCTATGTGAGGAACCTTCTCCAATGTTTTCCTTGCCCTTGCTACTGCTTGAAGGAAAGTGCTAGAATGAATTCCAAAAAGATGGCCAATGCTATTATATTTATTTAATCAACAAATAGCAAGTACAAAATGTTGGTGAGGGATTAAGTACCCATCAACTTATCCATAAAAAGGAAGCTCCTATACAACCAATGGGGGATCAACTTCCTCAAGCATCATAGGACTCAATCACATTAATGATGAGATAATTCATACCAAGTAGCTAACTATGGTCCCAAGGTGATAGGTTCAACACCCTCCTTTTGGATTGCCAGGGCCAACATAAAAAACTCTATCATAGTTTTTTTGCAGAAGGACATTCTAATGTTAATGGACTGTGCAAGCCCAAAATCATTTAAGATTAAGAACATTTTCTCTATGGGCTTCTTAGCCAGAGGCATTTTTTTTTGATCTGGCAAAGTAAACTGAGTTTTATTCCCATAGAGTTTTGCATAATCCAAGCTTACAGAAATACATTTCTTTCTGAGCTCTTTCTCCTTGTTTCTTTTGTGTATTTGCAATCATAGACATATTCTTTGGTTTGGGATGGTTATGGGCATTCAAACATTGCTTTATGAAGTGATTAGAAAACTTTTTCATTAGTGCCGATTTTTGAAATTTTTACCCTAAAGAAAAGTTGAAATTGTTTTTATGTTTGCATGGAGCCAAAATAAAGGAATAGAATAGAATCTGATTATTATGAGTGCACAAGTTTTGTCATCTTATTTTTTATCCTTAAAAATGTTATTGTTAGGTGGCTGGAGATATAATGCTTCTGATGGATTTGGCTTCCAGAGAGGGTTTGTTTCCTGAAGATGGTGATTGGAGCAACACTATTAGTTGTGTGTGTCATCTGGTGAGAACAGTTTGAATTTAGTTATTAGGTGGATTTTGTTTGAACATATACTTATTAAGGAAGCATTTGATATCAATTTAAATTTTTTTTTATGTGTTATTTGCATTTCTTAATTTTTTTAATAACATTTCAAACCAAGTATGATAATGAGTTTTAAATATTCATATCATTTTCAACCTGTTTGGGATATTTGGTTACATTCCATGGGACTCTATGTCTACACTGTTACTCTTAAACTTTTCCAAAATTTCTTTGGATATGTTTTGATAGTCAGGTTGGACCTAGTTTATTTGCTACTTGGACAATTGATCTGAATATGTTTGTCCTTCAACTATTTTGTTATTAGTTTTCCTCTTTCTTGGTTCTATGAGTTTAGTTTCTAATCTTTAAATTTGCTTTTTTATTGGGATATAGATGTTTTTTTTGTTTTCTTAGCTTTGATTTATTAAGCATTTTGGTTCTAGTTCCCAAATTCGTTTTTGCTTTTGGATTCTCTAACTTCTCCAAACACTATTTTCTTTCCTTGCATCTCTAGAATAGGTGTCTCATAGTTCTTTCCTTGGTTTTTGCGTGGATAACATCTACATGGTCCTGCTTATTCATTATATTGCCTCTGTTTATGTTGGAGATTTTGATCTGTGTTGCAGATGGCTGATAGCTTGGACTGAAGAAAACTTAAGATTATGTATTCAGATAACAGTCAACAACACTTGCAAAATCTATCTAACGATATATATAGAAATAAATGGAACAAAATGCATCCACAGATTACACAAGAAACAGATTTATGTGGGAAACCTTTGTGGGAGAGAACCCACCACAAAAAGGCATTCATAGTTATATTATTCAGAATCAATAAAGATTCAATACAAGGTTTTTTATAGAGTCTTAATCCACATCATACTTATTCTACAATTGCTTTGCTGTTTCACACTAACAATGTTCAATCCAATGTAATCCTTTTATCTTGTACAATTGTCTAACCTTGTAAGCTTCGCTCATTCACACAAAGTGATACGTATAGACATTCACAAGGAAATACCAATTGTCTAACTATCCAACCAACACGTGGAATAACAAGAGACATATAACTACATTCCAACCACAATATGATGTCAAAATAGTGCACATATCACTAAGTATGAAGTCTCCATATGGATAATCACCTTACAATGAAGTCTCCATATGGATAATCACCTTACATATGTAGCCATTGTCATACACTATGAATCAATAGTTATATCCTAACACTATTGGTATACATATTGTTTCTAGTATAGCCACCACCAGTACCTCCTTGCTTACAATGGCTCATACAAATATGATATCACTCTTGATTGCTTGTAATACCTTGTGCTATCTTCTAGAACATTATTCTGCTCTCAAATTATGTTGCATGAACTCTAGCTCTATTGCAAGTGCTCCTACATCATTGTTTATGCTTTTGACAAACAAATTTTTCATATGTGGTTGTGAGTTCACCTTCTTGATGACTTGTGGTGGCTATCACAACACCATCACATGTAAACAAACCTTATATGGTGCACCGCATTTTACTGCCACAATCAACATATATGTTGTACTGCAAAACCTGAAAACTCATTTCATTTCATTTCATTGTAATGTACTTTGTAGACAATTTCTTCCTACAAGGATTCTCTATAGGTGAATATCACCCAAGTCCCAACATTCTCCCATTTGATATTTATCATAGGAGAGTGCAATATTCAACTTGAGAAGTTAACCTCATGCTCAGGAATGGGATAGGTCCACTTCATCCCTACACCATGTGGACTCGGTATTACCTATAGGTTTTGTCAAAGAATCTTTAGTGTTTACCTGAGTATAAATTTTCTCCATCTAGATTTCCATGCTTTCAACCATCTTCATCAGAAAATGATATTAGACATCAATATGGTTGATTCTAGGATGGTAAACAACATTCTTAGCCAGATAATTGCTCTTTGTTAATCACATTTCACCACTATTTGACTTTTAAAACCAATATCGTGTAATGCCCCTTTTGAGTATTTTTTAAAACTTAACAATTTTTCATGATTCCTAACAATACAATACTTGAACAATAACAAAATACTGAACAGTAATTAAAGATCAATATTTAGCATTAAAACCGTTTGCATATCAAATGTAATATTATTGCAGCAGGCTAGATATTTACAAAATAAACAATGATATTATAACAAAGATCCATTTGCATATATTATTCAAACTACCAAAGATTAATAGTAGAAATGAAGCTCACGAAATATGCTGTGATAGGGGATTGCTCAGAAGACATGGTAGATACAAGCAACACCACAAATAATAATCGTTGTAGCTGGAATCAACACCAAAATTGTTGTTATAAATATAATAATTGCTAATATAAACTGTTGCTATAAATACCTTATAATTGCTGATACAAATTGTTGTTATAAATACTCCTTACAGTGATACAGTATAGTTTTATTATAGTGGTATTGTAGCGATGGCACTGTAGCAAACTAAAACTAGAAATAAATTGTGAACTTTTAGCTTTGCGATTCCTAAATGAAACTGCCTGAAAAGGACAAGAGGGTTTTCGTTCTCCAATCCAAATTGGAAACCAAGATAGTTTTCATCTTCCAAATTCCTACACTCCAAGGGTATTTGTTTTTAGGTGAGAAGATGGACACAAGTACTCAAGCTCTAAAAAAGGGTTTGATTTTAATAAACAATGGATCATTTCATATGAGCAATTCTCTTCCTTTTATAAGTTCCTTTTTGGCCCCTTTAATTTATATTTCTTTTTCCCTCGGAAAAATCTCTCATAAGTGTTCAAAAACACCTTTTAATAAAATATTACACAAGGCCTTATAATGTTCCATTTAGATGGTCACTTTATTAAAATAATAATAAATTTAAGTTGTCCTTTTATAATGTTTAAAATAAAGTTACTGGGACCAACTTAAAATATTATTATTAAATTATTTTTTAACTTTATCCCCTTAGTCCATAGGAAATAAAGAAATGGGTCCCCAACTAATTTAATTAGAAAAGGGGATATGACATATTGTCACTCAACCTCTTCAACCGTACTGTTTCTTGAGAAGCATGTGTTGTGGCCATATATTTTGCTTTAGTAGTGGATAGAGCAACCATTTGTCGCCTCTTGCTCATCCAACTCATTGCTCCACTAAACAAAATGAAGACATAATCTAAATCTACAAATATCTGTACACTCTCAAGTACTTGAACATTCTCGTCACATGTGGCTAGTCTTATATAGACCATTGCATAGATGAGGCTTCCTACCACACTAGCATAAGGAACATTCCTCATGTCCTCCAAATCCTTCGTAGATTTAGGACATTGTTCCAAACTCAATATTGTACCAACTGGTAGGGGTGTACTTATTGGTTTATTGTTGCATTGTAAACTTTTGCAAAATAATTTCTTCAAGATACTTCCTCTGGTTTAGCCACAATTTCTTGTTGGTCCTATCCTTGTATATCTCAATGCCAAGTATGTATCTAGCAGCTCGTAAGTCTTTCATATTGAACTTACTACATAACAGAGTTTAAAGTACTTGGTTTATTGTCTTCAATGATAAATATATTGCCAACATATAAAACAATAATCATAATGTGATCATTTACCTGTTTGAAGTATACACAATGATCAGCAACACTTCTTCCACGATCCAATCCTAGCATGTGTCGAACTTTTGGTTCCACATTCGTGGAGACTACCTTAATCCATCAAATGACCTTCTTAGCTTACAAACCAGATTCTTTTACCTTTCGCCTTGAATCCTTCTTGTTTCTTCATATATATTTCCTCCTCTAAGTCTCCATGCAAGAAAGCTGTCTTGACACCCATGCTCAATCTCCAAGTTAAGTTCTACAACTATGAATAACAACATCCTAATAGAACTCAACTTAGCAACAGGTGAAAATATTTTATTGAAGTCAATTCCTTCAATTCAATCTGAGAATATCCTTTTGCACAAAATGTGCCTTGTACTGTTGAAATGATTCATTTGCTCTGGATTTTTTCTTAATCACTCACTTGCAATCAATGGGTTTCCTATCTTTAGGCAAATCAACCAAATCCCAAAGTCTTACACTGCTTCAATGCCAACATCTCCTCCTCCATGGTATGTTTCAAAGACTTTTTCTGTTGGGAAGTGGGAGCCTCTTCCATAGAACTTGGTTCACTATCAATACTAGTTTGAGCAAAAACACATTGAAAATCAAGTGGACTATACCTGTCAGGTGATCTTCATTGTCTTGTAGACTTTCTCATTGTTACCAGTGAAGAATATATTACTGCATTTGTACCCTATTCTTCTTCAAAGTTTGCATCAAATGTGCTTGCTTCTTCTTCTCCCAAACTGTCATGTCCACTTTGTTGTTCAGTTTCAGATGCATTTTACTGCTCCTATTTTGTTTCAAAGTGCACCCCTTGTTTTCCTTTGACAGTTGTTTTTCAGTCAAGATTCTAAATTCTCTGAATGTAACATTCTTTGAGTAGAGAACCTTTAGAGTTTCTCAAATCCAAAGCTTGTAGCCTCTTAACATTCTCACCATAACCAATGGAAATACACCTTTTAGCCTTGAAATCCATCTTAGATTGTCTCTCCTTTAGCATTTGGAAAAATGCCTCATAGCCAAAGATCCACAAATATGTCACAACTAGTTTCCTGCTAATCCACATTTCAAATGGCATCTTGTTTTCTAATGTAGAAGTAGGAGACTTGTTTTTCAAGTAGTTGTACTAACTGCTTCAGCATAAAACTTTTGTCCTAGACCAATACTACTCAACATATAATCTAGAAAGGTTCTATTCAACCTCATAACCAGTTCATTCTGTCATGGTGTATATGGTGTTGCCCTTTGATTCACAATCCTAGTATGCTTATAAAGTATTTCAAACTCCTTTGAATAGAATTCACAGCCATTATCTGTTTTCTTTCCAATTTGTGTAATAACCCTAGGGTTTTTGCAATCTCTAAATCACCAGGTTAGTGTTAGAGTTCTCACAATAATTCAGATTTGTATCAGAACAGTGAATTCCAGCAAACTAACAATGTACAGAAGGAGATTTAAACTCTAAATCTGTAAGATTCCCCTCAAATTTTGTTTCAAAAACTACTATTTCTTCCACCAAATATGCAAACACGTTTCACGATTTCACAAGTTTGACAATGCAGGCATTTTGTCAAACTATTTGTAGCAGACCAATTTAGACGTGTTTCAAATTGTTTAATGCCATATGCTCGTTTTGAATTATTTTCAAGGAGGATGCCAATATTTACTTACATATAGATCGACATAGTTTATGAATTATTTCGTTAAACATATGATTGAATTTCACCAAAACAATGCATGTATATTTTCATACGTTTGCTAACATTGTACAGAGCCCACAATTCATAGACTAATATTCAGAAATTAATTAACTATAAGCTGCTGATCTGTTCATTCTTCATTCATCACTAATCGCTGATAGCTGGCTTCCAATATAAACCGCAGACCCAATGGCCTGGGTATTTAAATGAATGGCGGTGCTAGAAGCATCAAATTACTTAACTTGGATGGCAGCTAGAGTAATGTGACTATTAAAATATTAAATGTAATATCAATAGTCATCTTAGCTTTAGTTAGTTTTTAGTAACTTTAGTTACGCTTTAGTTGATTTAGCATCTTTCTAATTTCTGTTTTAGTTTGCTTTAGTTTATGATGGTTTCTTTGTAGAAACATCGTCTTGTAATTTTCTATATAAGGAGCTTTCGTCTTTTCTTGTAAAAACACAATCATGAATATCAATTATCTTTTCATGGTATCAGAGCTCAAGCTCAAATTTTTTGAAGAGAAAAATCAGAGAAGTTTTGGTTCATTTTTTTGTGAGGGTTTATTTGCAAAAATTGTGTCTGAATGTTTCTTGAAGGAATCGCAAGTTTTTGAAGGAAGTTTGTGGGTTGTTTTTTGTTGAAAATCGCGATCTCCTTTGCTGGCATTGAGGGTTTTTTCAAAAAAATCATAACGCAATTTTTTTCTTCTGCATTTTTGTCATTTTTTCTTGGTGTTACCTGCACGTGCGCGACCTGCAACTCGTCAAATTTTTGACCTTTTTTTGAAAGGCACGGCTAGGGCTTTTTGTATTTTCGTTTCTGGGTTTTTTCTTTAAAGGAATAAAAAATTGTGACTTCTTTGACGGGTTTTGAGCAGTTTCTAATGGTTTTTTGCTCATGACTTGGGTTTTCACTTGTTCGCATTCTTTCTTTGCTTTTGAAGACGCGTTTCTGGGTTTTTGCTTCTATTTGGTGGTTTTTTCTAAGTTTTTACTGACACAATTTTTTAAAAGCATGGTTTTAAAACAAATCTCAAGATTTAGATTTCTTCTTGACGGATCTCCATTTCTGCAACCTAGGGTTTGGTGGATTCGTGGCTAAAGTCTTGTGCAACTGCCTTCTTGTGTGTTCCTGATTTTTGACCTAAGGTTCAAATCATGGTGTTGTTTTGACAAAATTTATGATGGCTTTTTGAGATCATAGGTTTCTCAAGCCAGTTTTGACAGATGTTTTTTGGGAAAAATAAAAATTTTGCAAAGAGTTTTTTTTCGAAATTTTTTTCTGAATTTGTTTTTTGCTAAAGAGTTTTTTGACGATTTTTTCCTATCTAAAAAATCGTGGGTTGATGCTAGGGTTTGCAGACTAGTTTTTTGGGCAATTTTCTTTCTCAACAAAAAATCGTGCACCTAAAGATTTTAAAGAGTTTTTGAAAAATTTTCTATAAATTTTTTGCAGTTTAGAAGTTTTTTGAGGATTTTTTCTGAAAAATCTTATAGTTCATGAGTGTTGTGCTAGCTGATATCCAGAGTTTATGCCAGCTGATCATAGACTTTACCTCGTTTTTCGGGTTTTTGGAAAACGAGAGGGATGGTTGCTTTGTTCAACATCATGTTGGAAAGTACATAGAGGTTCAATGGGAAAAGTTATACTACCTGGAAGTAGATGAAGCTCACAGTTTTTGAGTGCTGGTGTCTTAATTTGATTGTTTTGCGAGAAAGGATCTGTAATTGCGTGGCGGTTATGCTTCTCTAGATATTAGTCATCGATGATATGTTTCCAGAAGACTTTTGGTAGACTTAGTTTTTTGTTTGTACAATGACCATTAAGGGAGGGTATTAAAATATTAAATGTAATATTAATGGTCATCTTAGCTTTAGTTAGTTTTTAGTAACTTTAGTTGATTTAGCATCTTTCTAATTTCTGTTTTAGTTTGCTTTAGTTTACAATAGTTTCTTTTTAGAAACATCGTCTTGTAATTTTCTATATAAGGAGCTTTCGTCTCCTCTTGTAAAAACACAATCATGAATATCAATTATCTTTTCAGTGACGTCTGCATTAGAAATAGTAGCAATTGATAGGTGGTGGCTAAAGTAAATAAGTAAGCACCAATGTTAAGGGGAGTCAACAAACTTCAATGCATATAGACCATGCCATGTCTCCTTCCAAATATTCTTTTTGCATTGGATCACTTTGTGAGGCGGTTGGTATGAATGGGTTTAGGCGTCGATATTCCCTTAGGCTATGTGGCTTTCCATCATATACAACTTCCTTTATATAGTGCAGTGTTTTCAATAGGAATGGTACGACATTGGATATTCTTTAAATACCTGGCAACAAGCTTCAATCACCCGATTATTAATAGTTCCAATGTTTGAATTTTTATCTCCAAGATAGTTGACTCTCATAATGGGTATCCATATACCTCCAAATTAAATCATAGACTTCATATCCGCCTTTTCCAAGCTGGTGGGTTACCCAACAAATGATGGTGTGGGATTTAATCATCAATCTGAGTTCTTTTATAATTCTTAGAGACTTGAGACCTCAGTATGGCGACAATGATATATAGCCCGTTCCATTAAATATTAAATATTATAGCAATCGCCCACATTTATGACTGTAAAGTATATACATTCAATTGCTACCTCCCAAGACTGCATATAATAACTAGATTTTTGTAACTTATTTTCACCAATACGTTTGGACAAACACCTTTGCAAAACCTGCAAATCTTCAAGCCCTGATATCAACCAAAATCTTTGTAATTTGTCTTTTCCCAAAAGACTTCACAAATTTCCACAAAAGATCAACTATCCATTGAAGGCCACTGCGAATCCTAAATGAATCTGCCAATCGATGCAATTGAGTTTTCGATTCGTTCAATCCACCTTGAAACCCGAGGGTTTTGGTCCTCAAACTCCTGAAAGCTGTGCTCTCAAATTTGCTCCCAATAATAAATTTTTCAAGCTCCCAATAAATTCATTTTCACCACCTTTTATACTCCACCACCTTTTAATATTTTATTATTAAATATTTTGCTCCACTAAAGTAACTTTATTTAATATTTTGAATTTTCTGCATCTATTTAATAAAGTTACTTTAATAAATAGTTAATTAATTAAACATAGATGTCCACAATATTATTTTGGAACAAATTAATATTTAATTAATTAAATTAAGCTCCATGGTGTGTCATGCTCCCACCCATGTAAGAAAAAGAAATCGCAGCAATTATAAATTCTAAGAGATTGCTGCTAAGGAATTAAATTAGCAAAAGGTCGATTAATATTAGACAAAAGAATATCATGGGCGGTGATTCCACAAAAGCATATAATTAACAATTAAAAAGTTTTAAGGCAGCACCTGGGTTTGAAGGGATGTGTCCCTTACCAAGGTAAGGATGTTAGTGAAAAGAGGTGACTTTTCCCATTAAGGTATAAAAGGGTTGAACACTTCATTTTGTGAAAGCGATCAATCAAGTCTGATTTGGAATAAGAATTGTGATTAAAAAGAGCAGCAATCTAAATATTGGAAAGTGATTGGTATGCAATGTGGTTGCATTTATTATTTATTTATTTATAATCTGTTAAAAAGCTTTAAGGTATTTATTAATTTAAATTGTTAATTCATCAAGAAATATTAGTAATTATTTATTTGATTTCCAACAAGCAATCATATTTGGAATTAGTGTGAAACGTGTGATAGGGAGATGCAGCAGTACTGGTTCCCTCATCAGGTATGCCAACCCCAAGATGGATGTGCCAATACTTGGGGCCAAGGGGCCGAATGACTCAAAGGCTATTTCGTGCCCTTGGGCTTGATTGAGGAGGACAGGCTCCTGGCGTCCTATCATGCTTCCCCACCAAATTCCTAATATGGTTGGCTGTTGGGAATAAGCTATGAAATGGACCCAAATGTATTTAGGATATGGTGTTTTCAATAGGGATTATCTATGATCATAATACTTGATGTTAATTTATTACGGTTTTCTCTAAGTTCTATTGTAATTGTGTAATTTATTTATAGAATACTCTTTGCAAATAAATTGTATTGTTGGAATTCTTTTTTTAGGCAAAAATCAGGTATATCCCCAAAAGGGGACATTACATGGTGGCTACTCGGAAATCGGGAACATTACAAAATCACACTCAATCACAGAAGCAATAAACAACAGCAATTCTTATTGTAAATTTTGTGGTATAAACTTTAGGTTTAAACATCTAGAATGACTGCCCAGAGAAAATACAATTAAAACAGTCTGATTCACATTGTGCTGAGGTAATTACAAATACACAGACCTCTATATAGTGCTGCTATAACAGTCTTGGTCTGAAAGACCTGTCAAGATGACTCAGTGAGCAAAGGGTGGCATCATAAGGTCTGTTAATGGCTGTTTGCTCCTGGAATGGTGTGCTCAAACTCTCCCATGCTCAGCCCTAGACTCTCCAAAAGCAGACTTGAAAGTTCAATAACAACTGTCTTTGAAGGCTAGGTGGCTGTGTGTTTGTCATGCCCCACCAAAGACAACAGGCCACTGACTGTGCCTGAGTTCAAAGGGTGAGAATAATCACAAAAGTAAATGAATTAAAGCCACTTCCAAAAAGACTTAAGTAAATAGTAATAGAGGTGGTGCCATTGAAGGAGAGGCTAGCATAAAATAATTTAATTAAGATTAAATTAAAAGCTTATGGCAGCGATTAGATTAGAAGGGGTGTGATTCCTTCCAATGTGAAAGGTTTTGAATCCCTCATATGTGATATATAAAGGGAGGATCATTTCATTGTGAAGAGGGAATCAATTAGCCAACAAACAATTAATCATTCAAGCATTTACTCATCAATCCATCAAGAAATATCAATCAGCAAAGATCAATCAAGGAAACAACAATAAATCTATCAATACATCAATCAATCAGTCTTGAATTTGAGGAAGTGTCTTGCAAATAGGGAGGACGGAAACCCTTCCAAGTTCACGAGAGATTAAGAATGGAAACCCTTATTTCTCTTACCAAGTTTGGATGAGAACCCAAATCTTGATCAAGGAGGATGAAAACCCTCCAAGGTGGACTAAGAGTTTTAAGGACGAAAACCCTTGAATACTCTTTGCAAGTTAAGGACAAAAATCCTTGATATTGCCTCTACTAAGTTAGGGACGAACGAAAACCTCTGATTCAGATTTGAAAGCATTTCCAAAGAATTCAAGCTATGATTGATTTTCAAAATTATGCTATGACTTATTGATCTGAATATTATAATAAATTCATAATTTTTGACAAAGCTATTATCATTTTGAGTAAGGATTATTGTTTTAAGGCAAAAATCAGGAATATCCTAAAAAGGGACATTACAATTGGTATCAGAGCATAGATCCTGCCAGCCTGTGGATCTAAAATTAGTATATGCAATTGAGCCTAAGAGCTCAACGAGCCTTGGAAAGAGAAAGGAAAAAACTAGAGGCAACTAGCAACCAAACTAAAAGTAGAGGAAAGAATAAAATGGGAGATCATGAGGTAGATCAAGAGAATAAATTTAAGGCTTTTATGCAGTGACAAGAACAAACAACACAATTCTCCAAACACTCCAAACTATGAATAATACAATCAGTTCTCTTAAGCCTACACAAACCAATGGGAGAGATGTTAATTCAAACCATTCCAAAAATAGTAGTAGAAATCCATTGAGATCACCACCTAGAGTAACACGACCTACTTTCTTACCTAGAGATGAGCAGTCATGAGAAGAACCAAACATGGCAGCAAATGACTTTGATCAATGAATAGATGCATACTCAAGACTTGATCCAGCCTTTAGAAGACAAATTTCATTTAGAGAATATTATAATGCAAGACCTGTCAATGATGACTCAGTCAACAAAAGGTAGCGTCATAGGGTCTGTTATGGTTGTATGCTCTTGGAATGGTGTGCTCAAGCTCTCCCATGCTTAGCACTGGACTCTCCAACAACAGACTTGAAAGTTCAATAACAACTGTCTTTGAAGGCTAGGTGACTGTGTGTTCCAGATCTCGTAACTCTAGAAATAGGTCTGTGCAGGGTAAAAGGAGGACAATTTAAACCTCAAAAATCAGCTTGCTGGGTCTTGTTTATGAATTTACAGCAAGTAAAGAGACCAAGTAAGACTCTAGATCAAGGTTTTCATCCTGACTTGAGTTGGTAGCCAGGATTTTTGTCCCAACTGACCAACTTGAGTAGAGAACTCAAAAATCATACCAAATCTCCATAATCTAGGTGCCCGGCAATCAAAATGAAATATATAGCTGGTTGCTAGGACCCATAAATAGGCTGACCTGCAATTTGAACTCATTTTTATTTTATTTATTTATTTAAAATAGAGGTCGGCCCAAAACTAGGTGCCAAAATTAAATTTCAAATATTTTATTTTTTAAATATATATTAAATTTTTAAAAAGACACCTTTTTCTCTCTGCTGGCCGATCCAGCTAGAGAGGGGAGATGATAGTTTGATTCTAAACAAGAGCCATAAACTCCGTAAACTTGAGAAACACCTCAGACCTTCTCCTAAACAAATATACCCAAGACTACCTAGAATAATCATTAGCAAATGATACATAGTATAGAGACTTACCAATGGAATGGATATCGACAGGACCAAACACATCATTGTGTATCACCTCCAAAATCTACTTTTCTCTAGTGCTTCTAGAGTTAAAACACACTCTATTTTTTTTCCCTAGACACAATGCTCACAAAAGTCAATATCAATAGAACAATCAACAAGACCATTTACCATATCTTTACTTACCAAGGCTTTTAGACCCTTTTCACTCAGGTGACTCAACCTGAGATGCCACAACCCTGATATAGTTGTAGTTACATTAGCACAACTAGATAACACTGATGCATCAGCTGATACAAAATACCTATACAAAATACCAGCCTGTACTCCTTTAGCAATCACCAAATTACCTCTTACCAACTTGCAACCTCTACCTTCAAATGTGACATGTATTCTTGAGTCAACCATTTTGGACACATACATAAGGTTTCTAGCCAAACTTGGATTTGCAAAACATCTGGGATAGTCCTTACTCTACCATCCATGTGGCAACCTTCACCATTCCTTGACCAACTATCTTAAAGGAGTTGTTATCATCAAGGAAAAATTTTCCTTCATTACACTTGGTGTAATTAGAGCACAACTCTCTATGTGTTGTCATTAAACAAAAATGATCACCAATAACATTAGTAGAAATAAATACGTCACTACTATATTCAACATTGTCAAAGGGTCTGTCAGAAGAATCATCCTTCTTTGTGGACTTGCAATATTTCTTTATGTGACCTCTCTTGCCCCAATTCTAGCATTTTATTTTAGATTTACTCAAAGATTTAGACTTGTTCATACCTTTAGAATTCTCATGTCCATCCTGCTTATGTTTCTTCTCCTTAGACTTTCCTCTAACAACTAGGGCATCAAAAAGATTACCATCCATGTATAGTTTCATGATTTGCTCACTTAACAAAATGAAAGTTTTAGTGACACAACACTACTACCGATAGACATTATCTGGTTTTCTATGAATTTGGTAAGGAACAAAGTTGTACAATATACTTGTCCTCTTCATCCATCTCGACTTCTATTAACACAAGTTGACTTAAAATCATATTACAGAAATTTAAGTGATCAGTTATTGAGTCTGCCTCCCTCATTTTTAAATAATATAACTTCTTTTTAAAAACAAGTTTATTAACTAGACTCTTAGATTAATATAACCTACCTATCTATTTCCACAATGAATTTGCAATTTACTCCTCAAACTTTTTCATTAACACAAAATCTAACAGACATAACCAGATAGTACTTCTTGCTTTCTTATCAAATTTAACCCAATCTTTGCGAGACATACATGAGGTTTTGGTTGAAGAAGACATTGCAACTTGCTGATCTCTTTGCACTTGAAGATCCTCCATGTTCAATTTCCACAGTTTGAATATTTGTCCATTGATTCTTTCAATTTCAGACCTTGATGTGCTAGCCATAAATTTAACACTAATTTGCTTTCTTATAGATCCTTTCAAAGTCATCTTTTGTGTCTAGTTATACATGAATTGTAACAAACCAATTGTTGTAGGGTTTATATATGTGTTTGCTACTCTTTTTTTGCTCCTATATAACACTCAGCATTTGTTCATAGTTCATACGTTCCAAAACCAATTTCCTTTTTTGATTTGATTACTTGTCGTTATATGACAAGGTAGTTTTTCCAGCTTGTTTGGGGTGATTCATAGTTGAACTTCAGAATGGGTTTATTTATAAATTATATACTTTTAATGGAGCTGCCAGCCAGGCAATCTAAATGGAACTACGGACAGATTTTGTGACAATTGTCCTATTCTACTGTGAGTTTCCAGGATGGGGATAGTGGTGGTGCATTTTAGGGACAACGAAATTTTTTCTCCTGAATTTTGGGAATGGCCGGAAAAGTGCAGGGTGGTGAATTTTTTTATATGTAATGTAAGAAAATTATAAACAAACATATTTAGTAGCTTTTTATTTGTATAATTAAACTGTTAAACATCATTAAACATTCCAAAGGGCTGAAGTTCCAATAGCAATACACACCATGACATTTGAAAATTGATCAATGAACATTCAACATTGACTTTTGAATATTGAAATCCAAAATTGCATGAAATCCTGAAATATGAATGTGAATTTGTAATAATGAATACCCAATTTTTTATTTTATCAATGATCATGAAAATATAGCCTTGGCAGCTTAGTGGTTTGACTGCTCTTTTTGTAATTGTGTGGTTCCATTCCACCTGTCTTTTATGTGAATTGTATATTATATCTTTGATATTTAAATGTAAAAGTATAGCACTCTTCATTGTAAAAAAAATAAATGTTTGAAAATGCCCTTTTTTAATTCATTTTATTTTAAGCAGTGGTTGATGTGAGTGATATCTCAGGCATGTGCTAGACTGATCGGGGGTGTTTCTTGGTGTCTTGGGAATGTTGAGACTTCCTCAAGTACCCTAAAAATTAGGATATGTCCAAGGAATGCCAAAAACAATCCTAAAACATCCTTGGAACATTAAAAAATGGGGCTAGAAGGGAGGAGGGGAAATGACAAGTTGATGTCCCCAAAACGTTTGGGTGGCCATAGAGGGTAGAGGATGCATTCTCATGGAACACTACTGAATTATCCTCTATAAAAAATAGTGTTCTATCATTCTTGTAGCATGTATTTTTTGTTATATTTAATAACACTTCCATTCTTTTTTTCCTTTGTTAATGGATCCCTATATGTGTCCTGGGGTATTCAGAAAAGGTTTTATGCTATCATCACTGGTTCCTATGTTTAATTGGTTACCTTTTTATAAAATAGTTTCCTTAGCTTTTAGGTACGATGTAGAAAAGCTTGCAGTAAGATAACCTACACTTGAATAGAAAACATTGTGTTTGTTGATGGATATCTTAGTTTTTAAAAGCAATGGTATGTGTATTATTAAGGCACATGTATAAAAAGTAACAAAGTAATAGGGCACTTGTATGAAGCGTAACAGAATAAGATGGTATGGCAACACGAAAGAAGTATATGGATGAGTGTGGTAAAAGCTGGAAGTTCATGGAATTTTGATTGTGGATATTCTTGAAGGTTTAGATCATCTGCAAAATTATTTGCTGAAATAGTCCTTTAGTTATTTTCAGGTTCATTGTCTACCATGAGATTTAGGGGAGGTATCATTGTCTATTTAGAAACTCAGGTGGCTCTCTATCTGCCTTCTTCCACTATCTTGATCAAGATGTTTGGCTGTCTTCATTTGAGAGGTTGTCACTTTCAGGCATAGGACATTAGAGGGAAGCCTTACAGCTTATTGGCACTAGTTGTTCCTTGGATGCTGCTGATTTGCATATAGGGTGAGATGGAGCAGTGAGATTACACTTATCCTTGCATACAACCACTAGGGTACTCTGTCCCTTTTACTCTCATTCTAGGTATTGAGAATTTACTTTATTCAGCCTCAGGGCCTTTTTAATTCCTCTGGCCTGAATTCAGAATTGTGAGAGTAGGGACATGTTATGCGTTTCTTCTCTTCCACTGGAAGTTCCATGGTGTTGTGTGTTAGGAGAAGTTTTGTGGGGAATAACTTGTTTTTTCCCAAGATTCTTTAGTTGGGCCCTATTAGCCCTAGCCATTATGTGATCAATAGTATCAAGTCTTGCATTGGCAGTTTTGCAGTGGCCAACATGATGATGGTGTTTCTTCTGGTACAAGCCTTGCTTCAGACATGGCACCACTATTTTCCATTCTTGGTCACACTTTTGAGCTTCCTCAATTCCATGTCTCATTACTTCATTGAGGGGTCCTTCCATAGATAACTGTACTTAGACATTATGCTTCAAAGGTTTTACTTTTAACCACTTTTGATTTACACTCTTGCATTTTTCCTTTTCCTTTTCTGTTCTTGTGTTTAGTTACTTTTCTTACCCTTGCTCTTTTCAGTTGTAATTCTTTGTACTTTGGAGTCCCATTGACTTTGTATATTTGTGGGCATTAATATATATTTTTCTTTCCTTATTTCTTTCTTCAGACTCCTTATAAGTTATACATTTGAGGGAAGATCGATTGTTCATGAATGCATGGAAAATGTAATTGCAAATTAAATGTATGACTACAATAGTTGTACTCATATATGCTTATCTTCTGTAGATAGTTATTTTCTCATGCATGCTCACCATCAAGCTGCTAATCCTTTGTTCTCTAGTTTCTTGACCTAAGCAGCCGGTCACAACTTGAGTTAAAAGCATCATCCTTTATTACTGTGGTCAACTTTCTTCGGAGGATTATGGATAGATCTTTCTGTGAAATACCCGGGAAAGCTAGATTTGTTCAGAAAAATGATATTAGTTATGGGTGCAGAAGTGAAATGGCAGTGGAGGCATTGCAAGTCCTTTTGTGAGTTTTCCTTTGCTATGATGTGCTTGTTCTAGGTTTTGGTTATTGTAGCTCATATCTTGTATTTCTTATGTATTGAGAAGAGTTTGTAGTGTGTACAAAATACATTAACTGCTTGTTTAGAGTTTATTGTTCTTTGTTGTTAGTCCAATAATTGTTTTTCATGCAGGCATTTTACACATGAAAATGGAGGGAATATGTCTTTGCAGGATGTTGATTTGACTGTGGATTTTATTCTACACCTCATATCTTGTCATAATCTTAACACATCATCCATTTCATGTACAAGTGTTAAAACAACACATGCTACCAAAAACCGTTCTCAGATCTTGGATAATGAAAATGAGATCCAGACATTAGCTTTTGTTGCCTTGGGCAACATTTTTGCTCGTGCTGGGTCTGCAGTATCCAAAGACACATGGAAAGCAACAGTTGAGGTATGGGATAGTTGTCAATGTTCACCATGAAATATTATATTTTACATGCAACTGCTTCAATAACTAATACTGTTTGGGTGTAGGCCCTGAGGAAGGTAATGGATTTCACAGCATCCAAGTCTGAGTTGGAAGAAGACAAGGCTATGTCCAGGTAAACTTACATGTTTTTAACTTTTGAAATGGATTCCTGAAGAAGATTGACTGTTCCATGATTATATTCTAAGCATTGTGTGTCTAATCGGTCCACAGGTACTATGCTGCTTTTCTTCATTGCCTGCAGTTGGTGTTGTCTGACCCTAAAGGCTCCCTTGCAGAGCATGTAAGACACTTGAAGGAACGGTTTAAATTTTTAGCATCTGATCAGACCATTCTGGCAATCAATATTTTTTTTTGTCTGGGAATTTCCCCTGGTTTCTCAACTCCATGTATATGTTATGTACTCTGACAGGTCCCAGGATTTGTGGCAGCATTGCAGATGTTTTTTACTTATGGGTTGATGAGTAATCTTTCTGGACTTCCTCTTTGCAATCATATTAAGAGCACATGTACAAAAAAATTAGATACAAGCACCACTATAGATGGGTTAGCTTTGAAAAAGATTAGTTCTGGTCCATATCGTCCACCTCATTTGCGTGGTAGAACACGGCCAACAACGCATCAAATAACAACAGATAATCTGACCACTCCATCTTTGCAGCCTGAAGCTTCTGGTGTTTGGACCTTTTCTTCAGATTCAGAGCTTAGTGATACAGATGGATCTTTAAGGGATGGAGACCGCTTCAAAAGTTCAAAAGCCAGAACAGCTGCCATTTTGTGCATACAGGTATTAAGAATTTGATTTCTTGAATTCAATTCTATTATAAACTTTTACCATCAATGTATTAAAAAAGGGCTTGCTACAAGAAATTGGACTGGAATGTAAGAACCCTAGGTTTTACTTTCAATTAGAAATTTAGAACAGATCAGATGTAATGTAATCTCAGAGCAGCAGACGGTATGTATGTGATAGCATTGTGAACTGTAACTAAAACTTAATCAACAAACAATGAAAACTCAGGAACTTCTTAAAATAACCAGCAGCAATAATAATCAATTCAAGTTTTATCAAAGGTCTGAGCATGAATGTACAGTAAAATTCTGTGTATGACAGATCTGTGGACTTTGACTTATTCACTCTCAGAAACCCTTACACTGCTGTTACTCTTTCTTCCCTTGATTTTCTGTTCAAAATGAATGGTATAGGCTGTGATCAGACAATCGTTCTTCAGCAAACAGCGGGCAGACATTCAGTAATACATTCCTTCTACACTGTGCCAAAAGACCCGATCAGATCTGAGACATCTTTTAAATGGTGCAATCTACCCTGGATAACCTGCAATCAGCTCTAAATCACTCTTCACAGATGTGGCGCTTAGATCCAGCTGCAATAAGGTTTTCGGCCTACAAAATGAAAAATTGCTTGGAATCTTCCTGCGGCTAGGGTTTGGAAACGATATTATTTGATGCGCCAACACAAGAGTATTTCTGCTCATAAACTCCCAGACCTGCAAATTAAAATAGGATGATAAATCTGAAAGAAGATGAATTTAGTGGAGATTAATGAAGGGTTAGGGTTTCCGTAGAGATTAGGAGAGGTTTTCCTTGGGCAGGGTAAGTATGCAATTCAGATCTTGAAATGATTTTGGATGGAGGATTGCAGACCTTTGGTCACACCTATGATCACTAAGCTGAAGTGTGTGACATCTTTAGACTAAGAGGTGATTGCTCCCATGTTGTACAGGTAGCTGATATGTTTCTTGATGCATTTGGTTAAAGTTAGACCAAATATATGTTTTGCAGTGAACACCTTGAGTAAGCTCATGGTGGAGCCTAGGCAGGAGCATTGGGTAGCAGCAAAACATGTGCTCAAATTTTTGAAGGAAATAGTGGAGTATGGTCTAAGATATCTTGGAAATGGTGAAGTGAAGTTGTAGGGATATACAAACTTTGATTGGGTATGTAGTGCAGTAGATAGGAAGAGCACCTCATGATGTTGTTTAGCTTGGGTTTAGGAATGGTAACTTGATTCAGCAGGAAACAAGCTTTAGTGGGACTAAGCATAGTAGAGGTACAGTAAATGGCAGCTAGGACTATTAGTTGTGATGCCATTTGGCTTTGCAAGTTACTTGTAGGGTTATTTGATTAGGAGTTGGATCCCATGGTCATTTATTGTGATCATCAAAGTTGTGTGAAACTTGATGAGCACACAATTATACTAAGAGGGGCGGGGGAGGCAGGGGAGGTGAATCAGTATAATACAATCTTTTACTTTTTCAAATTAGCAACCACAATAATATCAATAGCACAATATCATTCACATAAGAATCTAAGATCTAATAATTATGTAACACAAGAGGAACACACAATTTACGTCGGAACTCTTATAGGAGAAAACCATGGAAAAATATTGCTTATATGAAACTTCTTACAATCTTTGTAGGCACCAATCTATAGAAGACACCAATACACTCTTATAAAATTTGTGAGCACCAACCCACTGGAGACACCACTCCCCACTTGTAGAACTTGTAGGCACCAACCCATTGGAAACACCAATCCCTACAACTGAGCACCATCTCAGAAAAAGACACCAATCTCTTTGATTGAGGCACCAACCTTGTCAATATGGGGCACCGACCTCTCCAATAAAATCTTGTCTTTTTGAGGATAAATCTTCTTTATAAATAGCCTTTAATGATCTCTTTTTATATTTTCCTCCTCATTTATATCTACATATACATCTCTTTTACATCTGCATATATTCTTCTTACAAATCTGCCATGAGTCCTTCTTACAAATCTGCCTTCAGCCTTTCTTTAATGATCTTCTTTTTATCTTCTCATTTGCTGATTTGCAGGTGTTATTCTGATACAAACTCTTATTCCTCACACACCTTCCTCTTATTTATCTTCACATTTCACACTTCTCACTTCTACTTGCAATTATTTTTAGAATTTTATATCTTCATAAGCTAGTGAAATGATGCATCTCTTAGAATAGATGTCTTTTCATATATATATTATTTCTTTAATGGCCATAGCTCTTCAACATGTCAGTTGACTATTTTTAACCAAATCTTCAATTAATATTCATTCACTTCATTCTTCTATATTCCTCTTATTTACTTCATGCTACATATTATAATTCCATACACTTCTTCTTTGAATGATAAAACCTTCTCTCTTTTATTCCTCACTCACTCTTGAATGATAAAACTTTCACACACACTTCATCTCATGGAATGACTTCTCTTATATATCTTGTCTCATCATGAGGCACAACCCTTCACCGTACCCTTGTGACTCTTGGTTAAAACTAATCTTTATTTAATTAATTAATTTCTTTATTATTACACACACTTCTCTTTTCTACTCATCTTCTTATTTAATCTTCTCACATCTCACACACATTCTTCGCTTGACTAATAGATCTTCCTATCTATTCCACACACACATCTCTCTCTTACTTTTGGTATACTCTATTTATATCTTTACATCTCAATGAAGAGTTGCATCTCTTTGAAAAGAGATAACTCTTTAAAGGATATGTTTTTTTGTTAAGACTAATTGCTGCCTTTGAACACTTTTTCTTTCTTCTTTTTTATTTCTCCTTAATGGCTGCCTTTGAATGATCTTCTATTATTTTCTTCCTTCAAATATGCTTGTGCTTGTATAATGACACAAACGAATAACTAACCTCTGCTATATCATTGAATTGACAATTCCATTTGTCAATCAATCAATCCGAATTGACATTTAATCTCATTGCCAGGAAACACACACTTTCACACATTAAATCAATTCATCAATTCACCGTTTCAAAACTGAATTTTAATTTCAACTATCATAGTGGTAATTTTACTTTCTCTGACATAGAACAATTTACATTTACCATTAAATGGTTTGCTCTTGTTTTGATCTCAGACTACATATATTTCTTATTCTGTTCATTATTGCTCGGCCCTGCCTTCTATCATTTCCTTATGGCTGCATCGTTTATCTTTTATCTATGCTGCTTCTCTCCCTATGCACGACCCTTTCACAGCCTAATTACTTCTCTGCATACAAAGTCATCTTCTTTATATGCCAGGAAACACACACTTTCACACATTAAATCAATTCATCAATTCACCGTTTCAAAACTGAATTTTAATTTCAACTATCATAGTGGTAATTTTACTTTCTCTGACATAGAACAATTTACATTTACCATTAAATGGTTTGCTCTTGTTTTGATCTCAGACTACATATATTTCTTATTCTGTTCATTATTGCTCGGCCCTGCCTTCTATCATTTCCTTATGGCTGCATCGTTTATCTTTTATCTATGCTGCTTCTCTCCCTATGCACGACCCTTTCACAGCCTAATTACTTCTCTGCATACAAAGTCATCTTCTTTATATGCCACGGCCTCTGTTCATGATTTCAATCTGCCAGCGTATATGTTATTGGGTTTACTGCTCTCTTCCATAGTTGACCCATCTCTTTCTACATTCCTTCTTGCATTAGCTCCCTTCAAGTCTGCTCTGTTGTGTGTCTTTCATTAACTCTCCAGGTGCCTCTTTTCTCCCATGCAGCCCCTTATCTGTCTGGTTTTTTATATTTTAAGATGCCATAAAGAATGGCGCGCCTCTTGCATGCTTGGGGACTCTCCCTTTACCCAAATCTGCTATCTATTTGAAAATGAGGCTTGACTCCCCTTATTCGCAGCCTCCTCTACCTCATGCTGGCCGTCACTTCCTCCCTATTTCCCCCTGCAATGTATATCTGTCGTCTTTTGTTCTCTTTGACGGCCTATTTCAATGCTGCGACCTCTCCTTTCATCTTCCCAGGTGCCCCTTAACATTCATCGCATCATTTTCCTTTTCTTTGTTTTTGAAAACTCTCTTCTCCTTCTTCCACACCCTCGTAAAAACTTGAATAACAATTCGCATGATTTTATATAAATCAAATTCTCATTTAATCACACAGAGAAACTGATCAATAAGCGGAATGCACATATACTTGATTTCTTTTTCATAGTTGACCTCCAAGGCTCATGAAGTTATAGACAATGAGCATTCAAATGCCGTTTGCCAATCGATGACAAAACATTATTCAACTTTTCCACAATCGACCACCAAAACCAAGTTGAACAACATTTTAGAAATGAAAACCAAACTAAACCAAATAAAAATCTTTTTGGGTGATGCCGATTGCGCACTTACCCGGATGCTCCTGCATCATATAATGTGTCTTCTTGTTCTCCACACTTCCTTCTACAATTCTTTCTCTTTTTATATCTTCTTGCCTCTATGATGGGAGACATTTGTTAACAAAGAGACACAAACTTCATTAACCATTTAAAGCCTTTGAAAACAAATCACACCTCTTCACTAAATGATGTATTCTTAATGAGTTTGTTCCACATTACCTTTGAGATATTTTCTATTACGCTCTTCTGATCTTTGGCCTTTGACATCACTAACAATAGTCTCGTTCATTTGCTTTACATCAATAACAATATTCTAACAATCTCTCATACTCCATTGACATCAATGACAATCAATTCCAACAAAACTCTTTGAGAATCAAATGTTTCATTACAGGTCCAAGCACGTAGAGATCAAATATCACTTCATCAGAAATAGGGTACAAAAGGGAGCAGTGAAGCTCTTTTCATCTCCACCAATCAACAAGTAGCTAATATTCTGACCAAGCCCCTAGCAAAAGGGAAGTTCGAAATATTTAGAAACAAACTTGGATTGGCGTAGAATTCCTTCCTCGCTAAAAGGAATTGTTGAGTTTTTAGCTTAGATAGGAGTTTTCGCGTGGGTTTAGTGTGAACATGTAGGGGAAAAGTTCAAGTGGTTCGAGTTAATGTATTTTTCATTTCACTTTAGTGACTAAAGTGAAAGTATTTTGTTTAGCTAAGTAAGTCTAAATAAAGTGTAGATATTTTTTCCATCTCATGCTTATAAGTGAAGTGATAAGGATGCTTTTGTAAGTAAAGCTGATTTTTGGAAGATTAGATTTTTAGCTGAAACAGCATAAAGATAGGAGCAAGATAGAATAAGCAATTCATTCACATTGTCTTTTGAAAGACAAAATGATTAAAGTTTTCGTGCAACTATGAGTTATATAAGTTGTGGAGGTTTCCTTGTACATTTTTTGAAGGAAATAAGAAAAGGTTGAGTTAATTATTTTTGTATGCTTCCATTTTTTTTTAAGATTTCATTATTGTGTGATTGATTCAATGTTTCTAACATTAGCAAATTAGTCACTTGGTATTTTGAATAATTTCGTCAATTTTTGCTGATTTGTTTTGAACAATATTCTAAAACTCACAGAAATCAATAGTGCTTGTGAATTAAGAGAGGGTTAATTAACTCACCCATTTACTTGCGGGTGAGTTTCAATGAGTTACAGGCCAGAACTTGTTGAGAGTACTTGTGTGCACTCACCAAGTTATGCTGAAGACTTGTCTGACACCGAGTTTTGCTGGATCGCCAATGCTGAGTCAATTTTGGTCTGCCGAATTTGCCAAGTTGCAAGTTTTCAAACTTTGATTTTGAGGAAAAAACAACCTATCTTGCAGAAGGTTATGCTCCAAGCAAAGAATCTAACTAAAGTGATTCTTGTACCCATAGCAACAAAAATATTATGGGGAAAAAATTGGCAAACCAAAAGTTCAAGATTGGGAGAAACTCAGATTTTTAAAAAAATGTAAAAAATTGTAGAATAAGAGACAAAATATGTTTTTTTAATTAATTGAAAGGCATTTCCATAGCAATAGAGTTATAGAGAGCAAATAAAATAGAGAGTTTAACTAATAAATCATAGAAAATAGATTTTGTTGTTTATATTCATATCGCTGATTACATTGCATTCCACATCTTTCAAAGCATTAGTTCACAATGCATAACTGATAGATGACAAAATTTCAATTACAATATAGTTTGTACAAAGGCAACCTATAAACTGAATACAAAGTTCCAAAAAATCAATATAGTTGCTGCTATAAATAGAGCTATGCTAGAGGGATGCAGGTCCTGATGATGAAACTCCTGGAGCTTTGCCTCTCCTAAGTCATTTAGTCAAATGAGTATCAAAGTTGGACTCCGCTAGGATCTCAAAATCCTCAGCCTCAAGAAATTCATCACTAACAATCCACTCATTGTCTGGATCAAAAATTGCCTCAAAGAAATGTGGTCTCATGGTGATGGAATGCCATGACAATCAATAACAACCACATTTCTTTGAGGCAATTTTTCAACCAGTTCACTGCCTTGTCTATGCTACCACATTTTTCATACATGTCTACCAAAGCATTTTATCAAACAGTTCACTGCCTTGCTGCTATGGCTAAAAGCCTAAAACAAGTGCTTTCAAACAAGCTATGGATGCTTGGAAAAAATCTATCAAAGCATAATAGTAAACAACAAGCTATGGTCTCATGGTTTTTTTTCATGCGAAAATCAGTGTAATTTTATTCACATTTTTTTGCAGGTTTTAATTTTTAAACGCATTATTTTTGGCAATTTTGCAGTTTGAAATGGGAAAAAATCGTTTACCAAAAAGTCAGATTTTTTCAAAAAATTAGGGAAAAAATCGTCTAGCCTGCAAATTTTTAAAAAATCGAGATTAATCGGGTTTTTTTTCAGATTTCTGTTACTATGCTTTTACCATTACGAAGTAATTTTTGAGAGCTTTCCAAAATTGCGATACAGAATATCTAAGCAATATCAAGGGAGGTTTGGTCATGTAAAGTAGACTCTGTAAGTCTTTTTTCCGCAATTATTTTGATACGAAATTTTATTTTTGTTGTATTGCTTTAGGAGGTGTTGTGTAATGAAATAACTTGCACAATAGAAGAATATGATAGAAAATATGCTGCGAATATTGAATATTAACTGAGAATGGCAAGTCACTTCGAGGGGGCAAACCTCCAAATATTTCCAATGAGAACACAATTCACAATATGATAATGAAATAAGACTTACTACCTCCTATATATACCTCTTTATGCCTAGGATATCACCTAGGCTGATTTAGATAGCCTTATATAAGCCTAAGGCCGACCTAAATAACTAAATAACAATATAATAATGATAATATGACTTAATTAAGAGTTAAGATAGCTACAAGCTGACTACTCATAACCCGATATACACCAATATTAAGGGTGTAGCATGCTCCCCCTCTTCAAAGAAGCATTACTTTCAATGCTAATCAAGTGTGGATTCTCCTGAATGAACTCCTTGTCCTCCCATGTGGCATCTTCAACTAGTAAATTCTTCCATTGGATGAGATACTTAGTGAAAGTTCTATTCCTCAGCTTCTTCGTGCGTGTTTGACGAATGCACTCTGGTTCCAAAATGATTCTTCCTTCTTCATTGAGCTCTAGTAGTATTGTTTGAGTTGGAATATTATGCCCAATTACCTTCAAACAAGAAACATGAAAAACTAGATATATCTTTGTTGTTGGTGGCAACTCTAGCTTGTAGGCAACACTACCAATCTTTTGCATGATTTGGTATGGGCCATAATACGTTGGAGACAAATTATTATTCTTTTTCTGTTGCTTCAGTGAGATTTTCTTATAAGGCTGCAATCTCAAGAAAACCCAATCCCCAACTTCAAAACTTCTTTCACTACGATGTTGGTCTGCCTGCTGCTTCATTTGATTTTGTGCCATGGCTAAATTCTCCTTGAGTCTTGAAAGTCCCTGTTGTTGATAAAGCAAGTGGTCCTCTACTGCTTGAACTCTTGGTGACATCTTCAATGATGATGTGATGGAAGGAGGATGATATCCATAGAGTGCCAAAAATGTCTAAAAATGGAGACATTTTTGATGAGCTATGAAAAGAAGTGTTATACCACCATTCTACTAGTGGTAGCTAATCTACCCATTGAGAGTGTTTCTTTGAAGTGAAACAACGTAGATATCCTTCCAAACACTTATTAACAACCTTAGTTTGCCCATTTGATTGAGGGGGGTATGAAGAGCTATGAGCCAATTGAGTACCCAAACATGAGAATAAATCTTTTCAAAAGTGACTAGTGAAGATAGGATCATAGTCACTGACAATGACCTTAGGTGTATCATGTAGCTTTTGTATATTCTCCAAAAAAGCTTTTGCCATTGCACTTGCTGTAAAAAGAGGTGATAATGCAATGAAATGTTATTTAGTGAGGTGATCAACTACTACCATGATGCCATTATAACCTTTAGATTTGGGAAGCCCTATGATGAAGTCCATGGATAACTCTTCCCAACGTTGGCTAGGAATAGATAAGGGTTGCAAGAGACCTGGTGTCTTAATTGTCTCCCCTTTATTCCTTTGACAAACCAAACATTCAGCCACAAATTTTTGAACATCACCTTTTAGCATAGTTGCCGCGAGACTGGTACTGGTACTGGTACGAGAGACTGGTACCGGTATTGGTACAACTTTTTTTTTGAAAATAGGAGATGGGGGTACTTGGAGATGCCATTTTTTTTAATATTATAAATAAAAATTAAAAATATAAAAAATTTAATAATTTATAGAAAATATGATGACATTGAACTTTCAAAACAAGAGCAGCTTTAAAGTTTAACAATGAACATTAACTTTAAATACACAAATGTCATTGCATCAAAGAGTCAAAGAGTTCATACTTCATATTTCATAATCATAGTTCACAATTTGATTTGACATTTGCATATTTGATATTTAATATTCGATTACATAATGAAATTCAGAAATATTGATATTTTGATAGGCTCATACACAAACAAAAAACAAAAATCAGAAATCTATCATCTACACCAAATCATGATCATCCATGTCAAGGTCCTCAGTTATGATGCTCTCCAAATACTCATCACTCTCTAACTCAGGTTCCTTAGTTGGTAGTAGAATTGGGGGTAAATCACTAAGGCCATCTTACCCGGTGGTGGCGGCTAGAACTCTAGTGTGGCCTTCCTCAGACGTCAACGCAAGTAGCAATGAGCAATGTTATCGCCTAAACCGTGGTTGGGAGTCTTAGTCATGCCAAACAAACACTATACATTATGCTTTAATTTTGAAAGTTTCAAATGTTATAAAGTTTTTTAGGTTTTTTTTGCAGGAGACATCATTTTTTGCAATGGGAGATGATAGGGTACTCGGGAAACTCCAGAGTAAGTCTCTAGGCTACAATAGGCGTCTCTAGAGACGTCTCTGATACCGGAGACGCATCTCTCGGTAACTATGCCTTTTAGCCCTTCCCAAAAAAAATCTTGCTTGACCCAATGATATGTCTTCAAAAATCCTGAATGACCACCAACTGGAGACTCATGCAATTCAGTGAGAATCTTGTGTTTAAGAGTGAAATTCTTGCGGAGATACAAACGTTCTTTATACCAAAGAGTATCTCCCTTCCAACAAAACTTATCTGAACTACTAGGATCACTCTTTAATTGTTGGATGAGATTACTTGTTGCAACATCATTTTGCCACTTGGCTTTGTCTTCTTCCACCCAATTTGCTTGTAATATTGAAAGGGCACACAATAAGGCTTCATCTTTCTCATCCTTCTTAGAGAGTGCATCGGCCACAATATTTTCCTTCCTTTTCTTATATACAATCTCAAAGTCATATCCCAACATCTTAGTGACCCATTTTTGTTGCTCTTCAGAAGATTATCTTTGTTCCAAAAAATATTTTAGGCTATCACGATCTGTCTTAACCTTGAAGTGTCTACCCATTAGATAAGGCCTCCATTTTTTAACTGCATGAAGAATCGCTAGCATTTCCTTCTCATAAATAGGTTTGAGTTGATTCTTCCCCTTTAATTGACGACTCTCAAAAGCAATTGGTCGACCCTCCTGCATGAGTACTGCTCCTATACCATTTCCTGAAGCATCACATTCCACAATAAAGTCCTTGGTGAAGTTTGGAGTGGCAAGCACTAGAGTTGTACACATAGCCTCCTTCAATCTCTCAAATGCTATAGTAGCGGATTCATTCCAATGAAAATAATGTTGGAGTGAAAAGGACATTGAGAGGGCGGGGGAGGAAGGATGTGGGGTGAATCAGTGTCATGAACCAATATAATTTTTTTCAAAAAATGAAACAAAACTGAATTATGCTCTCACTATTTCACATAAATTGAATGCAACCATTTAAAATTGAAATGAGAAGTATGACAGTAAAACAATGCATAATAAAGCATTCTCACAATAAAGTAGTGAAACCACAAATGAGCAAAGAGACAAGATATGCCAAGTGGAAAACCCTTCTGGGTTAGAAAAACCACTCCTAAACTGCTGCCTTTCAGACTCTTATTTGAAAACCACTGTTAACAATGCCTTATAGGCTAATTTTTGAGCACTAACTCAAGGAGCACCAACCCTTCCTTTAGAGACACCAATCTCAAGAAGCACCAACCCCTTATTTTGAAACACCAATTTCAAGGAGCACCAACCCCTTTTCCAATAACATAGAGAATCTCGCTGTTTCATTTTTGCTCACTCATACCTCTCTATCTAATACCCTAAAGATTCAACATGAATCCTTAAAATATTAAATAAATAAGGTTTTTATGATCATACTCTACATCATGTTTTCAAACTTTTATTACAGAGCTTTTTCACTATGTCTTTTCAGATTCTCATTTACAAAAGTTATCACTTCTCTCTTTCAAGAACAGTTAAGAACAAAACTGTGTTAAAAAAGAATCTCACTCTATATCTCACATCTCAATACAATATGTAAGTTGTCTCTTTAACCTTCAGTAGAGGTATATTAGATAAGACAAAACTTTCAGTCAGGTATTTGCATAGAATAACAGAGTTCAACCAAGTATGCACCAAGGAAAAACGATTCTTTTGACAATAATGAAGAGATATGATAGAACTGCATTTTAAGGAAATAATTTGATTCAAAAACCCCTTCAACAGACTGTACCAACAATCTCATCTGTTACCAGAATACAAAACGTATGCACCACTTTGAAAGAACAATAATACCCTTATTCAACTATTCAGAAGCATCTCCAATAGTTTTAGTAACAGGTGGAGGAAGAATAAAATCAGAGATACAATAATATGTTTCAGATAACCTTTCTCAAGCTGAAAACACAAAAGAATATTACTGCAAGAAGTTGTAACCGTACCCATATCATGATGAACCTCATAATAAAAAATAAACAATGTTTTCAGACTACCCATAATGAAAAATGTAGTGTAACCGAAATGAATGCATTATCTTCTGACAAGTAACACATTTTCACCTTATCTACTTCGAAGAAACAAGAAGAATGTTCAGATATTACCTTCACGGTGGCTTGAAACCAAAACAAAATCCCATGAAATCCTCCAGATTTACCTCCGCTTCCAGCTCAGGCGAAGTCCACCAACACATTTCCCATCTTTCACTGTCCATGATACCTCAAGTTCGAGCAAAGATTCACAGCCACAGTGACAAAAATCTGTAATTGTTAATTGCAATGGCGGCTATGGTTTAAGCTTGTAATGTGAAATGAAAACATAACAATACTTTTCCCTATTCTCCTTTACCATCGAGTCCTCAATGAAAGACAATAATTATTTTAAATCCACAAACTGAATTACAATCATTTTTGAGTTCCATCAAACACCGACACCATAATGAAATAATCAATTGCCAAATCACTGCCCACGCTTATTGCCCATGTAATCATCATTCTAACATTCGACTGTCCAAGTCACACAATGACTATGTCGCTGCCAAAGTTCATGTAAACCCCGATACCATTGAAAATGTGGTCGGCTGTAAGTGTTAAGTGGAATATGCACTTTTGATAACAATGGAGCCCGATAACCTTATAAAGCTCAAAGCATCATTACCTTGAAAAGTATTCCAAATCAAAGACTTTAAAATGTCGACATCGATAATGAATGAGCCACAATAATGACTGCCAAAAGTCTTGTCACATAAAAAATTTCAAGATGCATAAAATGCCGATGACCTTGAGATTTAAAATAATGTAAGACACTAACCATAATGCCCGAAGGAAACCCGATAAGAGTAATATCAAATCTATCAAATGCTTAAGGAAACCCGATAGGGTTTTCTTAACAGTAAATGCCAACTCATATATGATTCCAAAACCAAGTTGCCCATAAAAAAAAATTATCACCTTTAGATGTTGATACTGATGTCTAAGCTCGTGTAATGGAGTCTCTTTTTAATGACCATATAAATTGTTAAGAATATATGCCTGTATGAGGCTGAAAGTCACAACTATGATGCTGTCACAACTATGATAAAGTCACAACTATTATCAATGCCATGTAACCATTGAAATCTGAACATGCCAATATCATAACCCAACACCTGTATAAGCAAGATAATCTTTATCTGCACAAGAAGCTCAACCTGATCAGTACCACAAGATATAACAAATCTGAATGTAAACCAAAGCCATAATACTGCCCATAGCCAAAGTACTGAATGCCAAAACATGAATAGACCAAGAGTAAGCCAAGACTGAATCAAGTATCACAATGTCAATGCCAAAATGCCATGAGTCATAATACCAAAGTGCCATAACTGAACCAATAAATATGCCAAGACCAAAGTGCCATAGAAAGCATTAATATAATTCCAACCCAATATGCCATGTATCATAACCGTTGACACCAAATAAATATGAGACAGCCATGAAGATCAATAGAATGAAGATATGCCATGAAGATATAATCAAATGAATCTTGTCAATGATGCCATGATCAACCTAATAATGAGCAATTGAAACAATATAACTGTCGTGCAATAAAGAAGGGCCAACCTGTCAAAATGAAACCAACTATTCCATGATCAACCTAAGTCCTGTCAAGATAACAATATCATTTATCATAGAAGCTGATGAATGCCCTGTCACAATGAACACCATCTGAATAACTTGTACCAAGCCTTATCAACATTGTCAGTCCAATATAGTCATAACCATTTGCAAATGAATAGCATTCATAAATCTGAACCAGAAGCCACATGAGTAATCAACATGAAAAACTTGAATCATCATGAACATGAATACCAAAAACAAAGCCTCTGAAAGATTATCTGATATACCAAACTGATTTTGTCATCAAGGACAACCAAAGACAATTGAGAAGTCACAAAGAATCCTTCTTCAATAAAGTTGTGAGAGGAGTTACTATACGGCCATAATTCTTCACAAATCTTCTATAGTATCCCATCAATCCCCAAAAACCTTTCAATTTCTTAATGGTTTTGGAATAGGCCATTCCATTATAGCCTTAATTTTGTTAGGGTCCACCTTTACTCCATGTGAAGCTATGTGTCTGAAATACTCCACCTCATTAAGACCAAAAGCACACTTGGATGGCTTAGCATAGAGTTGATGATCTTTGAGTATTTTTAATGCTTGGTCTACATGCTGAAAGTGTTCTTCCCATGTCTTGCTATAAATCAATATATCATCAAAGAACACTAATACAAACTTCCTCAAGAATTTCTTAAAAATGGAAATATCAAACTTTGAAATGTAGATGGTGCATTGGTCAGACCAAATGGCATCACTTAAAATTTATAATGACCCTCATGAGTCCGAAATGCTATCTTACAACTATCTTCTTCCTTAATCCGAATTTGGTGATAACCAGATCTAAGATCTAACTTGGTAAAATACATAGCTCCATTCAATTAATCTAGCAAATCATCAATGATTGGAATAGGAAACTTATCTTTAATGGTGTACATGTTGAGCACTTTATAGTTTGGACACATGCACCAAGTTTCATCCTTTTTATGTACCATCACCACAGGCGAGAAGTAGGCACTTTGGCTATGCCTGATAATTCTTGCCTCTAGCATCTCCTCAATAATTTTTTCTATCTCACTTTTTTGTATATGTGGGTACCTATAAGGCCTGATGTTGGGTGGCTGGCTCGCTGGAACTAGTTGTATGGCATGATCATGATCCCTCTTAGGAGGAAGTCCTTTAGGCTTATCTCCAAAAACCATTGAGTGACGATCAATTATTGCTTGTAAATTTGAATGGGCGGGAACCTTAGACGGAGAGACTTTGAAATGAACATAATTGGGCCACAAATCCATCAACTCCTTTCTTAAGCAACTTTTGCATTTGATGAGAGCTTACCATTTGTGGAGACCTTGCCTTTAATCCTCTTAGTTATATTGTCTTTCCTTATGATTGAAACCTCATGAATAGTTCTTGGAAGTTCATCTCAATTGTTCCCAAAGTAGTAAGCCATTGTACTCCCAAAACAATATCTACTGCCCCCATGGATATCGTATACATTGGGCTATCGAGGTGATAATTTGCCATGGATAATTTAATGTTATGGCACTTCCTAGAACAACTAACTGTATTGCCATCTGCAATCAAAACCTGAAACTCCAGAACAAGATATATAAAACAATTTAGACGAGTAGCCAACTTTTTGTTGATGAAATTATGAGTACTACCTGAGTCGATCAACATTGTTACTTTCTGCTTCTTTAAGAAACCCACTACCTCGAGAGATTGTGGAGCACTGAAACCTGAGAGTGCATGACAATAAATAATTGATTGAGAATCATGTGATTCCTCATTTGACTCCCTTTCATCCTCTAATATGGGTTCCTCCTCTTCCTCACTTGGACCTCCAATATAGAACAATTTCTTTTCACTACATTTATGTCCTCAACTATATTTGTTATCACAATTGAAACACAACCCTTTTGCTCTTTTCTCCTCAATTTGTTGTGGTGTCAATCTAGTAGGTTGAGGAAGAGAAGGTGCTGAATATCCTTTCTATCTTGTCACATTAGCCCCTTGCTTCTTAGGAATCAAATACATCTCCTCTATACTATGTGCTAAGATGAAAAACTCATTTATAGAACTAGGACTAAACATGAGTACCTCATGTTGAATGTGATCCTTGAGACCACCCAAGAATAAATCATTCAAGTTCTCCTCTGTAATTGTATCCACTCTTAAGGATAGATTTTGGAATCGCTGAATATAATCCTTAATTGATCTTGTTTGTTGAAGTTTAGCAAGTTGGTTGAAGAAGTTGTCTATCACACTATTGCTATATTGTGCTTGGAGTTCCTCCGTAAAAGTTGACCATGAGACAGTGAGATCCTTTTTCCTTCGATGAGTACAAAGCCAACGATACCAAATGAATTGATTTGGTTCTAGAAATAGGGAAGCCATCACGACCTTTTGTCCATTTGGGACTTGATGTACTTCAAACAAATTCTCCATTTGGTTTATCCATGTTAGAGGATCCTTGCCATCGAGATTGCGCATATCCACCTGTTGGTGTGTATTTTGAGTACGCCACCGAACACAGAATAAAAATGCCCAAAGGACACTCTTATCCTCTCTTGAAAAGTGCTTGCAAAAATCTAGTAGACAATACAATAACTCCAAGGTTTCTTCGGTCAGGTCTTGACATGTGGATAAGGCCAGTGGGCGTTGTGATTGCTGGTAATCACAAGGGGACTTACATGAAATTCTCTTTGCAGGTTGGAGACTTAGACGGTTTTATCCTTGAAGGCTCTTTCGGTGGGTATTTTCAGATTTTCCAAAAAAAATAAAAAGGATAAGGGTTTAGAGATTTAACTATGCCTAAGAATTTAAGAGACAACAGCGACTAGATAAAATGGGTAACCACACTTTGTTTCGCCACCTTCGGACAACTACGCGAAGCAAGTGCAATCTTCAACGAAAGTGATAAGAATTTTCATATTTGAATTGGTAATTGAAACAAACAGAAGTTAAGCATCCACGATTTAATGGCTCAGACTAACTTTACACGTCAAATGCAAATCATCCACTCGACAAAAGTATGAGCGAAATTTTATCCGCCACTGCGATCAAATCTATCATTCATCTAACCAATATATAAATGAAATGCTATTCTAGTTCTAATCTAAGTGTTGAAGGAGAAATATTAAACCTTGCATACTACTTGAAAATAAAAGTTGTTCTTAGCAAATCATGCACAAGAGCTTTTATAAACGGAAATAGTTTCGTCGCAACAATCTTTTATTACTCACTTCACAAATTACAAATGAGGGGGCGAGCTCAATTTATAGGCTCCCCGATTACAATTCAATGGCCAAGATTGATTTCGAATCAACGGTCGAGATTACAAAATAAAACCCTAATTAGGGCTTGTCACAATTAACTACCTCTCGACCAATAAGAAAATTACATTTTGGGACAATTGTCCTTTTTGCTAAATATAAACCAATTCCATGGATAAGTCAGGTTCATTGAACGTAGACATGTTGACTTGGAACAATTTGATTGGTTTCGAAGATGACGAGGTGCCACCTCAACGTGCTGGATGTCCTCCTTGGTCTCCTTGTTCCTTTCCCATAGATATATCTTCCTTTGCCGATGACTTTGTCCTTTGTGTTTGTTCCTTCCTAGCTGTGATCTTGGATTTCCTTCGGGATTTTGATTTCTTCTTCTCACTTGCATCAGAATCTGGAAGTCTCCCCTTTGAGCAGTTATTAAACTTTTCCTTCCTGATTGCTTTGAAGTTCCTTCCAGCGCCTTGAATATGGAGAAGAACTCTCCTATGCTTTCGCCAAAATGGAGGAAATTGGAACTTTCTTTGTGAGGTATTTCCCATACTTAGCCAAATTTTGGCTATTCAACTTCATTCTGTAATGCCTTCATGTGGACCATTCAACACTTAGCCAAGATTTTGGCCATCTCTATGCTCGAATGAAGTTTGCCTGTGGATTTGTTTTCAATTATGAGTTTGGCTTGCGTCAAGTAGGGAACACTCCATCCTTGGGCAAGAATTTTATTTATTTCCTCTTTATTCCTCTTCATTTTTTCCCGTTTTCTTTCCGACACTTAGTCAAAATTTGATCCTTTTACTGTAGGAAAATTCCACACTTAGCCAATTTTATGAGTTTTCCTTGGCGGACTTCATAGTTGTTGCACCACTTTGCTCATTTGTTAAGGTGGAGTTTGTCTTCCTTGTGCTATTCCCATCTTGCTCTCAGGCGGACTTCATCTTCTCTTGGACAAGGCGGACTTTGAAGCTGGTTGGACAAGATGCATTTTCCTCTAAGAGTACTTGATCTTGTGGCTGGACCTGTTGGAAGGTGGACTTCACCAATGCTTGGACATGCTTCCCTGTTGGAAGGCGGACTTTGCCTTGTGCCTGCCATTGCTTTGGGTGAACTTTGCCAATGCTTAGACACTTCCTTTCTTGTGGCGTACTTTATACTTAACCAAACATCTGACTTAGTCAAAATTTTCAAATTTTCTCTCTCCTTCTGGGTTGGACGGACTTGGAAGTTTCTCTGCCATTTTGCATTTATGTCCATGCCTTAGAAATTTATTTCATGTTGAGTTGGGCGGACTTCGTGTTTGCCTTGCCATACACTCTTCCTTCCGTGCCAAAGAATTTTATTCCGTCATGCTGAGGAGTGGATTTCATGCTAGCTTGATCCCCTCTCTCTCTAGGCATATATTTTTATTTTTTTATCCATGCCTTAGAAAAATTTCCTCTCCCAAAGTTGGGCGGACTTCAACCTCTCCTTGACATTGGCGCACTTTAGCCTTGCTTTGTCCAAGGGCGGACTTGGACATCTCTCTGACATGGGCGGACTTGGAGGCTTATCTTTCCATCCACTTCTCTCATGGGCGGACTTGGAGCTTGTCTTGCTAGTGCCTACCTTTGGCTTGCCAAAGGCAAGGGCGGACTTGCCATGATTCTCTACCATCCTCTACTTTCGTATGGCAGACTTCATCCTTGTCTTGCCAATCACATTTTTCTCCGTGCCTTAGAAATTTTCTATCATGCTGAGGAAGGGCGGACTTCATGATGGCTTGGCCATCTTCCATACTTGGCGTATTTTTGGCCAATGCCTTAGACAAATCTCTCTTCTCTCCTCTGGGCGAGCTTCACCTTCCCTTTTCCATCTCTTCTTGGCTTGGGCAAACTTTGGAGGCTGGCTTCCATTGACTTTTGGGGCGGACTTTGACCTTGCTTGGACAGGGGCGGACTTGGCAAGCTCTTTGACATGGCGGACTTTTGGCTCTCTCTGCAAAGGGCGGACTTCATGCTCTGGCTTGCCAGTGGCGAGTTTCTCCAAGACTTGTGCTAGGGCGGACTTTGAGCTTGGCCTGCCATTCCCTTCCTTTGGCTTGCCAGAGGCAAGGGCGGACTTCATGCTTGGCCTGCCATTCCCTTCCTTTGGCTTGCTAGAGGCATGCCGTGGCGGACTTGGAGGCCTCTCATGCCATGGCGGACTTCAGCCTTGGCTTGCCAGTGCCTACCTCTGGCATGCCAAAGGTAGGGTGGACTTCATGCTCTGTCTGCCATTCTTTTCCCATGGGCGCATTTCTCAGACTTAAGCCATTTTTCCAAACTTTTGCCATTTTACCTTGATTTTCATGATTTCTGGAGGCGTGTTGACTTCATGCTCCGTGGGATCCGAAAATAGAAACTTTCCAAAAATAGAAACTTTCCAAAAATAGAAACTTTCTAAAAATAGAAAAAGCAAAAAGCATCCCTAAAAATAGGAACCCCAGAATGGCCTAAAAACGCCAAAAATAAAAAAAAGCAAAAAGCAAAAAAGCAGAATCCCTAAAAAATAGGAAGTGTCAGAATTGGCCGAAAGCAATGGCGTTCCTCGTCTACCGGGCCTTCTGAGCATTTCCATGACGTCTAAGCACAGAGACGGGTTCAAAATATCAACTTGACTAGGATGACTCTCAAAAACTCAAACTCCTCATTGTAAATAAAAAGATGATAAGCAGTTGCGATGCCCAGGCAAGAAACCAAAAGCAAAAAGAAGGGGGTCCCCATTTGCAATGGGGCGATGTGTGAAATAGGTCACAACACCACCTTTGGAAACAAATTCCTAGATCTCATAGGAGTATTAAAATTTGGGTCAAGATTAGCTGACTTGGAAGTTTCACCTTGGTTTCTTGAGAACTCCTTTCTTGGTTCATTCATATAGGCGCTTAACATGCTTCGTATGTTCGATATATCTCCTCTTAGGTCACACATATCCATCTTCATTGAGGAAATGTCTTCCTTGACTTGACTGATTTCCTCGTTGGGATTAATATCCTCTACACCTCATCCTTATTAGGGGTTTTCCCCGGTGTGACAACATTCTTTTTGCCCCTTGTTGCAGGCCCCCTCATGATGGAAAGCAATAATTTTGAAATAAATCACATAAATGAAACTTAAATTCTCTGAAAATTTTACTGTAACTTACTAGGGCCAAGATACCACTTACCCAAAAAAAACTACAAGAAATTAGTAGATTTGCAGCCTTGAGAGCGATTTTTTTGGAAACCCTAATTTTGCAATAACTCGCTTATTTCTGCTTCAATTTCTCCAAATTTTGGCCTGTAGGCTCCTCTATTATGTCTTCAAAAAGCCAATAAAAATTAGGCTCCAATTAAGCAAGATGTGAGAGATATGCAGCTTCCAAATTAATTGTGTAGAAACCCTAATTTTGCAATAATTTGCTCAAATCTGCTCCAATTCCATTGAAATTTGGACTGTAGCTTCTTTAATATGGTCTTCAAAAACCCTTTAAAAATCAGAAAAAAATTCGCTAAAATTTGAAAGATATGCTCTTCCCAAAATCACCTCCAATATTGAGAAGAAGCCTTGCCTCTACGGTGTCAAGATCATGCTCTGATACCACTTGTAATGAAATAACTTGCACAGTAGAAGAATATGATAGAAAATATGTTGCAAATACTGAATAATAATTGAGAATAACAAGCCACTTTGTTAAAGCAATGATTAAATTCTACTTCAATGAATGTCGATCCTCACAGGTAAACATCTTTAAATTTCCATATTTCCCAAATGAGGAAGGAGTGGATATAAGTATCAATATGGGAGACGCATCCCATGAGCGGATGTGTCTCCACAAAGTGGAGACACGTCGGCTCAAGGGACGTGTCTCTTTATTTAACTTTCTATCACTTGTTAAACAACGATCAATGACCTTTATCTGACCGATGCTATCTATTATCAACACTCCCTCTTAGCTAGGGAGGATAAACTCCAAACAAGTATAAAATGATATCACCTAACTTGTGATATCAGAAGATATGGTATGCTTCTGAAAGTGTCAAGTCACATGACATTCTTCATAACACATCTTCATTATGGTATGTGCATTGACATCAAGTCACATGATGTCTAACATAATAATTCATGGCATATCCACGGATATATAATTATCCACCATGATTATCTCTGAAGGATCACAATGATCTTCAAATGACATCAAGTCCCATGATATCCATCAAAGTGTCCAAGAGATACTATCATGACATGTCCACAGATATCAAGTCACATGATATCTATCATGATAGTTCAACTCATCATTGTAGAGTTGTCACTTTACAATGGCACATATAAGTGTTCATTATTAGAAAGATCGTCACCTTTCAATAATGTACATAGGGGGAGCGGGCCCATACGGTCATGGAGTTACATACATGACAAAAGAGTTTACACATTAAACATCTTTAAATATATTAGTACAACTTCTAACCAATTTGAATTTCAAACATAATATCAAATTGCATTTCAACCATACCAAGATTCTTCTTGAAATGTTCAACCTTGACTCTGGAGAGAGGTTTGGTGAGAATGTTTGCTGTTTGATCATTTGTACTAATATACTCCAACTGGATTACATTCCTTTCTACCATGTCTCTTACATAATGGTAGGGGATCTCAATATGCTTAGATCTATCATGGAATACTAGATTTACAGAGAGCTTAATGCAACTCAGATTATCACAATGAATGATAGTAGGATTCAAGGGTTCACCAAAGAGTCCCACAAGCAATTTTTCAGAGCCAAGCTGCTTCTCTTGCCCCCATAAAGGCTGCAATGTATTTAGCTTATGTCGAGCCTTGTGCCATCTACTTCATTTTCTGCAAATCCAAGAGATCATAGCCGATCCTAAACTGAAGCAACATCCTAATGTGCTTTTCCGATCGGTTACACTCCCAGCCCAATCTTAAAGTAAAGATTTGGGTCTGCATCATTCTGGAAAATCCTAGTCCCAAGAGGTAGCTGCCAATTCTTTCATGCCAGGCTCTGGGGGCCTGTTTAAGTCCATATAGGGCTTTCTTCAATTTGCATATTTGTCACGGAGTCTCTCAACGTGATGTTGTCATGGAGTCTTTCAACATGACGCCTCATCTTAGTCTCAGAGATGAACAAGGGCTTTCACCTCATATCTCTCTATCTCAGAGAATTATGCATTACAACAAGTGATGATGTGATTCCCTCTGAGGCTCTAAGTACTTGCATCAGCTTCCTGACCTTCTCGTCCAAAATCGTTTGCAATACTTGCTTTAGAGAAATGGTTTCCAACTCATACCTTTGTAGAGATTCAGGGCTGTTCTCTTCAACCTCATCCCAGATCACTCTATTATGAATAGGTTTGCGGAGCTACCAATGTTAAATCTATGTTGACTGCCATGAGTAATTCTGATCTCAATTGCTGAAGAGGTACTTCAAGGATTTAGCATCTGGCCTTGCAACATTAAAACCCTTGTTCTCAGCAAGACATAGAGCTCCCTCTGAAGGTTAATGCTTCTTTTTCAAAAGATATCTTTAGCCATTCACACAATCTCAAGGTTGCAAGCAGTGTCTCCATTTTTCAACCTACAGGATGCATCAAGCTCTTCTTGGAAGCAATCTCTTACACTTCTTTATCCGTCCTAAAAGCATTAAGAAGAGATTATTAACAGTTCATGAAACTCAACGATCTCAAAAATACCATTGCTAGAAGCATACATGATTGACCATCTCAAAGTTATAGCATGAATCAATAACAATTCATGAACATTATTCAACCATGCAATACTTATCTCATTAAGATTAGAATCCTGTACGCAAAAATGAAGAATCGATATCAACAATCACAATATTTGCTCTCTCCGCCCTTTGCAGTGGCGTCGATCGCTGCTGCTCTCAATGCAAACTCTGGGCTTCGATTGCAACTTCTCTGATTATAACAACAACAACTATCAGAATGAACACATCTGCTCTTATCACACTACAAGGCACTGCCCCTCCACTATCTTAATGACAACATTTTCAATCCTTTTCACACTGCCTTACCACCTTTGTTTAAAGTTTGTCTTGCCTAAACTTTATAGAAATCAACTCAAATATTCCCTGCCCAATAATCATCTGAGCAGTAATCATGACTACCACAGTAATATAACCTTAACTCCATGCCCAACCACTGATATCTCAGACTTCAATCAGCAATTAGATAATATGTTGCCAGTCAACCAAGGTAATGAAAACCTTCAACTCTCCAATATGCACGTAGGTTGGGTGTAATGAAGTATCACATCCAACCACTAAACCCCTTGAATAAGGCGTCCAATCTGCTTGTGAATGCTCTTAGTCTAATTGACAACTCCAATGCCTCCAATCACCTGTCAAAGGTCTCACACCCAGTCTCCATGAGGTAGCACAGGAATAAGCATATGAACTGCCACACCCAGGCCTGGAAACCTCTCTCTATATGGTTTTGGTAACCTGAATGCAAATACCTTCCAAATTGATTTGATTCCTGTGCACAAAATGCTGACTCAAGGAAGTTGACACAACCAGATAGAGAACTCCACCAAAGAACCAGATGTGAAGGCGGCCAAAATCATATACAACAAAGACAGAAGCAAATAATGATAGTTGACTCAGAATTCATTCTTTTTCACATCACACAACCCATATCTATCTTTGAAGGTTGTATTCTTCCGTAATGTCTCTCTGATCATCTTTATCTGTGTTTCGAAGGCAGGAGACATGTCTGAAGCATTGTCAATACTTTCTCATGCCGGAGTCAAATCTTGAAGAGATTTCACGTGGCATCTTCTTAGAAACGCCATTCTTCCGCACCAATAAATAAATCGAATTCCACCCATTAGAAACGCTAGAGGAAAACCACGATTCATGAATTTTTGCTTGAGGTAACATAATGCCCGATACACAAAGCACACTCCTTGTAACTTAGGCTAATACCGAAGCATCAACTTCTTGCAGGGGCTCGATAAAAAAAGAAGAAGTAAAATTGCCTCATAGTTCGATTACAGGCAGACGACTGGACTGGAGGCTTGTCACTCTTTTAGTGGCGCCAAGCTTTGACAAGCATGCACCCAGCGTCGGAGATCCCTAAAGCATTCGTGCCCGATTTCAACTTGCTGCCTGGGAATAAGTGACAACCAGAGCCTGGGAATAAGTGACGGCCAAAGCCTAGGCTCGGCCGGATTGCTTTGTGATCGCTCACCAGCTCTTCACGTGATGGCTTCTGAGTACCTGAGAAGAATGTCATGTGTTGGTGATTTCAAGAGAGAATATTGTTGTGAAGTAAATCTTGAATTTAATCGGATCTTCCTAACATGGCTTTGATACCATGTTAAAGCAATGGAAATTTACAGATGTTTACCTGTGAGGATCGACATTCATTGAAGTAGAATTTAATCATTGCTTTAACACACTTCGAGGGGGAAAACCTCCAAATATCTCCAATGAGAACACAATTCACAATATGATGATGAAATAAGACTCACTACCTCCTATATATACCTATTTATGCCTAGGATATCACCCAGGTCAACTTAGATAGCCCTATATAAGCCTAAGGACGACCTACATAACTAAATAACAATATAATAATGATAATATGACTTAATCAAGAGTTAAGATAGCCACAAGCCGACTATTCATAACCCGATATACATCAATATTAAGGGCGTAGCATGTTGGTTGACAGATTTGTCCTTTAAAAATTAACACAAATTGACTCTATTTTTCCCAAAAAGAGGACAAAAACTATCAACAACAGTTGGAGAGATCGCCATCACATTGGTGATCTTCTTCTGAATTTTAATTGAGGTACAACTCCCTCTTTTGATATAATGTTGGTTTTTTGAGATATAAGGAAATGGGGTATGCTTTTAACCAGAAAGCAGGGAAGGCAAACTAACATCTATCCATAGCCATGAAAATAGATGCGATAAGAAATGCTTCTAAACTATTGATAATGCTGAAATGAAGACTACCAAACAATCAATATCGTAGCTCACAAACTAGATTATTAAGAACTTGCTAACTCAACTCACTTGCAACTTAACATTCACTGTAAATAAATGAATAAAATACAACTGAATAGCACATCCTCAAAGGGAAGGAATATTCAAATGTTCATCTAAGCTCATAGACTTAGACATAAACATTAGCATTCTATTCACAAATCCATTGCACATAGACAACAAACATTCACAACAAAATATTAAACTGCAAAATTGATCCTTTGATTATGATCGATACTCATGCATCATAGTGCAAGGGGGATCGAAATTTTCAGACCCTTTCAATGTCAAAATAAAACTTATGTATAGTTTTTCAAAACATAACTGTCACCAAAGTCTTGAAATAACTAAAAGTAACCGATTCTTGAAAGAATCGGAATAATCAAGTTTAATCATCTTTAAACAAAAGACAAAACCGGACAAAATAAGAAACATCTATTGCTGGCATAGCTGAGTATGCAAAGCGCCAAGAATTGCTCCTTCAGACAGTGTTTGTTGAGTATTCGCCACACGTACTTGGTAATCTTTCAGAGCCAACACAATGGCGGAGATTTCCGTTTGCTACGGGGCAGTTACATTCCTCATCCTCAATTGCCAAGTAGCCTTGGTGACACAAATGGTATCCATTTTGTGGGTAATAAGAATAGGGGAGTCTTCATGCCACGTTAATGCTGAATCAATTCTAGCCAGCCTCTTTAATGCTTCTTTATCAAAACAATGTTCCTCTAATAACGTGTCAACCACCTTCAAGAAACCATTCTTCAACTCCTCGAGTGTAGCAGGTCCTTGGTTGCCAGCCTTCATTATTGGACATCCAAAATCAACAAAATTCTTAGTGAAATTATTGTTAAGGTGGATGCATTCTTTTACCAACTTTGTCTGGTCTAGAAAATTTGACTTTATGATTTCAAGTTTCCACACTATACTCGTTCTCCACATGACAATTCGGGGATCTTCCTTGGATGAAACAATTTTCTCAGAAGCAGCCTTTTCCATGCCCATCACAATAATTTTAGCCAACTCATGATTAATTTGCAACCATTGTGCCTCCTCTTGTTTATAGTTAACCAACTTAGACTTGATTGAATTTCTTAGTAGCACAAACTCATTATACACCTTTTTAAGTTTCTCAATTAAAGGAGCTCTTTAATCTTAATCTCTAGTACCCAACTCTGGACAACCTTGCTGTAATAACTGTACTTTTGAATTTTACTCATCATGGCCTTTCCAACAGCAAAATTAGGGTTGAAAGTAGGGCTTGCTTGTCTAAGAGGTTGAAGAGATGGATCGGTTAAAGTTCTTAGACAGTTTGAAAGGAGTTCTATAAATTTCTTTAAGTCATCCTTATCTTGTTTATCCTTTTCAGTTCTCCCCACCAACCTTGAAGCTGTAACCTATAAATTGTGAATGTCTCCATCCCTACTAGGTGGACCTAAATCCACTTTAGTCACATTGTAGTTTGCTATAGTTACCTGATTAGGATCTTTTTGCACTGAAGGTCGAGCAATTTCCATAACCAAATGTCTAGAAGCTTCATCTTCCATCAGCCTAGATGTAGTTTTCAATCTCTTTACCTTTGGGGTTTTCTGTAACAGTTGTCCTACTACATCTTCTTCCGGCAAAACAATAGGGACTATTTTCCTTTTCTTGGAGAGGGAGTTTTCTAACCAGGATGGTGTAGATGAGGTAGTACTTGAGCTTTGAGAAGTTTCGGGCATAGAAAAGCGAAGGGTTCTATTGAGAAGAGGGGTTTTCATTACATTATGCATGCTAGAATTGAGAAGTTGCTGTCTTTTGGTCTATCAACTTGATGTTCTTGATTACCCCTTCCTGACTGCTGTCTAGCTTCTTCCGCTAATTGTTCCTCAGTTATGATGTTAGGGAGAGGACCCCCACCACACGTCTGTTCAAAACCCTTGTCTTTCTCAAGAGGTCATCTCCATTTTCACTATTACCTAGCAAGGATGTGCCTTGTGCTGGTGGTGGTGTTGGCACAGAAGGAATTGTGTTCACATGACAAGCACTAGCATGTTCTCGAGCTCCTTTCTTCTCTTTGGGTGGAGCCTTTGTAGTTTCTCCCTTCTTCTTTGAAAGCCACATTTGAGTCCTCTTCAAGACTGCTGTGGTTCTAACATTAATGTCCCCAACTTCTTCAATGTTCTAATCAATAGGAGGCAAGGGTTGCATCTGTATCCGATTGATATAAGCTGGGTCAACCAAATCAGAATCATCATCCTGCAGTCCCCTTATATTCCATCCCAACTTGAAATTAAATACTTGTGCCAAGGTAAGTCTTGTCCAATCTCTCCTTACCTCATTGTCAACAACACAATCTGCCCAAAAATCTTCTAGGTGTGGCATGTGATAGTAACAAGGGCCGAGGTGAAGATGATTCCTGACAAAGTTTTTGTTGTCAAGCAAGAACCTCCTCGCATATGTATTAAGATAAATTTGTCCTCCACATATCTAGGCAGCCTAAGGGGAAAATCATAGAATCCACCAACCCTCAGGTATGTGAACTTTTGAAACTGAATGAAGAGACTGCCGTACTTAGTAACTAATTGGAAGGCTTTAGGGGAAACTCTCTGACCCAGGTCACCCTACAGTTCTTTGACCAGTCTCATATTGAACATATCATTCACCCTTGAGAAATTCTTATAACTCTTCTCAAGTTGTAAGTCAAGATAGTAATCATAGATTTGAATTCTCTCATCAAAATCTTCCACAAGGTTTAAACCAATCCAAGGCCATGTACAAGCCATGACGTAGATAAGGTAAGAAGACATGTAAAAGGACCAGTTAACAGCAAAGCTCCTTATCAGATCATCCAATCGGTTGCTAATTATTGTAGTCCAATCCAAATATTGCTTACCAGCGCAGATAACTTGGATGAAGTACATCCATTCTTCATAGTCGTTAGCGTTCATGCTCCCTCTAACCCTATGAAGTAACACAATAATGTCTAAGATTTCATCCCTAAAATGAGATTTATGCATCTTCTTAGGGAGTTGAGACTTTCCTTTCTTTGGAGGGTCAAACCATTCTTTCACGATGCAATTTCAATAATATCCCTTCTTTTATGAAAAGTGACCTTGGGATAGGGTAAAATTGAAATGAGAGTATACCTCTCTTTCTGGTAGCCTGAAGCATCCGTTGATAGTGGCCCTATCCAAGGTTACTAAAAAGTTATTATCTTCAGTACAAACTTCCCTTGTTTTAGGGTTGTAATGGGATATACATTCTAACACGAGTTTTGTACATTGCACTTGCACAAGGAAAGTAGTAGCCTCCAAAAGGCTACCTTCCCTAACCCTCTGAGTGATAGGTTCTCTTTCTGGTTTTCAAATTCTCTCCCAAAAACTAGCCAAATTCACATGCCCTAACCTTGTATCTCCTATTTCGGACAGAGAACTCTCTAATCTGGCCAAATGCTCATATCCCAGGTATTTATATCTCATTTTCTCCAAATATTTGCCTTAAAGAAAATTCAACAATGGTACCTTTGCAGACAGATAAAACTTCAATTACTAGGAAAGATTCAAGAGTGGGACTTACTCGGTGCTATGCCACCATCTCCAGCTCAAACTTCTTCTTCGAGTATTGATCGTGTATCTATTATTTCTTGCTTCCAGGATTGCATTACCTAGAAAGAATAATTATGTCTCAAACGACAACTTAATTCCATATGATCGAGCATTTATTTCATCCACTTCAGTATTGACAACATTTAATGCCTAACATATAGGCCACTTGGCGCCAATATCGGATGGCCTTAATGTACTCGGCAGAGTCAGATATTTGAACCACTTTCAAGAGCTTCGTCGGGAGCCAATGAAGTTAGAAAACTTCACCCAAACCCGCCTTGAACATTCTTTTCTTTGTTTAAGTGCACTTTGGATGATGACTACAAGACTCCGTCGGAACTAAAGTAAGTTAGTAAATGAGTGTCGGTTCCAACAAGGTTTCTCATAACAATGAAAATCCCACAAGGAAAGCTTCTTGAAGGGTTCCTTCGAAGGACAAGTGAGTTATAAAACTTGAGCAGTGTCCGAAAAGATACCAAGGACTGGCTGAAAGACCCGACGCCTAAAGAAAAGAAATTGAGACCAAAGAACTAAGTTGGCAAAAAGATAGTTTGTGAATACAATGTCGTAGATTGACAATGTTACAAAAACTGACCAAAGACCGACAAAAGAAACGCAAAATAGCAAAGACCGAAGGGTGAGATTATTAGATACAACTGAAACCAGCAAATTTCAACCTTTAGCTCAAACTCGAAAAACTTGGGCAACCGGAGGTAACCCCCTTGAAGTGGCCTTGGCTCCGAAACTAAATTTATATTTAGTGGATCTGTTCTATTCTGCTCTTTATTTTAGAATTACTCCTGTTATTCTGTTTGTGCATTGAAGAAATTCCAAAGTTCTGAACACATATTACCTGGAAATCAAGCTCAGTATACTTCCATTTTACATGGAAATCAAGCTCAGTATACTTGCCACATACTTATGATCAAATCTGCATTTACTCATACTATGAAAATTGGGATATCCAATAATTTTTTTAGTTTGGCTATATGCCAGGCTGAGGTATCTCAACTTACACAGAGTTTCATATACTATTCAGTTCTCTTCTGATAGATTCCACTCTCAATCAAAAAATATTATATTCATTTCCTTGAATTATCAATGTACATGAAAGTTTACTTCAGTGGTAAATAGGTTCTATTTTTCTTCTGTTCATTGGTTTTACTGACATAGAATCCCTAATTGATCAGGCTCTTTGTCGAGCTGAACCTAAATCACTGCATGCACAGTGGACTATGCTTTTGCCCACGCATGATGTGCTGCACCCTCGGTAAGCTCTTTATCTTCACTTCTAAATTCAAATACTTGACCAGTGTAAATCAAAAGTTTATTTATATTTTAGGTCCATAAAAATTATTATGTTGTATCTTAATTGACTAACACTGTAGGGTTCAGGCGTTATCAGGCAACGTTGATGACATGTTTGCTCTTTGAGCCTGTGTTGAAGGTATTCATACATGAATGTGTCTTTAAGTACAATGATCTACTATTTCTGGCTATCATATGCTTTTAAAAATAAATTTTTAGTTAAGTTATTTTTTCTGGAACTGTAGATAAGAACCTTTGAATTGATTAATACCTGTTTATTAAGATTCTTCAACTAATAAATCAACTTTTCCATCAACAATTGAAGACACGGATGGCAGCTGCTGCTACTCTAGCTGCAATGTTGGAGGGTCCTTCGTCTGTTTTCCTTCAAGTAGCAGAGTATAAAGAAACAACAAAAGCAGGATCATTTACAACGCTTTCTAGCTCGCTGGGTCAAATTTTGATTCAGCTTCATACAGGTATCTTCATGAATATTGTCTGTTGTCTATCTAAATGCGGACTGTACTTGCCATGGGTTTGAGGTACATTATGTCAATTTTTGGGGGAGAATATGGCTCCTGTTTTTTCTGAAATCTTGTAGTTTCAAGCTTTTGGTTCAAGAGATATAGTCAGTGTATATGAATTCAGTTTCTGAATCTTTTATTCTTATGCAGGTTTTCTCCACTTGGTTCTAATCGAATGTCATAGTGGAATGCTAATGACGATTTTTAAGACGCTTTCACTTTTGATATCCGCTACTCCGTATGGACACTGTTGCTCATTCATTGATAATATTCAAATGTTAAATGTTGTATTTACCATAAGAATTTGCAGAAGTTAATCCTTAAATTAACATTGATGATTAACTATACTCTCTTAGAACATTCTTGTTGAGTAGGACACATGATAAGATTTTCCTCACTCTTTGTCATTCAAACAGGTTTAATCGGCTGCCTGATTATCTTCTTCCTAATATTATAGCTTCTGTAGGAAAGAGAGCAAACGAACTCTTTACATCATCATTGGATCAAAGCAACATAGTGGTAAGTTATTTTCTAGGCTTTAGCTTAATTGTGAATATCCTGTTATTACCCAATGCTGTTTGTTTTGTTCATAGGCCATTTCAGTCAATTGCTTGGGAGCAACGTTGAGTACAACTCCACCATCCCCACAAGTAGAAGCAATGCTTGAAGCAGAGTTGTCATCAGGTTTGTATCTGTAAGTAATACATGGGGTCAGTTTGTAATTTGTAGGTCATAATAGGATGATCAAGATTAATTGGACAACTTAATGTGCAGATTGCTTCTGCTTTAGGGCCATTTTATATGAGTAATCAAACTAGAAAAGAATGGAAATTTTCAACAGATGTAAGCCTGCTTCACACAGTGCTCTGATGAAGAAAGTTGTTATAGTGAAATTGAAATGAGCTTGAGCAATATATTGCATGTGGCTTTAGTTTAAAGTTTAAACCATTTTTGGGTCCTTTTATAAATTTTATTTTGTCATCTTCAAAGTATTATGCATTACTTTGTTTTCCAGAATTTATTTTACAGTGTGACTGATGTACTGGGCAGATGATTTCCTGATTCAATTGTTACTTTTTTGAATCTGAATGGTTCGAAACCAGAGACACATGAGGCCTAAGATACCATATTGTCATATTTGTAGTGGAAATTCTATTCCTGATATCACTATGATAATTTGTGGTGTGTTTTAATGGTATAGTGTATTTATGAACTGCTTCTCCTTAGTAACAGGGTAAATTAGTTTGTACTTAAGTTCATCCGTGCCTAACTTGTTATTAGCTTATCTGCAATTACAGTTTGTTGGTACCTTTAATCCTAACTTTTTTCTGGCTTTGTAGGGACAAATGACAATCAGACCTTGCTTTCCCACCTCTTTTTATTTTCAGAGTCAGAAGCACATCCAAGTGTTCGTTTTGAGGCATTCCAGGTAAGATATAGAGATGATTTGGCTTGTAACATAGGTCATGTAGAAAACCGTGCAATTCTTTTTATACATTAGTGATATACGAGGAAAAGCATAAAGCAGTGTGACTTCCAATATTGTTCTTGACATGAAAGAATTCTAATTATGGTTTTACTGATGTGAGTAAAGTGTTAGCAATTAGTAGGTTCTATGGTATTATCACGATTTGCTTTTTCCTACTATTTTGTAATATCTCTTTGAAAATTCAAACATTCATATCTAAGGAGCATTAGGAAAATGGTTTGTATATCTCTTCTGATTTGTTGCAAGTGGAAACTTGAGCTTTCAAAGTAACACTAGGAATGCATAGTAGCATTGTGTCATATGTTTGTTTTGACCTTTCTGGTAAATATTAATTGGCGAATGGATACTAAATTGTATACAAATGATTACCTTGCATAGGCGCTTAGAGCAGCAATACACAATTATCCGTCTGTTATGCCTGCATGTTGGAAACGAATTTCTTCAACTGTTTTGGGAGTGATTGAATCATCATATATTGAAAATTCGGCTTATACATCATCAATGTTCTGCAAAGGAAGCTCCGACCAAAATCCCAGACCAACGGATGACAAAACCATTCTTGGAGCCATAAAGGTGAAAAACTTAACCTTGAGATTAAATTTATAAATGATTTTTGTAAATTTAGTTTAAGTCTACTATTAGGAGAAAAATCTTGTTATTGAATGTTATGAGGAATAAATTTCATAGTACGAGATATTGTTTCACTCTCTAGAGGATAGATAATTCTTGAGATGCATTTTAGATTGTAATTTGGGGTCTTTGAGGAAAATGAACTGTCGAATTCAAAGTTTGTGGTCTAGATATGAGATCATTTAAAAAGCAATAAATGCTATTTTTTGTTAAATACTCTTGTATCCTCAATCACAAGGTTTGGGTTCTACAAGGATATTGTTCGAAACAAGTTCATTAGTTCAATAAAAGTCAGGAAAAATTCATGAATATATTTGAAGAAAATAATTTTTTATTTTCGTTTACTTATATTTGGAAAATAAGAAATAAATTCACAAGAATGTCAAACTAGATAAATACAAATAAATAGATAATTGGCCCAAAAGATTTATGATGTTCATATATATACACAAAGTTTGAAAACTTGGAATCAACAAAAACTTTGCGGGCCTAAAATTTGACTTGGACTTGTGACTTGGCAAAAACTTGGTGAATTTTTTGAACTTCAAAAAACACATGAATTTGTACAATAATCTTTTAAAACATGTGATGATCACAAGATTCTATTGAGAGGGCATTAAAAATTAACAACCATAATAACTTAAAATACACAATATTAACAAATATTAACACAAGATTTATGTGGAAACCGTTTTAGGAGAAAACCACTGAAAAATATTGCTTATATAAAAATTTCTTACAAACTTGGTAGGCACCAACCTACTTGGAGACACCAATCCCGAACACTTGAGCATCAACTCAAAATGAGACACCAATCTTATTAAAGTATTATTGCATTATTTAATGGTCATCTTAGCCTTTAGTTGGTTAGTAGTTTACTTTCTGTTAAACTAGTTTGCTTCAGTTAGCTTTTAGCATCTTTCAGTTATTTACTTTTGTTAACGATTTTTTTTTTTTTAGAAACATCATCTTGTATTGTATTATTTAGGGAGCTTTCATCTCCTTTGCTCGATAACGAATATCAAATATCAATTATCATTTCAAATCTCTTTTAATATGAGGCACCAACCTCTCCAATATGAGGTATCAACCTCTTGATAGATGAAGTATTTGTTTTCCTTTATAATCTTCCTTCAAAAATCTGCCTTTGAATGATCTTCAATTATTTTTTCTTCTCACAAATCTGCTGGTGTATATATGATTTATCAATCTATCTTGCATACACTCTTCTCCACTTCCACAATTCTTTCTCTTTTTATATCTTCACATTCAAATGAAAAGATGTGTCTCTTTGAAAATAGATATTCATTATAAAAGACATCACCTTTGTTAATAAGACCTTTATACTTTTATTTATTTTCGAAAGGCACCTCAAAGATAATCACTGCCTTTGTAAACTAATCCAAATTCTCCTTAAACTCTATTCAACACGTGATCGCTGCTTTTTGGGTAATATTTAATCACTGCTTTCATATATACTAATCACTGCTGTATATAAATGCTGCTTTCCTCCTTAATTAAATTCACTGCTATCTAACAAATGCATCACTGCCTTTGGATATTAATTATTCCTCTTAAAATATGATGAATAACTTGGGTGAATTAAAATATATTTATATATGTGTTTCTTCTTTTTTTCATGAAGTTGGTCAGCATTTGTATTATAAATTTATAATTACAAAATGCTAAGAGAATGCCCAAGTATGAAAGGGTCGGCCAGCCTTATGAAAGTCCATTTGAATTTGACTTGCCAATAAGAAATGGGATCGGCTTGGATTCATAAACTTATCTTTAATTACCTTGAAATAATACGATCTGCCCCTGAAATGATTAGTGGCCTTTGGTCTTCATTCGATGTTCTTCATTCAATCTCCTCGAACCTTTGGTATTGCTTTTGACAATCTCGACTATACACCTTTGACATCAATGACAATATTGCTAGGTATGCAGATTGACGAAGGCTCTTTGTGGCCCGAAGCAGGCTCCTAAGGCATGGTACATAAAAGATTGATAGGTATTTGGATCAACAAGGATTCTAGCGAAGTCCTTCAAATCCAAATTTATATTTCAAACGCATAGGCGATGAAATCATCCTTCTAGTCATTTATGTGGATGATATCATCATTATAGGTAGTGAGGCACGTGTGATTGAAGAAATCAACTGTAATTTATGTAAGGCTTTCGACATGACAAATGCCTCGTCTTCATTGGTCCACATACATCTACATGAACCAATTGTAGAACTCTTGATACTCTCTAGGCTTGTCCATTTGGAAACGAAGTTCTTTGCTCCTTCATTGCTTAGCAAGCTATGCAAACACCTTGTATCTACTTTTGGATTTCAAGTAAACCTTCTACTATATTCTCTTGAGCCAATTGAGAGAGATAAGAAAGGTTGAGATGCCCATAATGCTGATACCAAAGAGTATTGATAGTAGATGAACTCTTGGCTGCCAATGCATGCTCCTGAATTTCGACATCACAAATGCCTAAAAGTATTTACAACATTCTGAAACACTCAACATCACATCTACCAATGTTGACCCAAAGTTTGACAATTTGCGCAACAAACTCTTGCAGTAAGACAAATGGAAGAAGCAGTTTGGTATCAACAGTGATTCACCGAGTGTGGAATAGGCCTTTGCAGCCAAGGACAAGGGCAAAGGAAAGTCGCCTCAGAAGAAAGGTCAAGGGAATTCCGATGATACTTCAAAGAATTTGAAGACTATCACGTCACTATTGTGGTAATAATAGTGACATAAGCTGGAAGAACTCTTCTTGGATTTAATTAATTTTGCACCTTTCCTTATAGATATTTTATCAAATGGTTTGCATGCTTCCAGGTTGTTTGCAGGATTTGTGTGTTCCAGGTTATACAGATTTTGCAATAATTATAAACAAGGCATTTATATTTGACATTCACTGGTAAACTTTATTTCAAACTGAAATCAGCTATAAGCTTTAGGACTACAAGATATTTCAAATGAAACTCTGTTATAGATTGCAAAGATAATAGAGATAGTCTCTAACCTTTTACTTAGTAGATTCATACTTCATGATAGTGGCAATAATGCTGGCATAATATTGCTTAGCTGCAAGACCTCCCACATCCAACTATGGAAGGAGGAGATCGACCATACTATTCTCGATGTCCAACATCAAATACTAGATCCATTGGAAATGTTAGATATAATCGCCTAGCATTAAGTTTCAATATGAGCTCCCAATTGGTGTCCTCTATTCCCAAACTTCTAACAATTACATGACTTCATTGCATTCACTTCCAAGCTGATATGCTCAGACCAACCAAACCTGATGAGTTTGACCAGACTATATGTACGACTATTCAACAGTCATTCATTCAATGGACTAGACGTCTTGTTTCATTCGCCTAGTTGGAATCTCTATTGCCCCTTGCTTCCCAATTGATACAAGGAAGGTTTGGCACGTAGGCATCTCGACTCCTCATACCTTGGGTGGCGCTTAGGAAATATGGCAGCGGCTAAGATATATGGTGGCGGCTTACAAAGATACGACTCCCTCTTAAAATTGCTGTTTGTTTCTATAACACCTCCCATCTCCACGTCATTCTAGCATGCAAGGATTTGACTTGTTAAATTTGTCTCTTCTACCAAATCATGACTTACCTTACAAATGTGCAATCCCTTCATAAGATGTAGCACTCAAAAAATGCAAACCGACCACAATAATATGTGATAAACACCAATCCAAACCCTAATATCAATTCAGTAAAATCAGCCAATCAGGTGATATATCCAATCTGCAATGTCAAATTATGATGCCCAAGAATAACCTTCAAACTCTATAATCAAACCAAATCCCTGAAATTTGTCTTTTTAAAGACTTCACAAATTTCAAATAACTTCAAAATTGATCAATGAAGCTTTGTGTGAACTCTACAGTGAATTCACTTTAGATGGTATTGGGTTTTTGTCCAATCCACCATGAAACCCAAGGGTTTTTGTCCTCAAGCTTCCTAAAAGCCAAGCCCTCCAAAATACTCCTGATAATAATTTTCCAAAGATGATAATAATTTCTCTTCCCGACCTTTTATTCCAACACCACCTTTAGATTTTCAATATATTTTGTTTTTCCAAAGTGACATTTTTTTTATAATATTTTACCAATTCATTTAATAAAAGTCAATGCAATAAATAGACCAATTAATTAAATATAAATGTCCGAAATGCGACTTGGGACAAAAGTTTAAGGTTTCAGACTTGGACTCGACTTGGTAGCTCAAAATTTTGACTGGGACTCGATATTCCACACGAACTCGGGAAAAAACCCGGCAAAAATAGCCCTCATAATTACACAAAATAAGAAATAAATGCATTTAGAGAACATAAAAGTCTAATTTAACTATCAATTTGTCATAATTCAAACATTACACATGTCATATAATTCTCGAACTCTCAAAATTTGAAATTTCAGCCACTATGATTGTTATGTTCAGGTGCCAAAAGAGTCTGAGCTCAGGGCTCGAGAGTTCAAGCCTAACATTTTAGAGTCTTGGAGCAGGACTTGGTCGAGTATTCTCCAAGGCTTGGCTAGACTTGGCGTGGGAGTCTTGTCGATTCTGCTCGGCTAACTCAGAGACTCGGGAGTTTGGAGAGTTTTACAGAGAACTTAGAGAGTCTTCAAACTGTGCTTAGGACGATTTAATTTTTAATTAATTAAATTATTCCTATGCTTTTTCCCACCTTAGCTTATAGGAATAAAATAAGCTACTGGACTCCGTTGGGTGATTACTCGGAAAACAGGGACATTACATAAAGTTGAAGACTATGGTAAGGTGAATGGATGTGAATCATTGCTGCTATGGAATTAAAAGTGACATTGGTAGATGTGATGCCAAAGAGTACTAATAGCCAAAGTTTGAAAACTTGGACTTGGCGCGGAGTTGGCAGCCCAAAATAGGGCTTCGACTTGAGACTCGGCAAAAAACTTGGCTAGGACTAGACAAAGAAGAAAATCCTAGTTTTACAAAATAAAATAAAATTAATGTAGTTAGAGAACATAAGAGCCTAATTTGATTATCAATTTCTCATAATTCAAATATTACACATGTTATATGATCTTCAAACAATCAATATTTGAAATTTCATCATTCATACTCATAGTTTCAAAATTTCAAATGAAAAAAACAAACAAAAAACAAGTTTTAAACATTCATACTCATTGTTTCTAGGCGATGCCAAGAGTCCTAAGTTGGGACTTGGGAGTCCGACTCTAGGACTTGTGCGAGTCACTCGCCAAGACTCGAGAGTCCTAGCCTGGACTCTCTAGGGCTTAGCTCAAGAGTCCTTGGCAAGTTGACTCGGCAAGCCCTAGGACTCGTGAGTCCTAAGAGTCTTGTCCAGGACTCGCAGAGTCCTCAAACTATGCTAATAGCAGAGGAAGAGATCAATTAAAGAGATAAATTAATCATGAAGTAAATAAAGATATAAGATGATTGTGAATAGAGGAATGAAGCAAGTAGGTAGAATACAAGGAATATCTTATATACATCAAGAGGAGTGAGAAGCTAAGAAATGTAATGAAATATTGTTCAATCTAGAATAGATAAAAGGCATATTTAGAACATATGTAATTTTGTAAACCAAAAACATATGTAAAAGAAGTGCAATAAAAGAAATATTATTCAGAAAAGTGCAGATTTAGTTGCAAGCAGATTTTTGAACTAAGAATACCTGCATTAATAATGATACAAGAAGATTTCTAAAGAAGAGAATATATGTGAGAAAACATGCATGAATGTTGGAGTAAATAAAATATATAAAGACATATCAATAAAAATGTGTCGAGATATATGAAGAAATATTAATAATGAATTGTTGAATGATAAAGAGAACAAGAAATATATCAAGATATATCAATGAAGATCATGGAGCATATATGAGTAAGAATGAGGATATGCATGTAGAGAGAATATGCAAGCATGTTTGATCATAGAATTACGTTATGATTATTGAGAAATTGTGGGGTGAATAAAAAGATGATCAAAATATCCAATCATCCATTGAAGAATGTTGGTGTTTCAATTCGCACCTCTGGTATGTGAATTAGAAACGAACAGCTATGCACAGATAAACTGCTCTTCGAATTAGGAGGGGAAGCTCCCTCTTTGCTGATGTTGTTTAAGAAAGTAAATTAAAACTAATTTGCCTATCTTTTTGTTCAGCTAAGAGCACAAGGTTGTAAAACTCAAGCGTCGTAGCTGAGGTTTTCTCTTTTGGAAGTTCAACTATGACTAAGCCTGCGCTAATGATGTTTGTAACTTACTCAAGTAAATGCAAAGCATGAGAGTTAGAAATGAACAAGGAATGATTCTTTGACACAAATACTTAAACAAAATTTATCCCAACGCACATCTACTGAAATTTCAATGCAAGCTGAAATAGAGATCATATAAGTGTAACATATAAAACGGAAATCTGAGACATTATATTAGGGCAGCAAAGCAGGCACAAGACTTTATTTTCTCAAATCTCAAGAACAAAGGGTTACACTTCTCGGACAACAGGATTGTAGCAAAATAGGCATACAGTTTTGCGATCAACTAGAATACATTGACATAAGTAACATGAACTGAACAAAAACTTGCAGGTAGAACCGTAGAAGAGACTTGCAAGATTGCTCTAACACGAAGTGAACTAAAATTAAACAACAACTTGTAGGCAAAATAGGCTCAGCAATTTGTTATCACAAGCACGGTTAAGAAAAAATGGGCAAAGGCTGCCATTATTTATGACCAAGTAGAGGAGTAGGAAACCCTAAAATCTGCTTGCTTTTACAACTAAGACTTGCCAACATGCAAGCTTTTATTTCTAAACCTAAAACAAGATAAGCATCTAACAATCTATGAAAACCTAAAAACAAGGAAAGTGCCAACTATTACAACTTGATATTTTCCCTTTACAAAGAATGGATAATCATTGAGATAAGAATAGAAAGAAAGCTTCTAGAAGATTGCTGCTTTTAAATCTCGATCACATCCGCCAAAAAGTGGGAAACTGTATCTCTATCAGGAGCATCAATACTATCAATAGCAAAGTTCCACTTTTCTAGGATTTCTTCTCCTTCCGCAATTGATCTCAGAAAATCTGAATTCATTGGCCACTTTCTCGAACCTCGCTGACATCATGGAAATCTAACTCATTCCTCTTGCAACAGGATCACTGCCATCACCGCCACAAACAACATTCTGGAACTCAGCTTTTACTTCGTCAAGTCCAATGTAGGAACCATCACCATGACAATACCGACAAGGGATCTCTGAAACAAATTCTCTTATGAACTCGAGAGCATCAACAACCCTTTGTTTGTATGCAACAAACTCCTTAGATATCCCTTCATAAGTTCTCACCTTGAAGAGGTGACGTTCTTTCCATGCAAGGATTTGTCTCTTGTGTTCTCTTGAAACCATTGAGCCATATGCTGTATCTAGATCTGCAATGATGATCAAGTGCATAGGCTTCACCTCTACTATCAATTGCTCAAATTTTTGGATGCCTTGGCGTAAATTGTGGGCATTATACCTTAGCTGATATATCTGTGCTAGAATCTCCATGCCTCTAGTGATGAATTCCTCGATCCATTCTTATGTTTGCTTCCCACATATCACGAACTGCCTCAATTGCTACTGATCAACTGGTGTGTCTAGAACCTAGGGCAGCAATTGAGTTGCTCGTGAAGTGCCGTGAACAAGATTTGAAATGTATAACCCGAGTTGCCGGATTTCAACCTTGAGGGCTGCCTTATCCTCTCCATCTTTAAGCACTCTATCTTGAAGATTCTCTGCTACAACTTTGAACAAACTCACATCTGTATGCTTGGTGTTTTTACCAAGATTGGCCTTAACCATTATGAAATCATCCACCTCTACTTCATCAACATTTCTATCTTCTAGAGGCGTAGCAGTCTCCATAATTATCTCACCATCTGGATTCTTTTCAAAATGAACTTGCTTCTTTGCTTTGTTTTTAGGAGCCTCCTATTAAACATTGTCAAGTTCATCAAAGTCTAGCTGATATGAAGGCCTCATTCTCTTCCTTCCTAGGGAGCTCTTAAGCCAAGACGTGGTGTCTCTACTAGCTTCGCTGAGAGGTTCAACTACAACTTCTTCTTCCTCCAAATCAATATGAATCGGAGAAGTCCTCAGTGATGGTGGAGAATCAGGAGTCACGAGCACCTCTTCTACTTTTGGCGTTGGCTCTTCTGGAGTGAATTCTACTACAACCGTTGGCTGCTCTTGTATAATTATACCTGAAAAGTCCAACCTTCTTTGCTGTTCTGCTACCTTTTACACCCACTTGAGGTTGACTTACAACCTTCATCTTTGGTTGTACTCTTGAAGAATGAAGAGATGACTGCATTCTTGGCGGCTCTGCTACTGGAATAGCTTTCTTCCTCTTGTGACTTAGGAAAAGCTTGATGTTCTTTATGACCCGGTTTGTCCTCTCTTCAACTGAAATGCACTCTTTATTGGACCAATTGACCTGTAGGAGAGGTTGTTGCTCAATTTGATTCCGGGTGTATGTTGGGAGAAGCACATCTCCATCATCATCGGATAATCCCTTGATATCTTCTGACAAATAGTCTTTCATTTGATGATGTGTAAGCCTGTTGTTACTGCGCCTCCTTACCTCAAACTCATCTTTGCAATTAGCCCAAAAATCTTCAAGTGCGGGCACATGAGCATAGTTCTGACCAAGTCTGAATGCATAGACACCATGAGGGGCGTATGATCGTCTCTCGTTGAATGGCTTGAGACCATGTTTAGACAACTCATCACCCATTAACTTAGCATCTGTTGATGATCTACATTTGTAGATTCCCAACTCGAAAGGAAAATTGAAGGCGGGCTTCTTTCGATTCTGCAAGAAAGTGTGAACTTCACATACTTGCCTTAGGAATTCCATGAAAACCACTTCATCTGAAGGATACCTCGGCAACATGAGTGGAGCACTCAAGAAGCCATACACTCTGATGTAGGTGAAGGTAGGAAATTGAATGAACCAATTGTAGTATGCCGCTCGATTTGCACTTGATTTTTTTGTGTGTTTTTGATGAGCATTTTGAAATGTTTTAACAATGATTCATACAACAATATATTGCAGCAAAAATAGAAGATATTGCAATTAAACTTTCAACTCAAAAGTGAACATTACATAGAGGGTTTACAGCTGAAAATTCCAGATTTTTTTATAAGCTTAAATACTTAGCTTTTTACCAAAATAATGATAACCCAGTTCATAAAATATCCCCTAATATCTAAATCAACAATACCCAGAAAATTTGGGAGTTACAATTCTAGAACTCACAAGAGAAATGTGCTTGAACAACCCTCTTAAATGGACGCCAACTGCAAGAATCACCTCCAATGGCAGAAAAGTTGCACATACGAAGCTCTCCAAACAAAGCATTACAACCTCCAGAAACTCTAGCCGCCCTTGCAAACGATCAACCCTCTCTCCAAGATGTATGGTTAGCCTAGGAAGATGGTACGACCAACAATAAAGGCATTGAAACTTCTTAAATCTGCTGCTAGTGTATTCAAATCTGCCTTACAATATGAACTCTCCAATCTGAAATATAACTTTGATGCCCAAACTATAAGTCTCAATCTGTAATGAAGCTCGCCTGTGATTCCTGAAGTGAAATCACCAAGAATTCTCCAAACTGTATCTTTCAACAACGTAGAGAATGCTACTTGCAAGGGTTTCCGTCCTCACAAATCCTAAAAAAATAACTCTCCTCCAAAACCAAAACCAATTTCAATATCTTCATCTAGCTTGTCAAATGAGCTCTCAACTCCCCCTTTATAAAGAACTCCTTGATCTTCTAGAAAGACCCAAGAAGAGTGTTCAACAAGCTTTTAGAAGAATATTTTAATACTCCTTGATGTGACCCCTTGGCGTGACTCCTTGATGTGACTTCTTAATGTGACCTCTTGATGTGACTCCTTGATGTGACATCTTGATATGACCCCTTGATGTGACTTCTTGATGTGACATTTTGATGTGACCCCTTGATGTGACTCCTTGATATGGCCCTTTGATGTGACTCTCTAATACTTAAGTCACTTTTTGAAGATATATTAATAAAGTGACTTTATTAATTTATCATTAAAGTATGTCACTTTATAACCTTTTAATATAATTATTTAATAATACCCTTTGACTTTGCACATTTTGTTTAGTAATATTAAATAATTAAAATAATGATTATTCCTTAAGAGGGCCGAAAAATGGGGACATTACACCAATCTGCCCACTCCGCCATTGCTGCCCTGGCAGTTGATGAAATTTGTACGTGCAACTCGTTGTCAAGGTCTCTCACCATGTACATCAGGAAAACCTCATTTACCCTTTTGTAATGATGTGTTGACTTTGAGAATTCCAGCTGAGGGTAATAGTTATAGACATACTGCACATCCAGAGTTCCTACTGTGTTCAATCCTTTGAATTTGCCTTGAAAGGCCACTAGATAGACTAGATATGAAATCATGTGGAACTCATGAATTTTGAAGTACTTAGTTATATGGTGATGAAGACTGTCATTGATCAATGTTGGCCAATCATAAAATTCTGTTTTCTTCATGATATGGAATATGATATAGAACATCCATGGCTGAAATTTTTTAGCATCCGCTTGACCTATGATTCGGTTGAGCAGGGTGATCATTATGGCAACCTCATCATTGAATTCTCCACATCCAATTTTCTTTTTCAAGGTTTTATGTTTTTCTTTCATCCACTTTTGTGCAACTTTCTTGTTGTATTTCTCCTTGTGCATTTCCCATAGCCTTTGACATTCTTCCATGGAGATGGTTACACTTTCTGACCAAGGTGGTATTGAGAAGCATTTTTCAATATGTCAGGTTTGAGATTGCAAATCACTCTTCCATCTGCTGTTTGAATCTCCCATGTAGCTGGATTGTAATGCTTGATACAAGCAATGACAAACTCTAGACTTTGAACTGAAACGGGAATTGATGTTGCTGCAAGTGGTCTGGAATGACCAAGGTGCCTGATTGCAACATTGCTTGCGTCTTTCAAAGCACGCAAATTGAACATTGGTTTGATATGGTGCAAGTCAGTTTCAGCTGTTTTGATGAAATCATGGTATAGCACTGTCTTGGTCTTGAACTCAATGGGAGTGTACTCCATACTGAAAATCTTGAAGAATGACTGTGAACTTGACTATGTTTGGACAAGTTTTGCACAAACCCTAATTTTACCGTGCTGATTTTTTCTTCTTCGAAAAATCTGAGATATGGGTTTTGTAGAAAATATTATTGCAAAAGGACCCAGATCAATCTTTTTCAAAAATTTTGATGGCTGGTCAAAAAAGCAGCAAACCCTAATTTCTGAAAATTTTGACCAAAAAAACTAAGAGCTGGGTTTTATGTAGAATCAAGTTTGAGAACGACCCAGTTGATCAAATGTTGAATATATTGAAGGCTGATTGAAAAAACAACAAACCCTAGAATCTGAAATTTTCTGAGAAAAAGCTAAGACTTGGGTTTTATTCAGAAGTATGTTTCAAGAGAACCCAGATGATCAAATGTTGAAAATTTTGAAGTTTTCTTGGACATGCATGGAAAAAGTAGCTGCTGCAATTTGAAAAATTTCTTCAAAATTATCCAAAACCAGAAACCGATATGACCCAGATCGCTGAAAATTGAAAATATTAGCCTCCTCTTTGTGAAAATTGATAGCCTAGAAGAAAAAACCATAGAAAAAGGAGCTCCTTTGTGTGCTGATCTGAAAATTATGAACTCTAAAATATCAGCAAACTTTAGCATTCAAATCTCTGAAATAGGAAATTTTTTGGTTTCTACTCTCTTGCCTTGATCACTTGCAAATAAAATTATGAAGAATGAATGCACAAGGCTGTCTTAAATAATTTTTTTAGATTGAAAGCTGCTTTCATTCCTAAATTTAGAGTTGTAAACCCTAATTCAGGTGCATCAAACTTAGGCACTTTTTCTTTTCCCTTGCAATTTTGAAAATTTGAAAATTTTGTCTAAGGCATGAGAGTTTGGATGCCACCCTTGAGGGACTTAGCCATTTTCATGAAATTCAAACTTTTTCTTGACTTTTTAACCCTATTTTGATTTTGATTTTTAGATGCTCGGTTGATGTTGCGAATTGGCTGAATGATCCATCGCAGAGCTTGAGTGAATCTGACGAAGTTGGTCTGGAGACAACTTTTGGTTAAAACTTCATCTTGGCCTTCAAAATCATGGGCACCTATCTCTCTCTGGGGCGCCCAGTAAAACCAGTGTTAGCCATTTTTGTGTTCTTCAAGTTTCAACACTGTTTCCTCATCTTCAGATGATTTTGCGAATCCAGGAGCTAGACTGACCCGATTGATTGACTATTAGATTCCCTGTATACCTTGATGAATTTTGAGGAGGGTCTTCTAGAGATGATTTCTTTTGAAAATTGATTTTAGGCCCTCAAAAGTTTGGGCGCCCCTGGCTACCTGGGGCACCTATGGCTTCCAGACTTGGTTTCTTTTTGGATTTTCAACTTCTACACTTGCTTTCTGATCTTCTGATGGATTCTTGTTTCTGGATGATCCAAAGCTTTGATTGACTGATGGCTGGACTTGTTGGATAGCTCAGAGGATTTTGAGAGGGGTCTCTTGGGAGCTGCATTCTCTGAAAGATGAGTTTAGGGGATCAAAAGCTTGGGTGCCTATCTCCTCCAGGGGTGCCCATGTTTTCAGACAATTTATTTTTCACCTTTTGCCTTTGACTTTTTCATTTTCATGGTTTTACCCCTCTGTTCTGTCAATGATATCTGATGACTGTCAACTTTGATGAGCTTGCTGACGATTGCGTTGAAGAGTTGCTTCAAGTCTGAAGAAGTCATGCTAGAGGCTGTGATTGCAAATTCATTCATTTGATACCTCAAAAGCTTGGACACCTATCTCCTTTTGGGGTGCTCAAGTTTTCATACTTAGGCATTTTTGGCTCTGTTTCCGCCTTGAAGCTTGAGACCTCATGTTATGCCCTTTGTTCATTCTAAGTTTGCCAGTAGTTGACGAATCCGATGATCATGCCAAGATGTTCACTACAAAGCTGACAGGATTTTGAAGAGATTTAGCATATTTGCAAACCCTAACTGTTGAATTTGGTGCTTCAAAACCCTAGGCGCCTATCTCCTTCTGGGGTGCCCAAGTTTTCATACTTAGAATATTTTCTGATGATTTCATGGTTTTGCATTCAGCTTCTCGGTTGAGACTCCTCCATCCAATCTTCAATTTCGGATGGCAGGTTGATTAGATGGCTATGCTGGTGGATCCGTTGCGGAGCTGAGAAGATTTTGAACATTGCCTGGGAGCACAAACCCTAATTTCATCATTTGATCTCTTGAAAAGTTGGGCGCCTATCTCCTTCTGGGGCGCCCATGGCTGGTAGACTCAGTTTTTATTTTGCAATTTTCAACTTCCTCCTTTGTTCAACTTGCTAGCCTTTGTTCTGATTGTTGGAGATGAAAATTTTCCAAGGCACAAAACTCTAGACGCCTTTGCTTGGCAGGGGCACCTGATTTTCCAGACTTAGCCAAAATTTGTAAGTTTCATGATTCACCAACTTTCATTCTCCATTCCTCGTCCCTTGATCATCAGTAGCAGCTTCTTCTGTTCAGTGCTTGAATGTTTGAATTTGACACTTGGCAGTTGAATGTCCTCCAGTGATGGCCTTAGAGCTCTTGAAAAAGCTTCTCAAAAAGCAGAATAGATCCACTAGGGCAAAACTGATCTTCTTGTGATTTTGACTCGACGAGGCTGTTGAAGAAGTATTTTAAGCCAATCAAAATCAGTTTGGACCCTAGAAGCCAAACTTTTTATTTTTAGAAAATTTTGACAGCATCCATTTCAAAAGAAACCCAAAAAAAGTTTTATTTTTAGAAAGTTTCTAAAAATAGAAATTTTCCTAAAATCTAGGGCTGAAAAATTGAAATCTGGGCTTTGTAGACTTGGTCGCTCTGAATAGACTCAAATCGTCAGATTTTTGAAATTTTTGAGTTTTTGACCCTCATGCAAGACATGCAAATCCCAAATTTTGACTTTTTTTGACAATTTTAACAAGATTTTTAACCATTTCTTCAAAATGCCTGAGTGTAGCAAATTTTTTAATTTTGGGTACAACAAAGAATTTGAAGGTTGGTGCCTATCAAAGAAGAGATTGGTGTCTCTTGCTGAGTTGGTGCTTAGTTGTGGGGATTGGTGTCTTTAGTGGGTTGGTGCCTACAAATTCTACAAGTGCGGATTGGTGTCATCTGTAGGTTGGTGCCTACAAAGATTGTAAGAAGTTTCTATATAAGCATTATTTTGCCATGATTTTCTCCCATAAGGGTTTCCACGTAAATCGTGGTGTTCTTGTGTTCTTAATTGTCAATATCTTGCATGCTTATTATTGTTATGGTTAATTAAGTTTAAATTGGTAAAAGTTTGTATTATACTGATTCATGCTGCCTCCCCCTCCCCCCCCTTAGTATAATCGTGTGCTCATCACACTTTGCATTCAAGGAACAATACATGGACATTTCATCAAACGGTTGATAAGTAGTCTACGAATCTGCCTCAATGACTAATATATGAAATGCATAGCTGAAGGTAGTACAGAGAATCCTTCATAAATGAAATGCAGACTGCTTATTAACATGGGAATCATATATGGGAGCTACACAACACTTTATATATGCATAGATATTGTCATATTCATCAATTACTAAGTTACAGTAAGCTACAGCAGATTTGAATATTATATACAGCTGATAAATGAACTGAAAATTGAATCTTAAATGCAAACTAACCCTTATACAACTGATATTTGCATCTAGAAATGATTTTAGGTATCCTGGTGATTGCTGTGACTGCTGGTAGCACTTCCATATTAGAATAACTAAATTTATATCTCTTTAATGGTCAATATTGTAACATGCTGTATATATTAGTTAGTTTCTATTTTTTTGTCTCTATTCGATTATTTGAAATCAATTCGCTTGTGCTCTTTTAATATGGTATCAAAGCATGTGTAATAAATTTGGTGAAATTTTCTTTTCTTTTGTGTGTTGAAAGACACGATTCGTGAAATTTCTCTTGGCTGCCTGGGCGTTGTTGTTTTTCGTGCGTATCTTCTCGTGAGTTGCTCGTATGCACCTTTCCTGTGATCGTCTGAGTATTCTCTCGACGGGAATTCATGCCGTGATCTTTTTTTTTTCTAGAGCCGATTTTGGGATGCGTCTTTCTGTTTGTGTGTTGAGTCTTCACTCTTCTATATACCTGTGCACGTGGAGATTCTCTGCTCGTCTTGAATTTTTTCGGGTCTGCCTGAGAATTTTGTGTGTATATATGCTTTGGCTTTTCTCTTATGTGGAAGCTTTGTCTCTTTCTGTGCGTCGTGTGTGCCTGCGTCTCTTCTCGTGTGTGCATGTGTCCATTTCCTTGGCTATCTTGGCTCCTTATCACGGCTTTTGGAAGTTTGTCGGCCTCATCTCCTTCTGTATGTGCATTCAATCTGGGAGTCTTGAGCGATTGTGAAGACGTGTTTGTGCATGCTAGAGTCGTCGACTTTGTTCTTTTGAAGTCGAGTTGCCTTCTCCTTGTGTTTTCTGGAATGATCGATTTTGTCTTGGTGTGCAATTTCTGAAGTGTTTGTGCATTTTTTATGTGCGTGTCTTGTGTCTTTGGGCAACAGATTTGTGGCCTGCGAAATATTTGTCTCTTTTTGTGAGATGTCTTTCTTTATCTGGTCTTGAAGATTTTAGTTTGTATCAGTTGCTACCTTAAGATTTGTGCCTCGAGATTTGTGCCATTTTTTGACTGATTTCTGCATTTTGGGGTTTTGTGTCTCGTATTTGTCAGATTTTCTGTGGAAAATTGCATCTTTGACCAACATAATGTTGGAAGGCAGTCAACGATTCAATGGTAAAAATTATAATACCTGGAAGCAGCAAAAGATGACTATCTTTGAATATCGCTACCTTGATCAGATTGTTCTAGGCACTGCTACTCGTCCCACAGCGGTGGGTAAAGACTAGGAAAAGTTTGATGAGCAAAATCGTGAAGCGGTAATGCTCATTAAGCTTTTAGTTACCGATGATCAACTTCCATAGGTTCCATCCGACAAATCAGCTACTGAGATTTGAGAGCATTTGAAAACCCTGCATGAGACCTCCGACAAGAGCTGTGTGCTCTTTTTAAAGAACCAACTGTAATCCATCATGATGGATGAGAGAATGTCCTTACAGGAACATCCGACAAAGATTCAAGACATTTGTGATCAGTTGGAGGCGATTGGTCGGAAGATGGAGGAAGAAGACATGGTAGTCATCACTTTGAAAAGTCTACCGAAGTCTTATGAGCACTTTGTTGAAACTCTCAACATTACATCCACTCATAGTTGGAAAACTCGGACTCGACAGCCCAAAAATATGACTCGAACTCAAGACTCGGGAAAAAACTTGGCTAGGATTCAAAAAAAGAAACCATAGTTTTACAAAAAAAAAGAAGAAATTAATGCATTTAGAGAACATAAGAGCCTAATTTGATTATCAAACACTCATAATTCAAAGATTACACATGTCATATGATAATCAAACACTCGTAATTGAAATTTCATCATTCATAGTCATACAAATACTCATAGTTTCAATGTCTAACAGCATCATAAGTTTATAAATGTTTACATATAATCATGTCAAAAAGAGGAAAACATTAACAACCACATATAATCTACATCTTCCTCTTTCCCTCCCAATGGTACTCAATTTTGAAGGCCTAGAACTAGAAGGTGCCCGTGCTATAGTATCCAAATGAGGACTAGGAGATTGAGCAGTGGTTTCTTAATATTCAAATATCTCTTCGTCCTCCTCCATGGCATCCAATCTTGCTGCTTCTTTTGTTGCTACTCTCTCTAATTCAACAAGATCCTCATTAGTAAAGAAGACATCACTCTCATCATTTTGTTCATCAACAGTCCATTCACCATATGGATCAATGTCATCCAAGTCAATGGACTCATGTGAAACATCCTCCACCTTTCTAGTTCGAAGGCGAAAGTTGTATCGAACAAAAACTAAATCATTTAGGCGTTGCTGAGTCAACCCGTTTCTCTTCTTTGTGTGAATGTTCTCAAATAAACTCCAATTACGCTCACACCTAGAAGCACTGCATGGCTACGACAAGACACATATGGCTAGCTTTTCAAGATTTGGCGTGCCAGCACCATAGTTCTTCCACCATAGATCTACAAAAACATGTTTAAAAAATATAAGTATTAAGAAATAAGAATAAAGTAAAATATCTATATGTAAGAAATTAAAATCAAGTTTCTAATTTCATTTTTTACTTGGTTGTTGTTTTCCTCTCCTTTCAATTGCTTGTTGGGAGGAAAAGAGCCTCCCCTTTGCACCCTTGTAGACCTTGAATAGATAAAAGAAAAAGTAAATCAAATATAGAAAATTCATAGATAGTCAAGGCTCAACATTGCAAATTCATAAATAAGATGTAACAAATCTCACCTCCAACTCATCAAACACCTTATCTCTCAGCTCACTATCAGGCACCATCCTATCAATGCAAGTGACAACACCTTCCATGACCTCCTCATCCGCCTTAAATGAGTCCGAGAAGTAGAACTTCGGATTCAAGAAGTAGGCAAAGGCATGAATCGGCTGGTGGAGTTGGTTTGTCCATCTCCGATCAATGATGCGCCATATGATTTCATATTTCTTTTTGTTGCCGCCATAGTAATGTGATATGGCCTCTTTGGCCCTATCCATGGCCTCATAGATGAAACCCATTGGCATGCCATCTCCATCCACCATACGAAGAACCCTCACCAAAGGTTCTGTCACCTAAAAAAATGAAAACAAATGTTAAATTATAACAAAATTAACCCCTCAAAAAATAAAAACAGCAAATAGATTATCATGTATAATTTTTTTTTGTGTTTGTTACTTACCCCATCAACTCCTCTCCATTTTTGATGAATGTCTCATCAAAAACTATGGCAACAATTCTCTCCCCTTTAGGTCTAGTGGAAAATGAGGACTCCTTCCAAGCATCAAACACAAACATTTGCTTGAGATGACCAATGGCACCAAGAATGCTTTGCAATGTGAGGAAGTGGCTAGCAAATCATGTCACTCCAGGTCACACAAGGTCCTTGCCATTTGTGAATTTCTTCATCAAAGAAAGCACCCAAGTATGGTTGTAGATAAATTTTGTAACACTTTTTCCTTTTTCAACCACACTTTTGACCCATGAAATCTTCCCAATGTCCTCTAGCAACTGGTCCAAGCAATGTGCAGCACACGAAGACCATGCAATTGTGGGATACCTCTCCATAAGTATTGCAGCTATATATGCAACTGTGTTGTCCGTGATAATTTGGACAACATTATCAACTCCAACCTCCTGGATCACCCCATCTAATAAATTGCATAAAGTCTCAGCATTTGTGACTTCATGGGAGGCATCTATTGATTTTAGGAACACCAATCCACCATTAGAGGCCACTAAAAAGTTTAGGAGAGTTCTATTTTGTCCATCTGTCCACCCATTAGATAAAACTCTGCAACCTTTTCTTCGCCAAAATTTCTTTTGCTCATCAACCATAAGCCATGTATTCTTTATGGCTTCCTCTAGCAATGACCCACTCAAATCTTTAGTTGATGGGGTCTTAAACCCCTTTCCTGCAACTATAAGGGCATTCACCAAACCTTTCCAATATGGGCTGCTTGCCACATTGAAAGGTAAATTATTGTAGTACCAAAAGTTTGCTGCTGCCATTCTAGCTTCATGATGCTTTTCCTTATTCCAACCGGTACCTTCAAGTGAAGGTTGTGCTCTTGGAACATTACATGGAATAAAGTAATTTGGTCCTGATGAAGGACCTTGGCCAACACTAGCAGTAGAAAAAGAACCCTTAGGACTCTCACCAAAAGATGAATGTGGACCATGGATGCTTGGACTTGGAGTACCATAGGGCATAGATGGTGTAGAAAGGGATCTACTCATCGTTGCTGCTAGTGCATCCTTTGTTTTTTGTCTTTCATCTTTTTTTAGCTCATAATCAACAAGAATGGCCTTCATCTCTCTAATAATCTCAGGAGTAGTCTTAGGGCATCTCTCCACATTTTGCCCAGGTATTCTTGCAAGGTGGTATTTTAATCTGTTTATTACTCCTATCATCCATTTCTTGCATTCGATACATGTCACTTCACCCTTTTTATTTCTTCCATACATCCATGCTGGGTCTTTTTTCGTTCCCTTTGGGTTTGAAGATGACATTCTTGTTTCAAGTTCAACATGAAAAAAAAAAATCAGCAAGGGTTTGGTAAAAAATCAGCAAATAAATGTGATTCAAACATTTGCAAAAAAATAAATGCAAAACCAAGCTAGAAATAGTAGGAATTAGGCTATTAAGGGAAATAGAAAAAAATTGGCAGCATTTCCCCTTATTTTTCTTTATTTTTCTGATTTTGAATTCAAGAAAACAAAAAAAAAGATTTGTTAAATCACTTACTTGGCTTTATTGTGATCTTCTTAGCTCGTCCTATTGGCTTCTTTCAACCCCACTTCAACTTGCAGACCTGTATTTGACAAACTAGAGTGTAAAAATGAAAGAAAAAATGAAAAGAAACATGGGTTTTATGCCCTTTTTGACTCCCAGCCGTGTAGGAGAGTCTTGGGTCGGGACTCCCGAGTCCCAACCCAAGACTCTCCTGGACTCGACTCCCAAGTTTGTGGCGAGTCCCGACCCAAGACTCTCCTGGACTCGACTCCCAAGTTTGTGGCGATTCGAATCGGCTCACCCATGGACTCTCGAGTCCACTGAGTCCGCGGTGAGTCCAGTAGAGTCCGTGAACTATGCATCCACTAATGTTGGTTTGAAGTTTCTAGAGCTTTGTACCAAACTCTTGCAGCTGGATCGTTGGAGACAACAGTTTGGTAGTAGTGCTTCTTCGTCCTCTACAGAGCAAGCTTTTGCAGCCAAGTCTCAGGCTAAGAATAAAGGGAAAGGTCAGCCTCTGTAGTAGAAAGGCTCAAGTCAACCTCAGGGCAGGCCCAAGAAAAAGAACATTCAGTGTAATTACTACCACAAATATGGTCACATGAAGAAGGATTGTCGTCAACGTTTGGCTTCTGAACATAAGAAGCAGGGAGGGTATCAATAGAAAGCAAATGTTGCCGAGCACACTGAGCAGAGGGAATCTGCCTTTTACGCTTTTATGGCTAAAAGACCTACAAATCATGTGAAGTTCTCTACCTGGTACATTTATTCAGGTGCTTCGCGACACTTCACCCATCGTCGTGATTGATTCATAGACTTCTTTTCTTTTAGTGACTCAATTATTTTTGGAGGAGGTGAAGAGTATACCGTTGTCAGCAAGGGCAACATTCAGATTTAGTCTGGTGGGAGGAATCTCATATTCCTCAATGTATACTACGTTCTTGGCATGGAACCGAATCTTCTCTCTATTAGTCAGATTATGCGTCACTCTCCTTAGTTGGATGTGGTATTTAGTGCACATAAGTGTTCGATTGTTGATTGGGAGACCCGCACCATTGTGGCTGTTGGTATTGAGGATCATGGTCTATACAAACTTTTGGATATAGGTGATTCTCCAGAGTTAGCCATGGTAGCTAGAAATTCTTCCATCACCAATCTTTGGCATCAGCGTTATGGGCACTTAAATGTGCACTATCTCTCTTAGCTATCTCGGGAGGGACTTGTAGCTGGTTTACCTGAGATCCGGACTCAACATCATGGAGTTTGTGGAGCTTGTCAGGCTGGGAAGCAACATAGGACACTGTTTCCGGATGGTGACTCATTGCGAGCCTCCAAGGTACTACAGTTGGTTCACGCTGATGTATGTGGGCCAATGAATACACCTTCTGTTATTGGTTCCATGTATTTCTTGCTTTTTGTTGATGATTTCAGTCATAAAATGTGGGTGTACTTTCGTAGACAAAAATCGGTTGTGTTTACTGTATTTCAGAAGTTTAAGGCCTTAGTAGAGAAAGAGTCTGGCTGTTCCATAGTAACTCTTAGGTCCGATAATGGGGCAGAATTTTGTTTTGCTGATTTCTCCAACTTCTGTGCTATTCACGACATAAAACGCCAGTTAACCACACCCTACACCCCTCAACAAAACGGTGTTGTAGAGTGGCGCAATCACACAATCATTGAGGTGGCCCGCTCCATGTTACAACATAGGAATGTTCCTAAGAAATTTTGGGTAGAAGCAGTCTACATTGTCGTCTATCTCCTTAATTGGTCTCCTGCACAGGCTGTTAAGGGGAAGACTCTTGAGGAAGCTTGGACTGGTTGCAAACCTCAAATTAGTCATTTGAAAATCTTTGGCTCTTTAGCATATGTATGGATTACCGGTTGATTGATGTCGACACTGATCATCTCATCTTCAGTCGGGATGTTCTCTTTGATGAAGAATGAGGACCCTTTCACCTTTCCTCGTTTGTGCAGCATTTTGAGGATCAACCTTTGAAGGCTTATGATTTGGGTGTTTGTCTTCCGTTAGGTCCACCTGATGGGAGGGATGATGTAGATTTTGTTTTTGATGATGCTCAACCCGATTTTCCTCCAAATGATGTTGATCTTCCACCTGTTGAATCTGTTCCAGATCTAGTACCAGTTCCAGCTCCTTCTCATGCATTTGATGCTGGCACTTCTACTCTCCGACTTAAATGGTGGGCTAAGACTATTGGTGATCTTACTTGCCTGGTTCTAAGGTTGCTTGGAGGCTAGAGGATTCGGGCTATTTACTCCCACCCAAGGGTCTTGTGTTAGGGTAACTTTGAATGAAGACCTGCATCCACCATATGCACATATATCCATAGATCTATATGTTAGCCTTAATATCTAATATCAAAATTAGACATAATCATAATTGCAATTTAACAAGTAAGAGGAATGCCATGGGTGGATCCACCCTGAAGCCCTCATGCCAAGCACGGGAGGTTGTCCATCACAATCCTCCTTTCTTAGCAGCTTAGTACCTTCATTCTCCACTCATGGCAGCACCTCGAAAGACACTTGCCCTATTAGGAGAAAGGAACCATAAAGTTAAAGTGGCCTAGGCCTACCACCCTCCATGGCCGTAGCGAAATCATAAGTTGGGTTTTTAGGCACCACTCCACCCATGGTTCGCCCTCACTAATAGAGTTACAAGCACGAAGAAGACAATCTTTGTACAATCACATGTAAATGCATTTATTATTACTTCATCTATATTCATTATGATTGGAGAGTGTTAGCATGAACATAAACTCAAATGAGATGTATTATGGAAAGATATCAAGATGCACAAGTAGATGTATTCCTTTCATTATACCCATGATATTATGCTCTAACAATGTTATGCATTTTATCAACTAGAAGAATTTATACCTAACAAATTCCAATGTAGTCATATGACGTGATTCCTTAAGTTACCATTTTATGTTCATTCCCTTAACAATTGATCAGATGAGTCTAGCAGCAAGCAAATATATACGTAGTAAAGAGAATCCAACATAAAAGAGCTACAAATGCAATCTAATCTACTAAGTTCATCTTAATGATCTGTATGATACAATGAGATTAGAACCATCATGCTGGAATGGATTTATTAAGTGCAATGCTGCCTATGGTCGATCTATGTATGAAGCAAACCTGAATATAAGTTAATGCACAATTTCTTTCAAAGTCATCGTTTCTTAGGATTGACGGGTTACCAAGGAAAATTCATAGAAATTCAATCATGGCAAAGATCATCATGGACGGACTAATAGGTATGAGTAAATAATGAAATACACAGATCTAGCAAGTATCATTATGCTGAGTTCACAAGAGATGAGATATCAAGGCTAAGTGAAATGTTTCACCTGTAATCGTGGCCTACTGTGATTTGTCCTATTCGCTTCTCTTTCTCGTTTCACACCGTCCTCCCTTTCTCATTCGTCGATCCTTTCTTATTTCTGTTTTGAGAGGAGAGAGGGTGTGTCCTTTTGTTGGGATGTGACTTCATGGTGAATCGCATCTCTTAGAGAAAGGTGTTATTAGTTTAATTTATGCTATAGGTAATTAAATATAAATAATTTTGTAATGTTTGTATGTTTGTTTGTTTTTTTGTCTATATTTAATATATGTCCCATTTGTGGATTGAAATACATGTAAAAGGATATATGGAGATATTTATGCATTTAAAGAAATGTCATTTATTTGGGGTTATGACACTCAACCCGATTTTCCTTCAGATGATGTTGATCTTCCACTTGTTGAATCTGTTCCAGATCCAGATCCAGTACCAATTCCAGCTCCTTCTCATGCATCTGATGTTGGCACTTCTACTCTCCGACCTAAATGGTGGGCTAAGACTATTGGTGATCTTCATGATGATGAGCTCATTGAGTGTAGATCGTCCAAAAACAAAAGCAAACAACAACATACAGTTAATTTTGCTTTCATGGCCAACATTCACATTGTTTATGAGCCTTTGACATATTCAGAGGCTAAAAGAATTCTTGAGTGGGAATAGGCTCTGGAGGCTGAATACCATAGTCTTCAGAAGAATAACACTTGGGTCCTTGTTGATCCTCCTCCAGGGAAGAAGCCCATTAGCTGCAAAGGGGTGTATAAGGTTAAGTATAAAGCAGACGAACCCTTGACAAGTACAATGTAATGCCTCTTACACGATTTGCCCTAGAATTCACTTGTAGATTAGGTTTAGGGGTTTTTCTTTTTAAATAAATGTTCTCTTTAATGAAATGATCTTTGATTGAAATCTGACCGGTTGTGTCTTCCAATGACTCTATTTCCCTTAATCGCCTTCCTTCAATCTTACATTTGATTGATCATATAAATAAGTATTAATCTATTCATTGTTATATTAAGATCGTAATTACTTATAAGGTTCAATAATTGCTATTAAATGGCTCTATATTCCAATGCACATCAATCATAGACTATATCACTGTGCTGCTGTTCTGAATGCAGATTGTATTCCTCAATGTTTTTCCCCACATTCTTCTCCATTTCCCTCTATTCTCCTAATAGATCTTATATCTTTACTTCTACCCTGAAATGATACGTCTCCTAATAGACATAACCTTTCATAGAGTCATGACTATTTGTTTAGTAAACATCCTTTTTATTGATTGCTGTTTAGACTAATTCATATATTTTTATTTGTTATTTCTCCATACACCAAATGATTGCTGCTCTCCCTTATATTCTATTTTCTACCTTTCATATCCCCCATTGATCTCCATTCTCTCATCTATTTATACCTTTATGAAAAGATACATCTTTCTTGAAAAGTAATAACTCTTTGAAGAGTTACGTCTCCTTAAAATAATTATTCTCCTCAACTCTAATCGCTGCCTTCCCTTTACCCATATTAACTTCTACCTATTAATTACATTGTTTCATTTTATAATCACTTTTTTTGTGGTAGGAATTGCTGCCTTTTAGTGGTTCGATTCTTATTATTTTAAGATCAGAATTATGTTTATTTTGATAATCATTTATAGTTATAATCTTATCATTGATGTTTATAATGATTTTTAGATTATATTAATTTTATTATTATTATTTTTATATTAGTTTTTCTTCTTTCTTCTTTTTTCTTTTAGAATATATGTATTATAATGGTATTTAAATTGTTAATACTTATTTTGTATTTTTACTATTTATAATTATTAATGAGAATTTTAATGTTTATAATTTTATATTTAAATATTATAATAATAATGTTATCAGTGATAATTATAATAATAATGATATTTTAATTGTGTTTCTTTATTTTTATATTTATGATATTGATTTAGTTATCCAATACTTCGTACTTTAGGTGTTACGATTTTGGGGACATGACAGTCCTCCCCTCCCAAATTTGCTTGTCCTCGAGCAAAAACATCTTAGTTTCTTCTAGGATCTCTTCTTCTAATTTGTCACTTACGACACACAGGTTAGTCATGTGTATATATATATAATTTTAAATGAGAATGTTCTATAATGATTACTCTATTTGAATGCGTATATCTATTGAAATATAATTATATTAAATATATACTTATCTTTGTGATGGGGACATCACAAGTCTCCCCCGCTTGAATTTTCTTGTCCTCAAGCAACTTGCAATCCTTTCCTTAATGCTCTTCTTCTAATCTGTCACTAACACCCAAATTAGTCATGATATATATATACATATTGTTGAATAAATAATAATTATTCTATTTTAAATGCATGTATTCATATATGTTGTTGTATACCATTTAATCTATAAACATGTTAAATATACTTATCTTGGATTTCCTTCTTTCGTGATGGGGACATCACAAGTCTCCCCTGCTTGACATTGCTTTCCCTCAAGCAATCTTTAATAACTCTCTTCTTCTTGAATATCTGGATGTTCTTGTTGGTACAGTGATCTTCATCCTGGAAAAATATTGTAACACCTTGTTACCTCTAATCTCTCTCCAGGCCTTCTGGATTCCTTACATAAGGATATCCAGTCTTATACAATGTGAGTGGCCCCTTTCCGTCCTCTTTACATGTATTTCTCTGCATATCTTGTATAAGGATATCCAACCTTATACAATGCAAGTGGCCCCTTTCTGTCCTCCTTGCATGTATTTCTTTGAATACCTTGTATAAGAATATCTTGCCTTATACAATGCAAGTGGGCCCTTTCCGCCCTCCTTGCATGTATTTCTCTAAATACCTTGTATAAGGATATCCTGCCTTATACAATGCAAGTGGCCCCTTTCCGTCCTCCTTGCATGTATTTCTCTGGATACCTTGTATAAGGATATCCAACCTTATACAATGCAAGTGGCCCCTTTCTGTCCTCCTTGCATGTATTTCTCTGAATACCTTGTATAAGGATATCTAGCCTTATACAATGCAAGTGGCCCCTTTCCGTCCTCCTTGCATGTATTTATCTGGATATCTTGTATAAGGATATCCAGCCTTATACAATGCAAGTGGCCCCTTTCCATCCTCCTTGCATGTATTTCTCTTGCCCAATGAAGCCCAAGAGCACGGAATGAACACCTAGTCATTTGGCCTCTTGGCCCTGGTTAGGGGTTGGCATACTTGATGGGAATGTGTTTCCTTTTTCCCAATCAAGCCCAAGAGCACGGAGTGACATCTAGTCATTCGACCTCTTGGCCCTAACTAAGGGTTGGCGTACTTGATGGATATGTAGGTCTTGAACTTTCGGCTTCTTGCGAGAGTCATGGCTTGATTTGTGCCTCATGGATGCCCTTATTTGGGTATATCCACCTTCCTTCTTTACATGCATGATAATGTTACACCTTATCCTGCAAGGAAATGACTTATTAGCTTATATTGAAAACAAAAAGAATTACATACAATAGTTAGTTTGTTTCTTGTTCTAGTCAAGAACTCTTAGGGGTTCGCCCTTCTTGACTTTGTTTATCTCTAAACGCTTTGATGGTTTCTTCTCTTTCCCATGTAGCATCTTCTTCAGGAAGTCCCTTCCACTTGATTAGAGATTTGGTAATGATCTTGTTCCTCTATTTCCTTTCTCTAGTGCCTAGGATAAATTTTGGCTCTTAGATAAGTTGTACTTCATCCTCTAGGTAGCTCAAGCACACAACCAAGTAGCTCAAGTAGGAAAACAAACAACTCAAGCACATAGGCAATTAGCTCAAGTAGACAAGCAAGTAAGCAAGTAGCTCAAGCATGCAAGCAAGTAGCTCCAACAAGTATGCAACTAGCTCAAGTAGACAGGTAGGTGGCTCAAGAACGCAAGCAACCAGTTCGAGCACGCAAGCAACCAACTCAAGCATGCAAGTAATCAATTCAAACAAGTAGGCAAGTAGCTTAAGTAGACAAGCAAGTAGCTCAAGCATACAAGCAACCAGCTCAAGCAAGTAGGTAACCAGCTCAAGCATGCAAGTAATCAGCTCAAGCAAGTAGGCAAGTAGACAAGCAAGTAGCTTAAGCATACAAGCAACCAGCTCAAGCAAGTAGGCAACCAGCTCAAGCATGTAAGCAAGTAGCTCAAGCAAGCAAGCAAGTAGCTCAAACAAGTAGGCAACTAGCTCAAACAAGTAAGCAACTAGCTCAAGCACACAAGCAACCAGCTCAAGTAAGTAGGCAACTAGCTCAAGGAGGCAAGCAACTAGCTCAAGCAAGTAGGCAACTAGCTCAAGTAGACAAGTAGGTAGCTCAAGCACACACAAGATGGCAGGAAAGATGCTCTGATACCATTGTAATGTCCCTTACACGATTTGCCCTGGAATTCACTTGTAGATTAGGTTTAGGGGTTCTTCTTTTTAAATAAATGTTCTCTTTAATGAAATGATCTTGGATTGAAATCTGATCGGCTGTGTCTTCCAATGACTCTTTATCCCTTCCAATGACTCTTTATCCCTTAATCGCCTTCCTTCAATCTTACATTTGATTGATCATATAAATAAGTATTAATCTATTCATTTTTATATTAAGATCATAATTACTTATAAGGTTCAATAATTGCTATTAAATGGCTCTATATTCCAATGCACATCAATCATAGATTATATCACTGTACTGCTGTTCTGAATACAGATTGTATTCTTCAATGTTTTCCCCACTTTCTTCTCCATTTCCTTTTATTCTCCTAATAGATCTTATATATTTACTTCTACCCTGAAATGATACGTCTCCTAATAGACATAACCTTTCATAGAGTCATGACTATTTGTTTAGTAAACATCCTTTTTGTTGATTGCTTTTTAGACTAATGCATATATTTTTATTTGTTATTTCTCCTTACACCAAATGATTGCAGCTCTCCCTTATATTCTATTTTCTACCTTTCATATCCCCCATTGATCTCCATTCTCTCATCTATTTATACCTTTATGGAAAGATACATCTTTCTTGAAAAGTAATAACTCTTTGAAGAGTTATGTCTCCTTAAAATAATTATTCTCCTTAACTTTAATCGCTGCCTTCCCTTTACCCATATTAACTTCTACCTTTTAATTACATTGTTTCATTTTATAATCACTTATTTTGTGGTAGGAATCGCTGCCTTTTAGTGGTTCGATTCTTGTTATTTTAAGATCAGAATTATGTTTATTTTGATAATCATTTATATTTATAATCTTATTATTGATGTTTATAATGATTTTTAGATTATATTAATTTTATTATTTTATTTATTATTATTATTTTTATATTAGTTTTTCTTCTTTCTTTTAGAATATATGTATTATAATGGTATTTAAATTGTTAATACTTATTTTGTATTTTTACTATTTATAATTATTAATGATAATTTTAATGTTTATAATTTTGTATTCGATAATTTTATATTTAAATATTATAATTATAATGTTATCAGTGATAATTATAATTATAATGATATTTTAATTGTGTTTCTTTATTTTTTATATTTATGATATTGATTTAGTTATCCAATACTTCGTACTTTAGGTGTTACGATTTTGGGGACATGACTTACAAAGCTCATCTCATTGCTAGGGGGTTCTCACAGAAGGAAGACATTGACTACGAGGAGACTTTTGCTCCTATAGCCAAGATGAGTACCATTCGGCTCGTCCTTGCCTTATCAACCCAGTTTGGTTGGAAAGTCTATCAGATGGATGTTAAGAGTGCTTTCCTCAATGGTGAGTTGAAGGAAGAAGTCTATATGGCGTAGCCTCCAGGGTTCAAGGTTGTCGGTAAAGAACACCCAGTGTGCAGACTGGTGAAAGCACTCTATGGCCTGAAATAGGCTCCTCGGGCTTGGTACATCAAGATCGACAAGTACCGCACAGATCATGGCTTTTAGAGGAGTCCATTTGATTCTAATCTGTATGTCAAACACACTGGTAGTGATATTCTTATTCTTGTTGTCTATGTGGATGACCTGATCATTACTGGTAGCTCAATGCATTTGATTGATGAGATCAAACAGGATTTGTGGAGCTCATTTGACATGACAGATTTTAGGACTTCTGCATTATTATTTAGGTGTTGACATTTGGCAGACAAAGAGCAGTATCTTCATCTCTCAGTCCAAATATGCTTGAAGTCTCCTGGATAAGTTCCGAATGCAGGATTGCAAACCTGCTTTCACACCTATGGAAAAAGGGCTGAAGTTGTCAGCTAAATTAGACTCACTTGTAGTGGATGAATCCTTGTTTAGGCAACTAGTGGGAAAACTCATCTATCTCACTGCCACTAGACTTGACCTCAGTTTTGTAGTGAGCTACATTTCACGCTTGATGATAACCCCCAAGGTTGATCATTGGGTAGCAACGAAGCGTGTGCTACGTTATGTGAAGGGCACTTTTGATTATGGACTTCTTTACACTAAGAGTCATGATCCTAGACTCCTTGGTTACACAGACTCAGATTGGGCAGGTTTAGTTGATGACAGAAAATCAACATTTGGGTATGTTTTTCAGTTTGGGATCTGATGCAGTCACTTGGATTAGTAAAAGGCAGCAGGTAATGGCTCTTTCCGTGATAGAAGTAGAGTATCGAGGAGTAGTTAAGGCAGCTTGTGAGGTAGTTTGGGTTCGCCGGATGCTTGTGGATATGCAAATATCTCAAGTAAGTCCGACTCCCTTGTTTTATGATAATCAGGGAGTTCTCAAACTTGCCAAAACTCCAGTCTTCCATGAAAGAACCAAGCATGTGGAAACTCATTGTCACTTCATTCAGAAGCTTGTTGAAGACGGACTAGTTCAGTTGCCGTATGTTCCAGTAGAGGATCAAACAGTTGATATTCTCACCAAGTTTCTCAGTCTAGATAAGTTTGTCAAATTCAGGGGGCAACTTGGTGTATTTGACAGATTGACCATTAAGGGAGGGTATTAGAATAATTAAATTTATATCTCTTTAATGGTCAATATTGTAACATGCTGTATATATTAATTAGTTTCTATTTTTTGTCTCTATTCGATTATTTGAAATCAATTTGCTTGTGCTTGTGTAATATTCCAAATCTTTGTAATGACCAAATATTGAACGAAATTTTGCCCAGATCGATAATACAGCCCGAGAAGAGGTAGAATGGCCTCATAAAAGTCATGTAGGGTCCAAATAAATGTTACAAACTTCATAAATTGTCGATGCAAATCTTAAGATTGCTGCAGCAGATGTATTTGAAATACAAAGGAACGGTTGAAAGCTGGAAACAAACCCAAAATAACCCTGCTGGCTGCACCTTCACTTTAGCTTCACAAATAATGTCATAAATGAAATCTTTGACCATCAAACCTTAGCAATGTGAAATATCCCAAACAATATTTTTGCAAAATTTCTGATTTTTATAATACAAAACTGATGCCCTAATTTCTGATTTTCAATTTCTGCTTAAACCCTAGTGTGCTGATGTAATTTTCTGAGTTTTATAATGCATGAACAGTAGTACATAATTCAACCAAAAGATGGAAGAACTTGTAGTAGATAACAGTAGCATTTAATCAATAGCATAGCATGATTAGATGCTTCCATATGAGTCAACCAATGTCTGATATAAACCCTCAGTCTATTGCTACAAAATATGAATGCGAATTACAAAGTAAAGTGGGCTTCAAACATGGGCCGACATGAAGAAACCCCAATAATGCAGATGCAACTAACCCTAGCTGAGCGAAGCTTCTCCATCTACAAAAATACAACTAAATGATGAAGAAACAACTGAAATAACCCTACCAAGGGTGCCCTGGCCTGCTGGATTGATCTTAGGGCTTTGCCACCCTAGAAATCTGAATTAGAACCTCGAACTTGCACAACTCGCCCTTCAGATCAGTAATCTAAATGCTGATGCAAAACTGACATGAACTAGCAATTATCTCCATTGAAGCACATAGGAACCTTCGTCATGAAGTTCACCCTTGAAGAAGCTAGGGTTTCGTCCAACTTCTCCTTAATGCAATAGGGTTTTCGTCCTACAACATATGCTGTTCAAAAGTGCAGACCAAAGTAGTAGAAGAACAATTTCGAATGATGATGAAATGCTTGACAAGATATTGTATTTATACATGTTTCCTTCCTTTATGCTGGCCAACCTAGGCAGAATTGCTATTAAATTCCTATTTTTTTTCCTTCCCAAGGCCAACCCCTTAAGTCTCATAGGTGCCCCACTAATTCTAGCCGACCAAGACTTAAATTTTATTGCCTTCAGGAGGTTTGACTCACCATTTGCTTCCTCTTTGGCCGACCTAGGAAAGGGGATTAAAAGAGTGGACATTACACAATGTCTTTCCAAAATCTGTGCAAAGTTATTATTTGAGTACAAATCTTCAATAAATTTACCTCTGAGCACAATACTAATATGGAAGATGTTTTCTTTGCTTCAGCACAAACAAATCTCAAAAATTTATTTCTTTTAGCACATTTTGTGACCTTGAATGAATCAGACAATATTGGCTAGGGAAGATCTTTCACTCTCGATACCAATATTCACCTTAGGGTTTTCGTCCTAGGGCAGCTAAAATAATTTCTCTTTTATTTCACCTTTTCCTTCAATAATAAAAATAAAGTGACTTTTTGAACTCTTTTAATTTGATAATACTTTTAATCCTTATTTTCTAAATCACTTTTAAAATTTCATTTAAAACAACCTTTTATATTATCACTTTGTACCCAATGCCTAGTATAATCAGTTTGGCTCTTTTTAAAAACACTTATGACGTTGGCTACCATTCTTTAAAAGAAATAAATAAACATAAGTTGCCTCTAGGAAAATAATATGTAGTTACTTTAAGACAATTTAAATTTTCTATTTAATTACTTTTTGGCACATCCCAAAGTGTATGGGAAGTTAGCATTCTCCAAGAATGTTGGAATTCCCACAAATATTAGAAAGGCCATAAAAAAGGGAACATTACATATTTCCTCTTTTATATATATCCAGATAGTGATAGATGGCTCATTTTTTAGTTTTCTCATCAATCTCTTTTTATGCAATGTGTTGAGTTGTAGATCTCCAAGGGTATAAATTAAATCCTCCTTTTCGAAAATTACCTTTCCGTTTTCCAGTAGTAGGTGTATTAGGCTGAATTGAAACTTTTCTCCTCTGTATAGATAGCTAAAGTTCTAAGCCTCCTAATATCCTCTTGTAGTGATGGGGGTGCAAAGTCCTTAGACTTTTGTGGGGCCTCAAATAAACCCTTGATAAAGAGAAAAGTGATATTCTTTTTTATACATTAGTTATGATGACCACAACTTGTTGAAACTCAACAACAAACAAATCCGCTGAGGTTTGTTGTTTGATTCTAGCAAGCTCCTTGAAATACTCATCCTTATTTTTCTGCTCAAAGTGGTCCAGCAATCTCTGGTTAAAATAATCGAAATTATGCACAAGGCTGTGCCCTTGTGTGACCAAACCATGGTGCCACTAGTCATAGACAAAAATATAATGTGGCAAATTGAATGGCATCTTCTTTCACCGTGGAGCTGATAGTAAAATGTCTCTGCAACTTCTGCAAACATACTTGAGCAGATATTTTTTTTGTTATCAACAGCATGAGCATTTAATTTATTCACCTTTTGTTTTGGTTCTCTCCCTTCATCATTTTAGTTGCTTCTATGGGTTCTACTGCTCTAAATCTTCTTCTTGAGCATCTCTAATTGGTTGATAAAAGTTATGGCAGCCTTGAAATCTTTCAATTTCTCTTGATCTTTCAATTTTTCATTCCTTTGTATAAACATGGGGCTTAGCGGGATTTTGAAGGAGACTTGTTTACTAACTGTTGGTTGGTCATGCAAAGCTAAACTTCTCTTTCTAAAATGCTTAGTATGATCTAGGTTTTGCATGTTACTTTGAAAATGTAACGTTTATGCCAGTTTTGCCATTGTTTCTTGTCTTCTCGAAATTCCTCTAGATCTACCCTTTCCTCTTCTGTCATTTTTCTCTCTTTCTCTAGGATTTGGCATATTTTGCTTCCTTTGTTCGTTGAGTTGGTATCTAACTTCTCTATCACTCATTGACATTCAATGTTTGATAAGCACATGGTTATATTGAGAGGGGGGCGGGGGTGTGAATCAATATAACAACAATTTTTACTTTTTCAACCTTAATACGATAAGCATATTAATTGCGTAACATCATTTTCTCAACATCAATAATCATGCACATGAGAAGAACACAATAACACATAATATTTATGTGGAAACCCTTGCGGGAGAAAACCGCGGCAAAATATTGCTTATATTAAACTTCTCTTTACAACTTTGTAGGCACCAACCCACAGGAGATACCAATTCCCCCAATTTGTAGGCACCAACCCCCACTACTAAGCACCAACTTAGCGAAGGATGCCGATCTCTCCTTTAGGAAGCACCAACTTCCAAATGAACAAGGTATTTTCCTTCTTGAGTATTGTGTGATGAGCCCAACTGGCTCCTGGTCAAACCCCTGTAGTTTTTGCTTATCTTTTTGTGTTTTTATTGATTTTAGAGAAATTCTAGACAGAAGTAGAAGGGGCATCCAAGCATAAATTTGCAAATAAAACTGAAATACGAGAATTTCTTGAGCAATCGGTACTGTAAATAAGATATGGTAGTACATACAATGAAATTACAAACAAGAAACGTAACTGAAGACCTCTAGAATAATTAAATAAGAAATTATAGAGCTTGCCAGGCAGAAATGGCTAAAACTGATGAAATAGCACGCCTAGAGCATAGATCTAGTTTCCCCCACTCTGAAACTGGAGAAAGTGTGCTGGAAGAGATAGGCGCCAGAGATGGAGCAAGGAAATGGCCAAAAGGAAAGGCGTTTTTGCCTCTAGCTTCATACGCCCCCTTCTAGGAGGCACGCCACCCAATGCAATGGTACGGCCTCTGTAGTTGCTGAATCTTCTTTATTGAAAGCGAAAATACTGTTGAAGATGGTGTCCAAGATGTGAAGCCCTCTTCTTATTACGAATTGGAATACTGCTCAAATAAACTCTAATGAAGATCATTGAAGACTCCAGAATGAAGCGGCTAGTATCTCACAACGTCAAAGTTGCAAAATGTTGAAGATCTATCATTTCTCCAATGGTGAAACCCTCTGGTAAACTTGTCTCAGACAAAATCACAGAGAAAGCCAAAAGAAGCAAAAATGTCAAATAATCATATGAATGAGTTTTAATTTCCCTCCTTTTGCTTATATTGCTCAAAAAGCACGACTTTCCAAGAAAAGCCGCCGGTTTTTCTTTAAAATACATTTAAAATGTATTTTATATACTTTCCATAGTTTGGCGCCCAAATAAATGACTTAAATGATTTTGATTTTCACTTTATAATATTTAAGTCATTATTTTAATATATTTAAGTGGCTTTTTAACTTTATAAAGTCAAATTGACTTTATAATACCAATAAGTTAAATAATTAACTTAACCAAAAAAATATTCATAACTTCCTCCAAACTCAGTATTATCTTGTGCCATCAGAAGTTGGCAAACACTGAACACCATATGCGTGTACTGAAGTGAAGGGATGGGAATGGCAATGCCCATGAAAAACGGTCACTGACCCTCTAACCGGATCCTATTAGCCCACGGGGGTCCAAGAAATAGGCTAACTCAACTGCTCCTGAAATTGACTAGAGTGGGGACATTACAATCCGCCCTCCTCGAAATTGCTTGTCCGCAAGCTATCTCTCATCGAAAAGCTCCAAACCACAAAACCACCAGACCCACCAGGATCCCATAGGTAGAACTGTGAAATGTTCCCAATCCATTCTTGCAACACCATCACTAAGACCTACCAAACTGAATCATACTCAATCACAGGTGCCACAAGAACATGAGCATTACTTGGAAGCAACTCTGAAAACTGACAATGCTTGCTTCCAAACCATACGCAGGATAAGCTGTTATACATATCATCTAATCCATGCGCAACTAAATGATGCATCCGCCAAATATCATGTACATGAGGGTCAGAAGAAAAACTATATGCACTCCTCACTATGTACACACCAAAAGTCTCCTCAGTGAGCCCTGTCCGAAGTCCTGGTACACCGGTAGGATTCTAGACACCATGTTCACTCATCTCAATAGTGTGATCAACACCAATCTCATAGAGCGGATTGTTGTAAGGCACTATAGCATCCGCCTCAAACAAAGGGTTGTTCACCAAGTGAACTATACCACAATGTTGATCAAAACTACATCTCTTTGAACTGCCGGAGTCGTGACATGTGTCACACCCCTTCAGAATCATATCGCTCTTCACTCTAATAAGAGAAAATGAGCGCAAACTCCCCTCTTCCAGTCCCCTCAACACATATTTCCTGCCCTGTACCTCAAATTTCATTTCCATCTTCTGTGTATTGAGGGTAAACTCACCAACGTTTTGGAGCCACCTCATACCTAGTACTATCTCCATCTCACCCATGTTGACTACATAAAATTCCGCTTGTAACAGATAGTCACCTAACATAAGTGTGAGATTGCAAATCCGTCTAGAGCAAGTAAGAGTATAACTATCTGCAACTTGAACACGAAGTCCAACAAAATCCTCTGTCTGGAATTTGCACCTGTTAACAAACTCCTCATCAATGAAATTATGTGTGGCTCCTATGTCTAACATAGCAACACATCATTGACTATCCACTGATCCCCTGATTCTGAATGATGAATCCCTGTGTGTGTTGGCAGATAATGCTAATGTGGTCAAAATAGCATCGTGTCCCAACTATGTAGAGGCTTTTCCAGCCTCATTGTCTTGAGTAGCAGCTTGCTGGTCTGTTATTATAGTCATGTCTTCGTCCTCAAAAAACCACTCCATTCGTCTATTATTACCCTTAGGCTTGAGTGGACAATCATGGTTTATGTCATAAGGTCCTTTGCAATAAAAACAAAGCTTCCTTCTTTGTAAATCATTGATAGTTTCTCGATCTAAAGGAGCTGCAAATTTCTTCTTCGGCTCCACATCCTCTATTCTTTTTGGATCAGATTTGCTATCATGAGAAGATGAAGATGATTCTGTGTTGAACTTACCACTAGGAGCTGTAAGTTCCATGCTACGAGCTTTCCTCATAGCCTCCTGCAAGGTAGGTGGATCGAATGCCTTGATCCAACCTTTCATAGGCTCAAAAAACCCTTCAACAAAGAGAATAACTAGCCTTCTCTCTAAAATCCCTGTTACCATGACTAAGAGCTTCTGAAACTCTCCACTGTAGGATTCTAAACTACCCAACTGCTTCAGTTGAGCGAGATCTCTAAAGTATAATTCCGGATCTCTTTTGTCAAACCTCTCAACCAACCTATCTGTGAACTCCAGATAAGTTGTGATCCTGTCATGCTGTAGTGTCACCATGCCATGGTGCCACCAATCATGGGCTATGCCATCCAAGTGTAATGTTGAGAATTTTATGGCATCATCCTTCGCCATTGGATGTAAAGTCAGAAAAGTGTCAAGCTTGCTAATCCAAGCTCTAGCTGTGACTCTACCGCTGCCATCAAAGGTAGGAAGAGTGAGTTTATTTGTTGCCTGTCTCAGATCATTGTTTCTGTTATCTCTGGGCCTCCTATCAACTCGGTTCCTGCCATGTTCTCTCTTTTGGCTCATAAATCTATCAAAGTTAAGGTGATCCTTAACTTGTTGGCGTAAAGCCTCCCGTTCATCATGTAATGTCATGATGTTATCTGTGAAGACCACGTCACCTTCTCCCTCCTCCATAATGCCATCATCTAGATCATGCTTGGCAAAGATAGGACATGTGGGTCTCTCATAGGTGCGTGTAGGAGTAATTCTTTGGTGTGGATTTCCATGCACACTGTCGTCTTCCTCCTGTTCCTGTCCTACTACTAGGCCTATCAGAATATCTCTCGCCTCCTTGTCTTCATTTTGAACCCGGTTTCGAGGTTGTTCAACCTCATCCTTGTCACCCATGTTTTCAAAAGGTATATCTTCGAACTAAATTTCAAAAGTAAAATCCTCCAATGGATTTCTCTGACCACCAGGCCTCTTGCGTTGGTAATACCTATTGTAACTGCCTTGAGAAGGACGCATATGATGGTTACCCCTTCAGGCTGGCAAGATTAAGAGCTTTGATACCACTGTGATGAGCCCAACTAGCTCCTAGTCAAACCCTTGTAGTTTTTGCTTATCTTTTTGTGTTTTTATCGATTTTAGAGAAATTCTAGGCAGAAGTAGAAGGGGCGTCCAAGCATAAATTTGCAAATAAAACTGAAATACGAGAATTTCTTGAGCAACTGGTACTGTAAACAAGATATGGTAGTACATACAATGAAATTACAAACAAGAAACGTACCCGAAGACCTCCAAAATAATTAAATAAGAAATTACAGAGTTTGCCAAGTGGAAATGGTTAAAACCTGTGTCACAACATTCGGCGCATTTGAAGGTTAAAATTTGAAATTCAGCAAATTTGATAAAATCCCATGAAATTCGTTCAAATTCGTGCAAAATTCGTACGAAATAAAAGGCGCCTTTAGTTCTGTTATTAATAACGCAAATTTTTAGGGTTTTTTCGATGGGTTTTTGTTATAAACAACACAGCAACCTATTGAAAGCTATATTCTCAGTTGAAGGTGAATTTCTGGTGTCTGTGACTGAAGGCGGGAGAGTTTTATTTGCGTCTACCTCCATTGCTTGTGTCTTGAAATCATTTGCGACTGGGGAGTTTGTTATCGGCGAACCGCGACTAAAGGTGAGAGTTTATTAATTATTATCACTATCAGCGACATAAGCCTTGCACGAAATCTGTTGCTACTCCTTCGAATCTGCAAGTCTGCATATAGATAGTGGTGATGCCCTTCAGCGAGCTGACTACAGCATCACCATTTCAACTCCTCATTAAGGGACAGTATACCAATCACTTGTTCACTTGGGTCGCAAGGAGGGAGCAACGCCGTTCAGACCATTGGAAGTTTGCCCGCGACCATGAATACAATCAAAAGCAAGGCGCTCACGGGGCTGCGACTAATTGTATTTAGTAATTTACTATTATTTTAATTTAATGTTTTCGTTTCCTTATGCTTTATTTAGATTTAAGATTTTATTATTTATATATATTATGTTTATATTAAAAATTAATATTCAATATATTTATAGTTTACTATTATTTTAATTAATTTATTAATTATATGATTTTAAATAGAATAAAGTTATAAACTTCATATAACTTTATTTTTCAAATTTTTCTCTTGTCGAATTTCATCTGAATTTCAATGTTGGCGAACTCGAATTCGAATTCGAACCTTGTGACTTAGGTTAAAACTGATGAAATAGCACGCCTAGAGCATAGATCTGGTTTCTCCCACTCTAAAACTGGAGAAAGTGTGTTGGAAGAGATAGGCGCCAGAGATGGAGCAAAGAAATGGCCAAAAAGAAAGGCGTTTTTGCCTCTAGCTTCATTCGCCCCTTTCCAGGAGGCACACCACCCAATGCAATGGTATGGCCTCTGTAGTTGTTGAATCTTCTTTATCGAAAGCGAAAATACTGTTGAAGATGGTGTCCAAGATGTGAAGCCCTCTTCTTATTGCAAACTGGAATACTACTCAAATAAACTTTGATGAAGATCACTGAAGACTCCAGAATGAAGCCCTCTCAAAATGCAATGATTCGGCTGGTATTTCACAGCCTCAAAGTAGCAAAACACTGAAGATCTGTCATTTCTCCAATGGTGGAACCCTCTGGTAAACTTGTCTCAGACAAAATCACAGAGAAAGCCAAAAGAAGCAAAAATGTCAAATAATCATATGAATGAGTTTTAATTTCCCTCTTTTTGCTTATATTGCCCAAAAAACACGACTTTCCAAGAAAAGCTGCTAGTTTTGCTTTAAAATACTTTTAAAATGTATTTTATATACTTTCCATAGTTGGGCGCCCAAATAAATGACTTAAATGATTTTGATTTTCACTTTATAATATTTAAGTCATTATTTTAATATATTTAAGTGGCTTTTTAACTTTATAAAGTCAATTTGACTTTATAATACCAATAAGTTAAATAATTAACTTAACCACAAAAATATTCATAACTTCCTCCAAACTCAGTTTATCTTGTGCCGTCAGAAGCTGACGAACACTGAACACCATATGCCTGTACTGAAATCCATACTGAAGTGAAGGGATGGGAATGGTAATACCCATGAAAAATGGTCACTGACCCTCTAACTAGATCCCGTCAGCCCACGAGGGTCCAAGAAATAGGCTAACTCAACTTCTCCTGAAACTGACTAGAGTGGGGACATTACATATTGCTTCTTCAATGGATGATTATTCAATTATCTTTCATATATTTCTCACATAAATCTTGTACTCATTGCTTTACACTTCTATTTGCTTCTTCTTGATGATTTTCATATATATATCTTGTCTACTTCAATCTTCCTCACAAAATTTGTTTTAAATCTGCTTATTCATTCTCTACAAATCTGCTCACAAAGTCTTCCACAATCTGCTCATAAAACTTATTACAAGTCTGCGATAAAACTTCTCACAATCTCCTCATATAATCTGCAAATAATCTTCTTAAAACTTGCTTTCCATCTGCTGGTGTATATGTGATATGTTTCTTTATCTTACCCGCACACTTTCACATACAAATCTGCATCTTACAATCTCTTAATACAAATCTGCATATATATCTTTGTGTATCTTCTTTAAATCTGTATTTATTTGTGCATGCATCTTCTTTATATTTGCATCTTCTTCTCTTTACCAATCTGCCATAAATTCTTCTTTCAAAAACTGCATATTCTTCTTTCTATCAATCTGTCATAAATTTGCTATATATATTCAATGATATTGCATTACATTTCTTCATATATCTTTCATTCTACCATTTTCTCTTTTTTTAACTCCACTCTTCTTATTGTTATCTTATTTTGGAAGGAATCACACCTTTCATTTTGAAAGAGTCATAACTATTCATACACCCGCTGCTTTTGATAATTATAATTTTAATCCCAAATGCTGCCTTTTAAGGATCACTGCCTTCATAAACTTAATTTCTGTTTCTTGAATTTTTATTGCTACCTTTAATATGATAGTTGCTCTTTTATTATTAACACTAACTCGTGATCACTGCCTTTTATTATCACAACTGGCCACTCCACATTTTACACATTAATCACTATTTATTTAAATATACTAATTGTTGCTCTCTTTTATAACATTAATTGCTGCCTTCTTATTATTAATTGTTGCCTTTTTTTTTTGATCGGTAATTGCTTTTGATTGGAGCTTTGAACCAGTGAGGCCACAATTTGTGGGAGACCTCATCCCCATGTTTTTGTCTGGTATTAACACTAGACCATTCTTCTTCTTCCTCTTCTCTATTTCGTCTATTTTGTTCTCCAGCAGCTGTCAACAACAACCGTTGATGGGTGATCCGACTGTGCCTCCAACCTCCTGAACGAACACCCACCCATCCTCCTTCCCTCCCAGCGAAACCTTTCCAACCTCCTCTACCTCCTTCATCGTTCTCTTCTCCTCGGGCCACCCTTACTCCTGTCGCCCTTTCTTCCTCCTTTCTCTGTCTTCCCTCCACCTCCTTTCTCCGTTCACCTTCCCTCCACCTCCTTCCTCCTCCTTCTCTACTCCTCGGGCCACCCTTACTTCGTCGCCCCTTCTTCCTCCTTTCTCTGTCCTCCCTCCACCTCCTTTCTCCGTTCACCCTCCCTCCACCTCCTTCCTCCTCCTTCTCTTCTCCTCGGGCCACCCTTACTCCTGTCGCCCCTTCTTCTTCCTTTCTCCGTCTTCCCTCCACCTCCTTCCTCCTTTCTCCATCCTCCCCCTCCTTCCTCCTCCTTCTCTTCTCCTCGGGCCACCCTTACTCCTGTCGGCCCTTCTTCCTCCTTTCTCCGTCTTCCCTCCATCTCCTTCCTCCTTTCTCCGTCCTCCCCTAAACTCCCGACGCTTCCCCCCGACCGCTGACATCTCCACATCATCCCCTGCCAGCGCATGAACACCGAAACGTCGCTGCATGTGGAGTAAATCAGTGCTACCTCTAGGTGTTTGCTCAACCACGTCCTCCCGTCCAACACGCCTACCTCAGACCTCCTCTGCTGCTGGACGAACAAACACCAACTGCCATCGGTCCCACCATCTGATCCTTGGTTTGCCTATTTCTCCCGCAGCCTTCCACACCATCGCAAATGCCTCACGACGAGACTCGAACACCAAACCACCGTATCATCACGGTGTTGCAACTGCCGTTGCACTACGGGGTGATCCCCTGTTGCCCTTTTTTTTAATTAATGACCTTTACCTTTATTTATCATAAGCGCTGCCTTATACTCATTAATTGCTGTCCTTAACAATATCAATCACTCTTTTTATTTATTTCCATCGCTGCCCACTATAGAATCTTAATGTAAATCTTTGTCTTTATAACTTTTGTCTTTTATACAGCCTTTAATATTTTTTAATAGCTTCCTTTTAATCTTTTCCCTTCCTGATTTTAATCGCTGTCATTATTCTTAGATATAATCACTACACTTATATAATGATCACTTCATGTATTTCAATATTAATTGATATATCTTTCTTTGACACCAAGGGTCATTGGCTAGCATATACATGTTCTTCATAAAATAAAGTGCTGCCATAGTTTGGATAAATCCTTTAATTGCAATCCTTTATTTGCCATAGCTTAGGGCTGTTTCTTCCAGCGCACCTACTCCAAGGAGTCACATAAATTAAATGATAGCCTAGTCGGCTATTTAATTTATATCCATTAAGTCTATTATCATTTACTTGCATTGGGCCGACCTACCTTACATTTATTGGAATTATTTATATCTCTAAGAGAGCCGACTTGTTTGAGATGTGACCTTATTTTGTATAAATACAAGGTCACTTTGTTCATTTGAAAATCATAAAGTTCATTTTATAATATTCGCATTCCTAGAAGAAGTTCGCACTTGTGCAGCAGATCAGCATCTTGAGCAGCAGATCATTATCTTGTAGCAGCAGGCCGAATTCAAGAAGAAACATATTCATTTGTATCTTTGCATCTAGGAGAGGTGCGATTGTTCATTGTATCAGATTCGGCCATTGCTGGGCTTGAGTTGTAAGCAGATTTCTGCTCTTGTTCTACAATATATAAGAGAATTATTTGCTGGGTTTTTCTCCCTCAAGAGGAGGGTTTTCCCAGGGTATCTTGCTGTGTTTATTGTCTTATGTGTTGCAATTTTCTGAGTGCTTTCAGTTATTTAATTTGATCTATGAAACACTTAACAATATTTATGATCTATGTGAAAAAATATTTTGTTTTGATTGATTTACTTGTTTTTGACCAGCAAATACAATGGTTTCCGTTCAATCTATTAATGTAATCGTATGTAACATCTGTCTTATCATTGTCATACATTAATTCATTGTGATATTCATTTCCCTTTGACATCAATGATAATCTTTGATGAGCACACAGTTATACTGAGGCGAGGGGGGGGGGGGGTGGTTGGGGGGTAAATTAGTATAACACAACTTTTACCAATTAAAACTTTACCAATCACCATAACACCATTCACTCGACATCAATAATTATGCAGATGAGTATTAAAATAATGTTTATTTATTAATGCTCAATATTGTAAGATATTGTAAGATAGAGATAAGATCGTCTCCGATCTTATCTGGAGTTTCTTTTTAGAAACTTTCCAGTTTTGTAAATCTTGTAAACTATTTATTGAGCGTCTCGCTCATTGTTAATACATCAATTAATTTACCAATTACTTGCGTAATATGGTATCAGAGCGTGGTTAAAATTTTTTGGAATTTTTTATCATTCTAAAAATCTCGAGCAGATTTTTAGTGGAAAATTTTCAAAGATTTTTCGTGTAATCTAACCTCGTGCTTCGTAATTCGAAATTTGAAGGTTTTTTGATTAAGTAATTTCGTGAGTTTTGTTTCATTGAAAATCGCGACCCTCCTGGTTGGAATTTCGTGGCTTTGTGAGCCTTCAAGTCACGCATGTTCTGAAACACATTTTCTTGTCTTCGGGTGCAATCTCCAATCGCGTTTTTTTTCGGGCCACGATCTTCATCTCTTCTGGCCGCACGAACTTCTTCTGGCGTTTCTGTGAAGGCGTGTTCCTTCATCAAATCTGGCTGTGTTTTGACAGAGGGCCACGATTTTTTGTTTTGTTTAAGGACGTGATTTCAATCCTTTCAGGCGCAGTGGCCGTGTGATTTCATGGGCGCGACTTTCATCTGATACAAGCCGCGCGTGTTCTGCCCGCGATTTCAAGGTCTTCTTGACGTGATTTCTGGTATCTTGTGCTCGATTTATGGTCACCCAGACATCTGTAAAATATTTCCCACAATTTTTTTCAAATTCAATCTGTTTCCTGCAATTTCCTGACTTGTCAATGGCGGCTAGGGCATTCTGAAAAGTCGTCTAGGGTTTTGACCCGTTTTTCGAAAGCGGGAAATTTTTTCGATTATAGATTCCTGGTGGGTTTTTCGAGAGCTCAACTGGGTTGGTCTCCGAATTTTTTGGGTGCATCGTTTTCCGTGCCTCAAATTTTGTGCCATCCGTACACTGTACTTTCTGCAGTCTGTACTTGAATATGTCCCTGTTTTTTGCATTGGAATTCGTGCCTCGAGTTTCGTGCATCAGCGTCTTCTCAATACCTCGTTTTTCGTGCCTCGAAAAGCGTAAAGATGGCCAGTTTAAGCAATTTAATGCTGGAGGGCAGCCAGAGATTTAATGGCAAAAATTACAACACCTGGAAGCAGCGGATGTTAACAATTTTTGAATACCGCTGCCTTGATCAGATGATCATCAGCAACGCTACTCGTCCTGAAGCGGCGGGTAAGGATTAGGATAAGTTTGATGAGCAGAATCGTGAAGCCGTCATGCTTATTAAGCTTTCGGTTACTGATGATCAGCTCCCTCAGATTCCACTGCGAAAATCAGCTAAGGAGATCTGGGATCACTTGAAGGATTTGCATGAAACTTCCGACAAAAGTCGTGCGTTTTTCTTGAAGAATATGCTGTTTTCTATCATGATGGATGAGAAGACAACTCTGCAAGCGCACTTGAATAAAATCCAGGAGATCAGAGATCAGTTGGAGGCGATTGGTCGGAAAATGGAGGAGGAAGACATGGTTGTGATCACCCTGAAGAGTTTACCGAAGTCCTATGAACATTTCATAGAGACCCTCAACATTACGTCTGCTAATGTTGATTTCAAGTTTCCGAATTTGTGCACTATCCTGTTGCAGCAGGATCGCTGGAGACAACAGTTCGGTAGCAGTGAATCATCATCCTCCACGGAGCAGGCCTTTGCAGCAAAAACTCAGTTGAAGCATCATAGCAAAGGTCAGCCTTCACAGCAAAAAGGCTCAAGTCAGCGCTCCACCAGCCCGAAGAAGAAAAATGTTCAGTGTAACTACTGTCATAAATTTGGCCACATCAAGAAAGATTGCCGTACTCGTTTGGCTTCTGAGCAAAAGAAGCAGGGAGGGTTTCAGAAAGCGAATGTCGCCGAGCACTCTGAGCAGAAGGAATCTGCCTTTTATGCACTGATGGCAAAAAGGCCCGCAGACCATGTCAGGTCCTCTGCTTGGTACATAGATTCTGGTGCCTCGCGTCATTTCTCACATAGGCGTGATTGGTTCACAGACTTTTCCCCTTGCATTGACTCAGTAATCTTTGGAGGAGGTGAGGAATACACAGTTGTCGGCACAGGCACTGTTCAGGTTCAATCTGGCGGGAGGGATCTCATATTCCTCAACGTATATTATGTACCTGATATTGAGCTCAATCTTCTCTTAGTCAGTCAGATTATGCGGCATTCTCCCCAGATGGATGTGGTATTCAGCTCGCATAGATGTTCGATTGTTGATCGAGAAACTCGCACAACGGTGGCCGTTGGGATAGAGGATCATGGCCTTTACAGGCTTGTGGACACTGGTGATTCTCCAGAGTTAGCCTTGGCAGCCAGACATTCAGCTGTCACCAGTCTTTGGCACCAGCGGTACGGGCACTTGAACGTGCACTATCTCTCTCAGCTTGCTCGGGAGGGACTTGTAGATGGCTTACCTGACATTCAGACTCAGCATCAGGGCGTTTGTGGTGCGTGTCAGGCTGGGAAGCAGCATCGCACACCGTTCAAGGATGGTGACTCTTGGCGGGCTTCTAAGGTACTTCAATTAGTTCATGCTGATATTTGTGGCCCTATGTCTGTTTCTTCTGTAACTGGTTGCAAGTACTTTCTACTTTTTGTTGATGACTATAGTAGGAAAATGTGGGTGTACTTTCTTAAACAGAAATCAGAGGTTTTTAATGTATTTCAGAAGTTTAAGGCCTTAGTTGAAAAAGAGTCCAGTTCTAGTATTATAACTCTTAGGTCAGATAATGGGGGGGAATTCTGTTCTAGTGCATTCTCCAACTTCTGTGATACTCATGGGATAAAACGTCAGTTAACCACACCCTACACTCCTCAGCAAAATGGTGTTGTAGAGCGACGCAATCGTACGATTGTTGAGATGGCTCGCTCCATGTTGCAACACAGGAGTGTTCCTACTAAGTTTTGGGCAGAAGCCGTCAATACATCAGTCTATCTCCTTAATAGGTCACCCACTCATGCTGTTAAGGGAAAGACTCCTGAGGAAGTTTGGTTTGGTCGCAAACCTAGGATCAGTCATTTGAAAGTTTTTGGCTCTCTTGTGTATGTTTGGATTCCAGAGGCCAAGCGCACTAAGCTAGACTCCAAGAGCCAGAAACTCATGTTCACAGGGTACAGTGACAACCAGAAGGCATATAGGCTGATTGATATAGACACTGATCGTCTTATCTTCAGTCGAGATGTTGTCTTTGATGAGGAACGAGGTCCATTTCACTCTTCCTCACCTGTTCAGCATTCAGAGGATCAGCCTCTACAGGGTCCTGATATGAGTGTCCGACTTCCATTAGGTTCACTTGATGGGAGGGATGACGAAGACCTAGTCTTTGATGATGCTCAACCTGAGTTTCCTCCAGATGATAATGAACATCCCCCTGTTGAACTTGTTCCAGATCCACAACCAGATCCAGCTCCTCCTGCTGCATCTGATGTTGGCACATCTACTCTCCGACCGAAATGGTGGGCTAAGACTATCAGTGATCTTCGTGCTGATGAGCTCATTGAGGGTAGATCATCCAGAAACAAGAGCAAACAGCAGTCTACAGTGAATTTTGCTCTCATGGCCAACATTCACAGTGTTTATGAGCCTCAGACATATTCAGAGGCAAAAGGGATACCTGAGTGGGAAAAGGCAATGGAATCAGAATACCAGAGTCTTCAGAAGAATCACACTTGGGTCCTTTCCAATCTTCCTTCAGGGAAGAAGCCCATTAGCTGCAAATGGGTGTACAAGGTGAAGTACAAAGCTGACGGAACCCTTGACAAGTACAAAGCTCGTCTGGTTGCACGGGGGTTCTCACAGAAAGAAGGCATTGACTATGAGGAGACCTTTGCTCCTACAGCCAAAATGAGTACCATACGGCTTGTCCTTGCCTTAGCAGCCCAATTTGGTTGGAAGGCCCATCAGATGGATGTGAAGAGTGCTTTCCTCAACGGTGAGTTGAAGGAGGAAGTATACATGACGCAGCCTCCAGGTTTCAAAGTTGCTGGTCAAGAACATAAGGTATGCAGATTGGTCAAAGCACTCTATGGCCTGAAACAGGCTCCTCGGGCTTGGTACATTAAGATTGACACGTACCTCACAGATCATGGTTTTCAGAGGAGTCCATCTGACTCGAACCTGTATGTCAAGAATACTGGTAATGAGATTCTGCTTGTTGTTGTCTACGTGGATGACTTGATCATTACTGGTAGCTCAACACATTTGATCACTGAGATCAAACAGGACTTGTGCAAAACTTTTGACATGACAGACTTGGGCCTCCTGCATTATTGTTTAGGTGTTGAGGTTTGGCAGACAGAGAGCAGCATTTTCATCTCCCAGTCCAAGTATGCTCGAAGTCTTCTGGATAAGTTCCGAATGCAGGATTGCAAACCTGCCTCTACACCCATGGAAAAAGGGCTTAAGTTGTCAGCTAAGTCCGATTCACCTGTGGTAGATGAAACATTGTTCAGGCAACTAGTAGGCAGCCTCATCTATCTTGCTGCTACTAGACCTGATTTGAGTTTTGCAGTGAGCTACATATCACGCTTCATGACAGCCCCCAAGGCTGATCATTGGGTAGCAGCGAAGCGTGTGCTGCGTTATGTGAAGGGCACTCCTGATTTTGGACTCTTGTACACTCGGAGTCACGATCCTAAACTCAGTGGGTTCACAGATTCAGATTGGGCAGGTTCAGTTGATGACAGGAAATCAACATCTGGGTATGTGTTCAGTTTGGGATCTGGTGCAGTCACATGGACGAGTAAGAAGCAGCAAGCAGTGGCTCTCTCCTCGACAGAAGTAGAGTATCGGGGAGCAGTAAAAGCAGCATGTGAGGCAGTTTGGCTTTGCCGGATGCTTGCAAATATGCAAATATCTCAAGCAAGTCCGACTCCCTTGTTCTGTGATAATCAGGGAGTTCTCAAACTTGCCAAGAATCCGGTCTTCCATGAGCGAACCAAGCATGTGGAAACTCATTGTCATTTCATTCGGAAGCTGGTTGAAGACGGATCAGTTCAGTTGCTGTATGTTCCGACAGAGGATCAGACAACAGACATTCTCACCAAGTCGCTCAGTACAGATAAGTTTGTAAAATTCAGGGGGCATCTTGGTGTAGTTGATAGATTGAGCATTAAGGGAGGGTATTAAAATAATGTTTATTTATTTATTTATTAATGCTCAATATTGTAAGATATTGTAAGATAGAGATAAGATCGTCTCTGATCTTATCTGGAGTTTCTTTTTAGAAACTTTCCAGTTTTGTAAATCTTGTAAACTATTTATTGAGCGTCTCGCTCATTGTTAATACATCAATTAATTTACCAATTACTTGCGTAATAATGAGAACACAATAACACCGATATTTACGTGGAAACCCTTGCGGGAGAAAACCACGGTACAAATAATGTACTTTATATATTTATGTGAATTACAATGATAGTAGGAACCAACCTATAGGAAGCACCAACTCTTTCAATTCGTAGGCACCAACCTACTAGAGGCACCAACCCCCACTTGCGAAGCACCAACTTAGCAAAAGATAATAACTTCAAGAATAATGTTCCACCTTCAATGTTGCTTCTTCAACGGATGATGAACGATTCTGCTCAAATATGTTTCTTAAACTTGCACCAAGTCTACTATAAAGATCCATTTTCTACACATATATCATATGGACAACTTCTCAAAAGTTTTCTATAAGGCTCCTCTAAATCTGCTCTATTCTTCTTTTCTATCTCTTCTAGATCTTCTTCTTTATACCAGCATATTCTTCTTTAATGCTCACACAAACTCTTCCATATTATTTCTTCTCTTCTCTATCATTCACACAATCTTCTCCTTTATCTTTGCATAGATTTCTTCTTTATTTTTGCATAGGTCTATCCTTTGTATCTTCCCAACCTCCTCCTCTATAACTGCAAGATCTTCTTCTCTATCTCAGCATCAACACTGCATAATCCTCCTCCTATATCTGCATATATCTTCCCCTTTACCTCTTCACAATCTTCTTCTATGTATGCATGAACTTCTCTTCTATATCACAGATCAGTATGTGTCCTTTTGTGTGGATAGTGATGTAATGTCCCCTTTCTAGCCAGTGGTTTGGGGATTAGGGTTAGCCTATCACTACAGTTCCTGTAGGCTAGCGAGGTGTGGAGGGGACCCTTTGGGGGAGTTTAAGGCTCCTTATCAGGCTTGTTGTTTTATTCCGACATACTTGATATTTATAGTAAGTGTTATTAGGCTCATTGACAACACACTTACAATTGGTAATGGTGACAGGGCACTCTCGGGAGATGATTGCTGGACTTTGGCCAGAAGTTATTGAATTAATAATGATGAGCACACAGTTATACTGAGGCAGGCGGGTGGGAGAGGGTAGGTGGGTGAATCGGTATAACATAACTTTTACCAATTTCAAACTTTATCAATCACAATGGCAACTATGCAAGAATATAACAATTAGAACTAGTTGACACCAAGATTTTACGTGGAAACCCTTACGGGAGAAAACCACTGTACAAATAATGTACTTTATATATTTATGTGAATTACAATGATAGTAGGCACCAACCTCTAACTTGTTTTGTAGGCACCAACCTATAGGAAGCACCAACTCTTTCAATTCGTAGGCACCAACCTACTAGAGGCACCAACCCCCACTTGCGAAGCACCAACTTAGGAAAAGATAATAACTTAAAGAACAATGTTCCACCTTCAATGTTGCTTCTTCAACGGATGATGGACAATTCTGCTCAAATATCTCCTTCAAATCTGCTTATAATCCTGAATTGTATCTGCTTCAATATGCTCCAAAGTCTTCTTTAATCTTGCATGAAACCTCCTTTACAAGTCTTTATATGCTATATTCATATATTTGCTGTTAGATATCTGCTCTTCTAGGACTGATTATTCATGTTTTCACTTGCTCATCTCATATGTTTTTTTATATCTTCATGAACTTCTGTGTATATATGATGTACACACTTTACTCCACATAAATATCTTCAATATGAATCAAATTTGCTCTTCATACTTCTGCTCTCTCTTATTTATGCCCAGAAAGTATTCATTACACACACATTCTCATTCACTTACACTCACCCTAAGTAAATCTGCTGATATGTATTTGATATATCTTTAATACTCCACACACCACACACCTTCATATGCATATCTGAATATGTTTTCTGGATTTTAACTTTGTTCTCCACATACTCTCATTCATTCACTTCAGTCACTCACACTCTTCAATCTACACCCAAATCTGATTTATAATCTGCAACAAATCCTCACCTCTCCGCTTTTATTTCTTGAATAATCCACTTTATTTTCTTTATTCACATTATCCTTGTCACTTCTCCACTCACTTATTACTTTTCTTTTATATCTTATGAGAAGAGGCATCTTCTATGAAGGGAGTTGTCCTTTTATTATTAATATTCTCTTTAATCTTAATTGATATCTTTTCATTAATCCCTGCTTCTTTAAAAAGGAATCGCTGCACATTAGTTTATTTAAATTATTACTAACAAATGTTTGTCCTTTTTCAAGCTCTGACTTTTCATTCCTTAATTGCTGATTTTGGAGATTTAATAATTGCTGACTTGGTTATTCACGAATCGCTGCTCTCCTTGTCTTATTCTCCTTTTCGTCTTATTCCTTTTTTGTCTTATATGCTTTTGTTTTATTGGCCAGCATAAATATTTTGTTTTTAGTAAGTTCGCTGCTCCTTAATACCAAGCGCTGCCTTCTTACAACTAATCGCACCTTTTTATTTCTCCATTTATATAGAACAAAATTAATTTGTCTTTATGTGGGATGTTTTTGTTTTATTCTTTTTGACTTATGTGACTTTGTCTTAGTCACTTTTAACTATTTTATTGCTGTTATTAAAGGATATAAACATAACTCAATGAATCACTGCCCATAATACAAATCGTTTTCCATATCTGTTGAACGCTATTCATTATATTAAAATCGTTGCACTTAAAAATCTCCTTAATCACTTGATAAGATATGATCTTATTGTTGCTCTTGAAATGCAAATCTTATTTCTGGAATATATTTCATTGTTTGCCTTGACATATAATCACTGCCTGAATATATTTCTTGTGTATGACTGAGGAAGTTGGTTAGTATGCTTTGTATATGTTTCATTGCTGCTCTCTTTGGTAGTTAGCAACTATATGAGGAATTCTTATAGTGTGTATATGTTATTAAACACATATGACATCAGTCCTTGCATCCATAAGCTTTTATCTTCAAACTATTATGATCATTGTTGCTCCTTAATGTCTATTTCTGGTCTATGGCCTTTGGCCTTTGTCCTTCATTGTCAATATGCTCTCCATACATTTATGATGATATCTTTGTCAACAATCTTGTCCATATTCCTTTGACATCCATGACTTTATTAATGACATTCTTTTCACCTTTGATATCAATGACAACATTTCTAACAATCTCCACTAAACGCCATTGACATCAATGACAATCTTTGATCATCTATATACCCTTGACATCAATGACAACATTTCCACCAATCTTGACTATTTACTTTGACATCAATGACAACTTCTTGGACCAATGGTGACATTAATGATAATCAATCTTGTCTATCTGTTTCAACATCAATGACAATCTTTGCAACAATCTTGCTTTGACATCAATGACAATATTCTAACAATGTTGATATCTATTTTTTTGTTTTGTTTAGTTTATGTTTTTAAAAACTTTTCACACATTGGCAAGATCATAGATTTGGTACCACTATTTAAATGCATACATAAATCAAACCCATAAAAGATTCTAATGGTACATATATTTTACTCTTTTTGTCTTTATGCCATTGCATACATTCAATGCAAAATCTAAAGACAACTTACTTTGTGTACCCAATAGACTCATTTGACTCCTTTGATGCTCCTAGATTATTTGTAACATAGCAAACTGAACACCTCTACATCCTAAACACCTTGCACAACCCTACTGTTGCCCTGCACCACTAATCAATTCTTGAGGGTTTCCATCTCCAGGAGACAAGTTGACATCCTTGAGGTTTTTGTCCACTCACCAAATTTGTTGTAGTAGTGTCATGTTCTTGAAATTGAGACTTTTTAATTTTTTTTTTAATATTTTTTTTCAAAAATATGCTTCTTATTTCTTCCCAGCATTTCCTGTAGTTGTTGTTTCTAGGTAATTCACAATAAAAGGAAATCACACCTCAATTGGTGGCAGCTAACTGGGTTGTTCATCTCAATTGATGGTGTTTGCTAAAGCTGCTAAAAGAATGACCAATTGCATGTTGTTGGAAGAACTGATAGGAACAGAAAGACTTAATTGTCACTTAATTGAAAGACACAAGGATTGAATTGGTTCCTAGCTAAAAGTAGCTATAGTTGCCTGATTCTATTATTGAGCCCTATACTTTTGCTAACATGACACTCACTTCCTATCTAACTGCCGACATCACTTCCTATCTAACTGCTGACATGACACTCGCTTAGTGCTGCAAATTAAAAGGGGACATTACAAAAATAATGGTCATAACATTTTGATTGCTTTTGTCTATGTTGATGATCTTGCCATCACAGGTTGTAGGGCCACTAAATAGCAACGGTTAGATTTTGATCTATGTTATGCTTTTGACATGATTGATCTAGGTCTCCTACAATAATTTCTAGGTGTAGAGATTTGGCAAGATGACTATTTCATTTGCATGGATTAGGTCTATTATGTTACAAATAGTTTGGAATAGTTTGGTATAGTTGGTTGGAATCCTTCCATTACGTGCATGGAGGTTGGGCCAAAGTTGTCAAACTATGATAATTCATCACCAGTTGGTGAGTCATTATGTAGACAATTGGTGGGAATTTCGATATATCTTACATCCACATGATTAAATCTTGTTTTGTTATTACTCATCTCTTGGTTTCTAGCCCAATTGAAACTTGTTCATTGGTAGACAATAAAATGTTTATTGTGATATGCCAATGGTAACTCTTGAATTTGGCATTCTATAGTAGAGGATAGATGATTCTAGGTTGATAGGATATAAAAAATTTGATTGGATTGGTTCAATTGATACTTGGCGATCAACTATTGGCTATATTTTCTCCTTGGGCTAAAGGGCTTTTTTTTGGCACAATAATCTTCAACACATTGTAGCTTTGCTTTCCTTGAAGAAAAATACAATACAGTTTTACATGCCACTTATGAAGCAATATGGCTATGTCAAGTTTTGAGTGATATGTAACTTCCTTAGATTACATTTTCTTCATTTTTCTATGACGGTTTGTGATGCTGGAGGATTAAGGTCCATGAGTGATCTTGCATCACTAAAAACATTAATAGGTTGCTATAGATTGGGTACAAGTTGTTATAGACTGGGTATAAGCTACCTATTGGTTTTCTCTTACTTTGCAAACCTACTTTTAACCATGCTATAGGTTAGCAAGTTTCCTACAAGTGAGCTGTAGATTGTAACTATGAATTCTTGTGCCTACATGGCTACATGGTAAAATGAAACTAAGTCATCTTAAGGGATAATTAAGACTAATAAATGAAACTGTTAAGGTTAAGCATGCCACAAGTGCCTATTCTTATCAAATTTTTGGAACATAGTTAGAAGACTCAGACTTGGTAATTTTCTTTTTGACCAGGATTTAGACTCAACGCAAACTTGGAAATCTAATTTTTGACCAAGACTCGAACTCAACGCCTAGACACAGTGTAGACTAGGCAAATTGAAAAAACCATGAAATACATAATTTTTTAAGGATTTAAACTTGTATCTATATATGTATATGCATGTATATATATGTATATACATGTATATATACATAAACAAATATATATGTATATATACATATATGTTGCATGGCAAGTCTCATATGGGCATTTGAGATAGGTCCTCGATGATGATGCAGCCATGATAACTGCTTGTGTACTTATGCTCTATCCTCCACTACCATGGCTACTCCCTCTATCTCCATATCTACTTGATTAAGCAATGCATGGTTTTCCTCGCTGAAGACAAGATCCTCAACCCTGGTGATCTAATTTGACTATGGATCAACCCCCTCTAAAATGATGAGAGTTAAGTTTGTGCCCAAGATTTGTTTGTGATGGAGGCGAAGGTTGTAATGAATAGAAACAAGATCATTCAACCTTTGCATTGACAGTCTATTGCACTTTTTCTTTTGCTTCTTGAAGTGTTACATGGGTGGCTCAAGACATGTATTGCAATCCTTTGGAGATTTGACACCTTAACACCAAATCTTTCCCACCATGCATCTTAAATGAGAAAAAAAACTAAATCTCATTGCCTAACTTCGAGTTTCAACATTAATGTACTATTCACTCTCATATATCATCTTCACTTCGAGCTGAGGATTAGGTATCATCTACTCTACGATTGTGTTGAGCTTACTTAGAACCTTCTCATTGGCCTTGAAATTTGGATGAAATTGGAACGTTGGATTTAGGAAATAAGCAATTGGATGTAAGGGCTTGTGAAGTTGAATGTGCCATTGTCAATCAATGATGTCTCGTATGGGATGATACTTATCCTTAATCCAAGCATAAATGGATCTAATGGCCTCCTTGCCCCTATCCATGCCCTCATATATATAGAGTCTAGACCATCGCAAGCTTCTCCCTATCAACAACTTGAAGGAGAACAATTAAAAGCTTTGTGATTCACAATTATTATTAAATATTAATATAGATAATTGTGAACAAAAATAAACAAATAGAATGGAAATATGAACAAAAATATAATGGAAATATCAGATATGAACTAACCGCTACCATCTCCTCCGTTGGAAGCTAGAAGTTATATGTATAAAAGATCTAGTCAACTATGTCAACTTCTATATTAGTCTTAATATATGATGATGTAGACCACTTTTCACTAACAAACATTCGCTTAACAACAACCTTTGACTGAAAAAAAAATTGCAACATGATAAAGTTTGTCACAAAGCATGTTATTTCAAGACAAGCCAGCTCTTCCTTGTTCGTATATTTCCTCAATATGTTGAGGACCCAAGCATGGTTGTATATGTATTTGCAAATATTTTTACCATGTTGCACACATGATTTGATACACAATATTTCACCAAGATATTCTAATATGAGGTCAAGGCAATGAACAACACAAGGAGTGTAGAATGAGGATGGGTGCTTATCCATGATAATTCTACGCGCAACAACAATTTTTGTTGCATTATAATTAACAAGTTGTATAACAATTTTCTCATCCACATTGGCCAAGATTCCCTCCAAAACCTCACAAATGATTTCAACATTTTTTTTGTTTCGTGAAGCATTGATAAATTTCAGGAAAATCATGGCACATGAGAAAGAAACAATGAAATTTGAAATGCCAACATCAATCAATAAAATCAAAGTTTAAAGTTTAAATCACTAAATCAATGGATTTAAGGAAGTACAATCGCCTAAGGAATAAACAAGGAAATTTAGCAATAATTGAATTTCTTCTATTTGTTCTACCATTGGTCATGATGATGCAACCTTTTATCTTTCATATCACACGTTGTTTATTAATTATGCCATTTATATAAATCACCATTTGGGTCAAAATGGAGCCCTTTATCTTTTCATCATTAAGGGCTTCAAACGCTGCCCCATAAACAATAATGGCATGAACCATATTATGCCAATAAGGAGACCTAAAACAAATAAAGTAAACAAAATAAGTATTCTAAAATTTATAGTTTAAAACTTAAATTCTACATGTACAAACCCCTAAATTCAAAAATTCAAGAGACAAAGAAATCAAATAATATACTTTAAAACAAAAACAATAATTAGATACCTAGCTATGTGAAATAGAATTGTACACTAAAAATTTATAAAGAACTAAACGTAACTATTTTTTCAAAACCCTCTCAACAATGTAATTTTTTTTTAAAGATACCAAAAATTGTTGCTTGTACAGTTTTTTAATAGAATAATTTGACTTAACTTTGACCACTAAATTATGAAATGTATTTTGTCTCTAATACTAAATTACAAAGAATTGATCCTACCTAATTTTTTACAAGCTTTCCAAAAATTTAAAAATATTTGATTTTTTTAAAAATTTGCAGCTCATAGAGCTAATTAAGAGAAAAACATAAAATTGTAATAGCTTATGCAAAAATGATCACAAAAAGCTAATTTTTACCAAAACTTGTCTTGACCGTATATCTCAAAATTCAGAAAAGGTTAGGTCCTAATTCACAATGGTTTGTAAGTTATGGCAAAAAAAATCTTGGCCAAAATCATAGCTTGATATCACTTGTTATGATATGTTTTTGGAAATAAATGTGAAAATTAGTAAAATAGCAAACCACTTCGAGAGGGTGATCTCTAGTAATTAGAAAATAATCTATGCGTTTAGTAATTAGGAGTTATGGTGGTTTGGGAGAGCCTTTTTCTTCCTTATTTATATGCATAACTATGTAGGGACTAAGTTATCCTAAGTGATAACTAAAACTAATAAATGAGACTATTAAGGTTAAGCATGCCACAAGTGCTTATCCTTATTTTATGTAGGAATATAGAATGTTAGGATCATAAGATGAAATGATTTTTCTTTGCTTTCAACAATATGATAAACATTAGAAGGAATATGTTGAGATTGTATGTAATTTATAGAGTTGTAAATCCATTTCTTTACTTGCTTTTGAGTAGTTTGAGTTTTGACAATGTGATGAAGGTCATGGAACGAGATGTAGGTAGTATTATTTATTTTGGCAGCCGTTTGAGTTTCTAAGGGTGGCCATGCTGTCTTTTTTGTTTTGGTGGTGCTTGGTGATCAAATTGCCATCTTTTATCAGTTGTTCATGATTCCAACTCTGACTTTTCATCTTCCTTTCGTTTGGTGACTGTTATTATTCTCTTTGGTTGATGTTTGTCTTGAAGAATAATTTGTTGATGTTAGATTTAGGATCAGAAATGAAAGCAATCAGAAAATGCAACACATAAGACAATGAACACAACAAGATACCCTGGGAAAACCCTCCTACTCGAGGGAGAAAAACCCAGCAAATATATCTCTTATATATTGAAGGAATAAGAGCAGAAATCTGCTTACAACTCAGGCCCAACACAATGCCGAATTTGATGCAATGAATAATAGCACCTCTCCTAGATGCAAAGATACAAATGAATATGTTTCTCCTTGAAATCGGTTTGCTGCTTCAAAATGATGATCTGCTGCTACAAGATGATGATCTGCTGCTCAAGTATGAACTTCTTCTAGGAATGCGAATTATGATGAATGAACTTTTTGATCAAATGAATGATCACCACCTTGCATTTATACAAAACTAGGTGACTCTTCATTTGGGTTGGCCTCTTTTAAGAAACAAGGCAACTCTTCATAAAATTATTATATATAGCAAGTCCGACTTGCCTTGGTATTATTGATCCATCATTTTTAAATTTGAGAAAGATATCTCCCACTGCTATAACATCAACAGTTGGCAGCCATTGAAGCAGAATATTGGGTAGTTGGATAGTGTTTCTCTTCTAGTTGTTGCTTTCTCAGTGTGTGGATCTTCTTTGCCAGTGTGTAGTGAAGTAATGGTTCAAGAAAGGAGTGTAATGACTAGGCAAGGGTGTGGATCACAAGGGTGATCATTTGAAGAAAAGAAAGGCAGAGCTATAAGGGGGGACCAGGGTAAAAAGTAGAGGAGAGATAAGAGAAAACAGAGAGGGTGATACTTGATTGAGAATTGTCCAGCCAAGAAAAAGTAAACGCCGACTTTTGAATCATTCTTTTAGTGTAAAAAAAAAGTCTTGTGTGAGCATGCTTGTAATCCTATTCAAGGAAAATGTATTAATTTAATGCAAGTAGTATTGTGATGCTTCCATTTTTGGTGCATAGTCTTGTTGGTAAATATTTAGGTACTAGGTTTAGGACATCTTTCATTGGTCCCTCTTGCCTAGATTGTGTCAGTTTGGGAGTCTTGGACTTAGTGAAGATCTTAGTTTATCATGCTCGCACCAAGCACATTGAGGTTTATCATCACTACATTCAACAATCGGTTGACATTGATGATATTTCCCTCCACTATCATACATTTAAGGACTAGACCTCTAGATACTATTTATTTTGTCATAATATGGACAAAATTGGAGTTGTCCATAATTAAGTCATTAAGTGGGGTATTAGATATAATCTTATGTTAAGACATAATGTTAGACTACACTTTGTACAAAGGCATTAATTACTTATGTTAATGATGTAATACCACTACATAGTTATGTCTAAAAAGTTACTTGCAATGTAAGTTACAACCACTAATATAACTTTGCCATTCAATATTAAATACAAGCATACACATTGAAGAGTGTGCCATCCAATTCTCTTATACTCTGTGCACCCATTCTTCCAACAATGTTGATTCACATTTCATTGTTGCAACACTTTAATTTTTAAGCATTCCCTAATATTTGTAGTATCTCCAAGATCATCAACTATCTTGAGTAGGTGCCACACACATTGTTCCAATTGTGTGAGGCAATCTGGGCAGATAGGATGTGGTACCATCCAAGCACACACTAAACGTTCTGTGTTTTTCGCTATCAGCTTTATTAGGGTCTCAAATACCTATAGACCAAGCCACTAAGGTCCACTCACAACACATAGTATTGTCAGATGTCAATAGTGTTTTGTTTGTTCTTGTGACTTAGAAGGCGGGAATCACATGGATGCTTAATTGTTTCAACTTCCAAAATGGTTGTTTGGCCTTCATGGCTTTGAAACGTTATGTAAATATCTGTATCATAATATCATTACTTTTCATAAGTAATAAGTATAAGGAGTCACAACCTAAGTGTATGTCATGTCCCCTTCTCAGTGACATCTCTCGGAGTACAGGGTTGGCCTATCACACGACCCTCGTAGGCCGATAGACTGGATAGAGGGTCACTTCGGAGCTTGGCTCAACTTCAGTTGGCAGAGTTTGATCAGTAGGCTTTCGTTTGGGCTCGATCGGAGACTTCTTGCTGAGTTGCTATTTTTAGCAGTTCTTGGCAGTCAGCGTGGGACCCCTGCTATTTTTAGCAGTATGGCTTTGGCGGCATTCAGAATCACTTCAGTGTTCGTCAGCTTCAGACGGAACAGTCATCGGATGAGTAACGAGAGAAATATTAATATTTAATTGTATTAATTAAATATTAATTATTTAATGATTATAATATAAAGTTATAATATTAAATTATAACTTAAGTGATTCTTCTTGAGGGGTGCGCCATCATCAGAGGGGGCCAATTTTTAATTATATTTTATAATTAAAAATTTGAGTTGAGACTATTGAAAAATTAAAAAGAGGAGAAGTCGAATTTTTAATGAACCCTATTATTGAGGAAATCGCACTTTTGAGAAATATAAGCCATTTACATTGAAAATCGAGCCATTATGTCATTTTATGAATTGAAATTGATCAAGTTTTGTCTGAGCAAGAAGCTTTAGGGTTTCAGTCTCGAATTCATTGGGGAACGAGCCATCTCCATTGAAAGCAGTTCAGAGGGTGTGAAATAACATCTGATTTATTGCCAGCACAGAGGTTTCTTCATCCAGAAGAGATCATTGAACTTCAGAGATTATTTATTTACAGAGTTTCTACATAGGTTTTCATCTGGGAAGCATATTGCAATCAAGGCGCCTATTCCCTTCAGATCCAGAGGCTTCAGAGGAGGCCGTACCTTTTATTTATTGTTGCTGCTGTATTCTGGCCGTACATTTCTATACCTGGCCGTACCATTCAGAGGAAGCCGTACTTAGTGTCTTCAGAGCAAAACGCCTCCAGTTTTGGTAGTCTGACTCCATTATCAAAGGCGCATTTTCTTCTGGCATTGAATTCAAAGGAGAGCGATTTAATACCTCAGCCGTACCATCATCTGAAGGTCTTTTATTGCAGCCGTACTGTATTGCAGCCAATCAGGTTTTCAATAAAAATCATTGCTTTTTATATTCATGTTAGAGGATCATTATTGTAATTGTTTCAGAAGATCAGTAAATTGCGTGGCATCCATCTTAGCAATAGAATCTATTGTTTCCAGAGATATATTATTTTATTTGCATTTATTTTGTATTTCTTTCAAAAATCGCCATCTTCAATATTTATGCAAAATTCACAAAAAAACCCAAAAAAATCAAAAACTGCAAAAACAAACCAAAACTCAGTCAGATTTCAGAGATAGCGGAAACAGGGGTTTCTACAGTGTAGCTAGTGGAAGACAAGCATTGTCAAATTGCTTGTGCTCTCTAGAGGTTTTCATACAAACCAGTAGATGGACAAAATGATATAGAAGCATTCCAAAAGCTGTTCCAAATTGCCTTAAACCTGTAGTGAAACTGCTAGTTGGTGTGGAGACTATAGTCAAAACATCGAGGTGCCCTGGAAACTGTAATCAAACTACTAGAAGGGCCTGTAGAGCTAGAAAGTGGATTTCATAGTGTCTGGAGGGGTTCCGAAGTTGCTAAAAAGTTCAAATGTTCAAAAAAGATGATTCAAAGCCAATGTTGATTGTGATTGGAGTCATTTATGATGCAGATTCATTTTCATTAACACAAAAAGCCATCTAAATCAACAAATGCCACAACCCATCCATGTTAGAAGAATGAATCCATCAAGTTTGAGAGAATTGAATGGCACACAGTTGAACAAGTGTATGATTATATTTATTAATGTATGGGGAATTTACATAAGTTGTTGTAACTTACATTGTAAGTTACTCTATAGACATAACTAATGTGGTGCCATTACATCATTAACATAAGCACCAAATGCTTGTGTACAAAGTATAGTCTAACATTAAATTATATCAAATAATCCTTACTGACTTGATTTGACCTGAAACAGAAAGGACTGCTAAGTGCATGTTAAAATGCACAATCAAATTAGTTTTCAGGAGAAATGAATGAATTGGACTAGAAATGGCAAAGAATAAGAAATAAGTAATAATGATAATAATCGATAAATAAGAGTGGTAAAATGGATGGAAATTAGCTGGTGGAGAGGGCTCCCTCAAGGGGGTGTAGGAGCCACCTAACGGTCTTGAGCATCCTCCACAACTAATGGAACAAGCACCTCCCCATCCTATTGGAAGAGGCACTATAGCTCCCAAATCCACAACACTTCAAGGCATAGATGTCAACCCCAAGGGCCCATCAAGAGTCTTCCAATGTGTGGACGGTTTCCAACCCCTCTGCTGAGGAGGGAGGGAGAAGTTCCTATGGCTGTTAGCTTTGTCTGCTACCTAGCTATTTTTGGCATGATATATTCTGCATAACTTTGAATTTGAACTGTTAAAACCCTTTGATAATATTACAAATGATAAGATATGTACATTTTGATTATAATATGGAGGTAAAGGATGTACTCTTTAATCTATATTCCATTTCCTATCAATGATAATCGTTTTCTCTGTATTTACAACTATACCAATTTTTTTTTGTATTAGTAATAATTTGGAAACTGCATATAGAGACAATTTCAGATTGCAGGCCTTAGCCGAGCATTACAAACAAGGTTGACAGCGTTGTGTACAGGATTGAGAGTCAAAAATTAGTAAATACAAACAACGACATTACTTCAGCAAGAGCTGTGCCTCCTTTCAAAGGTCTGTAATAGAGAGACTATCATATTGGGCCTGCCATTGAGACATTGAGTTCTCTTCTAAGCTCATCAAGCGCCTTCAGAAAAGTTTCCTGTTCTGTTTCAATCATGTGGCCACCTTTGATCTCCCTTTTGTTGATGCTGGCCGAGCTTCCCCTTACCAACTCCACCAGCTTGGGCATTGACGTTTCAACGTGAATCATAACCTGTGAAACAATAGAGAAAAAGGCGAGTCCTTTTGATGACTTAGTAAGGATCCTTATGCTTCCCTTAAATTTATCCTCGTTTCTTAACTTCCATATTTGCCACATTATTTCAACAGTGAGAAAAAACCAGAATTGCTGAAATTTGTGTTTCATTTTCTTATTAAATAACAACACAGTTTGCCACATTACATTATTCATTCTATCCCATACATTGAAGCCATTACAAAACATCTTCCAAATTTCTTTCGCATATAGGCAATCAAATAAAATATGCTTTATGGATTCGGGAATTCTGCACAAAGAACAAATATCTATATCATCAGATTTAGATTTATAAGGCAGCCTCTGCAAAGTAATAAGCCACTTAAAACAAGCTTTTTTTGGCTCCAAATTGTTAGACCAAATGCTAGATAGGTGCTTATGCCAATCTTTACTACTGAGTGTCAAGCCCCAACACTCATTAAGATGGTTGATGAGCGAACTGCCAGACATCAGATCCTTATGAATTGCTTTAGCCTTGAGGCCAGGGAGGGCGACGCCATCATGCCACACTAAGTCAGAAGTAGGGTCGAGAGGAGGATCAGGCTTTTCGGGAAGGCTGGCCCCATCACAAGCCTTAAGGATGGAGGAGTAGGTTATGAGATTCATGGGGGGAAGGCTGAAACTAGTGGCAAGCTCCTCCCAAGGCCGCAAAGACCCATTGTTCAAAATGTTATTAAAGGTACAGATGCCTTGCTGGTGCCACTTCCTAGCCGAGAATCCTCGAAGGAGAGCGAGGGGTTTGCCGTTATGGTAAAGATTCCACCAAGGAGAGCTAAAAGTGTGACACTTGACTCCACTGCTAAGAGCAATACTGGCAGACTTGTACCGAGCTTTATGCTTGATAGACTCCCAAGATTTCCAAAGGCTTTTGAAGACTGCAGAACCCGATGGGGTCATGGGATAATCACACATGAGGATGTCACTCAGTGGGAACCTCTTCTAGACTTTAGCATGCTTGGGGACAGTGGACTGCATGTTATTGCGCACCAACACCTTCCAGGGCTTGTTGCCATCTAGAGCTTTTATTATCCATTTTGCTGCCAGGGCAAGACCCTAAAGCTTCAAATCCTTGAGACCAAGGCCTCCAAGGTCTTTTGGGAGGCAGCACCATTCCCATCTAACAACGTGTTTCTTCCTTTTGCCCCTCCCATCAGACCACGGGAAGTTCCTTATTCTCTTTTGAATCTTGGTAACTACAAAAAACCCAGGTCGAAGCAAAGTAAACACTGTAGGCTCCGAGGATTTTTTGACATACCTGCAATCTTCCTGCGAGTGACAAGTATTGCTTGTTCCATTTGTTCAACTTCCTTTCAATTTTTCCTTTTAACTAGTCCCACATGTCCTTCAAATTGGGGTTGACAACAAATGGAATCCCCAAGTATCTCACTTGGAGTGTAGGGCCTCCCCAGTTGAAACCAAATTCTTTTAACCACCCAAGAGGGGAGTTTTCCCAACCAAGGACAATAGTTTTGGCTTTAGAGATTTTGGCTCCTGAAGCCTTGCCAAATAGCTCAAGCTTCACCATTAGGGAGGAGAAATTGTTTTTCTCTAGTTCCAAGAAGAGGGCTGTGTCATCAGCAAAGTGGACATTCAGTAGCTCAGTGCAGTCAGGCAGCTTAATGCCCTTGATTTTCGGGGAGGAGTGATCTCTTAACAAGTAGTACATGGTGTCTGATGCAATTACAAACAGTGCTGGTGCTAAGGGGCACCCTTGGTGAATTGTTCTCTCCAACAAGATTTCATCTTAGAGTGAGCCATTAATATCCGCCTGCGCAACCACGCCTCTTAAGAGGACCTTAGTCATTTCACAAAAAATCTTAGGGAAGCCAAAGGCCTGCATTATGGTGATCAGGAACTGCCATTTGACCCTGTCATAGGCTTTCTCAAAGTCTAGCAGTACCATTGCCATATTTTGATTGGAATCCTTTGACCATTGCGTTGCTTCCCAACTAGTTATTAAGTTCTCCAAGATGTACCTGCCTTTTATGAACCCAGTTTGGGTGCTGGAGATAAACCTTGGCAAAATGTTGACAAGTCTTGAGGCCATGACTTTGGCTAAGATCTTGTAAGAGACGTTCCGGAGTGTGATTGGTCTCCAATTTTTCACGAGGGTTTTGTCTCCCCCCTTGGGAAGGAGTCTGATTATACCTTTGTTAATTTTCTTACCCAGAGAGCCTCTGCTTAAGGCTTCATCATAGACCTGTGCTAGATCATCTACCAACCAGTCCGAGAAGCATTTGTAAAATTCAATGGGTAAGCCATCGTAGCCCGACGACTTATTATTGCTCATGGCTGCAATAGCCAGCCTGATTTCTTCTTTGGTCACTTTCTTTGAGAGTTTATTTGCTTCATCCTTTGAAATCCTTTTTGGGATCAGTTTGCTTATAGTGTCTCTTGCTCTTTGATTGTCATTAGAGCCTCCTTCTGAGGTGAAGAGATCTTTAAAGTAGGATTGAAATTGTTTCACAATTTCCTCTTGGGAGGAGATAACTTTCTCACCATCCTAGATTTGGTCAATCCGTTCCCTACTACTTTTCTCTTTTAGTAGGTTAAAAAAGAATATGGAGCCTTTGTCCCCGACATTGAGCTAGTTTAGCTTTGCTCTGGTCCTTTGCCCATTTATTCGGTGAGCTTGAATCCTCCTGAGACTAGTTTTGGCTTTTACGAGTGCAGCCCCTAGAGACTCATTGCAAGGGTCTTGTTGCATCTTGGTCTCTGCCTGGCCTAGATCTTCCTATAGCTTATTCTCCTCCCTTCTCATGTCTAGGGCCTTTTTTTTCCAATCGTTTGGAAGAGTTTTCTCCAGCCTTCCACATTGGTGTTCCATCTTTCACTGGCAGAGGCATCTTTGAGCAGCCATTTATTAATTTCTCTGAGGGAGGCAACATTGTCCCTACACTCACTGTCTTTAAGAAGGTAGGTGTTAAGCAAGAAGGCCTCTTTTTTGTTTGTCCTTGGGTGATCACCCTAGTTGCAAGCGAGGGCAGCCACAATAGGGTGACGATCAGATAGCGTATTAAGGGTGGACAAAAACTTTTACTCCCTTTGCATCCGGTATGCATCTGAAAACGTTTTTGTTAGCATATAGCCTGTCCAACCTACAATATATTCTATTTCCTCCTTTTTGGGCATTACACTAGGTAAACCAAATGCCTTTGCAATCTTTTTTCCCCAATTCCATTGGCTCTAGTAGCTGAAGCTTAGATTTTAGCTTGCTCCAGAAGAATTTTTCATTTCCTTTCCAAGACATATCTATGCCACCCCACTTATCCTCTGCATGTTCTACCATGTTAAAGTCCCCGCCAATGATCCAGGGAATATTAGGAAGGGTGGTGAGCCATTGCCAGAGCTTAATCATGTCTCTGTAATCATTAGGGGCATAGATTGTGCAGATTCAAAATTCTTTATTCTTATTTTTCAATGTGACCCATACCGCCCTGTTGCACGGAGATGTGCCATGGCCAGTAATAGATTGAGACTAGTGATTGGCAATCAGAATTGCTGCCCCCCCTTTTCCCCTATCATGTGTAGTGGAGAAAAAAGTGGATCCGTTCCAGATGAATTTGAGGTTTGTCTCCAAGGTAAAACCAGTGGCTTTGGTCTCTTGAAGAAATACAAAGTCTTTCTTTTTTTGCATGTTAAGAAACCTTCTGTTGATGTACTTCCTATTGGGTAACTCTAGTCCCCTGATGTTCCAAGACATACAGTTAATGTTCATTTTCCACGGTCATAGGCGTTTCACTCTGCTCAGACTTGAAATGCTCAAAACATTTCGGCAACTTGTCCTCTACCTCTTGTCTTTTAGGTGTGGGTGATCAAATGACCCCACTATTTTTCGTTCTCTTATGGGTTTGCTTGGTGATTGCTCCTCCTTTTCCTATTTTCACCAACTTTCCATTCTTTCTTGGCCTCCCGGGTCCTTTTTTTGGCTTTTCCAACTGGTTGACATCCTCATTTGTTGGGGATCCCATAACCCCACCCTTAATTTTCAGTTTTGAGCCTTCTTCTGAGCCTAGGAATGCAGCTTGGGGGTAGTGCTGGGAGATTCGGACTTTAGGACAGGATCAGAGCCATCTTTCGGCTTAGGGGTAGCAGATACAGTGTGGGTTTGGTCAGGAGCAGCGAAGGGTCTCTGCGCCAAAGGTGTCTCACCCCCTGCCACTGGGGTCATCGACCGAAGCCTTCAAGTCGGCAGAGTTTCCAAGAGGTGGCTGGGATGCACCTAATTTATCCTTATTTGTGCCCTAGTGGGTCAACTTTGCAGAGGAGCCCTTCGGGCTCCTGCCCACATCAATACCTGTATCCCTATTTGAGTCAGAGGATGTAGCCTTGAGATCAAACCGAGTCATGTCTTTTTCAATAGTTGCCTTGGCTGTTCTAGGGCTTCTGGCGGGGATGCCGAAGTTTTCACGAATCCTCGACTTGATTTGTCTCATCACAATTTGTTGAGCATTCAATTTTTCCAACGCAGAAGCAGCGTTAGGGGGAGCAGGCTCACAGGGGACAAAAGCCTTGTTAGGTTCGAGGAAGGGCATGGAATGACTGGTAAGGTGTTCGCTTTCGCCATCAGAAGAAAGCACTTCAAAGGAGTTCCTACTCTCGACCAAGTCCGACTCAAGTGTGACACAATGAGGCTCACCATCCTTCCAGGATTGCATAGTGTTTACTTCCACGTTTTCACCATTGTTAAAGAAGGAGGGTGTCTCCTCTGCCTCGTCCATGGATGTCGGGTTGTCAACAGGACCTTGAGAACTAGGACCCATTGGATACTCATCCATTGCTGCTTCCTCGAGTTGGGTCAAGTCAACGACCGGGTTAGGCACGCTTTTCGAGGGGGGTTCCTTCTGATTTTTGATGATCGAACAATGTTTCCTAAGGTGCCCTTCCCATTCTACATAGAAAACAAGAATTGACACCACCCAAGAAATCCAACGGGCAGGAGAAGACCGTGTCTTCCTCATGAATTTTCAGGTAGTTAGGTATTTCAATGCCAGGGGTGATAGACACCAAAACGCGCGCATCAAGGCTAGGCAGGGCCGCTTTGGTCTCGTCTACCCTAATAACTCTCCCAAAAGGTTCAACAATTTGGGGCATAATTCTCCAGAATTCAGGAGGTTGGTTTTTAATAACAACCCATCTGGGTGAGGAGAGTGCTAACAGTTCATCGGCTATGGCCGAGGGTTCCCATGGGTGGGCACGAAAAATAATTAGCCTACTGCCCAGAAGGGTCTTTCCAATACTTTTTTTTGCATATCATGATTTTTTAGAAAGATATCAAATAAACCTTTTTGTATTAATATGTAGTATGTTAACTGAACACCGAGTATTTTTAACCAGACATCAGAAAACCACGCATTTATGAACGAACTTGCAGGAAATTTATTAATGTCTGTCGCTACCAGAAAGATGGCAGATTCTTTTAGTTTAAGCCTTTCATTCGTAATGGTTTCTTTAAGCAAAGAGTTAGGAAACAAGTGCAAATCATAGGGAGCAGAGGGGTCCTTACCTTCACCCCCGCCAACACCACCGCGTACCTGTTCTAAGGAGAACCTGGTGCCTTCAGGAGCAATGAACCCAGGATCGGCGACCACCGCGCTAAAGGTTTTGGGTGGAGAGACTGGAGAGCCAGGGCTGTCCGCCGTGTTGCGTTGGTTGGGGGGGACGTCCCCCCCTCCATTACAAGCGGCAAACACCGAGAGCAGAAGGAAGAGCCCCTCACAAATGAGGACCGAGGGCAAGAAAGCGAAAAACGAAAAACAACAAACAAAGAAGCAGATACAGAGTAAAGAAACGAGGGTAAGAATAATGAAAGCGAGGACCCTTGGGAGAAACAAACCTCAGTGGGGGAGGGCACGGCCTCCCCCCACAGACCGCTAAAAATCGACATGGATCCCAACGCCCTCGGATACCGAGCAAGTTGCAGACGCCTCCGTAATCACCCCTATCAATAAAAACCCAATTTAGTGAACTTTCTTGAAAAAAAAAAAAAACTCTATACCAGTTTTGAAGATATGTTTAATTATTTTAGCTAGAATATTCCTTCTGACCACATCTCATGTACTGCACAATTTGTGGGTTTTTAAAGCAAGCGCTAGATTACATAATCTAGATGAAAAGACCATAGAAATACATTTATAAAGTGAGTATGCAAGCTAGTCATTTTCCATAACTCTCAGTCCTTTATTTCTATGTGGATATAGTAGTTTATTGAATGGCATCAAGGATAGCTTGCATATTAAATTCATGCCACATATCAATGCAAAGCATTTTGTAACAGAGCTTTCATGTTGAATCTTTGTAGAAGAGAGGAAATTTAATAGGAATCCTTTAAGAGAAAAAATAGATATGTCATATGCTAACAGACATGATGTAGATAGTAGGATATTGATGTATCAACCCAGATAACTTTTAAATGATATCTGTGCAGATTGTTGTCTGAAAGAAAGAAACAAAGCAATTATGTTAAAGGAGCAAGGTTTATAAATTAGATGGCATAGCCATGTAGACATTGATTTCTGTGCATATGCAACTTACACAGTTAACTTGACATTCCTAATCCTATTTGGAAGATGTAATCAAATAAAAATAACTTTTATATACTTTATTTCTGTGCTAATAAAATCAACTTTGGAACTACAATCTATTTGAAGAATACCTTTTCAAAAATTGTTATATACATTTAGGGTTTCTTTATTATGATTTAGGTAACCTATTAAGTCACCTTCAGTGGTCTATAATTCTTTTTGGATATCTGTTTTCTAGCATATCATTTCTTCATGCACAAATTTTCATTGGTTTTGAATTCTTGTTTGTTATAGCTTATGCCTCACTCATGCAAATAACGTTCTAGAGCTCATTCCTGTAAGTTGGATTTATATCTTTTAGTGGAAAGGAGGAAGGATGTCTGTTGTATCATATTTGTTTTCTTGCACAGAGAGATGAACTTTTGAGGAAATGAAATTCTTTTCATGTTTCTCAAATAATATCTCAGCTATAAAATCTGAAAGATTGAATGGATGTTGCTTCGATATCTTCTTAATCTTTAGAGTGTCTCTTACTAGTTTCAGTGACGTGTTCAGGTATTGGATGAATTGCTTCGTGTTGTCTCTGGTTTTAAAGGTGCAGATGACTTATTGGATGATGGATCCCTTAATTCTTCTTTTCCATCAGTATTACCAAGACCAGCCAGGCCTTTGGCAGCACAATCCACAAGTAGATATAAAGGTAAAGAAGTGTGCCATAATGCTTCTGGAAAAGGATCTGGTAGTAGTGAGTGGAAAGAAGCATTGGACAGGCATCTACCTCCAGCCCTTGTACATGTTGCTCCGATGGTATGCTTATTTTGTATATGCTATGTAACTTTTCAATTTAGTAATAATTCATCAGTTTAATTTGAGTAGTTTTAAATTGCAACCAGGAGAAAGTGAACTAGTTATGGCCTCAACTAACTGGAACATTATAATTTTTCAAACCAATTCATGTCAAAGAGAAAATCTATAGTGGGCTTAATCTTGAGTTGTCAATTGGCTCAGATTTAAGTGAATTTTATTTCCAACTAAAGGATATAATCAAGGGCATTACAATTGTTGGCTTATTTGATTGGAAGTTACAATTTCATACCAAACTCTGCAAATAAAATATTTGTATTCTGTTGAATTTTAAGAGCTTGAATGCTTTTTGCCACATGAAACAGTTACTATGGTATGGTTACAAACATGACTTCTGGCTTGTAAGTTGCAAATAGGACCAGAAGAGTAAATCATAATAATGCCATATGCAAATCCAAAATTTGTATCAGAATATGAACTTATGAAAATAATTTGACTACAATTGGCATACAAAATGGACAAGATTGCTATTTATGAGAGGCTGCAGTGCAAGTTGTTTACAAAGTTAGCATGGACTAAGACAGTTGGTGTTGATAGCATTTTAAATCATTATGGACTGTGAAGGAGACTTACATCTAGCCTAAAATATGTTTTTTAGTCTTTTTTGATTATTATTATGATCTATAGAATTTTGATCTGCAGGTTCGTGCAGCTGCTCTCACATGTTTTGCTGGTTCAACATCTTCTGTCTTCTTTTTTCTTCCTGATAGCAAACAAACTTTCATTATTTCTTCCATTGTAAGTTTATATTGCATGGGAGGAATATTTTAACATGAGGATTTTTTTATTATTTTCGTTTTTTCTTAATTCATTATTTTTTGATCATTTTTCAAGGCCAACCTTTTATCATCTGGTGGATAACTTCTGTATTCAGGTAAGTGCAGCATCAAAGGATGAGGTACCTTCTGTAAGGTCAGCTGCATGCCGGGCAATTGGTGTGATAGCAAGTTTTCCACAGATTTTTACAAGGTTGTTCTTAAGACAAGATTGTGTGGCATGGGATTCATTTTATTTTCTGCATTCAGATAAAATAATGTTTAATCATATAAATAAAATTCAGCTCACCATTTCCATTTTTTGCATATGATTTGCAGTAATACAAGACTGGGAGAGCTTGTAAATGTCATTGTATCTAATACACATGACGCTTCAGTATCAGTAAGATTTGTTCTAAAGTTTTTTGATTTTCTTCTCCATTGTTTGTTATTAGATTTGAAAGAAATCTAGTCCAAAGCTTATTACCATTTGCTTCTTGGGTCTCTTTTTTTTTCTTTTTCTTACAGGTCAGAATCACAGCAGCATGGGCACTGGCAAATATTTGTGATTCATTACGTCATCATGCTGAAAGTGTGGATTCAGATACATGTATATCAATTTGGAGATGCTGGTTTAATTGGAATCTCTAACATTATTTCATCTAGATGCAGCAAACTTGTATATTTAATAGTTGAATGTAAACTAATGTCTGGTGACATGCCTTTTTCAGGTCCAACCTTCAATTCCTTACCTATATCCCTGTTGACAGAATGTGCATTGCGACTCTCAAGGGATGGTGATAAGGTTTGGAGATTAAATCACTTGAAGCATTTGTCTAATTGACTGTAGGCATATTTAATGCTGAAATCTGGAATGGTGTTTATGATAAAGAGGAAATAGTTTATAGATAATATTACTGTTAAAATTCAATCATGGTAAACAGATTTTGCACTCAGAAAATAACCTAATCAGCAAACTGTAATGGCAATCAAAGTTGTTGTCTTCTGAGTACATTAACTTGTAAAACGAATCTGGTGAAAGCACAAAAAATAATGAATAAGATGAAATCAGAAATTTATAAGTATGTATGTATGTATGTATTTTATATGTATCATATGTATGTGTGTATGTGTGTGTGTGTATGTGTGTATGAAAGATAACCCTCTCAATTTTTTCTTGATTTTCAATGACAATTACGATGTAATCATGCACCCGTTAAGGTTAGCTCCAAAACCAAAACGATGCGGAATAGTAACTTTAACCAAGAATGTGCCCCAAGACCCGATGAGGGAGGAGGTGCGGCCATATGGTCAGAGGATCCCTAGGATCTAATTAATTCAATAACTGAAATGATTACAATTGAGAAAGAGGAATAAAACTCAACACCAAGAATGTTCACCAAGATCCTTGGAAGGCGAGGTGATAGCATATGGCGGAGTACTAATTACAAAACTGAAATGAACTTAAGCGGTGAACCAGCCATGAGAGATTCCACGCTACCACTTAAATTAGCGGGGGGAAAGAGCATTACAATTTCAAACTAATTCATTCGCTGCGACAGGCATCCACTCAATAGTGGGAATTCGTCACTTAAACAATGGGTGAGATAGAAAGATACAAATGTTTATTCTTCCACTTTGGCGCTAAACCATCCAGGGGTTACAATGTGTGAATTAAAACACAAGTAAATGCAGAAATATAAATGACTGGATTAGTACTACTAATTCTCAGCCTTACAATGTAAATTATCTGCAAATTACATAGATTTTCAATAGAAATCTGCTCTAAAACAGTTGCAATGATGACACTATATTTCTGATTACAAATAAGAATGAACACACCCAAGAAATGTAGCATGAAATGGAAATAACCTGGTTTGATATACAAAACTAGCAAACTGAATGTTCAGACCAGCAAGCTAGGAGATCACTAAAATGCTCATATCTCTTTCGATACTCAACCAAATGACACCAAATCAATTGCAAATGAAAGCTAGATGAAAGGCGACCAAGAACAAGTCATTAAACAACTTCAATACCCTTCTAATTATTAAGCACGCATCCCAAGAAGAAATCCGGAAATGATAAACCCTCTTGGACAAGGTGACCTGCTCTAGAAAATTGTAGACATCATAATAAAATCTGAAAATGCACAAGAATGACCGCCTATGCAATAGGAAATGATTGAGCAAAAATCCATATGCAAATTAAAATCACTCCAAAAGCTGTAAATGAAAACTGGTTTCAGCCATACTTGAACCAACAAGCACAAAACTGGAAAATCGCACCAAAATCTTCAACGTTGATGCACAGTATGCACTTCTAATTGAAGCACACTCACAACTGACCATCTAGGGAACCATAGTTTCAAGCCCGAAGAATGGAGTAAATTTGCTAAGCTTTCCCTTAGCCGGATTCTAGATTTCAAACCAGCAGCATAATTTTACAATATTTTCCAAAAATATTAAATGAGAGAGCAAAAACCTTCTTTTATAAGTTTTGAGGTGACCCTTTAGCTTCTCCATAAAAAACTTCATTTCTTGCTCTTGAAAATATTTTAATTTTAAAAATATTTCTTCCCTCTTATTTTGGCATCCAAACTTTAGGGAGATAATAAACTTTTAATAAAATAATAACCATCTCCAAAGTGGCGTCTCATACTTAAAATAATTAACTGACTTTAGAAATATTAAATATTTCTTTCATGAGACGTCTTCCCTTTTATGACTACTTTTAAAAACAACATGAAGTTATTATGCTAGGCCAAGGTCATAAAATATTAAAATCATTAAATGGTTTAAATAAATCTTTTATTCACAAATGCACCTCAGAAAGCCAAATTAGGGAAAACTCAACTGCTTCGCTCAAAGTGAAAAGCTTACTGTGTTGCTGTCGATTGGAGTCCTGCTAAAAATAAAACTTACTAAAAACAGTAAATTATGAAAAGTTGCTCCGCTCACTTTGCATGTCATACCATTGTGAAACTCTTAGAAAACCCACAAAGAATCCGCACTTCAAATCTGGAAACTCCAATGTGCTGTTAAAAATAGCAAGTTCTGGAAAAGGTTGTCTGATGGAGATGCATGTCACACCATTCTGAAGCTCTCTAAAAACCCAGAAAACATCACTAGACATGCATTAAAAACTCATACATGCAAACCCTCAAAATTGCTCCAAAATCCCAATAGCATAGGAAACCCTAATTTTATCTCTGACAAGCCTACGGGCTTCCGGAAATAGGCTATTAGGCATTGAAGGGCGAATGGCAAAAATGGGGACATTACAGTGTATGTGTGTGTGTGTGTGTGTGTACATGTGTATGTGTATGTATGTATGTGAGAATTTGATGAGCACACGATTATACTGAGAGGGGTGAGAGGGAGGGTGAATTAGTATATTACAATCTCTTACTTTTCAAACTAACAACCACAATAATATCAATTGCACAATATCATTCACGTAAGATCTACCAATTATGCAACACAAGAACACATGATTTACTTAGAAACCCTTATGAGAGAATGTTGAACATTCAAAATACTGAGGGGGGTTTGGGGGAGGGGGAGTGAATCGGTATTCCATAAAACCACAATAAAATCCATCTAATCATTATCACAATTCTTACTAAATCAACAAGAAGGAACATAAAAACATATCAATTCAACCGTACACATGAACACTAGGATTTTTATGTAGAAAACCCAAAAAGGGAAAAACCACTGTGAGGGTTAACTAAATATATTATATCCGGATACAAAATATTACAGGGCTCACTGCCAGGACTCACTTTCTTTAAAAAAAGGTTCACTGCCTGAGTAGAAAAGATGGCTAACCGCCAAGATAGAAAGTTAGTGGCTCACTACCAAAGGATTGAATTGATAGGATACACCTTCAATGTGCAGGCTTTAGTTCCAATGAAGCTTAGAATATGAAGTACTGCCTCACACAGTAATTGCTCAACACATCTGCACCGATCCACAACTGCTAAAACAGTTAGGCTCGGACCTTTCTTCCACACACTCTCTTCCTTTTTCACACACACACTTTTCCTCTTCAAAACAACTTATATATATACAAGTATATCTTATTCATCAATTAGGTTGGCCTAATTAGATGAAAACAAAATAATCAAAACTCTCTTTGTTGGCACCATATATAATTTAAACATTTTATCCGTGTAGTACATTATACCAAGTCTGCTAATATCCATAAAGCATAACTAGTCTCCATAATGTATTGCATATGCTAAGTCGGCCATGACTAGAACACAATTCTCCAAACCAACAAATAAACCTCAAAGCAAACACCTTCCAGATCTGAGAACACATTAATTTCCCATCATACTACCAACAAAACCGCAACATAAGAATGTTCACCTTAAGAAAATGCAGAGTCTCCCACACATGATGCCAAGCAAGGAACGGTAGTAGAATACAAAGTTGAACTCTATCAGAGATAACTTTCTACTCATAACCAAAAATGTCTCAAGATCTAGGATATAGCTGTCTGAATGAGTCATGATAACATGGTTAAGAGATTATAGCCATATTAGATCTTGCGGTGAATTCCAAACTCAATTAAAAACACATTGATCCATCACAAAAGAGTATTACTAGCAGAGAACAACTTTCGGTAAACCAAGTAGACTTCCCATAGAGTTATCAACATGTTGACATCAATGACAACATAGGAACAATCAACACAAACTACCCATACTTCATGTTCATGTTGCAAGGCTCCATAATCCCAACAGAGAAAACCACAACAAAATATTGCTTGATATTAAAATCTCTTACAATCTTTGTATAGGCACCAACCTACTAGAGACATCAATCCCCTCTTATACAATTTGTGAGCACCAACCCCTTGGAGACACCAATCCCCACTTGTAGAATTTGTAGGCATCGGCCCATTGGAGACACTAATCCCCACAACTGAGCACCAACTCAACAAGCGACACCAACCTCATCAATATGGGGTACCAACCTCTCCAATATGAGATACCAACCTCTTCAATAAAATCTTGTCTTGTTGAGAATAAATCTTCTTTACAAATATCCTTAAATGATCTCCTTTTATATTCTCCTCAAAATCTTCACAAGCGAATCTGCATATATTCTCTTTCTTAAATATTCATATTGTTGTACCCCAAATTAAAATTTTTCCTACACTTTGGGAGTCAAAAACTTGAAATTTTCAAAATTTGACAATATGGGTCAACTCAGAACGACCAAATCAACAAAACCCAGATTTCAGTTTTTCAATCCTAAATTTTAGGAAAATTTCTATTTTTAGTAACTTTATAAAAATAGAACTTTTTTTGGGTTTCTTTTGAAACGGATGTTGGCAAAATTTTCTACAAATAGAAAATTTCTAAAAATAGAAAGTTTGGCTTCTAGGGTTCAAACTAATTTTGATCGGCTTAAAATACTTCCTCATTAGGTTGGTGCAGTCAGAATCTCAAATTGATCAGTTTTGCCCTAGTGGGTCTACTTTTCTTTTTCAATTTCAAAAAGCATTTCGGGAACTCTAAAGCCATTAATGGAGACCAGTCAGCTGCCAGGTGTCAGATGAAAACCTTCAAACACTGAACGTGCACACAAAATGAAGAAAGAACGAAAGAAGAAGTTGAAAATTTCAAAATAAAACCTAACACTACCAGCCATGGGCGCCCCTGGAAGAAATAGGTGCCCACCTTTTCAAGGCATCAGATGATGGAGTTAGGGTTTGTGCTCTTAGGCAATGTTGTTCAGATTCTTCTTAGCTCCGCAGTGATGTCTGTCAGCTCAATCATCTGACGAATCAATCATCTAGAATTCGAGATTGATCGAAGAGGTCTCAACCAAGAAGCGAAATGCAAATCATGGAAAATGTTAGAAAATATTCTGACTCTGATGAAGTTGGGTGCCCCAGCTAGCTAGAGGCACCCAAGCTTTTGATGCCTCAAATCAACTTTTCTGCAGATGTAACTCCTGGAAGACCCCTCTCGAAATCCTTCAAGCTATTCGATGAGTCCAGTCGTCAGTCTATCGGAGCTCTGGATCATCAAATGGCAAGATCATCTGAAAGAGAGGAGATAAGCTTGAAACCTGAAAAACGTGAAAAAATGGTTGAGTCTGGTGAACATGGGCGCCCTTGGAGAAGATAGGCGCCTAGGGTTTTGAGGCCTCAAATGGCAATTTCAGCAGTTGTAGTCTCCATGATCATCTCGTCAGATTCTGCCAAGCTATCCAACGAAGCAATCAACCAGTCGATCTAATCAGTTTAGCTCCCGGAATCGAGAATTCTTCAGAAGATCAGAAAACAAGCAATAACTTGATAACCATAAAAAATGGCTAACATTGAGGAAGATGAGCGCCCTTGGAGGAAATAGGCACCCATCATTTTGAAGGTCAAAACAAAGTTTTTATCAAAAGCTGATTCCAGGCAAACTTATTCAGATTCACTTAGGCTTTGTGATGAAACGTTCAACTCGTCTGTCGGATCAATCTAGAAGCCAGAAATCAAGATCAAACTGGTGTTGAAAATCAAGAAGTTGAAAACTCCAAAAATATGACCAAGTTTGAGAAGGATAGGCGCCTTCAGTCAAGAAGGGCGCCCAAAGAGCCCTACCTTAGCCGAATTTTCGAAATTTTCAAGTTTCAAGGAGAAAACAAAAACATCCAAGTTCAATGCACTAGCTCGGGCTAGGGTTTGAAAGTTAAAGCAAAAGAAAGCTGATTTTCTCAAGGCTAAACTTATTTAAGGCACCTTTGTCTTTCATTTTTCATAATTTTCTTGCAGGTGGCGTCCAAGGAGAAAAAAAGCAAAACATAAATTTTTCTTCAACACAGAATTCAAGAGCCAAAACTTAGTGCTTTTTCACAGTTCATGATATTTTCCAAATCAGCATTCAGAGAGGCTTCTTTTCTCATGTTTTTTTTCTTACATCGCATCAATTTTTTGAAGGAGGAGGTCAAAATTTTCCAATTTCAGCGATTTGGGTCATGTTAGCTTCTAGTTTTGAACAATTTTGAAGAAATTTCAGACTTCATAAAACTTGCTTTTTCTTCGCATGTCCCAGAGAACATCAAAATTTTCAAATTTCAATCATCTGGGTCCTTCTAGAACATACTTTTGAACAAAACCTAGGTGCCAGTTTATTCTGAGGAAATTAGGGTTTGCTGCTTTTTCAGTCTACACTCAAAACTTTCAAAAACGAACAATCTAGGTTTGCCTGTAACAAAATTTTGAACAAAACCCATATCTCAGATTTTTTTTGAAAAATTTCATCTGTTTGAAGAAGAAAATCAGCAAGCTAAAAATAGAAAGTGTGCAAAAACTTGTCTGAATATAGGTGAGTTTACAGTCAATCTTCAAGGTTTTTCAGCATGAAGTACTCTCCCATTGAATTCAGAGCCAAACAAGTTTTGTATCATAATTATTTGAACAAACGATGTTGGGAAGTGATTTTCAGTACCATCATGGACATAAAACGTCATCATCTCAGTTGAAGAACATGAAAAGGATTGGTATGAGCGAAAGGACAAGTATTGGAAAAAATTGTACAATACTCTTCTGTGGGAGAATCAAGAGAAGTGTCAAAAACACAAAGTTGCAGAGCCACCAATTTATCAATCAGTGAGTCATCTTTTGGGGCAGCAACGTTTTTCAAGAATAGAACTTATAAAAAAGATGAAGATGTCAAATATTCTATAAGTTTGATTGCAAAAGAGGAGAAGATCCTAGAAAAGTGGAATATGGCTATAGACAGTATCAACGCTCTTGATAGAGAGGCAGTTTCTCGCTTTTTGGTGGATGTGATAGAGATTTAAAACAACAATCTTCTAGAAGCTTTCTCCAAGCTTTCTTTACATTCTTATCTCACGCTTTCTTTCTATTCTTGTCTCAATTCTTATCCATTCTTTGAAGAAGGAAATCAAAATGTAATAGTTGGCACTTTCTTTGTTTTTAGGTTTTCATAGGTTGTTAGATACTTATCTTGTTTTAGGTTTATAAATAAAGCTTGCGAGTTGGCAAACCTTAGTTGTAAAAGCAAGGAGATTTTAGGGTTTCCTACTCCTCTGCTTGTGTATAAATAAGGGCAGCTTTGCCCATTTTTCTTTAACCATGCTAGTGATAACAAGATGCTGAGCCTCTTAGTGCTTTCTCATTGTTATTTAGTGTTGTTCAAAATCTAGATTGTGATAGTGAAATTGATGAGCTTATTTTGGCTTTTCAAGATTGCTATTCAGTTTTTGTTCAATCTTGTGCTAAGTGTAAATCTGGTTTTGATCGCATGTTGCATGTATTTTGCTACAACTTGCTGTCCCAGAAGTGTAATCTCTTGTGCTTGAAGTTTGAGAAAATAAAGTCTTGTGCTTGGTTGGCTGCCCCAATATAAAGTCTCAAATTTTTGTCTATTTTGTTATGCTTATATGATCTCCATTTCAGCTTGCATCGAAATTCAGTAAATGTATGTTGGAAGAAAGTTTATCTAAGTATCTATGTCAGAGAATCAAACTTTGTTCATTTCTAACTCTCTTGCTCTACGTTTACCTGAGAAGTTAGAAACGTCTTTAGCGTAAGTTAGTTGTAGTTGATAGTTTCTATTAAAGAGAAAACCTCAACTACAACATCAAGAGTTCTATAACCTTGTGTTCTCGCAGCTGAAATAAAAAGATAGGCAAATTAGCATTAGTTTACTTTCTTTTAGCAAACTTAGCAAAAGAGAGAGCTTCCCCTCCGAATTTGAAGAGTAGTTTATTGCACACAGCTGTTTATTTCCAAAATGCATTCCATAGGTGCGATTTGAAACGCCAACACATATGGAAATCTGTATATATTCACTTTCTTAAATCTTCATACATAAATTTGCATATTGTTGTACCCAAAATTAAAATCTTTGCTTCATTAAGGCATTTTGTAAAAAGTGGTAAAAGTCTTGTAAAAATTGTCAAAAAGGCTAGAAAATGGATATTTGCATGTCACACATGTTGGTTGAAAACTCAAAAATTTTCAAAATCTGATGATTTGGGTCTCTTCAGAGCGACCTTGTCTTCAAAACCCATATCCCAGTTTTTCGGCCCTACTTTTTAGGAAATTTTCTAAAAATAGACTTTTTTGGGTTTCTTCTCAAACGAACACTGGCAAAATTTTCTAAAAATCAAATTTCGGCTTCCAAGGCTCAAATTGATTTTAATTGGTTGAAAATACTTCTTCATCAGGTTGGTCTAGTTAGAATCGTCAAAAGGTCAGTTTTTGTCTGGTGCGTCTATTTTGCTTTTTTAGAAGCTAAAACAGGAGCTCCAAGGTCATCAATGGAGGATAGTCAACTGCTAGGTGTTAGATTCAAGGTCTCAAACATTGCATAGATTGAGAAACGGCGAAAGATGCTCGAGGAACGAAGAAAGGAGGGGAATCTGAAATCTTGAAAATGGTGAAAAATTGTCTATCACTAGAGATGCTAGGCGCCCCTGTCCAGTCAAGGCACCTAGCTGACTTTGCCTTAGCCATTTTTTCATTCTCCGACATGAGGTGAATACAACAATGACAAACGTGAAGCGGTGCACGTGGAAAGCAAAGAGAAAGTTGAAAAATGAATAAAAAAACTAACTCTAGACACTAAAGGCGCCCTTGCTAGCAAGGGGCGCCCATCATTTCAAGGCTTTAGATGTTGTTGTTAGGGTTTTCCATTCTAAGAGTTTATTCTCAAACTTTTGTAGGCTCCGCAATGAATCCAATAGCAAGCCTATTGGATCAATCAGCCAACCAAAATTGTGGATCGAACAAAGAGGTTTTATTAGAGAAGCAAACTGAAAATCATGAAAATCATCAAAAATATTCTAAGTCTAGGATCCTTGGGCGCCCCAGCTAGCTAGGGGCGCCTAGGGTTTTGAGAGGCCTAATCTAGTTTCTAGGGTTTGCCAGACTAGTCATTTGCTTTAGAATTCTTCAAGCTTTCCAACGGATATCTCAGTCAGATCATCAAATTCATCAGTTATTGGCAATTTCGGATCGAACGGAGAACTAATCATGAGGAGCAAAAATGATGAAATTTGAAGGATGAAATTCACAGAAATTTGACTAAGTTTGGAGGAGTTGGGCACCCCAGGTAGCTAGAGGTGCCTAGGAGTTTAGGCCACCAGATGCAATTTTCAGGGCTAGTCATCTCTAAGAAGATCATCTCAAATTTTGTCAAGCTATCCAACAAATCCAACATCCAGTTCATTGGACCTCCTGAATGGTCGGAATTGCGAATTCAATAGAGAGTTCAACCTATGTTCCACGACGTTTCGGGGACAGGGATGGGGGGTTGGCTAGGGATGCATTTCCGAGACATTTCCTAGGGGTCCATTTCAGTAGGGGACAGCGACATACAAAATACATATATATATATATATATATATATATATATATATATATGATCTTTTCAAAATTTATTAATATATTATAGATAGAGAGGGAAAGAGAGATATGTCAATAAATTAATAATTGATAACAACAATATTAATATGTAAATAAATCGCTAGTAGTAGTATAACAGCATAATAAATGTCATTAAACCATTATAAAATTTATCACAACAGTATTAAACATCAATAAAACCATGGTCTATCAATATCCAAATGTTCCAAACATGCATCTAGAAGTCTCAAAGTTCAAAAATGAAAATGAAAATACTAAATACATTGTACAACAACCTATGAAATTAAGCCTCATTCGGGCTATGAATATCAAAAGGCTCAAAACTATCTGAGTCACTATCATCCTCTGGCAAGAGTGGATCATCCAGTGGTAGCCTGACCAATCTTGGTTGCACCTCATCCTCATCAATTTTCCTAACATCCTCAGGATCAACATCCCATCGTGCTGCTGGAGTCCGTCGATACTCAATAGTCAGTCGGTCCTGAAGTCTTAAGGCACTATGAATTGCAACTAATTTCTCAGCTTGTTTTGAAGTAAGCCCGTTTCTCTTAATGGAGTGGATGAAGCCATAGGTGGACCAATTCCTCTTTGCAGCAGAGGAACTAGCAATCTGTGAGAGCAAACAAATGGCAAGTTGTTTCAAATTTGGTGTGTCCTTCCCATGAAATTTCCACCATCCAATGGGGTTGTTCTATGCAATGGTGGCCCTATTTGTCCTAGCCTCTGGTTTGTTGAATGTAGGAACCTAAAGATCATAAAACATAAACCACTGCTCTCTAATAATGGTTGCTTGCTCATTGGTATACATTTTACAAAGGGCTTTTGTAAGCTCCTCTATCACCTCGTCATCCTCAGAAGGAAGCATTCGGCCAGGTCTAGGTACATACCACTTTGGATTAAGAGCATAGGCAAGCATATGAAGGGTGTATTCATCGTGTTCCACCTCTTTGTCACAATAGGCCTAATATGGTCCTCATAAAAACTCAACTCAGGATCCTTTTGACGAATAGCTTGCTTCATTTGGTCAAGAATGCTATCAAAAGTCTCATATATCTCTCCCAAGCTAGGAGAGTTTGTATCTGCATACCGGATTACCCCCATAGCTGGTAATATGAAAGAGCAAATATACCTACAAACAACAAATTAAATATTAGAACTTTTAAAATACAAAGTAAAACAAAGTGTAACAAATTCAAAAACAATTTAAATTTTCAGATTCTTACTTGATAGTGGCCCACTAATTTTCATTAAGTACTCTATCTCTCACTTCCTTGCCTTCATTTGTCTTTGATAGAGTCCACCTTTTCCAATTTGCACAAACAATCATGGCTTTTAGAGCATCTTGGACCTCCAACATCCTCTCAAACAAAATATAGTAGCTAGCATATCGAGTCTCAACTGGTTTGAGGGATTCTTTTTTTGAATAAGACCAGAATAGTGCATGTGAAGTGTGATGGTTACATACAAACATTTGTATGTTTCTAGCCTTTGCAACTGCTGCCCTCACCCAATCTATTTTGCCAATGTCTGTCAAAGCATTATTCAAAGCATGTACACAACATGAAGTCCAAAAAATATGTTTGTAAGCATTCTCAATCATCAAACCAGCTAGCTTACAAACACAAGCTGAATCTGTCACAACCTACACAACATTAGAAGGCCCAACCCCCTCTATGGCCTCCTTCAAAATGCCAAACTGAAATCAGCATCCTTATGCTTCCTAGAACAATCAACAACTCAAAGAAAGTATGAACAAGCAGGGCATGTAACAATAACATTAATGAGTGGCCTATGTCAAATATTAGTCCACCCATCCATGACAATGGAACAACCAGTCCTAATCCATGTTTGCCTCATCTCCTCCATCAACAAGGTAGCTTTTGAATATTGTTTGTCAAGGAGGGAGGTACACAATCCATGTTCTCCAGGGGGGGCATAAGAGGGTCCAACTGTCAATATTTCTTTCACCATAGTTTTGAAATAAGATGACCTTGCCAAATGAAATGGAAGAGCATGTGCATAAAAGAATTTGGCCATTTAATCAGCTTGCTCACGTTTTTGCACATTCATTAACCCCATGATTGTAGTTTTCTCACTTGCTTTCCTCTTTCCTCTATCACAACTCTTTGAAATTGATACATTGGAAGAGGCTTGCAAATCAACTAATGGTCGTTTTTTATTTTGAATGGTAATGATTTGGTCATCACTTAGTCCAACCAACTTTGCAAATTGAAGCTGCTGCTCCAATGTTATTTTCTCACAAACTCTAACACCCTTTCCACTGTCACTCACTAAATGACCTCTAATCCTAGTATAGCTCTTGTGGTAATTAGTTTCACAAACATGACAAAGCCATTTCTTGCTGACCCCTAAATTTTTCATCTTGTTGGTAGTCACATTTGTGGCAAACTGATGCAATGGTTTGTTGTGGTTGAAAGGGCCTTTTGCAAACCTTTGAAGAGAGGGTATAGGGCATGCATAATGGTCTGAAGAAGCATGGGTTGGATTTTTAGAGGTAGAAGAAGGGTCTATTGACATTCTTTGAGTTTCATTTTCACTATCACAACCCTCATGACTGTCACTGCCACTGCTGTTGTTGCTCATTTTGAAATTTGTATGGCTTTTATTATTTTTAAAAGTATGAAAGTTTGTATGCTGTCGCTACTTTTGGTTGAAAGTCTGAAAGTTTGTTAAAATGATACCAAATCAATGAAAAAAAATAAAAATAAAAAATGTAATGCAGCTCTATGTACAGCAGAAGCAAAACTAATCTCAAACTTGGGAGTATGTAATGGTAGGAATTGAGAAAGTGCAGCTCCTCAAGGCATCCCCAAGGCCCAAACACAAAGCAAATGCAACAGCTTGACTCAAGGAAAAACCCAGGCAATGACACTCTAGTTGCGAACTTGACATGGCATGAGAAGTTTGAAGAACTCAAAACTTGATGAAGAATCTGAAAAACTCCTCTTCTAAATGCAAAAATGCATTAGTCAAAATCAATTTGGTGAGTTTTGGGTCACTCGAGTGTTGGCGTGAGACTGAGATGAATATTTTGCTTGTTGTGAGCCGTCACTTGCCCAACCGATAATATTATTACTCATTATAATGTTTCATTTGCATTTTAGGGAAAAATTTAGGGTTGCTAGTCAACGTGGGCCTCGCACAACCTTAGCAGCAAAAAAACAAAAACAAAAAAAAAAAACAAAATTTTATGTGTTTTTTTAATGTCTTGGAGACTTCATGTTTGTGGGGGACGGTTAGCTGTCCCAACTACAACGGGGAGCTGCATCGGGGACGGGGAACCATTCCCAACCAGGAGGAAACATTTCCTACCGTTTCCTATGAATTTGCTTGATTCGGGGATGACAGGGACCGTCCCCCTGTCCCGAGGAAGGATGGGGACGGGGACAGTGGCTTTTGGGGCAGGGGACGCGTCCCCGTGTAACACAAAGTTCATCTAAAGATCATAAAACGTTAAAAATTGAAGAACATCCAAAAATGGCTAACTCTACTGAATAAAGGCGCCCTAGTTAGCCAAGGGCGCCTAGGATTTTGAGGGCTCATAAATGGTTTTTAGTAGATGCAGCCTCCAGAACATTGTTTCAGATTCGATCATGCTTCGCAATGAGTCCGTCAGCTAGTTCATAGGATTCATTTGGCGTCCGGGATCAATGATCAAAGGGATGCATTTTATCAAGCAAAAATTGGAAAATATCAAAAAAATGGCTAAGTCTGGGATGCTTAGTTGCCCCAACTAGCCAGGGGTGCCCAAGCTTTTGAGCCCCAAAAATTGCTTTTCAAGATTCATAGCCTCCAGGAGATTTTTTTAAAAATTCATCAAGCTATCCAACGAATTTGTCAGCTAGATCATCGGGTTAGTTAAACATCCATAAATGAAGATCAAACTGAGGTCAAAAAAACAAACAACATTGCAAATCTTGAAAAATATTCTAACTTTGAAGAGGAGGCACTCAAGGTTCAATGCCTTAGACAATTTTTCAAATTTTATCCTTCATCATTCAAACAGTGTCTACATTCGACATACCTGCTTCCAGATTGGCTTCAAAGATTTAAAGCTTGGAGAATAAAGCATTTTTTCATCCTCAAAACCCTATTTAACAAGGCTTTGGCATTCATTCTTCACATTTTCAAGGTTGACCTTCAAAGGAAGAAAGATATCATTTTCTGCTTTTCAAGATTTAGAGGCTCAAACGGGGTGCTTTTTCAGTTTTCATGGATTTAGAATTGGGATGCACAGAGGCACTCTTTTTCATGATCCAATCTTCTAGGGCATCGCATTTCAAATATAGGTGGTCAGCTTTTTTAGTTTTCATCGATTTGGGTCCATCTGCTTTTTGCTCTTCTTGAAGATTGGGAAATTTTATATTTCCAAAAATCCACTTTTTCGGGAAGCCCTAAGCTTTTTCAGAATCTAACAAACCGGTTCTCTTCAGAATTTGATTGTCTACAAAACCCAGACCTTAGCTTTATTGTCAACAATCTGCTTTTTGGAGAAAAAATAGCACCTTTTTGAGGCAGCGAAGATCTCCAAGAATAGAACTAAAAAACAGCAATTAACTCGATGCCTTTTCCGAGTTTTCTTTCTATTCTTGTCTCACGCTTATCTATTCTTTGAGAAAGAGGAAAAATCAAGTTGTAATAGTTGGAACTTTCCCTATTTTTTGCTTTCAGTAGGTGGTTAGTTAGTTGTCATGTTTTAGTTTTAAAAATAAAGCTTGCAAGTTGGCAAGTCTTGTTGTAAAAGCAAGGAGATTTAGGGTTCCCTACTCCTTGCTTGTGTATAAATAAGGGCAGCCTTGCCCATTTTTCTTTAACCGTTATTGTGATAACAAATTGCTGAGCCTACTTTTGCTTGCAAGTTGTTATTCAATGTCTGTTCACTTTGTATAAGAGCAAGATTGCATGCCTGCCTTTTGCTGCAAGATATTGTTCAGTTTATGTGTAATTTGTGTCACGTGTATTCTGGTTTGATCGCAAAACTGTAAGCCTGTTATTGCTACAATCTTGCTGTCCCAGAAGTGTAATCGTTTTGAGAAATTTGAGAAAGGAAATCTTATGCATCATTTGGTTTGATCTACTCTCTTGGGTTTTGTTTTATATGTTTTGCTTATATAATCTTTATTTCAACTTGAGTCGAAAAGTACAATGAGTCTTCAGGTGTGCGTTGGAAGGGAGTTTGTTTAAGTATCTATGTTTCCAAATCATTCTTTGTTTATTTCTAATACTTAAGCTCTGAGTTTACTTAAGTAGCTAGAAGTGTCGTTAGAGTAGGCCTAGTTGTAGTTGAAATTCTAAAAAGAGAAAATCTCATCTACAGCGCTAGAGTTTTATAACCTCGTGCTCTTAGCTGAGAGCCAAAAAGATTGGCAAATATTTTAATTTACTTTCTTTAAGCATCATCAGTGAAGAGGGAGCTTCCCCTCCTAATTTGAAGAGCAGTTTATTTGTGCATAGCTGTTCGTTTCTAATCCACATACCAGAGGTGCAAATTGAAACGCCAACACATATAATCTTCTTAAATCTTCCTGTTCTTGAATGATATATCTTTGTGTTTCCCACACTTCCTTTCTTCACAAATCCGCTTGTATGATATTACATATATTCCACTCTCCTCACACATTTGAGACAAATCATATAGAGAGGTGGCGTTTTTTCAAGAGGGGTTGGCCTTGTTTAATTCTAGTGCTCACCTTATTAATCATTTCTTACCTTTCTTTGGGTGAATATTATTATGCAAGGAGGTTGGCCATATGGGGAATTTGTTGTCTTCTTAATCTGCTGTCTTAATACTTTTATCACCCTCCTCTATCCATAATATCTGCCAATTAATTGTATTTGTCTTAATGAAAATCAGCCTTAGATAATTAAACTGTAGCACTGCCTTGCTAAACATAATCTTCTTTTAAATTTTTTCACAAGGATAGTAACAAAATTGTCTAGTAATATATTTCAATGTAAGTGCTACTACAAGGAGGGGAATCGGCCAGAATAAAGAAACCAGTTTAAATCTTTAATTTAAACTAGATCTGGTTGCTCTCATAGTTGACCTATATAAAATCCTTTAGTTTCTCTTTCATAGATCCAACTTGTCTTAGAAATGAAAGATGATAATTCCAATGGCAACATTTACTTGGATACAATGATATTGCTATTTTGACATCAAAGACCACCATTTCCTATATTCTTCCTTTGACATCAATGACGATATTTATTTTGAAGTTATCTTAATCTCCACAACGATCTCTTATCAATCTCACCAACAATCTCGGTCTTTGATATTAAGGATAACGATCTTGTTCATGCACTTGACATTAGTATCACTGTGACAATCTCTCATTCTTGCCTTGACATTCTCGTCCATACATCCTAGATCAACAATCTCCATGACAACCTCTTTGACAACCTTTTCTACCTTTGACATCAATGACAAACATTCCAACAAATATCTGCTCCTCTTTTTGAATCTGATTCATATTGATAGAAGCTGATAACAGAGTCATCATACTGATTAGAATTTTCGTCAGCAGTTACTTCTTCAATGACCTCCTTCATAGTGGTCATTGGCATGAAGCGGTTCATCTCTGGACAACTTACCCCATTGTGATAGGTGGTAAGACCAGCAAAAAAATATTGATGACAGTTTTGCAGGTTTAGGATTTGCTGATTTGTCATGGCTATAAATTCAGGTTTGAGAATGAAACCCTAACATGGATAAGTGAAATTTTCTTCATTTTAGATAAGGATTGAGCAATGGTTCTTTAAGCATCATCCATGGCAGGATTTTATTGGTGAGTTTTTTGTATGCCTTTTGTTGGTTGTGCTAAAGTTCTTGTGCTAGTGTTTTCATCTTCAGTTTTGAGTATAGAAACACTAACTTCTTTGAGCATAGAAACACTTGATAATAGTTTTGATCCTATGCTTATGTTGCTAAAATATTGTTCTGTGTGTTATCTCTCCCTGCACCCACTAGAGGATATTGTATAGTGTTAAATCTGTGTATATTTTCTATAGCTTAATATCTAAGGTGGTTAAGATCTCAGGGAGCTTCCTAGTAAAATTTGATGAGATGTTTTACCTCACATATGGTTTTGGTTTGAGTTGCCTCGAATGAGACGAATTAAAATGCTAACATAGGGCATGGAATGCAGCTATTCCTCCTGTTCACACCTGTCCTTACATTTGTGTTGTAGTTTCTCAAAGAGGGTCTTGTATGGATCCTTTATATGAGTCATTTTAGGTGCTAGATTAATAGTCTCCCTTTCAATAGATGTTGCAGTTTTCTTGGTATGGAAGATATTGTGTGAGTTTGTACTCATTTTTTGTGAATGCTACATGGATCACCAAACACAGTCTTCATGTTTTCTTGTATATTAAGTTGAACACTTAAGATTTATGTTATTTCTATTGTAGGTCAAGGCGAATGCTGTGAGAGCATTGGGTAACCTTGCAAGATTTGTTAAATTTGTTGATGGGAGTCCTGTTGATTCTCTTGGCAGTTCATACAGCCTGTGGTCACTACCATCTGAATTCAGGTTGGAAAAAAAGAAAGAAATTAGTCCATCGTCAGAAAGAGTGGTGCAAGCATTTATTTCTTGTGTGACCACTGGAAACGTCAAGGTAATATTTCAAAGTGTTCTCCTTTACACATGGTGGGAGTTACAATGAAACTATTACTCATGCCAAAATTTCTTTATTTATTTCAAGATGATATTTTTCTCTTGTGACAGGTTCAGTGGAATGTGTGCCATGCTTTGAGGAACCTCTTTTTAAATGAGTCTATTAGCTTACAAGACATGGCATGGTGAAGCATTGAGCATCCCCATTAAAGAGACTTCAATTTCTTTCAAATCATTAGTATTGTGTGTTTTTTTTTTTGTGTTTTTTTCATAATCTGTTAAGCTTTGATGACCCTTATTATAACTGTTTGCATCAACCTCATAAGATCTCTTATATTGGCTTTTTCAGGGCACCATCAGTTTATAGCATTCTTCTTCTTCTGCTTCGAGATTCATCTAATTTTAAAATACGCATACATGCAACATCAGCATTATCTGTACCATCAACACGCAAAGGTGAGTGGTATATTGTTGCAAGCACATGTTATTTTTTGATTTTTTACTCTGTAATATTAAATGATTTATTCTTGTCTCTACTTCTGTACTTCATTTTGTAAAAGAAGCTTTGTATTCAGTTTGATAAATTCTCTAGAACTTATTTTTTTTGTGGTTATAAATCTCTCATTCATGTGTATGATACTTAGCACAAGTTTTGAATACAAAAAATTGGTTGGTATGACAGCATGGTCCACAAGAAAGAGATGTGGGCCCATGGCCTACAAAATACAGTCACTAAATAAGCAATGACGAAATATTATACTACTCCCAAGGAACTCAGGTACAACATAAGCTCCAATTATAAATAGTATCCATTTTTTAGAGCAAGCATAAAATTCAGATTAAAGTGGATGATCACGATGTTCAAAGAAATAGAGTCCCCATTCTTCTTCACATCACACAATCATTACTGTAGCTACGGTAGTGTGAAATTAACATCCTAATTATCTTCCATTTTCAATGGACAATGATGGTTAGACATCACTAATGCCAACATGAGATTACATTATCACCCACTGTGTGTAGACTTGGTAGGAATATAGGATCAGCTTTGGGACATGTGTTTGGCACAAGAAGTGTATTGATGTCTTTGCGAACTAGAGCTATCATATTGCAGCCATTTTGTTTCCTCAGCCTTCTTCGATCACTTTGCAAATGATATAGATAAGCACCCAACACAGTACAATGGTTGGTTCCACAATAATTGGTCATTTTGCACAAGTGATTGCGTATCATTTTTGTTAACTTGCAAGGTAATTACATGACAATTTAGATAATAGTGCTGTCATATAAGTGTGTGTCATGACCAGAGTGACAAGAATTGCCGAGACTCACCTAGACTTGAGGTGAGTTGCACCAAACGAGTTTGGGAGACTTGATAGCTGAGGACTTGCCATACTCACCAGACGTGGCGAGATCCAATGGGAAGACTTGGTTTCGGTTAGCAGAGTTTAAAACATAATAAAAACACAAAGAAAAAACAACTCACTAAAAAGTTTGTTTCTTATATTTGTCTCCTAGATGCTAAAAGCAACTTCGTTTAATTTTCAAGCCAAAGAAGGAAAAAACAGAGTTTTGAGCCAAAATTGGATTGCATTGAAGGGAAACCAGCAAGGAGATTGAGCACAAATCAGTGGTTGAATAACATTTGGGGAGGTTTGTAGCTACTTTTGTTGCATCTAGGGGAAGGATTGGAAAGAGTTCACTATTGATTTGAAGCAAGATTTAAGAGGTAAGTTTGTATTTTGAAGGTTTCTTTTGTTTTTTTTAACAAAAAATCCATTTCTTTTTATTTTGTTTTAGTGGACCTAAGAACAAACTCCAATTGTTTTTAATTTTTTTGTTGAACAAACCTTAGGTGTTTTTGTAAAACAAATTAAGTATTATATTTGCAAACCCTACATTTTTGTATTAGTTTAATTAGAAACCATAAATGTTAATTTTTTTCTATTTATATGTTATTGCAACATTCTTTAGATTTATAAATGTTGAGCACAAGGTGATACTGAGGGGGGGAGGGGTGAATCAGTATCAAACAATCCTTTACTTTTCAAAACTTAACCAATCACAATTAAAACCATTCAAGTAAGATATAGCAATTAGGAACACAATGAGAACACATGATTTACGTGGAAACCCTTTTGGGAGAAAACCAGGACACAATATTGCATTTATATTATAGTTTAATCTTCTTCTTCTTGTAGGCTCCAACCTACTATCAAAGTCTTAAATCTCTTATACCAACTGAGCTCTAACTCAGCATGAGGCTCCAACCTCTACTTGATAGGCTTCAACCCACATACACAAATTGAGCTTCAACCCAGCAAGAGGCTCCTACCTCAATTTGATAGGCTCCAACCTATTGGAGGCTTCAACTCCCACAAATCTGATCCAAACTTCCTTATAAATCTGATTACAAATCTCGAATCTGATCCAATTTCAAATCTAGTTCAAATCATGTACTTTCTCCTTAAATCTGATCTACACTTAAATATGAATCTTTTTCAAAATCTGATTACTATTTTGCACAATATCTCTTTCACACAAATCTGATCGAATTATAAGTTCTTTCACATTCCTCACAAATTTGAATCAATCGCCAATTTTCTTCCTTCACAAATCTGAATATTATTAATCCATCTTGCAAGCTTAAATTCTTTCATTTCATTGCATAATGATCTTCAATACAAATCAGAATTGCTTTTCATTTTTCTGCTTACACTCTTGTTTATATTCTAAAAATATTCATTGAAATTACTTGATGATTTTGCTCCATCTTTTCCTTACGTTTATACCCCTCTATGTGCCAAGGGATGTGTCCTATGAAGATGGATGACTTTGTGAAAGAGCACCATAATTCCAAAGGAGGCATCTATTTTTAAATGTGGCGATTTATTAAAGGGTTGGCCTCCTTTATTAATAACTCCAATTTGCCGTCCCTTACTTTGATAGTTGCAATGGGATTAAGTATTTTATTTGCTTTTGTCTTTAAATCATCAACCAACTTTTGTGCTCTTCTTCCTTAATTAAATATGCTTCCTTTAATGATGTAAAAGAAGGTCGATATCTTGAAATAATGATGTCCTTCTGATCTTTTGAATCTGTTTGGCCTTTATCATGACAATTACACATCTATGAATGACAGTGATCTTGGAAGATGATTAGTGGCCTTTGGCCCATGATTTGCATCCTTCACCTTTTGACATAAATGACAATATCTGCATCAATCTTGCGTTGATGTCCTTCTGATCTTTTGAATCTGTTTGGCCTTTATCATGACAATTACACATCTATGAATGATAGTGATCTTGGAAGATGATTAGTGGCCTTTGGCCCATGATTTGCATCCTTCACCTTTTGACATCAATAACGACCTGATCCACCTTTGACATCAATGACAACATTTCCAACAATACATTGTCTTTATCACAATGTCTTGAACTCTAGTTAAAAGGGACCCTTGCTGGAAACATGCTATTGTTACCCTTGGGCAAAATAAAAGAAAGGTAAGTTGTTTTCATTGCAAAACAACTATGCTTGGGGGAGGCATTAACAGATTAAAATACCATTATACACATATACCAGGCCGAGATGCTAATCCATGCCCAAAAGTGCCTACTAAGGTTATGCGTGAAGTGCAAGTTCAATTAGAAACCTTTGAGAAGCAAAAAGAACTAAAAACAAGGCAAAGAGAGGAGATGGTAGCCGTTGGTGGAATTGGTGAGTCTTTTTTTTCCATTCCTCTATTTCGTCTATCTTTGGGTGCTGGTAGTGCTACTACTAGTGTTAGTGGTAGTGGCAGTGTTAGCATCGGGCCTAGAGTTCATGCATCTAGGTTAGATTCATATATTTTGCCACATATTACTCCAGATTCTCAATCATCACTTGAGAGCATGGGTTGGAACAAAGATAAACATGATGCTGCTAAAAGTGCAATTGGAGACTTATAGTACTATTGTGACATTCAATTCCATAGAGCCAGGTAATTTTTTTTTGTTTGTTTTAAAATATATAGCTTGATTTTTTGTCTCTTGAATTTTTATATTTAGAAGTATGTTGAATTCAAATTTAAACTCTCCATTTTACAATACTTATTTTATTTTATTTATTTGTGTTAAGTCTCCTTATTGGCAAAACATGGTTGATGCCATTACTGTTTGCGTGGTGAGGTTCAAAGCTTCTAATGATGAGGAGATAAAGGGCCCCATTTTGTCACAAAAGGTGGTTGATGTGAAAGCCACATTAGAGGAGCAACGACAGATATGGAGGAAGAAGGGTTGCACCATCATGATTGATGGTTGGACAAATAGAAGAAATAGAACATTGCTCAATTTTCTTGTTTCTTCCTATTGCAATGTTTGTCATTGATGTCAAAGGTAGATGAGATTGTCAAAGAGATTGTTATTGAAGTCCAAGATGAATGAAAAGATTGTTGGAATATGATGTCATTAACAGAGCCATTTAAAATAAGTGTAGTCATGGATGGCCGACTTAGAGATGAATATGTTTAAATTAAAGATTTAAACATAAATACAAGATTATAATATGACCATTGAAGGAAGATCATAATATTTCCCTTTGGAAGAAATGAAATATTTAATGCTAGCCGAGATGGCCGAACATAAGAATGAGTCTACATATTAGAAAACAAGTAATATATTTGAACACATATTGGAACAGCTAAAATATATACATCAAATGATTTTATGAAAAAAATGACAAGTGAATAAGACAAAAAATGCTGACTTGTGAATAAAGACAAAATAATAAGAGGCAACTATTCATATTAAAAGGTAGTGATTAAGATGGTGATATGTTAAGCAGCAATCATAATATTAAGAGAGGGCAGCGATTAAAAGAAATAAGGACAGCAATTATCAGATATTATAAACTGCAAAGATTAATATATGGACAACAGTTAATAAAGGCAGCGATCAAGATTTAATCGCCCAAGTTAAAATTGCGTATGCATATATTAAATGCAGTGATGATATTTAAAAGGAAAGCAATGATTATAATTTTACATGGTAGAGACTAAGATAAATTCCAAGGCCACAATTATTCTAAACAAAAGGCAATGATTAATGAGTGCAACAGGCAGCGATAGAAATGAATAAAAGAGCAAGGATTAATAAATGTGAAAAGGCAACATAGAGAATAGTCAACAAAGGTTATGTCCTTTTAAAGAGGTTATCTCTTTTTAAAAGGATGTCTCTCTTCACTTTAGATTTGAAGATATAAAGAGTGGAAGATATGTGGAGTTAGAAAGTAATTCAATGATATATTTCTGAGTATTAAAGCAGATTTGAGAAAAAGGAAAAGGCAGAAAATGAAGTGTAATTCTGATTTGTTCTAAGACAAAGAATGTGTCACTAAACATTGAGAATATGAGTTATTTACATGAAGTAAAAATGCAGGATTATATGAAGGATATAAGAAAGATATTGCCATGTTATGATCAATTTTATGTAAAGAAGTTGTGCATGAGTTAAATCAGTTTGTGAAGAAAGAAAGTGTGATCAGAATTGTGAGAGAAGAAAGTATTTGTGTGTGTGAACCTGATTTGAAAAGAAAAGACTTACATTATACTAAATCAGAAATAGTGATCAGATTTATGAGAAAAGGTTATTGTGTGGATTGTGATCAGATTTGGAGGAAGGTTATTGTGTGGATAGTGATGTAATGTCCCCTTTCTAGCTAGTGGTTTGGGGATCAGGGTTAGCCTATCACTACAGTTCTTGTAGGCTAGCGAGGTGTGGAGGGGACCCTTTGGGGGAGTTTAAGGCTCCTTATCAAGCTTGTTGTTTCATTCCGACATACTTGATATTTATAGTAAGTGTTATTAGGCTCATTGACAACACACTTGCAATTGGTAATGGTGACAGGGCACTCTCGGGAGATGATTGCTGGACTTTGGCCAGAAGTTATTGAATTAATAATGATGAGCACACAGTTATACTGAGGCAGGGGGGTGGGAGAGGATAGGTGGGTGAATCGGTATAACATAACTTTTACCAATTTCAAACTTTATCAATCACAATGGCAACTATGCAAGAATATAACAATTAGAACTAGTTGACACCAAGATTTTACGTGGAAACCCTTACGAGAGAAAACCACTGTACAAATAATGTACTTTATATATTTATGTGAATTACAATGATTGTAGGCACCAACCTCTAACTTGTTTTGTAGGCACCAACCTGCAAGAAGCACCAACTCCCTCAATTTGTAGGCACCAACCTACTGGAGGCATCAACTCCCACAATTCGTAGGTACCAACCTATTGGAGCCACCAACCCCCACTTGCCAAACGCCAACTTAGCAAAAGATAACAACTTCAAGAATAATGTTCCACCTTCAATGTTGCTTCTTCAACGGATGATGAACGATTCTGCTCAAATATGTTTCTTAAACTTGCACCAAGTCTGCTATAAAGATCCATTTTCTACACATATATCATATGGACAACTTCTCAAAAGTTTTCTATAAGGCTCCTCTAAATCTGCTCTATTCTTCTTTTCTATCTCTTCTAGATCTTCTTCTTTATACCAGCATATTCTTCTTTAATGCTCACACAAACTCTTCCATATTATTTCTTCTCTTCTCTATCATTCACACAATCTTCTCCTTTATCTTTGCATAGATTTCTTCTTTATTTCTGCATAGATCTATCCTTTGTATCTTCCCAACCTCCTCCTCTATAACTGCAAGATCTTCTTCTCAGCATCAACACTGCATAATCCTCCTCCTATATCTGCAAGATCTTCTTCTCTATCTCAGCATCAACACTGCATAATCCTCCTCCTATATCTGCATATATCTTCCCCTTTACCTCTTCACAATCTTCTTCTATGTATGCATGAACTTCTCTTCTATATCACAGATCAGTATGTGTCCTTTTATTTCAATCTTCTTCACAACTTTGCTTCAGATACTATCATAAATCTGCTCTTAAATTCCTTCACAAATCTGCTTCAACTTTCCTCATAAATCTGCTATGATTCTATTCATAAACATGCCTTACAAGTCTGCTCAAAACCTCATAAAGTCTCCAAAATTATGCTCATAGAGACTTCATAAATCTGCTTATAAAGTCTTCATAAATCTGTCTTCCATTTGTTCTCCTCTTTCATAAGTCTGTTACAATTTACTCCAGCAATTTGCTCATAAACTCCTTTTGAATCTATTACACAACATTTTCAGATGTATTCTTAAGGTCTGATTGTGTTTATATGATATCTCCTTTTTCACACACACACCCTAAAAACATTTATTCAAAAACACCCTTTATATCTTGCCAAGAGAAGCAATTCCTTAGAATAGACACGACTCTTTAGAAAGTCATCACCTTTTGTTAACAAACCTTCAACCTTAATAACATAACCACTACTTCATAATCGATGCCTTTAATAAGTCTTAATTGCTGTCATTATTGAATAACTATCTTACATTTATGAATCGCTGCCCATGCTGCCTTTATACTAATCGTGGCCCTTTCTTTATATAAGACAAATCTTGTCTTTTTTAATTTTTGTTTTATTCAACTCTAACCGCTTCTCATTAATACTTTGTTTTATTCTGAAGAATCGTACTTAGAAACAGATCGCACCTCTTCAAGAAAAAGGACGTATCCTTTCATGTAATAGTTTTTGCTTTTGACTTTTTCTTATTTTGTCTTTTTTGAATTTTGTCTTCATATAGCTTTCTCTTTATTTTTTGTTCTTTCTTTTGCCATCGTTGCTTTTTGGATTATAGTTGTTGTTTTTTGTTTGTTTTGTCTTTACTGATAAGTCACTTAACTAAAAATCATATCGCCTCCTATATTTTTGAATAAGACAATTTTGGCTTATTAACAAATCAGCAACTCTTGTTTTATTTGCTTTTGTCTTATAGCTGCATATTATATTAATTGCTGCTTTGCATAATATATTCTCTGCTTTTCTTTTTTGGATCTGCATACTTATATCTGTTCATATCTGAAACTCCACCTTCAGATTTGCATTCTAAATTTGTTCATGTCTGAAACTTCACCTCACTAACATGTTGCTTCTTCTTCCAGATTTTGCATGAATCTGATCTAGCTTATACTTATATATTCTATTTTATAACTGTTCATAACATCTGCTCTAATATCACTTAAGACCCTTTGAATGTTCTCATAAGTGATATCTTCTTGTTTATGACTATCTTCTTCGTCTTATTGACAACATGTGTATGCATCTTTGACATCAATGACCACTTCCAATAATCTGGACTAAGTGCCTTTGACATCAATGACAATATTTCCAACAAATAAGTCACGTTACTTTAATGATTAAAGTGACTTATTAATTTAATGTTATAAAGTTACTTATAACTTTGGCGTTAAATGAAGTAATAAAGTGACTTTATTAAAATAATTCATTTTGAGTCACTTTATGAATGTTTAAGTGAAGGGGTGCTTTAAGACAAAACATAAAATATTAAAATATTATTGCAAAGGCAAGTTGTCGTGGATTTTGAGTGAAAAGATATTTAATATTTTATTGTTGAAAAAGCAAAACCTAATCTTGGGCGTGGATTTTGGAAAAGCATAAGGAGAGAAAAGATCATTGTTTTCATCTATCCAAGTTTATCATTCAAACACAAAAAACTAAGCACAAGGTTGTAGGTATGGAGTTACAAGCTGATTTGAGGACGAAAACCCTTGATTAGGACAGGATCTACAAGAGCGTTCTTTCCAAAAGATTTCCAGAGCTGGTTGAAATTTTTGTAGCTTTGGGAAAAGAGCCACTCCAAACAATGGGCAATATATACAACAAGAGTGGGAATGTTAAAAATGATGGAAATAGTGAAAGTCACAATAATAGGTGTGTTCCTCTTGTACCATGGGGAAATACTATTGGTCCTCTAGCTCCTGTAGGAAATTATGATCTTCCTATAGGATCAGGGAACAATTTTTGGAAGTTTCATGGTAATGGAAATCGACATCCAATTAAACATAATGGCTTTCACAATAGCATACGTAGTTTTAAGTGTAACACATGAAGATGCCATAGCGCATTTATTTGTGGAGACTTAATAGGAAATTCTGATTGGTTACACCTCTTGAACCTCATTGTAGCACTAATTGGGAAGCTATATGCAAGAAGTTTCTTGCATGAATTAAGCCAATTGAAAATAGCCACATCTTGCTTGCCCAACTTTCAAATTATAAGATGGAAGAAAATGAGCCTATGAGAGTTTGTTGTAAGATTTAATTGTCTTGTAACAAGGATATTTGCCACTTTGAATCCTTTTGAGATTATTTTGAGAAGTTTCATAAATGCCTTGCCATTCAAGACTACTTTCATCCCCAAGACGTGATGTGGGATAGAATTAGAAGATGCTCAGTAGCATGCTATTAAATTAGAGGATAATATGGTCACTACTAGCAAAATTCAAAAAAGTTCAATTAGGCCTCTTTTGAATAGTTGATGTGGGATAGAATTAGAAGATGCTCAGTAGCATGCTATTAAATTAGAGGATAATATGGTCACTACTAGCAAAATTCAAAAAAGTTCAATTAGGCCTCTTTTGAATAGTTTAGTTGATCCATTATTGTATAGGATGGTAAATGATTTTGCAATTATGAACAGGTAGATGCCACAACAAGTTTAGCCTATAAAATTGAATTAACCTCCTCCAAGAAGAAATAACTTCTAGCCATTCAACAAAAAATATAGGTCGTGGCCGATAGCTCCATGTAATAGACTATCTATTGAAGGCCCTCCATTGGCCACTAAAATATTGTACTAATCATGATATAGATGCTCATAGTGGTTAAATGTCCCCAACGATGCAAAGATTAAATTGTAATGGCCCCATTTTTGGTTTCTCTAGCATTGCAGTTGGCTCCGACCTTCTCGGTGAGTGTCAACTTTGTTAGAGGGATTATTTGATGTTGCCAATGGGTTCAATTAGTCTAGAGGACACTTATGCCACTTTCCAAAGTGAATTTCGGCTTTGGTGCATTCTCCAAGATTCTTGGAGAGAGTGTCTATTCATAGTAAGTCACTTGGTCAGGCCCAATTTTCATTATTCATCATCATTATCACTCCAGTGCAGTCATATTTCGATTTTGATGATTTTTGATAGTTTTCGCAACGGGTGTATTTGTGGCTTTAATTTAATTATTTTGCTAAGGTTGCTAATTTTATTAAAATAAGTTAATGGGCACATTAGTATAATAGCTTGTTGGAATGATAACTGAAAGTTCTAAATGTTGGATGGTGATAAAGTGACTTCAAGTATTGGGAATTTTTAAATAATAGAATAAATTACTTTTTGGAGTAATGTTGACTAGATTAAATTTCTTCTTAGATTATAATTTGAATCTTGAACTTGATAAATCTGAAGTTGATGCCAAATTGATGTTGAAGATGTTGATCATGAATTTACATGTCTGAATTTTCTTTAATGATATTCGATCCACACGAGCAAAACATTTATTGATTTCGATGTCTTCAATTGTGGATCGGATCTATATTAAATATCAAATGGGGAGACACGTCCCATGAATCTGTGCCTTTTCGTCCAACTAACCACCCAATCACTAATCGGGGTTAGTTTACTTAATAAACATAACTGCTTACTAAGTTCGATCTAAGTTTATCTTGCACAAATAAATAAATAATATCCAATTTGGAAATGATCACCGATAATGATGCTTTAATCGGTTTTCTATGGAAAACATGTAAAGCCAATAATCTGCAAGTAATAACCTCTAAATGCAGATCGATAATATACTTGGGGTCTAGTAGGTTTTGATATCTATATAAATGATGATTTAAATATTTATACAATTAATATATATGTGTGTATACATATGTCAGTACATACTGACATATATATACACACACATATGATCATCATTTGTATATCTGACCAAAGCTACCATTTTCAACAAGTAATAAGGCTTATTTAATTTATAAAGTGATTTTATATTATAATTTACGGAAAGCTTTTGGAAATGTTATAAAAGGAGTTTTGGAGAGCTCTTTGGGATTATTATGCAGATTATTTGATTTTCCTCTTGTGAAACCCTTGTGGTTTTGTGGGATTGAACTTGGTTCATCTCAGCCTTCTTGAGGACGAAAACTCTCTTGTAGAAGATTAATCTCAGTGGTGAAAGATCCTCCCTGGTTAATTCAGTTTGACTCATTCAAAGTTTACAAGTGTGTCTAATGTATTCAGTTTATGTGAAGATTCGTGTTGCAATATTATTTCCAATTTGAAATGAAAGTTTGAAGAATTTCTCAGAGATAGTGGCACAAGACAAATTTTAGAGTTATTTGGAGTTATCTGTAGAATGAGAATTGAGGTAATATTTATAGGGATTAGCTACAGATCTTCATAGCTGATTATTATCAGTTGTACCAATTATTGGGTCATACTATATCCCCAGAGTGATTAAATTGCCAATTTTTGACAGCTCTATTTTCCTATTTTATTCTAAGCAAAGCCCTCAAACAAAGTTGTACACTTCTAAAAGGGAATCACAGATAATATTAAAGGTGTTGTACCACTATTATTGTCTATGAGGGAGTCGTGGGGTTATAGAAAGAACAAATTTGAATAGTCATAGCTGCTCAATAGGACAACCGACTGTACTTTGGTGCCGTACCATGACATTTTAGGGGGTTGCACAACATATACTTGGAATTGTGATTTAATTTGGAGGTTTTTTTCTTAGCCAAAGGTGGTTGAGGTGATTGGTTAAGGGGCCACTTCTTTCACAAGCAACCATATCTTGCTCCAGTCTGTCGTACCTAGTCCTTGCCAGTTGTACAATCCTTGGAATTGTAGAATCTGGACTGTATCATTTAGCTGGAGCTGCATCGATGTCAGCTATAAAAATATATCGTTGCGTATGTAATTTGTTATTCATAAGAATATTACTATTGTAACATCTAAACCAGCAACTATAAATTGCCCATACATTTTTTCTGAAACATAAAAGGCTTAATGATTGTAATGAGTTATGTTATTTGATTATAATTCTGGAACTATTATTCTGTGGTGGATTATTGTGTGCAATTATTCCAATGTTACCAAAGTGTAAACAGTAAGAAAATTACATTCAAATCAGACACCTGCAAACTGTTTGACAAAATGGCCAAACAATGAAACTGTGAAAATTTGTAAAAAAATTGGTGTTCATTTGGTTGGGGATATTACATAAATCAAATCCTGAGACTTGCAAACTCTGAACCAACTAGTTTAAATGTTATTCAAAGTCAATTTGATAATCTTGATGGCAACTTTACATTGGGATTCATTGAATATGAACCCATAAATAAAAGTAATGAATGATGTCAATAGACATTCACTTGCTATCAATCTTGTAGTCATTCCATAATTGTCTTCACTCGTGTGTAGTAGTTGGGGGCAAAAAACTAAGAATAAGGGAGAATGAAAGGTAAAGAGAAAATGGCGGAATAACATGCAACTTTGTCAACTTGCATTTCTATCATGTCCATTTTTTGAGCATACAAACCACTACCATGTGCTTTCTTATATAGACCAAGCTTGCATAGAACCACCAAGTGGTATTACTATGAGCCCACTAAAGTCTAAACCATCTGCTAACTAAACCATGGGCCTAATGTGTGATCTTTCACATTCCCAACAATCATTCCACATTCCAAGGAATACAATGTGGCCCTCCTTGTTCTAATATGGCTCCCCGATATTAAATGCATTTCCAATGTCCCATACAACATTATAAGTGTTCCCAAGATTGTCTAATCCTAGTGTGGTTTCCATCTCCTAAGATGCACTACAACAATATAATAGCAATATTTGAGGTGTACAACACACTAACCCAATAGTGAGTAGTGGCACAAGTAGTTGTTGGTATGGAGTTGTCTTGTTGTCTTAACCCAATAGTGAGTAGAGGCACAAGTAGTTGTCTCATGATTTTTTATCACATATGCATGCACACACACAAACACATGCACATTGTTAAAAATAATTAAACCTATCAGATTACAGTCAGAATAATGAACTCTAATATAAGAATTTATGTCAATTTATTTCTTGAATGTATGTATCATAATTTCTAAGTCTAATTTCAATTATGATGTTTTATCCTCCAAATGCAGAGTATGTTTCGATTTCAATATCTACAAGTGAGGATCGAATGTGGTTTAAATAAGTCAAAGGGAGACACGTCCCATGAGCAGACATGTCTCCACAAAGTGGAGACACGTCCACTCATGGGACGTGTCCCTCTATTCATGCAACTTCATCTACGTGGAGACATGTCCGCTCATGGGACGTGTCCCTCTATTCATGCGACTTCATCTACCTTAACCATCCAACTACCAATCGGTGGTTTAATCACTTAACAATCCATATTTGAAATAAGTTCGATTTGAACTTTGAATCACATAAATAAATAATACCCGATCTGGAAGAGATCACTGAAAACATTCATTATCGGGATTTTCAATGAAGAACAGTGAAAGCCAATAATGTACAAGTAATATCTTCGATAGTATACTTGAGATAAGACAAATATCGATATATATAAATGATGATGTTGAATGAATTCAATCATCATTTATATATCTGACCGATGCTATCATTTTTCAACACTCCCTCTTAGCTAGGGAAGATAACTCAATCAAGTATATAGTGATATCACCTTACTCGTGATATCAGGAGATATGGTATGCTTCTAAGAGTGTTAAGTCACATAACATTCTTCATAACACATCTTCATTATGGTATGTGCATTGACATCAAGTCACATGATGTCTACCATAATAAATCATGGCATATCCACGGATACAATTTATCCACCATGATTAGGAATCATAATGATCTTCAATTGATATCAAGTCTCATGATATCTATCAAAATGTCCACGAGATACTATCATGACATCCACAGATATCAAGTCACATGATATCTATCATGATAGTGCAACTAATCATTGTAGAGTCGTCACCTTACAATGTCAAATACAAGTGTTCATTATCAGAAAAATCGTCACCTTTCAATAATGTACACAGGGGGAGAGAGGGCCCATAAAGTCATGGAGTCACACACATGACAAAAGAGCTTACTCATTAAACATCTTTTAAATACATTAGTACACAATAAACAATTTGAATCTCAATCCCAATAACAATTTACATTTCAACCATGCCAAGTTTCTTCTTGAAGTGTTCAACTTTAACTCTGGAGAGAGGCTTGGTGAGAATGTCTGTTGTTTGATCATTTGTACTAATATACTCCAACTGGATCACATTCCTTTCTACCATGTTTCTCACATAGTGATAAGGAATCTCTATATGTTTTGATCTATCATGGAATACTGGATTCATTGAAAGCTTAATGCAACTCTAATTGTCACAGTGGATAATAGTGGGATTCAAGGGCTCACCGAATAATCCCACAACATTTTCCGAAGCCATACTGCTTCTCTTGCCCCCATAGAGGCTGCAATATATTCGGCTTCAGTAGAGCTTTGTGCCACTAAGTACTGTTTCCTGCTAATCCAAGAGATCAATATCGATCCTAAACTGAAGCAACATCCTGATGTGCTTTTTCAATCGGTTACACTTCCAGCCCAATTTGAATCAAAGTATCCATGTAAGTCTAGTTTGTCATTCTTGTATTTAAGACCATATCCAATAGTACATTGAAGATATCTCAATATATGCTTCACAACAACAAGGTGAATTTCCTTTGGCTCACACATAAATTGGCTTAGGGCATTCACTGCATAGCAAATATCTGGTTTGGTGTTAACCAAGTACATTAAAGATCCAATTATCTGTTTATAGAGAGTAGGATCTGCAAACTTTGATTATTTTGTTGCTTCTTTCAATTTGTGTAAGTTGGTTTCCATAGGTGTAGACATGGGTCTACAGTCTAACATTCCAAATCTCTTCAGAATATCAATAGTGTACTTTCCTTGATTTAGGATGATACCATCTGATTTCTGCCAGACTTCTAACCCCACGAAGTAGTGTAAAATGCCCAAGTCTTTCATCTCAAATTTTGAAGCTAGGTCCTTTTTACATTGAGTGATAAGGTGATCTTCTCCTGTTATAAGCAGGTCATCAACATATAAAATTAGTATTAACATATCACCTTTAATTACCTTAAAATAGAGATTTGGGTCTGCATCATTCTTGGAAAATCCTAGTCCCAAAAGGTAGTTGTCAATTCTTTCATACCAGGCTTTGGGAGCCTGTTTAAGTCCATATAGAGCTTTCTTCAATCTGCATACATGTGAGTCTGCTTTATGTATCACAAAACCTTCAGGTTGCTCTAAGTAGACTTCTTCTTCAATGTTTCCATTTAGGAAGGCAGTTTTTACATTCATTTGATGGATCTTCCAACCTTTAGCTGCTGCAATAGCTATCACTGCTCTCACAGAGGTGTATCAGGCAACAGGTGCAAATGTCTCTTCATAATCAATACCTTCCTTTTGTGAGAAACCTCTGGCCACAAAACGTGCCTTGTGTTTCTCTATACTGTCATCAGCAACATGTTTGATTTTGAAAAGCCATTTGGAAGAGACAAAAAATTTCTCCGTTGGTCTAGGCACTATATCCCATACATCATTTTTCAAAATGGACTGAAACTCTTCTGTCATCACATCTTTCCACACTTGATGTTTGAGAGCTTCCGTAACATAGTTGGTTCTGAACTAATGATATCATTCATTAAGGCAACATAGCTTGAGAATCTTTTGGGTCTCTTGCTTTCTCTGAAAGTTCCTTTGGGTGTTGTATAATTCTTAGCTTTCTTAATCATCTTTCTAGCCCAAAGTGGTCTCCTCTTGTTGTTGTTATCAGGATTTTCTTCTGGAGTAGTTTGGTTTTCATTTATGATTTCTTTAGGGTACTCCCTTTGAATCTCAGGAGCAGGATCTTCTTCCAAGACTTTAGGAGAATCTTGAATTTCTATCTCATTTGAACTCTTTGCCCTTTTGAAGGCAATGTCTTCCTCAAATATGACATCTCTACTTAGTTCAATTTGATTTTGTCCGGATATGTATATTCTGTAGGCTTTTGAGGTTTCAGTATAGCCCACAAATATTCCTTTCTTTCCAGAAGGTTCTAATTTGGATCTCTTTTCTTTAGGAACATGAATGTAGACAGGGCAACCAAAGATCCTTAAGTGACTAATGTCAGGTTTTATACCAGTAAATGCTTCTTCAGGAGTCTTGTTATCTAGATGTGAATGTGGACATCTATTTTGGATGTAGACAATAGTTCTAGAGGCTTCTACCCAAAATGAGGTTTCTATGTTTTGGTCAAACAACATTGCTTTAGCAGCTTCTACAATAGTTCTATTTTTTCTCTCAGCAACACCATTTTGTTGAGGGTTGTAGGCTACTGTAAACTCCCTCTTAATCCCAGCATTTATACAAAATTCCTTAAAGATTTTTGAGGTGTGTTCCTTCCCATTATCTATCCTTAGAATTTTGATTTTCTTCCCGGAGAAGTTTTCAGTAAGTGCTTTGAAGTCCTTAAACCTTTTAAGGATTTCTATTGACTCTTTACACTTAAGAAAATATATCCAGGTCTACCTAGAGAAGTCATCTATAAATATTACATATTATAGGAAGCCCACCATGGAGGGTACAGACATGGGTCCACATAAGTCGGAGTGAACTAGTTCTAACACATTTTTGGTTTTACTCAAACTATTTTGGAAGGATCCCTTTGTATTCTTTCCTAGGGCACACCCTTTACATGCTCCCTCATGAATTTGTTTTAGTTTAGGCAATCCTGTTACTAATTTTTCTACAGAGGGTAGGGCACGGAAATGAATATGTCCTAATCTTCGATGCCAAATTTCATTTGAATCAAAAGTCTCAAGGATAAGAGCTTGATTGATGTCAGTGCATAGTTTGTAAAGATATCCTTGTCTTATACCTATAGTTTGTGCTTTCTTTACAGTGGAGTTCTTTGGCCATGCCAGAACTTTTCCATCCATTAAGGTAACCCTATATATATTGTCTTCAAGAGCAGAGATGGATATTAGATTCCTCTTTATTCCTGGTACAAACAAGACTCCAGTGAGGTGTAGGGAGAGGCCAGATTTCAATTTGATGGTGCAAGTTCCAACCCCCCTTACTGGATGTGCAGAGTCATCCCCAATAGTTACTTCTTCATCAGTTTCTTCTGTCATAGTATCTAGGTGTTCTTTGAACCCTGTGACGTGCCTTGATGAACCACTATCAATTACCCAGTTGTTGACTTTGTTTGATACTTGACTTGATAATGCTGAGTAGAAGACAAATTTCTCAGAGTCATATTCTGTATTTGTCTTTCCAAATTTAGCAAAAGATGCTTGTTGTTTTGTTCTGTCAGGGCACTTCATTGCATAGTATCCCTATTGATCACGTCTAAAACATTGTATTTGGGAGATATCTTTTCTTTTCTTGAATGGTCCCTTTCCATAAGAATTCTTCTTTCTCTTGAAGTTTTTCTTCTTACCTTTCTTATGATAATTTGTATTTAGCACCTGAATATCCTCATCTATGTTTTTCTGTTTGTTTTCTTTTGTCATTAGTCTTGTTTCTTCTTGTAAGCAATCTGTTCTTAGTCTATCAAATTTAGGGAGTTTTGATCTTGCACTTATTCCTTGAACAAATGACTCCCATGAGTTTAGTAGGCCACCTAGAGCAATTAGAGTTAACTCTTTGCTATCAATTTGATAGCCGATTGTTGATAGTTGATTTCTTAATTCATTGATTCTCATGAAATAAGCATTAATGGATTCTCCCTTGTTTATTTGAACATGATTGAGTTGCCTCTTTAGAGCAAGGGTCCTACTGGTGTTGTTTATTTCAAAGGTGCTCTCAAGGGATTTAAACATTTGATATGCAGTCTCATGTTTAGATAGAATAGGTACTATATGGTCCCTAACTGCATCTACTATAATTTTATAGTTTTCTCATCCTTCTCAATCCATTGAGATTTCTCTAGATCATTCTCTGGTTCTATCTTGTTTTCTTTCACAAATGAGTCTAACTTATTTTCTTTCAGAATCATCATGATTCTGAACTTCCATGAAGTAAAGTTGTTTGCACCTTCAAGACGATCCTCAAATCTGATCACACTTGACATTATGAAGAATGTAATGTGTATGTGATTTCTAGAGAAAAATACAATTTTCTAAATAATCTAATATCTTGATTTAATTCGGATCTTTTCTCAACGTGGCTCTGATACCATATTAAAAATAATTAAACCTATCAGATTATAGTCAGAATAATGAACTCTAATATAAGAATTTATGTCAATTTATTTCTTGAATGTATGTATCATAAATCTCTAAGTTTGATTTCAATTATGATGTTTTATCCTCCAAATGCAGAGTATGTTTCGATTTCAATATCTACAAGTGAGGATCGAATGTGGTTTAAATAAGTCAAAGGGAGACACGTCCGCTCATGGGACGTGTCCCTCTATTCATGCGACTTCATCTACCTTAACCATCCGATTACCAATCGGTGGTTCAATCACTTAACAATCCGTATTTGAAATAAGTTCGATCTGAACTTTGAATCACATAAATAAATAATATGAAAGCCAATAATGTACAAGTAATATCTTCGACAGTATACTTGAGATAAGATAGATATCGATATATATATAAATGATGATGTTGAATGAATTCAATCATCATTTATATATCTGACCGATGCTATCGTTTTTCAACACACATGTACATGCATATGCACACACACATACATGTTCTAGGACATGTTACTTATACTTCATGAACCCTACTAATCTCTTTCATAGTAATTTTAGTGAAATATTGCTTATCAATGTTTTGTTTATTGCAAAGAAGTTATGGAATTGGGTAGTTTGGAACTCTTTCCAAACTTCAAAGTGATCTAGGGCTCAATTTCCAATAAAAAATGTCTTGAATTTCTTTCAACAACTTGAAGGGAATCCTTCCCTTGGGTTACAAACATACGATAATTTCCCATTGATATAGGCTTCCTTGGTTCTTATGGTTTCCTAGATTTCTAGAAATTAATAATAACATACTATGTCTAACTTTAAGCTGTCAAATCTTACACGATGTGAGGTATATTTAATCTTAGATATGTGAAAATTTAAATTTTGTTAGAGTGGATGCATATGCACTTCTTGCTTCCATGCATGGGTATTTTTCAAAATATTTTGAAGTTTGTTATGTATTAATGAAACATGTCATAAAATTTGATGCCCTATATAGTGTAGTTAGAACATGTTTAAGACAAACTAACAACACTATTCAAATGAGGTGAGAAAATTAATTCTTGACTTACAATTTGTAAGCTTGTATTTTTTTCTTTAAAAAATTGTTGGCGTTTCAATTAGCACCTCTGGAGTGCTTATTGGAAACGGACAGCTATTGCAAGTGTGTTAGTACATGCTCTTCGGATTATAGAGAGGAAGATCTCTCTTTGCTGATTTTCTACTGTAAAAAAGGGGTGTACTAAGATTCCTATCTTTTTTACTCAGCGGTAGGACACAAGGGTGCATAAACCAATGCGTCGTAGCTAAGCTTTTTCTTTGGTTTCCGCAGATCTTAACTACGACTAACTAACTTCTAGACTATCCTACCTCCTCAAGATAAACAGAGCATGAGGGCGTAGGAGCGAAATGGATTTGGTTGGATCACTTGAATCCTCCGTCTCAATGGAATATGGCCAAGGCTCTGAACCTTCAGATATATACCAAGATAGGGCTCGATACAAGCAAACACTCGTTACGGTAAACTGAATCTGAGACTTGCCCAGGAGGAGGAACCCCTATCTGAGGTGTAGGCTTGGAAACAACTCACTGGAAACAACAAGGAACGATGGCTTGTCTAGCAGGATTCCCGAGGAGGTGACGACACCTGTCCAAAGTCTAGGCTGCAAAACAAAACATTAAACAACATCATACGATAATGATCGATGACAAAATATCCAAGGAGGTGACAACACCTGTCCAAGGAGGAGATTGAAACAATACACTATTTGAAAACAAGACTTTGAAAACACTCAATTATTTAGATCAAGCAAGCATGCGCCTTTTGATTTATTTCCTCAAGCTTCTCCAAAGAATTACAAAGGTTGGGACAGCAAAGGCACGAAATCATGCACAATTACGATCAACCAACGAACTCTCATCCAAGAGTGAACAAATATAAATGAGCTAACTCTGGCAACAATGGCGCAGCAATTTTTCTAGCAAATAAAGGTTAAACAAAGAAAGAACCTAAGGCTCTTATTTATAGAAACTCAAAGGAGTAGGCAACCCTAAAATCTCCTTGAGTTAACAAACAGCTCTTGCCAATCAGCAAGATATTCTATGTCTAAAAGTAGGTGAGCAAACAGTTAACTACTTCAGTTAACTGAAACTAAACAAAAGTCAAACTGGAAGTCTACCTCAGTTGACTGACACCTAACTAAAAGTGAACTTATGTTACAAATGTGTCTCCAAATAGACATCCACCTTTTGAGGAGATCTGAGATCCACAAATCGTGGGAGTCAAATAGACATCCTAGATTAGTGGGATCTGACATGCATGATCCGTGGAGATCTGGAGTCAACTTGGAAAGGGGCATCAAGTTGACTTCAGTCATAATTAATGCTATTTGGAGGGTAGGACGTCCTTCCTTGGTGCTTTACACCTCTTCACCACTGGTCAACAAAGTCTCTATCCAGTCATTGACCTCTTCGGCCTCCGGACAATTAATGCTTTTCAAAGTGACTATGTGGCGTCTAAGCATTTCTTCAGTCGTTGCAAGCTGCTGATGATAGGTTATGCATTGGGTAGCTTCTTCATCTAACTAGATAGACATGGCTGCAATTTTGGCTAATTTGCAGCCATTGTGATCTTCAAGGAATGAAGATCGGATGACATCCTGGAACTGTGTCTGCACCGTTTCAAGCTCAACATATTCCCCTCCTTCTCGTTGATATTCTAACTCAAGGAAGGATATTACCAACGTACTTGCGAAGTTGATAATATTGGCGACAAAGCATCTATAGTCAATCAACTCCACTGAGTTGGCATCGTAGGCTCTCACCTTGTATGCCACTTGTTCTTTCCACTCAAAGAGATGGTGTCTGTTTTCAGTGGTTGTAACTGATTCATATGCTTGTTGCAAATCAGCAACTGTTGCTTCCTCTCTCGGCCTTTCTTGAGCTGCCTTTATATCTGACTGCTGGATTTCTCATCGAAGTCCATGTGCTCTGTCTCTCAACTAATATGCTTATGCTAATACGCACCTCCCTTTGACAACAAACTCATCCACTTGACGTCTCAAGTGTTTGCCGTATGTGATCAACTGGTGATGGTTTCTTTCAGTTGGGAGATCCAATAGTCCTTGAGGCAAGGCCGAGGAGTTGGGAATGTCATGTATCAAACTAGAAATGTACAATTTCAGCTGACGGATTTCAGCCTTTAAGGCTGCTTTGTCTTGTCCATCCTTTGTCATCCTTTCTTTGATGCTCGCTGAGGCGATTCCGAGAAGGTCTGCCTCCACCTGTCAAGTGGTCTTTCCAAATTCACCTTTGAAAATGTGAAATCCTCAACCCTCACATTATGTATATCTTTGTCTTCAGGCGGGGCAGCAGTCTCTATGATAACCTCGTTCTCTGCATTCTTCTCTACATGTGTCTGCTTCTTCAACTTCTTTGTCGGCATGTCTTGTGGGACATGATGGAATTCAGAGAAATCAAGCTGATAAGGTGGTCTCTCCCTCTTCCTCCCAAGCGAGCTTTCCAACCAGATAGAATCTCGGCTAGTATTGCTGGGAGGAGGAGCATAGGCCCCCTGAATGCTGGAAGAACGAGACTGTGTCGTGGCAATGCCTCTTGGTGGCGAGTCCAAATCAATAGGACTTTGCGACCTCTGTGATGGTGGTGAAGTAGGTGGCTTTGTTTCTATTACAGGCACTGCTTTTGCTGCAACCTCTTCTACAATGGGCTCCATCTCTGCCTCAATTATCTCAATCAATGGCTCTGGTGTAGCTGCAGCGGTCTCAACTGTTTCAGGTAAATTGGTGGTTGTCTCCACCTGTACCTCTTGCCGGCTTGTGCTGGCAATTCCTTTTCTCCCCCATGTGCTCCCTGACATCCACATTCCTTCTGGAAGGAAGCTCATCTTCTTCTGCTTGGGTTTCCTCGTAGACGAGGTAGGTAGTGTAAACTGAACCGCTGGCGGCTCTAATCGGGGAAGTACTACCTTTCTTGTCCTTTTATTGTCAAGGTAGAGTTGACTATGTCAAACTACTCTACCCGTTCTTTCCTCAATAGATGTACTCTCTTTCGTGTACCAATCTACTTCACCGAGTGTTTGTGAATCCACTAGACCCGTGAAGAAGGAAGAAAGAATGACTTCTTCTTCGTCATCAGATAAACCCTCGATGTCCTCTGACATGAATTCTGCAATTTGCGAGAGCTTGAATCTGCTATGGTTCCTTCTTCTCACTTCGAACTCATCCTCGCAGTTGACCCAAAAATCCTCCATGAAAGGTTCATGTGATGATCTTTGCTCAAGGTGTGCTGCGAAGATGCCTCTAGGGTCATAGGATGGCCTCCTGTCAATGAGGTACTTGAGATTAAATCTCACTATTTCCTGGTTTATCAACCTGGCATCGGTTGCAGTCCTGCATCTGTAGAATCCCATCTGGAAAGGAAAGTTTGTAGCAGACTTCTTCTTTATGCGAAGGTAAGAGTGAACCTCGGCCAACTGCCTCAGGAATTCCATGAACACTACCCTATCTGAGGGGTAGCGTGGCATCATGGCGGGGTGACCATTATAGCCATACATGTGTATATAGGTGAAAGTGGGGAATTGTATGAACCAATCCGCCTAGTCCACCATTGTTGCCTTAGCTGCTGGTGAAATACGCACGTGCATCTCATGGTCTAGTTCACGCACAGTGTGCATAGTAAAAAGGTCATTTATCTTTTTGAAGTGTCTTTCCACTAGAGTGAACTCCAAGCGAGGAAAGTATTCTTGGACCTTTTGCACACTCAGGGTTCCCACAGTGTTTAATGTTCTAAAATCGCCTTGGAAGGCTATCAGGTAGACCAGGTATGAACACGTGGAAACGGTGCTCTTCTAGAAACCCGATGAATTGTTGGTGGAGTGTGTCACTGATTAGGGAGGCCCAGTCGTAGTGTTCTTTGCTGCTGATTATTTTGCCAATAATGTAGAACATCCACGACTGGAAGGATTTCCCCTCCTCTTGTCCAGTGACTCTGCTGAGTAGGGTGATTAACACTCTGTACTCATCGTTGAATTCTCCTCTCCCAACCAATCTAGGCAAGCTGGTCCTCTTTGTTTTCAACCAATGTTGGACCATTATAGGAGAACACTCATCCTTCGAAGCCTCAAATGCCTTTTCGCATTCTGTCACAGATATGACCTTTTTGGTAGGGCATGGTGGAATTGCAAAACAAGTCTCTATGTCCATTGGCTTCAAGCTGCAAATCACCCTCCCGTCCATTGACAGGATCTCTCTTGTAGTCGGGTTGTAATGCTTTGTGCAAGCAGTTACAAGCTCGATGCTTTGTAAGGTGATTGGAATAGATGCTGCTTGAAACAAACCGGATTCTTCAATGTTTTGCAACCTGATTTGGTTCATGCCCTCCAAATCCTCAGAACTGACCTCTGGATTTTTCTGCCATAAGTCTGTGTCAGTCGTTTTCAGGTAATCATGGTATAAGACTGTTTTGGTCTTGTATTGTACCTGAGAGTACTGCATTCTGAAAACCTTGAATATTGACTGGGCACTTGACCATGTTCGGACACTTTTCTGGAACTGCTAAAAATAGCCTCGTCGGGGGTAGTTTTTACGAAAAATTCTGAGACATGGGTTTTGTTAAAAATGATTTTCTAGACAAACCTAGATCGTCAGAAATTCGGAAAAATGAGTTTTTCCTTGGCATGCAAAAGCCCTTTGGTAGTAGAGGCAGCAGGGGTACCAGAAAGTGATTTTTCTCGGAAAAATCTAACACATGGGTTTTGTTCGTGCTTCAAAGCAAACAAACCCAATTTGTCTGTTTTTCAATATTATGACTTTTTCCGGAAACCCTAAAAAATAGGGGCAGCAGGGCTACTTTTTCTGAAAAAACTACCACATGGGTTTTGTTGAAAAAGCTGTGCTGATCATACCCAATTGGCCAGATCTATGATAATCTGTTGTTTCCTGTGACATGCAAAAGAAATATAGACAGAAATAGAGGAAGTAGACAGAAGATGGATTGGAAGTTATAAATTGCCACTTTGCAATAATCTGTCTCTGGAAGCAATCTTGGGAGAAGAATACTTTTACTGCCAATGATCTTCAAAAATATTGAAGATCCGTCCAAAACCCCTTCCAAATTTTGAAAACGTGTTCTTGGGAGCTACTTGATGTTTTATCCTTCAACCTGCAAAAAGGATAATGAGGAAAGGGATGCCTAGCATGAATATAAGGTGATTAGGGTTAAGATCCACAAAGTATGGAAGATAACTCATCATTCAGGCCTGATTTGGAGTTCCAAAAGATGATTTCCACTGATTGTGGGTTGTTTGGTCTCTTTTTGGCTCCAAATTTGCTAACTCAAGTCAACACTTTTGTTTTGACTTCTTTCAAGCGTCCATCCTTGAAGTTGATCATTTTCGTCCATTTTTCAAGCTGAAGTGCTCCTGTTTGATCTTTGATTCAGGTTGCTCAATTGATCTCAGGCAGTGGCTGGCAATTCTGTTGTTGAGGCAAGATCAGTATGATTAGATATGCTTGGGAGGGGCTAACTCAGAAAACTGAGTTTAGGTCTCTAGAAAGAAGGGCGCCTTTCCTTGAGAGGGGCGCTTTTGACAATGCCTTAGTCAATTTTCATTGACTTGTTCTTCGTTTTGACCTTTTCAAACCCTCTTTGCTTTGATATGACGTTCCTGATGTTTGATGAATCAGATGATTCTGCTTCACGATGTAGCGGGTAGCCGGTTCGGTCTTGTTTAGGATGACTGACCTTTCAGTTGAAGCTAGCAAGTTTTGATCCTTCAAACTAAAGGGCGCCCCTGGCCAGCAGGGGCGCTTTTAGCTTTTGCTTGGTTTCATCTTGGCTGTGGACTGCTAGTCTTTGACCTCCTCCATCAGTTGATTGATTTGTCGGAAGTTCTTGCTGATAGTCTCGTTGACGAGATAGGTCATAGCTGAGAAGGTCATCCTGAGAGGCATTGAAGATTCTGGCTGAATCTGGATGTCTTCAGGAAAGGGCGCCTTTCTTCAAGAGGGGCGCTTTTAGCCATGCCTTAGCCATTTTCTGGCTTATCTTTCCAATTCTTCAAATTTGGCTTTTTCTGCTTGATCTCATCTTGTGATTGTCTGGTGTGTCTTATGGACTTGCTGTTAGATTGATCATGTAGCTGGAAGGAAGCTGGAAAGATATCATGTATAGAGTTGTTGCTTATGGATTGATTTGGTGCCTGCAACTGAGGGGCGCCCCTGGCCAGCAGGGGCGCTTTTACCTTGAAGCTCTCTGATTTGGCATCTTTGTTGTTGATGGATCCTCCATACTTTGCTGACGGTTGGTCAATGATACCTGAATCAGATGATCTGGCTGATTGTTTCGTTGCCGAGCCAACATGAAAGGGAAGAGGATGACTGAGTTGAAGATGCCAATTGATTACATTTGCCCTTTGAGATCCAAGGGCGCCTTTCTTCAAGAGGGGCGCTTTTAGCCACTGTAGATTGTGTTTTGCCTTGGTAGACAAAATGTGCACCTTCCAGACTTAGCCAAATTTTGGCCTTTTCCGTTTTGAGAATCTCCTTCATTGAACGGCATCATTTTCATCCTTTTCTACCATGGTTTCTTCGTTGAAGCTTTTGAGGTTTAGCTTTCAGCACCTGGTACTGGCCAATCTGCCATTAATGGCTGCAGAGATCCTAACTTTGTTCTTGAAAAATAAAAATAGACCCACCAGATTAAAACATAATTTTTGATAATTCTGACTTGATCAGTGTGATCGTGAAGGGAATTAATCCTATCAGAATTATTTTCAATCATTTCTGGGAAGGTCCTATTTTTTAGGGTTTCCATAAAAATAGGGGCGTAAAACCCTAATTTTCATTTTTTCAGAATTTTAACCATAGGTTCCTTGACATAAACCCACAAAGACTTAATGTTTGGTTTGACCTAAAACATACTTTCGATGGCATTTTTTCATTGTTTAGCTCAAATTAAGCAGAATGCCAAAAATTTCATTTTGGGTATAACGAAAATCTCAATGACATTTTTTCAAGAATAAGTACATTCCTCTAGACAAGGCATTGACATGGTCACTTCATCTAGCTAAACTGATTTGAGACTAGGCATATCTTCTATTACATTTGGAGTTCCAAAGGATTGAAAGCAATAAAATAACCATAATATGTTATTGAGAAAACCATCTAGCTTACAACAAAACAAAAATCCAAAGCATTGGATTTTCAAGACATCTTACATCTGTATAGTACAAAACTATGTCTGAATATCATGTGAAGCAAAATATTTGCTTTGTCAAAGAGAGTCGAGAAAGACAAGCAAAGATACTAGTTATATAGAACTAAGAGTGTGATCATGAAATTTGCTAAAATTAGAAGACTTGGCTTGTGGTTCGATGAGAGGTCTTTGAGATACCAGGGCATTTGCATTTTCCATAGCCTTTGGAAGTTTCATGCTCCATCTTGATAAAACTTTGCTCCATATTGATTGTGGTTAAAGACTAGAGGTGCCAACTAGGAATCTGGGTCTTCAAAAAGATGGAGAGAAAATGTTAGAGTTGGTAACTACTTCACTAAATGGAAACGTGGTTGATAAGAGACAACCTTTGGTTTTATAAATGTTATCTTGTATAACCTAGGGCATGTTTACGCTTAGTGAGATCATGGCTGTTTAGAAGGATGGTCTCTTGCCTAAGCTTATTATTAGTGTTACACAAGGATGTGTACCTTCCCTCCTTCCTACAAACTTTGTGTCCCCATTCCTTGTGGCATCCCTAGGATATGAAGATAGTTGGCAATGCCCCTTGGCAGTTCCCTTTGTATGTGAATGAAAATGTAGTCAAAAGTACATCTAGTTATCTAATATATTTGGAAGCTATCTTATGATGATGATATACTCCCAATCTTGTTCTTGATCTCTTTTCTTGAAGCTTTAATAACCACCCTTGGTTACTACTAATTTTTCTTTTAATCATTTTATTACACCTCAAGTACTAGCTTAATTACCAAGCAACTTCTATCTAATTTTGAAGTGCTAGTTCATAACCTTACCAACTATAACCATGGCAACAACTCTATGCCAAATCTTATGTACTTGCATGAGATATTGTAAGCTCTCAATATCAAGGTCATCCCTAGACCCAAATCTATGCCTCAAGGGTTCATTTGTAATGACCTTGCCTATGTATCCCTTTCTACGAATTAGAGGCTCTATAGTTTTCACACCAATAATAGAAAGACTCCATCCTCACATTTGGGGTGAGATTTTTGACATCTCATTTAAATCAAATCAATTAATTGATCTTATTTTTTTAATTCAATCCATATACAATAGTGTGGTAGCAAATGCATTCTAGTCAAATGTTACTTCAATGCCATCTCAATGTACAAACACACCAAAACTACTAGGGATCAACTCATACATATATCATGTGTACACACAGTGACTAGCTCATGCATACATCACATATACACAATGTACCTAGCTCATTCATGTGTCCCATATACATAGTGTGGCTAGTTCATACACACATCACAAGTACACACAATGACTAACTCATGCATACATCACATATACACAATGCGACTAGCTCACACATGTGACACATATACACAATGTGACTAACTTATGCATGCATTTCTTATAAGCAATGTGACTAACTCATGCACACATAGTAACCAGTTGTCAAAAAGGAATTGGTTGCAACCCTTTTGCAAGTGTCTTCCCCTTTACTTGGTTCAGTAACCCATAAGCCCTTAAGCACATCTCAACCAGAAAGAGGAATGTTAGTGAATCTCATACTACACTGTGGGTCCCATCTTTTTTTCTAGTTAATTACCATTGTGATAACGAGACAAACATCCCATAATACTTGTTGTCATCACTCTTAAGGGCACAAGTGTAACAACACATAACACATGAGGCCTTTAATACACATTTACACATAGTGATTGATTCACACATACATATTGATCAATTAACAATAGGAAGGGGATGTGACTTATAACATGCATCTTCCTATTACCTAGTTCATTAACACTTACCCTTTAAGTATCCTTGCTAAAAAGAGGAATGTTGGTGCATCCCATACCATACCATGGGTCCCATCCTTTTTGTTGGTTAACTACTAGCTGTGATGACAAGCAAACATCCCATACTACTTGTGATCATTATTGACTAAGGTGTAAGGGTAACAACATACAACACATGAGGCCATTAATAAGATTTCCATAGCTTGTTGAGCCATTTTGAGTCAGTGAATCTTGACATCTATTGCCTCCATGTTAGTGGTGAAAGTCTGTTCAACTTGCTATGGGGTAGCTCTTGGCATCTATCACCTATATGGTATTGGTGAAAGCTGACCAAGCCTTGTCATACCATGGGTAGCTCTTAACATTCCTCACCTCAGTACAATTGGTGATAGCTGACTAAACCCTAAGATACAATGATTAGCATCCAACAGTTGTTGCATGCACAAAACTATTGACAATCATATAAACTACTCACGTATCATATCATGGATATCTTTTGGCATCCTTCACCTCTATGCTATTGGTGAAAGCCGACTAATCATTAAGATAATGTAGAAAGTTCTTGGCATCCATCACCTATATGGTATTGGTTACGACTGACTATTCACACTTATATTAGACTTGGTTTAAACATATGAGATCATCTTATAGCAAAGTATACATAATTATGATATTCCAAGGATTTACAAACATTGGGTAGGGTGACCTATGCAATGTCCCCTTTTGGCGCTTAGCCAATTCGTGCACATTTAGCCAGTTTCCAAGTCTTTCGAAGGCTAACTGATTAGTTAGGGAGAACTCCAACATTCTTGGAGAAGCATTTGATTAGTCTTGCAGAGCAATTGTTCTTGGCTTTGAGTTCAATTGGAGCCCTTTGATGCTTTCGAAATTGATTTTCAATCTTTTGGGTGCTCTCCAAACTTCTTGGAGGAGCAGACTATTTTTAGAAAGTCACCTAGTTGGTTTCTATCATCTTCCTACTACTTCAATTTCATCATGGTGTGATCAGAATTGGATTTCGATGACATAGAACTTTCCACAACTTGGGTGAGTTATTAAGTTGTTTAATTAATATTTCAGTAATCTTGTCTAATGCTGAGAAATAATTGTGTAATAGCTCGTTGGAAAGGTGACTAAATGTTTGCACATAATGAATTATTTAATTTAAAGCAAAAAGTTCTTTTTCGGAAAAAGACAACGGGAAAAGCAAAAGTGTTTTTTCAGAAAAAAGCAAAAAACACTTTTTCAAAAAAGTAGCAAAAAAGAAAAAACGCTTTTTGAAAAAATAGCGAAAATGCGAAAAAAAAACACTTTTTTCGAAAAAGCTGCAAAAATGCAAAAGGCGCTTTTTCGAAAAAAACAACGAAAAAAGCTATAAAAGGAGGTGTTGGGGGTTCATTTGGATATGCTGAAGATTTCTCATATTGTTATGTTGTCGGATTGTACTTGCGAGTTCTTCCATAATCTTTTGAGGATGATAACCCTCATTAGATTTGATTCCAGGGATCACCATTGTGCTTCAAATCGAGTTTCAGTTTTGGATGTTGATGAGATAAAGATCTATTCAATGTCTTGAGGTGTGTTGGGTGGAGTTTGAAGGGTGTTTTTCATTATTTTGCTTGTGGGTGTGTTTGCATGCTCCTTTTTTGAGTTTCCAAAGCATCAACAACAATGTTTTAGTTCTGATTTATCTAAAATACAACAGAAAAAATGGTGTTTTCAGACCTGTACCAGCTTTCTAGTTCATCCATTCAAGGCATCATGTTGCTATTTCATAGCTAGGTTATTGGGTACATGTTATTTGGTGCTATTGTGGGGTGTTTCAGCAGTTCTTTACATCAGCACTTTATATCAGCAGTTAATCCTCTTATTCTGGTGTTCACAATGCATATGTGCTAACCTTGTAATACTTTGGATGGTTACATTATAGGAAGCTTCAATTTCTATGCATTTTATTTTGTAAGCATTGGATGGTAGTACTGCCAATGGGTTTAAATTTGTTATTGTTAATGTAATTACCCCATTGAACAAGTGGTAATATTGTAATATCTGACCACTGAAAAGTGGAAGAAGCATGTTTAAATGTGCTCAAACATTGTATAAGCTTTCCCATTGAAAATTGGAAGTTCCTTGTAATTCCGTTGAATAAGCGGATGATTTCTCTCTTGTATTGTTTATGCATCCCACTAAATAAGTGGTTTGGCTGGCTTGCCACTTGATTCTTCTTTCTAGCAAGTTGTAAATCAATAAATTATAGTCTTGACACCATATGCTCTTACCTTGCCCAATCCAAGATCTGGGTAATTAGAAAGTTGAAATGAAGTTGTTATGCTTTCATTTACTTTGAGGCTAATTTATTTTCAAAAAAATAAATTGAGGGTGGTTATTACAACCTAGTTAAATACCACATAGAGTGATCCATTAGCCTATACACATGGTCTTGTAGGTTTTGGGGTCAAAATTACCAATACACAAGTAACACATTGAACCCATATGAGCTGGCCTTGATCCAAATGCATATACATAAACAAATACAAACTCATAAAGTAATCAAAAGGCCCTTCACTTCATTCACTCATTACCTGAAAACCTAGTCTTTGACAGATATAAATCAACCCATAGTAGTAATATTAGAGAATATTCTACTTCTGGGGACAACAATTTTTGTATATTACCCCTCATAAAGCTTAACATATATTATCCACCAAATAGATATAAAAATAAAATACGTTACCATAATTGACAATACTTACCATTAATTGCCCATAGTTGGCAAAGGCAAATCATAAGGAACTCCATCCTAAAAACACAAATTTGGGCACATATTTAGACTAGGTTATCCTTCATAAAGATTAAGAATTGTTCACACCATCATATCATAATAGTTTAATTCAACATCATCATCGAATATAAAATTAGTTGGTTTCCTTAACTCATACATAGCCATGTGATGACCAAGTTATCATGCCTTCAATTCTTAAATGAATGGACTTCACTAGCGCCTTGAAGCACCTACACCTTCCTATATTCATCACTAAGCCATAGTGTTTGGTACACAAACTTAGATAATTTTAATTGAAAAATTCAAAGGCATTCTTATGCCCTCACCTCAAAAACGGACCATGATGACAGTGACTCTAAATGTTCATTCAAGATTAGAGTAGATTTTGGAAGCCAAACACCACAAACCTTATAGTAGATAAGCTTGATGACGATGGGTTGCCTTTTATTGGCTCAAGCCTAAATAGTGAGGACATATTAATTGGAAAGGTGAGTTCATAGCAATTCAATGCAAATTTCAGCCTCAAGCTAAAGCTTACTGAAGAGGGGAGTTGATCAAGTTTAAGAACAACCCCAACCTTGGAGCTATTACCTAAACACCTCCCCAATTGACTTGGTTCTAAGGGCATCCTTCACCTAAGGACTACCTACATACTTGCTTCCAATGGGATCAAAGTGACATGTAGTCCTCCTAGAATTTTAAACTATCAAGATAAAAACTTGCACTTTCCTAGGTTAAGATAATCTATATAGATACTAGACACAACCATTATTGTCACATACATCAGCAAGGTATAACCCTCATGGATTCCTAGCCTTGATAAATAGTTTCCCTAAATAAACTAGGAACTAACTTAACCAAGAAAGATCATGTAAATGAAACATAGCACAAACGAAATGATCTTACTCTAATGAAAAGTTCAATGTGATAAGATGACAATTACGAGGTATACTGTAATGTCCCCTTCTTAGTCAGTCCCAGTTGCAGAGAGGTTAGCCTATCATTTTGACCCTTGTAGGCTAACAATTATGGATAGAGGGTCCTTAGAAGCAATAACTTGGTCGATTGGTGACATTACTTCTCTTCAGTATTTAGTTTGGATTAGGATTGGGCCTTTGCAGAGGTTACAGAACTCAGTTCTGCAAAGTTACTATTTATAGTAAGTCATCTATTCAGAGTTGCTATATATAGTAGGGCACCAGGTCACATGGTGATTGGCAGTGTTGATTCCCATTTTAGAAGGCATGGCAAAATAATAAGTATTTGAGGAGATACTAATATTTTAATGCCTTTAATGATATTTAATATTATAAAGGGCATATTATAAAGTTATAACTTAATGTTATTAAAAGGGGGCCATTTTAAGTCAATGAGTAATTAAGACTTCATTAAAAGGTATGCCATCATGAGAATATAATATAAGGTTGAGCCAAAGGCAAATTAAATTATATTTTATATCATTAAATGGCTTCTTGAAAATCGTGCCAATGAAGAGAAGTATATAAAGGCTCCTTAAGCAAATTGAACTCATTATGAGATGATTATTCAACTTTGTCTTTTTATGAGAGCTTTGGGATTTGTGACAGACCAAGGGTTTCTATAGAGTTTCAATCATTTTCAGACTTTGGAGAACACAGAACTCTTCATCGTCAGGCAATCTGAGGTTGTGAAAGATCAACTAAAGTTTGCTCCTGAGTTGGCTTCATTACAGAGGTCAAATTTGTGCATCATTGTGAAGTTTCGTCAAGGGTTTGAAACCAGCTTGCATATTGAAGGGCGAATATCAGTTTGGCTGTATTTATTATTGCTGTTCATCCATTTCCAGGCCATACAGCAGCTGTACCAGCAGGCCATACATCTCCAGCCAAGGGCGTGTGAGTTCAAGAGCCAAAATGCCTCTCATTTTGGGCACACATCTCCTCAAGTGTTGGCGTCTAGGATATTCAAGGCATTTGCAATCATTGAAGGGGTGGAGAAATATATCTTGGAGGCAGATCGAATTAACTAGGTCTTTTAGCAGGCTGTCATAATTTCCAGATTTCAAATAAATCAATCTTCTTGGCTATCCGGGTATGAATCCCTTTGTAGAAGTCTAGTGAGATATTTGAAATAAAAGGATAGCTTCTTTTGCAATATTCTCTTCCTTGTTGTTTAGCATTTGTGCATTTCTAGCATTTGCATTGCCTGGCACTATTTTATTAAAAAACACGAAAAAATCATATATGGTCAAAAATACAAAAAAATTGCAAAACATTCAAAAACAAACAAACTTACAATATTCAGCACTAGTTTCCGGGGTTAGAGACACCAGGTCTCTTACGTATACGGTTCTTGAACTACCTTTGCATACAATGGTCCCAGTTATCAACCATCTTATATTTAACTTAGTATTGAAATAACAACCATCTTAAATGACACACCTTAGGCAATGGGGACTTATAAGGACAAATTGTCTAAATCAAATCCATGCATAGAAATTCTGGATGAAGTAAATATAAAATAAATCTAGTCATATCAAAGCTTAGGGTAGTAGTAGTCAAAATAGCATCACCATGCAACAATTAAGAAAAAGCCTCGATATGGCTCCAAGTGAGGTCCCAATACAATATGGTTCAATGATATCAAGTATCATAATCATATATGACATCCTTTTGTATGGAACACAACAAGCATCAACAAGGTCACATAAAATTCCTTTGAATTTGAGAGATGTACAATAGTTATTATTAACTTGCTTTAAGCATGATCAATACCTTAGTCATACTGAAGACAGTTGACAACACTATATCCATTAGATCATCATATAAAGATATACACCCAACAATATTAGTAATAATAATATTCTTAACCTTCTAATTCATTTACCCTGTGCTGCAATTCTGCATTCTTATAATAGTCCATTCAAGAAGAGAGCTTGTTAAAAGCTCCTAAGGGCATACAACCAATTCAAGTTTATTTCAAACATCCTAGTCAATAATAAATATAAGAAGTAACTATCATTCAACCTTGTTCAAGCTCAGGCAGCTAAGAACATCTAGAGGTCTTTGTATCCTGGCTTTCCAAGCCATGGTTTTATTCAAAAAAATCTAGTAAGCTCTTTAACATTAACTAATCATGTGACAAGATGAATAACTTATACTTCTGAAAGGTCTATGGTATCATAAAGCAACACCGCTCACTCATATCTCAGCCTTAATTTTAGTGATATTATGCATTCTCATCCTTCACACACAAAACTATAGCTCAAATTTCCATCTAAAAACTCTTAAGAATAAACGGTTTCTAATACAACAGATATACCCCAATACCCAATACCATTTTAGAACTATTTAGCAAGACATACTATTGCATTAAGCAAAGGAGGGCAACAATGATGCTAAAAGAAACTTATTACGACAGTTGCAAACTACAATGGAACTTCTCCAAATGGTCACATAGTTACATGCATCTTGATATCTTCTAAATATAACTCTACATCTAGTGATTCCAATGTTACAGGTATTAAACTCTCATAGTTTTAATGACTTAAAATCCACATTGATATCAAGCCTAAGAAAAGATGAATATTTTCTATTTGATACATATAGAGTATATAAAAAATAATGGCATCACAACTCGTAAACAATATTTATCTTAATGCCAAGCTCACTGGGAACTCTTCACAATATGAAAACAATTGAAATGTCAAGATAGAGGATATGATCTAGTCACCTTTCTTGGCCATGGACTGATAAACATATTGATTACACAAGCTTCTTATGCTACTGCCAGCTGTAGTCTTGTAAGTTGATTCCGACCTACCCGAGATGAATTATCAATCACTTCATTAATCTACACCGTATCATTTAACAGTATTGATATCATGCCTCAGTTGCAACATCTACAGTAAGAAATCTAGATCAATGTCACTGATAGAGGTGATACCTTGATTAGATTGCAAAATCTAGGTACTTCTTTACCACTACCATATTGAGAATTGTAGGAAGTTCTTGAATTTCCTACTAAAGCACGTATATAAAATCATCCAAACATATAACAAGGATCATAGCAAGGCTAACATGATTATAGCAATTTCATGGTCTGTAGATTATCATCACACTAACATGAATAATGCAAGCAAATACTCAACAACACTTGCTCATTCTTTCACAAATCAATGAATCACTGTTACATGAGACCATTGTTTTGATGCCAACATAACAACAATAGTTGGCATGAGTTTTCTCCAGTCCATGAAGTAGTGTGTATGAATGCTTTTAGTTTTTGTGATTAAAAATCACACAGTCAAAACCAAAATCAATCATACACACAACATAACAACATTTGATATTTAAGGAAATAAGTCACAACATTCATAACACTTTCATCACAAAGCATATAAACTTTACAGTAGCAACCTCAAGCAGGGTCCTATGCCAATCTTAGATCATAAGCATAAATCAACCCAGATCAATTATTTTCAGCTGCAGGAGTGGATAATTCAGAATTTCACACTATTTTAGGAAAGTAATGGTGAAGGAGTGTACTCAGCTCTAGGGGCGATGCTGAAGAAGAGTGGTGTGAGAAAGGGAAGGAAATTGTGGCTATGGGGTTCCACTATCACCAGAAGGTCACTCATCACTTGTCCATGCGGGTGCTGTTGTCTTCTCCCAGCTACATGCCGGAAGCGTATGCACATCAGGATGCTGAAAATGGAGAAGCGAATGTGAGATGGCACTTGAACAGAGGAGATAGTGGAGTGCTTTGAGGTGATCTAGCAGGCAGTTCAGTGTCCACTTGTAAATCCAACTGAAGTCCTTGACAACTTCACTGCCTGTGTTTGAATCCATATCCATGCCTGCTATCTGAACCCAAATCTCACCAAATTCAGAGCAATAAAACTCTTCCAATCTTCTTTAAGCTGAATAGCATTGCTTTTTCATGACTACATTTGAAAAGTTGAGTTTCAAAATCTCAATACCCTGTTAGTGAATTGCTTCATTGTTGGTGTTACCATGGAAATGAATATCTCTGATATATGTGCATCGTAAGCATGAAAAGGAGGCATGCTCAGTTTTTGCAGAAGCTTCTGCATTTCTCATTGTCATTACTCTTGCTTTGTGTCTTGGCTCACCCTTGCTCTTCGCTCTCTCTGCTCTGTGTTAGTTGTAGTGCAGCCACCATCATTACCATGGTAATGATAAGAGGGTGCAAGGAGGTCGTGACCTGCCACTTCAATCAATGCCTGAGCCAGGATCAATAATCTCTTCCTCTTCATCCTCTGCACCTTTCAACTCCCTCCATGCATTTATAATTTATCATTTCCTGTGCCACTCTGATGGTCCTTTCAGGGTGAAATAATGCAGAGAACGGGAATGCCATACCTTAATTATGGTGTGGCAGGCAACCTCCCCTTCCATTGCACCCATGCCTTGCAATTAATTTGTCAGCACCCCAGACCATCTCAGTGATGAATATTTAGAAGCCCACTCTGCACAGTTTTTTTAATAAATTGGCATTCAAACCTTATTTATTTATTTTCTTTTCTTTTAGCGCCTTGTGCAGGCTTCTAAATTTTGTATTCATGTCTAACATGGCAAAGTGAACTACCACATCTGACAAAGTTTCTTTATCCTTTATGCTTTGATGGATGTCCATTCCCATTCACAATCTCTTGTTTTTGTGCAATGATGGGGATGTGACAGAAGCTGACTTATACATTAAGGTGATCCAGAATTAGGGTAGAAAATTTCAACATACTTATTACTGTGCTGTTGAATCAATTGATTTTACTACCTTCTTTTTGTGGAAAATGAAAAAAAAAGATGAATCTCTGAAAATACTTCAAAATTGCCAATTTGCTTCCAGAGAAAAAAGAGTCATCTACAATCGATAAAGATTAAAAACAAGGCAAGCAAACTCTGCTTCTGCAACAGTCTGTCAAGAGTGTATCTATGCCTTACTCCATCAGCACATTCAGATTCCTCTTTGGCCTACCTTCTGGCCCTATTTCAGTTTCTTAAGGAAATACACAATTTTTGTGGCGCTTGCTGCAGTTTCTTCAGTTGCATTAAATGACCATTTTATATGTTATGATCAGTAGTTTTCCAGATGTAAGGTTATATGTGCTTTCACTTTTGCCATTTAGAATTTTGGGGTTTTCCAACACCTTTATTTACAGGGTTTTCTTTTTGATGCAATATTTCTTGTAATTGTCCTTGAGATTTACATAAGCAGATTTGATCTGCTTGTTATTTGTTTTTAGAATATTATCACACCTTATATTATTATTTTTTTTTATGCAGAATAATGATTATTATGTTATTTTGAGTTGTGTTGTGACTTTTTGCTCAACTTCCATTATGAGTGTGTTTCCCATTGTCAGATACAATACATAATGCTATTCCTAGTCGAAAGTGAATTACAAATTTCAAATATATTGGGTAGAGTAATGATGAAAATTGTGTTTTTTTTTGTTGGTTGCAGTTATGTTGGGGAACACACTTGAACTATGCAATAAGATTTAATTTTTTCTGTCTACAATCTGTTCAAAATCCAATTTAATTTTCTCTTTATGGCTGCAGAATATGGGGATTCATTTGCTGATCTTGCACAGACCTTGGGGCACACACTGGAAGCATTACATAGCGATTGTGACAACCAACCTTCAAGCTTTAAATATCGGAGAACACTTGAAGAGCAGGTATGTGGTTTGTGTTCTCATTATGTCAATATATGTTTTAGAGTAATGTTGACAAGTTGTCTTATTTCAGTTTTGCTTATATGCCGAACATATTATTCTGAAGATTTTTGTGGCATGTTTTGCAGTTAACGTCAACCACCCTTCATATTTTTAGTCTTGCTTTGCCAGAAGATTATAAAAGTCTACATGATTTTCTTGCCAAGGTGAGTAGTTTTTCATTTGTAACTTCCAAAGAATACAGATCATTTAATGGTTTGGCAAAGCCATTTGTCCTGTAGTTTTGATTTTTTCTTTAATCTTGTTGGCTGCATTTAGAGGGCATCATTTTTAGAAGAGTGGTTAAAGTCAATCTGCACTACAATCCTGAAGTTCGAAGCCCGTGCCGATTTTCAGTCAACTGGAACATCAAAAGATTTATATAGACAGAAGGGCAGAGAAACTGATGCCATGAAAAATGCTGTTAGTGGTGAACAAATATCATTGCAGTACAAGCCTGCTGACATTTGTAATGATGCTGAATCCACTGCTTCTATTAAAGAACAATTGATGCAAAAGAAAATAAGCTTTTCAAGGGCAATACAAGCATTAATAGGGATGTATCAATGTGGTAATCATCCACATGTTGTTTCAAAACTAGAGAATTTGGCTTCTCAGATTTGTTGAGGTATCTCAAGTCAATCTACATGCTACTGTTATGGACAGTTTACTTGTGGATAGTAGCAGGTAAAGAGAGCCACAATTTTTTCTAGATTTAAATTGTTGAAAGCCCTTTGTCACGGGCATGGTGGAGCTGTTGGAGTTGAGAAGCACAAGTTGCGTCCTCGGTTTAAGAGATGTCAAGGCAGTTTATATCCCATATAAAAATTTCAAATGAAAAAGAAGATAAAAGTGGAAGCCATGATATTGAGTGAGCTGACAGTGCTTCGGCAGCAACAATCTAGGATATTCTGCTGTTGATATCTCTTCTGTTGCTGAAGAAATGAGGAGACAAGCACATTCTCCAAGCTGTGTTAATAACAAGTTAGGAAATTATCATCTTGTCTTACCTATAAGGAGTTAACTAGTGGGCATTCTTAAACGTGTGTGAATGTGCATTGTGCCCTTGGTTAAATAATTGCAGGCTTCTTTTGTAATTTCATTTTTGTCTGTAACTTAACATTTCTATTATATTTTTGACGAGCAGCTAGCTGGCTAATTATGAGTTGGTGTCTAAGGTCTCAGACCATTTTATGCTATTTTAGTTTTGCTCTGTCAACAGATATGCATTTAAATTCAATTTTGACAAAAATAATAATAATTGAGAAGTTTAAATTCAATTTTGAAATTTGCCTGTATACTATAATGAAGGTAAGTACTCAAACAATATTGTAATCGGGTCCATACAATCTCACTTAATTTCATCCTAAACAACTTTAGAATATACCATTATTCTTGCTGGAGGCAGGATATACTGAATTCAGTTCCTGTCAAATCTTTGACTAACAATTTATCATCATGCTAATCACAGTAATTTATTTATTTCCTTATCTACTCAAAATTACATTGAAAATTCAGTCATTTGTTCTTTGCTATCAGTTGTTCAGGTGCGATGAAATAGAGTTCAGTTGCAGATCCATTATAGGACACCTATCCTGCTTTGCTATATAGTTGATATATCAGGTTAATTCTAATATATACATGGCAACGTTTGAGCTAGTAATACAAATTCCTTTTATGTTCACCATGTCTTTGAGTTCAATTGCATGGACCGTTTACTGACTCACTGACTTCATTTTTTCCTTTTCCACACTGATACAAAAATGTGTGTACCCGATGGAAGATCGTAAAAAATAATGTGATTCCCCTTTGCACTGAAAGGACTACGTAGCTCTCTGTCATGTCCCTTTTTCAAGATCCATGGAGATGACCTTTAGCCTATCCCCTTTTCCTGTGTGCTAAATGATAGAGCAAGGAAAATTAAAATAATATTTTAAGTGGACTTGATCACTTTATATTATTTTAGGACCTATGTAATATTTAGAAAATGTTTTTTACACTTTATTCAAAATGTAATTAAAAAAGAGGCTTTTGGATTTAATTTTAAAGTATAATTTAAATTATTGGAGAGAAAAATATGGTCAAATAGAGGACCGAAGGTAAAGTGCTTATAAAAGAGAAGCCAATACTCATATCAAAGCATCTTATTTTTTCATTCACTGTCCTTCCAATTTGGAGTTTGAAGCATTCAAGGAAGAAAACTTGGTTGAGAGATCTCAAGAATGAAAACCCTTTTAGTGTATATTTTGATTCAAAGATAAAAGCACTCTTATCCATTAGAAGTAGTTCTACTCGGAAATTACAAGAATCGCAATTGTGCTGAATTGTTAGAGATTATTTGAGGATTTGAAGTTGTTTTCAGTTTGTTACGGTCCACTATAGTGCATATGCACTTACTATTTTATTATTGGTCGATATTTGATGTTTCCAGTCATTTAATTCATATTTTCAGCCCTCATAACAGTTGTGTCTTATCATTTAATCATTATTTCTATCCATATTTAATGCTATGCCTAGGGTTTGGATTATTTTGTTGTGGTGAGCAATTTTAGTCATTGGATTTGTTATTTTAGTGATTTCCAACCTTTAATTTCACTCCCAGTGTTGCCATACAACTATTTGCTAGTCATTTGACAAATGCCTAAGGGCACTTTACCATTTTTTGCTGATTGATAAGAGGTTTTTAGTCAATTGTCTTCATTGAAGAAGGGGTTTCAGATTTGTTTTCTACGTATTGTTGACTATTGAGCTATTGGCACATTGGATAAGGTTGTCATACAACCTATTTTACCTAGCTACCATCATTTATCGGAGTGTACATTAGCTAAAACATTATTTTCAGCTTGCATTTCCACTTTTTGTGGAGGGTTTTTGTCTACTCTACAATTGTACAATCTATTGTAAGTGTATTTGTTGATTATTCATAAGATGGAATAAAATACCTTAATTAATTGCAGACTTTTACAAGTGTTGAATGAGGGTCTATAATTGTTGAAAGTTAATTGTTTTCAATGTCAGTTATAGAAGTTAGATCTGCCATATATGAATGAATTATAAAGTTTCTATGAGGGTGTTAGCTTCATAAGCGTCCATAAATAGTTCAAACCTACCTTCATAGTTAATATATAATTCATGTTAGATTGATAGAGGTTTTTAGTCAATTGTTGTCATTGAAGAAGGGGTTTCGAATTTGTTTTCTACGTTTTGTTGACTATTGAGCTATTGGCACATTGGCTAAGGTTGTCATACAACCTATTTTACCTAGCTACCATCATTTATATATGAATGAATTATAAAGTTTCTATGAGGGTGTTAGCTTCATAAGCGTCCATAAATAGTTCAAACCTACCTTCATAGTTAATATATAATTCATGTTAGATTGATAGAGGTTTTTAGTCAATTGTTGTCATTGAAGAAGGGGTTTCGAATTTGTTTTCTACGTTTTGTTGACTATTGAGCTATTGGCGCATTGGCTAAGGTTGTCATACAACCTATTTTACCTAGGTACCATCATTTATATATGAATGAATTATAAAGTTTCTATGAGGGTGTTAGCTTCATAAGCGTCCATAAATAGTTCAAACCTACCTTCATAGTTAATATATAATTCATGTTAGATTGATAGAGGTTTTTAGTCAATTGTTGTCATTGAAGAAGGGGTTTTAGTCAATTGCTGATTGATAGAGGTTTTTAGTCAATTGTTGTCATTGAAGAAGGGGTTTCGAATTTGTTTTCTACGTATTGTTGACTATTGAGCTATTGGCACATTGGATGAGGTTGTCATACAACCTATTTTACCTAGCTACCATCATTTATATATGAATGAATTATAAAGTTTCTATGTGGGTGTTAGCTTCATAAGCGTCCATAAATAGTTCAAACCTACCTTCATAGTTAATATATAATTCGTGTTAGAGCCATACATATGTTTCTTACATTTTTATTTGTCATACATTGGTAAATTGATTAATTTTCAGTCTTTGAGGGTTTAACAATTTATGACATTGAGGATGGTCGAATTTGCAATTCATAGCATAAACACTTTGATTGATGAGGGTTTGCAATTTTGATATGTTGATCAACATTAATTTTAGTAGGGCTTGGCACCTACATTTGGTTTTGTTCATTATTTCAGCTTGCAATTATTTGAAGTCATTTATTTCTTAATGTTGTCTGATTTGGGGATATTATAGTGGTATCATAGTAGTGATCTTGCTAGCCTGTGTGGGAAGGGCTAATATTTTTGGATGTTGATTTTGTTTTGATGCATAGTAGTGAAAGAGAATTCAAATATTATTAGAGGGAAAGAAGAAAGGAAGAAGTCATAGGTGATCAAGACAAGAGAGAAGAAATGATTTTGTAGGAAACTATCAATTGAAGTTAGATGGATTTAGCCAAGAAATTCCAAAGTTTCATTAAAGAGTCTATGTTAGAGATAACATGGGCCTTGTAGGAGCTAAATTAGAATCCAAATGCCTCCAAACTAATCCAAAATACTATAGAAGGAAGGAGTTTAACCAATGCTAAGGTTTTAATCAACCCCTCTTTTGAGACCTTCCAAGCCAAATTCTTACAAAGGGAAGGTGATCAACTAAATGATAAACAAAAACCTCATCCTCGCATAATAAATGGTATGGACACATATCATAATGAATACAATGTTCTAAGTTTAAATGGTTTGTAATGATTTGTCTTTTCGTGAATTATATGGTTTAAGAATGAAGAGTGGGCCTAGGAGGGGAAGGAGAACTCAACAAGAGTCAAAAAATGTACTTGAAAAAAAAACAATAAAAGGCTAGAGGTACAAGAAATTGTGAAGGAACAAGACATTGTGAAATAATAGAAGGGGTTCAACATGCAAAAACCAAGGGTACAAGAAATTGTGAAATAACAAGTCATTGTGTGAGAATAGAAGGGATCCTACATGAAAGAGGAAGGTAAATATCTTTTATTAGAAGATGTTTTATTGATTTCTAATGATTGCATATGTCAAAATATTGGTGATATCAAGGAGGAAAATGCACCACTTGTTGAATGCAAAGAGCCCAAGTTAGAGGAAGATGTGCAAAATTGTGAACTATCCATCAATCTTCCAAAGGGTGAATCATTGCCATGTGTGATGAATTTTTCGAGTAGCAATAAAGATGAACATGTAATTGAGGATAATATTTTGGTTAATCATAACTTGGAAATTTTGATTCACATGGATTTGAGTGTTGAGGATGTTTCTATTATGTCAGAAAAAAATTAAACATTGTGATTACAATCTAGGGTATAAAAATGGTCATATTTTAGATTTAGTAGTTCACATTGTCGTTACAAGATTTTCATCATGGAAATAAATTTAAAAGGGACGATTGGGTGAAGGACACAACTTGTAGCATAGGGCATATAGATTCTTTGATCCAAGTTCAAAGTTGTTTTTACATATGGGATTTGGGTGATCTTTTGAGGTATAAAAAGAATAAAAGCTTTGATGATATCAATGTTACTATTTTCTATTGAATTCTTCATCTCATGCATTTGGATGGAAAGAAAGCTCATAAAAAATTCATATAATATATGTTGTGAAGTCTTAACTAAGTTGTGAAGGATCAATGGTCAATGTTCATAGGTCACTCCTTTGAGTCAAGTTGACACTTGTGTTGGAAATATTATCATTGATGTCAAAGGTGTATAGACGATTGGTAATTGTTGCCATTGATGTCTAATGTGATGTTAAAAGAAAAATGGAAAAATAGATTTATGTTGGCTGACCTATGGTTCTAAGTTTGGCACCCATCTTGTGAAGACAAAAATCAAAATTAAAATTATTTTTAATTTGTTCCAACATCTCCTATTATGGTGCCCACTTTTGAGGAATTTAAAATTATAAATAAATTTATTTTCAAAGGGGTTGACCCCTCTTGATATTAGTGCCCACATGTGGAATAGTTTCTTAAACAAAATAAAATTTATTTTATGCATGTGTGGTCGACCCCCTTGAAGATTCACCCCCCTTGGGTGAAAAGAAACTTTGGCAAGATATAAATAGAGGTTTGTTTGAGAGTTTGAAAGTAAATATTTGAGCATATTTACAAAAGATATGTGAGCATTTTTATAAGAGATTTTTAGTATCAATTTTGTGAAAAGAGGAGAAATAAAAGGAAAACACATGGCATATTTACGAGTAAATTGTTGAAGATTTTATGATAGATTCATCAGTAGATAAATTGCAGATTTATGAGTAGACATTAAGGTAATAATATTTGTGGAAGCAATGCATTTTTGTAATTAGATTTGTTAATGAGATATAGCTTCAATCATATATAAATGATAATTGCTAAATAGCATCATCATCATTTATATGTGATCAAAATTAATCCTTAACATATTTCTGGAAAAATAAGTTAAATCGAATTTATAAGCATGCATAAATTCAAAATAATAAATGATGTTCAAATTTTGCATTGAATAAAATTGGAACTCATATAATATATATCCGCCATGTATGTGAGGGTATGTGTGTTAAGGTTGTTAAACCGAGTGTTAGTCGGTTGCCTTTGAAACCCGCACACCCAAAGGGACACGTCCCATGAGCAGACATGTCTCCACTTGTGGAGACACGTCCTCTCATGAGACGCGTCTCTTAGAGGCGGGTCTTCAACATATTAAAGGTGGTTCCCTCATTGATATGCAAACATCAAAATTTATTAATGTTCCTACAATCAATGCATTTAGCATAAGAGAAGAAATCTGAAAATTAGTATCTTGACTTAGAATTCTCACACAAAATTTCAGACCTTAGTAATTCCTTAGATTTCTTAGGATCCTATTTGATAAAGATTTGATTACATTAACATGGTATCAGAGCCAAGTTGTGTGAATCCAAATCAAATCTAGATATCAGATTGCTCTAGAAAATTCGTATTTTCTAAAATCAAATTCACATCACATTCTTCATAATGTCAAGTGTGATCAGATTTGAAGATCGTCTTATAGGAGCAAACAACTTCACACCATGGAAATTTAGAATAATGATGATTCTTAAGGAGAACAAATTAGACTCACTTGTGAGAGAAAACAAAAAGGAACTAGAGGTTGATCCTGAGAAAATTCAATGGATTGAAAACAATGAAAAGGCCATGAAAATCTTAGTAGATGCAGTTAGGGATCATATAGTGCCCATCCTAGCAAAACATGAAACTGCATATCAAATGTTCAAATCTCTTGAGAGCACCTATGAGATCAACAATATAAGTAGGACTCTTGCATTAAAGAGGCAAATCAACAATATCCAAATAAACAAAGGAGAAACAATCAATGCATACTTCATGAGGATCATTGAACTAAGGGCTCAATTATCCACAATTGGATATCAGGTTGATAGCAAAGAGTTAACTCTAATTGCACTAGGAGGCCTACCAAACTCATAGGAGTCATTTGTTCGAGGAATAAGTGCGAGGTCTAAACTCCCCAAATTTGATAGGCTAAGAACAGATTGCCTTCAGGAGGAAACAAGACTCTCCACAAAAGAAAATAAATAGAAGAACATAGATGAAGACATTCATGTACTCAACACAACGTCTAATAAAAGGAATAAGAAAAACTCCTACAAGAGAGGATTTTTTTAAAGAAAGAGAAATTCTGATGGAAAGGGATCTTCTAAGAAGAAAGACATCTCTCAAGTTCAATGCTTTAGATGTGATCAATATGGCCACTATGCAATAAAGTGCCCTGGCAGATCAAAGCAACAAGCATCTTTTGCCAAAGTAGGAAAGAAAAATTCAGATCATGAATCTGAGAACTTTGTGTTATATACAACCCTATCTAGTCAAGTATCTTCAACAACACCCACAATTGGGTAATTGATAGTGGTTCCTCTAGACATATCACAAGATTCAGAGAACACCTAGACACTATGACTGAAAAGTCTAATGAAGAAGTAACCATTGGGGATGATTTTGCACACCCTGTAAAAGGGGTTTGAACTTGCTCCATCAAACTCAAATATGGTCTTTCTCTTCAACTCACTGGAGTCTTATTTGTACCTGGAATTAAGAGGAATCTAATATCCATCTTTGCCCTTGAAGACAATGGATATAGAGTTACCTTTGTGGATGGGAAAGTTCTAGCATGGCCTAAGAACTCAACGATCAAGAAAGCCCAAACCATAGGTGTAAGACAAGGGTACCTTTACAAACTATGCACAGAAGTTAAACAAGCCCTTACCCTTGACACCTTTGATTCAAATGAGATTTGGCATAGAAGATTAGGACACCTTCATTTCCATGCCCTACCTTTTGTGGAAAAACTTGTAACAGGCTTACCTAAGTTAAAACCATCTCATGAAGGAACTTGCAAAGGTTGTGCCTTAGGAAAGAATACAAAGGGGTCCTTTCCCAATAGTTTGAGCAAAACCCTAAATGTGTTAGAACTAGTTCACTCAGACTTATGTGGACCAATGTCTGTACCCTCTAAATCAGGATTTCTATACTATGTCATATTTGTAGATGACTTCTCTAGAAAAGCCTGGATCTATTTCCTTAAGTGTAAAGAATCAATAGATATCCTCAAAAGGTTCAAAGAGTTTAAAGCCCTTACTAAAAACTTCTCTGGAAAGAAAATAAAAACCTTAAGGACAGACAATGGGAAAGAATACACCTTTGAAATTTTTTAAGGAATTTTGCATGAGTGATGGAATTAAGAGGGAGTTCATAGTTGCCTACAACCCTCAACAGAATGGGGTTGTTGAAAGAAAAAATAGAACCATTGTAGAAGCTGCTAAGGCAATGTTGCTAGACCAAAACATTGAAACTTCTTTCTGGGTAGAAGCCTCTAGGACGGTTGTCTATATCCAAAACCAATGTCCTCATTCTCATCTTGATAACAAAACTCCTGAAGAAGCCTTTATCGGCATACAACCTGACATTAGATTTTTTAGGATTTTTGGTTGTCTTGTCTATATTCATGTGCCCAAAGAGAAGAGATTCAAACTGGAACCTTCTGGAAAGAAGGGAGTATTTGTGGGTTATATTGAAACCTCCAAAGCCTACAAGATATTCATACCCGGGCAGAAACAAATTGAATTGAGAAGAGATGTCATCTTTGAAGAAGACATTGCATTCAAGAGGGCAATAAGTTCTAGTGAGATAGAAACCTATTCCCCTAGAGTACCTGAAATGGAACCTGCTCCTAAGATTGAGAGGGAGCATCTTGAGGAAATGCCAGATAAACTTCCATCTACTTCAGATGAGAATACAGATGACAACGATAGAAAGAGGCCACTTTGGGCTAGAAAGATGATCAAGGAAGCCAAGAATCATGCAACACCCAAAGAAACATTTAGGGAAAGTAAAAGACCCAAACGGTTCTCTAGCTATGTTGCTCTAATGAACAACATCATAAACTAAGAACTTGTCAGTGTTACAAAAGCCTTCAAACATCAAGCATGGAAGGATGCAATGATAGAGGAATATCAGTCCATTCTAAAGAATGATGTATGGGATATAGTGCCTAGACCGAAAGAGAAATCTGTTGTCTCTTCCAAATGGCTCTTCAAAATCAAGCATGCTGCTGATGGTAGTATAGAAAAACGTAAGGCACGTTTTGTGGCAAGAGGTTTTTCTCAAAAGGAAGGCATTGATTACGAAGAAACATTTGCACCTGTTGCCCGTTACACATTTGTGAGAGCAGTGTTAGCCATTGTCGCAGCTAAAGGCTGGAAGAAAGCCCTCTATGGACTTAAATAGGCTCCCAGGGTCTGGTATGAAAGAATTGACAACTATCTCTTGGGACTAGGATTTTCCAAGAATGAAGCTAACTCTAATCTCTACTTCAAGGTAATCAAAATTGATATGCTAATAATTATTTTATATGTTGATGACCTGCTGATAACAGGAGAAGATCACCTCATTGCTCAAGGAAAGAAGGATCTAACTTCCAAATTTGACATGAAAGACTTGGGCATTCTACACTACTTCCTAGGTTTGGAAGTATGGCAGAAATCAAAGGGCATTATACTAAACCAAGGAAAGTATACTATTGATATTCTGAAGAGATTTGGAATGTTGGACTGTAGACCGATGTCTACACCTATGGAAACCAACCTTCACAAATTGAAAGAAGTAGTAGCAGAATCCAAGTGTGTTGATCCAACCCTTTATAGATAGATGATTGGATCCTTGATGTATCTGGTTAACACTAGACCTGATATTTGCTATGCAGTGAATGTTCTCAACCAGTTCATGTGTGAGCCAAAGGAAATTCACCTAATGGTTGTGAAACATATTTTGAGATATCTTCAAGGCACTATTGGAGATGGTCTTCTTTACATAAATGACCAACTAGATCTACATGGGTACTCTGATTTAGATTGGGTTGGAAGTGTAACCGATCGAAAAAGCACATCAGGATGTTGCTTCAGTTTAGGATCGGCTATGATCTCCTGGGTTTGCAGAAAATAGTCTTCAGTTCCACAGAGCTCAACAGAAGCTGAATATATTGCAACCTCTATGGGGGCAAGATAAGAAATTTGGCTTCGTAAATTGCTTGTGGGACTCTTTGGTGAGCCCTTGAATCCTACAATTATTCATTGTGATAATCAGAGTTGCATCAAACTCTCTGTAAATCTCATCTTCCATGATAGATCTAAGCACATTGAGATCCCCTATCATTATGTAAGAGATATGGTGGAAAGGAAAGTGATCTAGTTGGAGTATGTTAGTACAAATGATCAAATTACAGACATTTTCACCAAGCCTCTCTCCCGAATCAAGGTAGAGCACTTCAGGAAGAAACTTGGTATGGTTGAAATGTAATTTGATATTTATGTTTGAAATACAAATTGTTTATAAGTTGTACTAATATATAAAGATGTTTAATGTGTAAACTCTTTTGTCATGTGTGTGACTCCATGACCTTATGGGCCTACTCCCCCTGTGTACATTATTGAAAGGCGACGATCTTTCTAATAATGAACACTTGTATTTGACATTGTAAAGTGACAACTCTACAATGATGAGTTGAACTATCATGATAGATATCATGTGACTTGATATCTATGGACATGTCATGATAGTATCTCTTGGAAACTTTGATGAATATCATGGGACTTGATGTCATTTGAAGATCATTGTGATCCTTAAGAGATAATCATGGTGGATAATTATATATCCGTGGATATGCCATGAATTATGGTAGACATCATGTGACTTGTTGTCAATGCACATACCGTAATGAAGATATGTTATGAAGAATGTCATGTGACTTGACAATATTGAGAAAACATATCATATCTTTGATATCACGTGTGAAGGTGATATCTCCACTTATTTGATTTGAAATATCTTCCCTAGCTAAGAGGGAGTGTTAATGAGATATAGCTTCAATCAGATATAAATGATGATTGCTAAATAGCATCATCATCATTTATATGTGATCAAAATTAATCCTTAACATATTTCTGGAAAAATAAGTTAAATCAAATTTATAAGCATGCATAAATTCAAAATAATAAATGATGTTCAAATTTTGCATTGAATAAAATCGGAACTCATATAATATATATCTGCCATGTATGTGAGGGTATGTGTGTTAAGGTTGTTAAACCGAGTGTTAGTTGATTGGCTTTGAAACCCGTGCACCCAAAGGGACATGTCCCATGAGCGGACGTGTCTCCACTTGTGGAGACACGTCCTCTCATGAGATGCGTCTCTTAGAGGCGGGTCTCCAACATATTAAAGGTGGTTCGCTCATTGATATGCAAACATTGAAATTTATTAATGTTCTGCAATCAACACATTTAGCATAAGAGAAGAAATTTGGAAATTAGTATCTTGACTTAGAATTCTCACACAGAATTTTAGACCTTAGTAATTCCTTAGATTTCTTAGGATCCTATTTGATAAAGATTTGATTAGATTTACAATATTTGTGAGTGAATTTATTGCAATATTTCAATCAGATTTGTGATCATATTTTGAGGAAAGATAGTGTCATCTACTATATTTTTGTTGGCGAATTAAACCTGTTTTGAAACCAATAAAATATTTTTATTAGCAAATTAAACCTGTTTTGAAACCAATACTTATTTTTTTGGTGAACTAAATCTTTCTTCAAACCAATTGAATATTTTATTGGCGAATAAAATTGGTATGCTAATAAAAATCATATCATGTGTGGCAAAAATATCAAATGTACCATTCTATTCCGAGATGAATTTTTCACACACCCAAATTCGTACATAAAGTCTTCAGAATGAAGACAAGTGTCAACATATTTATAAGTTCTAATAAGAAGTGAGCGAAATTTATTATGACTTGTTAGTGGATACTAATAATGATTAATGTACAAAAATCCATTTAATTGTCTATCTTTTCATTGGTTTGAAGTACTTTTCTTGAAGCTAGATGTCATTCCAAACAACATTTACAATGGCTCTCCCATGTGCTGACAAAGAGTGAATGCAAAAATTGGCAATTTGACTCACCTTTCAATTAAATTTAATTATTCTTTTGAAAAAATTAAATTTCAAACATGCAAATCAAGGTAAGATAACATGATGAAGATCCTTGATCAGATTATGCAATATCTTTTGTATTAAATTTTTTAACTATCAGCTCGTGCTTCACCATAGTGGGATGCAAAACCAAGGTCCATTATTTTATAAATTAAGCTGGCATTACTGATGAAGTTCATCATAATCTTGATTAAATTTCTGGGTCAAAAATTGTTATGGAATTTGATACACCAATTTGTCTAACTTGTCCTTAATGACAATTAACCTTCCTAGGAGCAATTGTTAGCCAAAGACTTACACAAATTTTTAGGTTACACAATAGATGGAATATAGTCTTTATCAAGATGGTGTTGAGATTCAAATTTGTAGAAGTTGTAGATAGATATCGGGTTGATATTTCTTCAGAGTTCACAACTTCTTTCCTAGACATTGGAATTTTGCAAGTTGATGTGTTGTTCCTAGTGAGTCTAATAGTTTGACATGAATATCTAGGAGGCCTAGGGGATGTTTTGGTTGCTGGAAACATTGGATGAGATGTCCCTTGCTACTTCTAATCTGAATTTTTCCTTCAAGGAATATTGTTATGGTTACCAAATGCAAAACAAAGATCTTGGTTGTTGTGTCCTTCTAACACTTTAGGGTTTTTCACCTAAAGGAGAGGGATAGACCAAAATGAAAATGCTCACACTTTTGAAACCACTATAATATCCTTGCAAATCTAACCCTAACTCGCTAATTAAGGCCTCAAGGAATATTGTCTAATAGTTTGCATGCAACGTTGTAGCTTGCTATTGTAAATTTCAGTCTGCTTTGGTTTCTTGTTGCAAATACTTGGAATGCTTTTGATGAATGCTCTCAAAATGATACTAAACAGCTACCAACTAACTTGAAATGAAATGCAATAGGTTCTTGTACTTTCCAATGCATAAAAGAGACTGAAAATAACTTCTACAACCACTAGACATTAAGTCAAACACTTGACATGCAAATTACATAATGCAAATGAGCATCTACAACTAGATGACATTTTGTCATATAGTTGGTATGCAAACTTATTAAGCAAATATGCATGTACAACAATTACACAATTAGTCAAACATTTTGAGTGCAACCTTCAAATATGCTTCTATTGCAAAGATGACTTCAATCTGATATGCTAATATAAAATAGACCGCCTTCAATGCTTTCAATATTCTAATTACGATGACCAAATGATGGCTAAATTTCAATATATTCAACACCCTAATGACTGCAATTAAACTTCAGACTTTACTTCAGACCCAAAATGCATTACAACATGTCATACGGTGATGAAGAACCTAATATAAGATGTTGTTATGATCTGCAATTGAAATGGACACCTCTAATGAATTGATCAACAATTTAGAACCCTTATGTTGGATGAATTGACCTCTTCTATTGGGGTCACCCCTGTTCTGGTCTGCAATCTCCAAAATAAAATTGTGGCAGCCTCTAGTCCCATCAAAACACCTCCAAACATAGTTGCCAAGGTCTCCCAGCTGGGGTGTTTCAATACCCACAAAGAATCGATGCCATAAGAAGCCTCAATGATTAAATTTATGAGTATGTAGTCTGTAGGTCAATTTGCTAATGGCAACAATTATCACTTGGACACTTCACAAAATCACCAATGACAAGAAGCTATAAAAACTCCATAGATTATTGTCTCCAAACTTGCAAAGTCTTCAACCCAAATCATCCCAAAACAATGCATAAACTAAAAATGTTATTCAATATTTCTCAACAAAGTGATGCCATACAATTGAAAGTATTCTTCAATGATTTGCACAAATCAAATTATTCCAAAATTGGCCAAAGACCACTAATTTTTCCCAATTGAGAAGTTTGAATCAACTCCTCCACAATTCCAAACTAGGGTTGATATTTCACAATCGAAATTGGAAATAACCAGCTAGGTTTAGTCTTTCACAAACGAAGACTAGAAATCAACAAGCTAAGCATTTAGCTTCAACAATGTAGTAGACAAGGTGTATTCAATTCAAGGTATTCAAATGCCTAGCCCAAGCTTCTTCTTATACTTTTCATAGGAGAGCCCACATACTTTTCTTGTCAATGTGGGATAAAAGATATATTTTAACTTAAGTGACTTTATGACATATTTTATTTGGTCACTTATTTAAACTAATTAAATATAAAGTCATCCTTTAGATATTAATTTATTGGAATAACTCTATAAATAACTAATTTAAAATATTCACTTAAATTTAATTAAAATAATCAATTAGTCATCCTTATGAAATATCAATATTTGGACAAATTAATTAATTAATTCATGATACCTCCAATTCGGGGACATGAAAATCCTCCCTTCCCAAAGATTGCTTTCTCTCAAGCAATCCACAACTATTGATCCAACTCAACTGCCACATCATCTGATCCCTGAATGCCAACTCATTTGTGTCTATCCACCAACCACCTGGATTCCACATGATCCTGAGAAGAACTCCAACTAGCAACATCAATGAACAATTGAAGCTCATGTCACTATCAAGCCCTGTCACTCTATGAAACCAACTGCCCGATAAGTCAACTCCTCGATCCTAGAACTGAAAATCATCTCTACATAAATTGTGCACAGGGGTCTCTACCAATTGTTGATCAATGCACTCTAATATTCCATAACTGTGGTGATGAACCTGATGCGTCCATGCTATTGGAAATCCACAACCTAGTGCTTTCCATTGTGTTATTCTAATACCCCCTATCACCAAAATGAAACAAGTTTCCAAGTCCTGAAACAAATGATAATCATCATGAGAGAAAGTAGAAGACCTGCCAACTCAGAATCACCATCTGAAGTCAGAAGCAAGTCATACCAAAGCTGACTAGAACACCCCTTATTCAACCCACCTCTTTGCGCCATCTAAGACATCGTCAAATCCTATGTATGTGGGCTGAAAGCAAATTGATGAGCACACCTCATGATACAATCGAGTTGAAACTCCCCTGACTGCGCCAATGGACAACCTAAATAATCATGCACACTCCCTTTGTCATCATGAATGCCATCTACTACTTGACAAGAAAATGGGTCATCATCCAAGTCCAATGTGCAAGACCTAGAAGAAACCATCTCCTCTTGACAAGGTCATCCAATCTTAATCTCTATAGTGTCGATGTAGAATCTACTACATGAATTTCCTTTGACAGTTATATCTGTAGCCAACTCTGATGTGCCTATATCACCATCTGACACTGCAACTGTATCCTTAGTGTGAACACTAGGTGAACTCACACTGCTATCATCCTCCTATATACTGGTTGCCATAGATGACTGAATCACTGCCAAACATGATGTGCAACTAGCGAAGCTTAGCTCTAAGAAAAGCTCATCAACATGACTCTCAGAATCCTGAAGTTCCAACTGAGTACTCACTAAAGAATCCTTGGTAAGCATAAGCTCATGAGTGAGTTGTGAGCTTATCTACTTCATCTTCCTTCCTTCTCAAAGCATCATAATAGACCTCAACAAGTTTGAGAAGGTGATCACGGTCTGAAAGAAGGTGTAAGTAACTTGACTTCATCACTCCCATACCTTCTTTGATCTCCTGTATGTTGTCATGAGAAGACTCATCTACAACTCCTTTTTGTCTTCTCTCCAACTGAACCCTCCAAAGGTGATTCTTAATTAGTTTGTGCACTTTTTCATGATGAGATAACGCTGCCATAACCCCGTCCTCCTTCACCTTCAACTGGTTCCTCAAATTGTGCGGACTATGACTAGCTTCATCGTCACATGAAGAAGCTTCTAATTGTGCTTGATACTCTTTTTCTGCAAAGTCTTGTATGCTCTCATCCTGATTTGGAATTAGGACATCACTAATCCCATCTACAAAATCCACATCAATTCCCTTAGGTGTCTCAACACAAGAGGGCTCATGTTGCTCTATATATTCATCATCATCCTGCTCAACTAGATCTTCGGGTGATGTCATGCTATCCTTCTAAAGAGAAGAGGAAACCTGTAATTCCTGTTGAGGAACTTTAGTGGCCTCCCACTCAAGACTATTTCCCAAATTTTCCAATCCTTTTTCCCATTCTTTCATTCTTTCCATCATGTTATCATGTTGTTGAATCCAAGCTCTTATCACAGCTTCAACTGATTTGCTAAGAGTGGTCATGAAACCCAATCGAATTTTTTGATAAGCAAATGAATAGTTGATATCAAGACTAATTACCCAACAAGTTGGCACGATTCTTAGCTCTGATACCACTAAGATGTCCCTTGCTACTTCTGATCTGAATTTTTCCTTCAAGGAATATCATTAGGGCTACCAAATGCAAAACAAAGATCTTGGTTGCTATTTCCTTCTAACACTTTAGGGTTTTTCACCTAAAGGAGAGGGATAGACCAAAATGAAAATGCTCACATTTTTGAAACCACTATAATATCCTTCCAAATCTAACCCTAACTTGCTGATTAAGGCCTCAAGGAATATTGTCAAATAGTTTGCATGCAACATTGTAGCTTGTTGTTGTAAATTTCAGTTTGCTTTCGTTTTCTATTGCAAATACTTGGAATGCTTTTGATGAATGCAAATGAGATATGAATGATCTCCAAATGATACTAAACAACTACCAACTGACTTGAAATGAAATGCAATATGCTCTTGTACTTTCAAATGCATAAAAGAGACCAAAAATAACTTCTACAACCACTAGACATTAAGTCAAACACTTGACATACAAATTACATAATGCAAATGAGCATCTATAGCTAGATGATATTTTGTCATATAGTTGGTATGCAAACTTATTAAGCAAATATGCATGTACGACAATTACACAACTAGTCAAACATTTTGAGTACAACCTTCAAATATGATTCTATTGCAAATATGTATTCAATCTGATATGTTGATATAAAATAGACTAACTTCAATGCTTTCAATAGTCTAATTACAATGACCAAATGATGACTGATTTTCAACATATTCAACACCCTAATGACTGCAATTAAACTTCAAACTTTACTTCAGACCCAAAATGCATTACAACATGTCATACAGTGATGAAGAACCTGATATAAGATGTTGTTATGATCTGCAATTGAAATGGAAACCTCTAATGACTTGATCAACAATTTAGAACCCTTCTCTTGGATGAATCGACCTCTTCTATTGGTGCCTCCCCTGTTCTGGTCTGCAATCTCCAAAATAAAATTTTGGTAGCCTCTAGTCCCACCAAAACACCTTCAAACATAGTTGCCAAGGTCTCCCAACTGGGGCGCTTCAATACCCACAAAGAATCGATGCCATAAGCAACCTCTATGAATAAATTTTTGAGTATGCAGTCTGTAGGTCAATTTGCTAATGGCAGCAATTATCACTTAGACACTTCACAAAACCACCAATGACAAGTAGCTATAAAACTCCATAGATTATTGTCCCCAAACTTGCAAAGTCTTCAACCCAAATCATCCCAAAACAATGCATAAACTAAAAATGTTATTCAATATTGCTCAACAAAGTGATGCCATACAATTGAAAGTACTCTTTTTTTTTTTTTAAAGAGAAGGGGTAAAAAATTTATTCAGTCAAAACCAAAGTACAAGGCAAAGGCCAGAGGCCCACCAGACCAAGACCAACACAAAACAACCACCAACAACATTACATATTCCTGTCCTCCACTAATAACCTCTCCAGAGTCCCAAAATGATCAGAAGGTAACTCCTCCCTTCCACTAATATCCCAACCATCCACATTCTTAGAGGCCCATTTCGCCAGACAATCAGCCACACGGTTCCATTCTCTAGGGATATGGTAAAAGGAGGCAAAATCCAAGGACCTGCAAAGACTCAGAATCTGTCTAACCACAGAGGCTAATTACCAACTAACATCACCCAAACTCTGGTTGTTCAGCATATCCACAACAATTTGAGAATCAGACTCACACATGATCCTCCTCCAGCCTAAAGAGAAACTACACTCAACAACAATCTTAATAGCAAGGGCCTCCATCAAATTATTAGAGTGTTGTCCTTTGTAAATAGAGAAGAAAAACACTGCACCACCATCATTACCTCTACCAATACCCCCAACACCAGCATGACCAGGGTTCCCTCGAGAAGAACCATCAGTATTAATTTTTAGGACCCCCACCGTGGGAAGCGTCCACCTCCCATCTCAAAAAACCCATTGCCTGACATGATGGGGTCATCTTCTGGCAATGCTGCCCCTTCTACTGTCCCCCAGATTCAAATTCCACAAAATAGCAAGATCACTAGGATCAGTATTTTCTGGCATATCACACTTAGCAGAAATAGTCTCCTGAAGCCTGCTAATAATCTTCTTCCACAATTGAGAACTTCCCAATTTGGAGCCACAGAAGACTCGATGGTTCCTCTCCAGCCAAAGGTTCCAGAGAATGAAAATAGGCCCAATAGACCAGGCCACCTGCAGAAAAGAAGTCTTCGCTGGAGGCTTGCCCAAACTCTCCCAAAATTTAATTAGGGAGGTAGCATGAATACAACCATGATGCCAAGCCTCCCACCATCTATGCCATATCTCTCTAGAGAAAGGGCAAAGAAAGAACAAGTGGGAGGTACATTCCTCATTGTGTGAACACAGGAAGCAAATAGAAGGTCCCTGAAAACCTCGCTTGCGAAGGTTTTCCCAAGTGAGGCACTTCTTTTGAGCAACCAACCATAAGAAAAAATTGCATTTGGGCCAAGAAAAGTTGTCCCAAACCTTCTTCCACCAGTGCACTTTAGCCGGACCATGTAAGTGCCTGTGAAGCATAGCATAGCCTTGAGCCATAGTAAATTTACCTTTTGGACTAGGACTCCAAGCCAAAGCGTCCCTCTCATTCAGGGAGCTGCAGAGCCTGCCCTCCAAAACTCTAGTGAGAACACCACGATCCTCGTTAGAGCCACCCATGGGCCACTCCTGTGGGTCCTTCCAGCAAGCCACCACTGCCTGACCAATACACTTGACAGTTTTAAAATGCTCCACCTTGATCCAACCAGCATCAAAAAAAATATGGCAAAGAGGCTGAAGCTGAGGGAAGCTAGAAAGAATGGGAGGGTGGCCATCCCAAGAGTCCTGCCAAAATAGAGCTTCAGAGCCTCTATTACAGATCCAGAAGAGACCCTCCTTAATTAGCTGAGCTCCCTTCTTAAGGGTATCCCAAATGCAAGACCCTTTACCTAGCAGAGCAAGCCGCGGCACATCAAGGCTATCAGCACCAGGAAGATACTTGTGGGCAAGGATCTTAGCCCAATCCGGATCTTGATTGTTGCACCACCTCCAGTACAACTTTCCAGCCAAGGCCATGACAACAAGAGCCATTGACCTAAGACCCAGGCCCCCAACATGCTTTGGCCTGCAGATAGACTCCCACTTGACTAAACTCCACTTCGACGAAAGAAGATTGCCAGACCAAAGAAATTGCCAAGACAGAGCATCAAATTCCCGCACAAAGGTGGAAGGGGGAACCTGCACACAACACCTATAAATGGGGAGAAACTGCACCACAGTCTTAAGAAGAACCACTCTCCCAGCAGAAGATAACCACCTGTAAGTCCAAAGACTAACCTTACTCCGAAATTTATCCAAAATCCCCTACCAGTAAGCTCTACGCTGAGATCCTAGAGCCAAAGGAATCCCAAGGTACATCAAGGGAAGAGAGCCGATTTGAAATCTAAGGATCCTAGCAATCCTACCTTGAATAAGCTGAGGGGTATTAAAGAAATAGATGGAGGATTTGTCATCATTGATACACTGACCTGAAGCCTTCAAATAGATGTCAAGGGCTCTCCTGAAGTTTACTGCCTCACTGATTCTAGCCAAGCCCATCAACCCAATATCATCCACAAACTGAAGATGAGAGTAGGAAGGAAGATAATTGTTCCATCTCCAACCTTGGATAAGACCTTGCCTCACCTGAGATTTAATAAATCTACCAAGACCCTCCGCCATGATAATGAATAAATACGGAGATAAAGGGTCCCCTTGCCAGAGTCCCCGAGAAGCACTAAACACATCCGAAGGTGCCCCGTTAATGAGAACAGAGAAGGAGGATGAGGTCACACAACTAAGAACCCAATTCACCCACTCCTCGTAGAAGCCAAAAGCTAAGAGAATTTTCTGTAAGAACTCCCAGCTCACCCGATCATAAGCTTTAGCCATATCAAGCTTGATAAACATAGCCCTCTCCTTAGAGTTAGCCATAGAATGAATAGCTTCCATAGCTATCACAACACCATCCAAAATTTGTCTTCCTTCAACAAAAGCCCCCTGCTCCACGGAGATAAGAGTGCCAAGGAGTGGTTTGAGCCTCTCAACAATCAATTTGGTGATGATCTTGTAAACAACATTACATAACGTAATAGGCCTGAATTGAGCTAGCTGATTAGCTCCCTCCTTCTTAGGTATGAGAGCCAAGAAAGTAGAATTCATGGACTTGAGCATCTGTTTGCTCCTATGTGATTCTTGAACCACCTCAAGGAGATCAAATTTAATTATTTCCTAGAATTCCTGAAAGAACTCAATCGGAAACACATCCGAGCCAGGAGCCTTACCTTTTTTCATATTAAACACCACTTTATCCAATTCAGGTAACAAAATAGGACATAAGAGCACCCCATTCATCTCAGCAGAGACCAGGTGAGGAATACAATCCAAGATGGCCCTCTCCTCAGCCCCAGCAACAAGATCCTCCCTAGAAAAAGGGTTAGAAAAATAATTGACCGCTTCCCTGGAAATATCAGCACAGGAAGAGAGATGAACCCCTTCAGGCGAAACAAGGGAGGAGATAGAATTCCCCTACCTCTGAGCCTTAACCAAATTATGAAAGAAAGCAGTGTTCCTATCCCCCTCCTAAAGCCAATCAACACGAGATTTCTACTTCCAGAAGATCTCCTCCCAAAGCTCCCACTCCTCTAAGCCCTTAAGAGCCAAGGACTCAGCTTTACTTAGAACAGAGGTCAACCCTTGGTCCCGAATCTGATGAGTGATGGTATCCAACTTGGACTGAGCAGCCATCTTCTGAGCATGTAGGTTCCCAAAACAATGTTTATTCTAGATCTTAAGTCTGTACTTCACATGTTGAAGCCTCTTACTAAACGTAAACATGGCTGTCCCATGTGCAGGCACCCCCTCATACCACCAATCCAACATAAAATCATACAGAGACTGATCTCTTAACCACATCAATTGGAATTTGAAAGAAGGATTTTTGGTGACTCCATAAGCGGTGACAAAGAGCTTGATAGGCTAGTGGTCAGAGCCCCTCCAATCAAGAATTTCAGAACTGGTGATCAACCTACTGTTCATCCAATAGCAGGAAACCAAAAATCTATCAAGCCTTTCAGAGATAGCCTCAACACCACATCTCCTAGTATTCCATGTAAAGACACCATTGGTAGGCTTCACATCAATTAGATTCAAGGAACCAATCATATCCCTAAGCAGGTTTGCAGAAGGGTCTAGCCTGGCTAACCCACCTTGTTTTTCATCCAAGCAAGTAATAGCATTAAAATCACTAGCCATAATCCAAGGGAGAAATAGGTCTAAGGCCTGGATGAATCTGATGTGAGCCCAGAGATTTGAATTACCAGAAAGATCAGTAGGAGCATAGATATTGGATAAAAGACACCTCTCTCTAGTCTCTAAACTAGAGGCAACCAGTGAAATGGAAGACCGACTAGAAACCCACCATAAGGGGAAAACTTTCCTCGGGTTCCAGAAGCAAGCCACCCCCCCATAACTGTTCAAAGCACCCACCCCCTGCCAGTTGCCCTGGGGCCAGATCCGCGAAGCACAATTAGCCAAACCATCCACTGTAAGCTTGGTCTCCTGAATAAAGACCACATCAGGAGACTGAGAATCAATTAATCTACGAACAACCTTTTGTCTGGGGATGCTGTTCAACCCCCTTACATTCCATGATAAGAAAATCATTTATGGGGGTGGGAGAAGTGAGAATCAATGGGTTTCACAGACCCAGAATCAACCAAAGTATCACCCATAATCTTGACCTTCTCTTGATCAGGCTTCCTTCCACTCCTTGATGGTTTATCAAGAGGCCCCTTTTTAAAGGATTTCTGTTGTAAACCTAGAATAGGAGGAGCTTTGCTACCCTTCACAGATTCTGAAGCCCCCTTAGGAGTAGGGGGATCAAGAGCCACCACATCAGAGCCCTTCGGAGCCTGTGACCCCTGAAAATCCGTACTATCCTGGACCTAAGAAGGTAAATATATAGCCACCTGTTCAACCTGATGATCTCCTGAAGATAAAATATGATCCTCTTTCTTTGCATCCTCATCTTGAACTTCATGTAGACCCTTAATCCCAGAAGAGAGCTCAACTGGAATACCTTCCTCTTGGACCAAATCCTCAAGAACATCAAACCTGTTAAAAGTGCCATCATTTTGTCTATCCAACCAGGTTCTTTTCTTGCCCTTGCCTTTGTTATGAGAACTAACCGGAATAAAACCCTCATTATCCACAGGTTCATTAGACAAAGGAGCCTTCCCCTTGTCCCCCCTAGGAGGTCCAAAGGTAGACAAGGGGGAGGATTTATTTTTGGGACATTTGCTGTGTAAATGACCATATTCATGATAAATTTTGCATCTAAAAGGTAGGGTCTCATAATCCAACTGTTGGATCCAAGAAGAAGATCGCATGCGAATTTCCATAGAATCTGGTAAAGAATTATTTAAATCAACTTCTACACAAATACGGGCAAAAGAAATTACCTTACGATCTTGAGTTTGTGTAGCTGATCCCACAGGTTTTCCAAGAAGCAGTGAGATTGAGTGAAGAATATCTTCCCTCCAGAATTCCAAAGGAAGCCTCGACAAACGAACCCACACCGAAACCCGCAAAGGGATCTCCTTAGCAGAGTTGAAGCCCATGTGCCAGGGCTTGATGAAGAGCCCCACCTAGTTAAAGAAATATGGGCCTCCTTCAAAAGCCGTATTCCTATCTGACATGCTTGAAAAGATGACCAAAAAATAGTTATTAGCTGCCAAAATAATCTCCATATCACCTTCTGGGTTCCAAACCCGTTGTGCCCAAGAATCCAAAATAGGTAGAGAAAGACGAAGGCCCAAAAATTTGTAAATAAGGGCATGGTTAGACCAATATTCAACATCCTTTGCTCAGGTTGGATAACCAAAACAGGTCGATCCTCAGATCTCTCCAAACATCCGTTTACTTTTTTAATTCGAAAAGTCCCTTTTGAAGAGGAGACCCCATCCCCAGATTGGGATTTACCCATCTGATCCTTAATACTGGCATGCAATGAAGAAGATGGCTCTACCATCTCCAAATCCCCAGAGGAAACCTGAGGGAAGACACAACCTCGATTCTCCATGGCCGAATCGCACAACCCCACCAAAAAAAGAGAGATGGGGTAAGAGACCCACACTCCTAGAATGCTAGACACCACCCGCTAAGGAGACGCCAAACACAACCACCAAACAAAGCAGCCATGGGCCTGCCCGCAAGCCAAATGCAGGTTAGAACCCCCAAAGAAACCTGCGCACCCTTAATCAACAACGAAAAAACCCCCTCGAGACCACACTACAGGCGCGGCCACCACGCACAGGCAGAGCGAAGGAAAGAAGGGCTAGGGCACGCGGGCCCTAGCACGCACCCAGCCACCGCGCAGAGCCATCCTGAAAGTACTCTTCAATGATTTGCACAAATTGAATTATCCCAAAATTGGCCAAAGGCCACTAATTTTTCCCAAATGATAAGTCTGAAGCAACTCCTCCACAATTCCAAACTACGGTTGATATTTCACAACTGAAATTGGAAATAACCAGCTAGGTTTGGTCTTTCACAAACGAAGACTGGAAATCAACAAGCTAAGCATTTAGCTTCAACAATGTAGTAGACAAGGTGTATTCAATTCAATGTATCCAAATGCCTAGCCCAAACTTCTTTTTATACTTTTCATAGGAGAGCCCACACACTTTTCTTGTCAATGTGGGATAAAAGATATCTTTTAACTTAAGTGACTTTATGATATATTTTATTTAGTCACTTATTTAAACTAATTAAATATAAAGTCATCATTTAGATATTAATTTATTGGAATAAATCTATAAATAAATAATTTAATATCTTTACTTAAATTTCATTTAATTAAAATAATCAATTAGTCGTCCTTATGAAATATCAATATTTGGACAACTTAATTAATTAATTAATTAAATCGTGATACCTCCAATTCGGGGACATGACATTGGAGTGGGAATCCGTGCACCAAGGAATATTACATGCTTCTTAAATGAAGGAGTTGTTGTGGCCTGACATCCTTTTTCGTCAAATTTTTGCAATGTCACTTTAATGGGACATTAACAACTGGTCACTGTGGGATATGCTTTTTTGAGGAATGAAGTTTTGATATAATTTTGATAAATATATGTGAAGAAATTTGTTATAATTTTGATAAATGTATGTGAATATTGCATTTTTCTACTAGCATGACTCTATTACTCAGTAACTTTCTTATATACTAGCAAGATTCTCTTTTGTTATTAGAACTCAAATTGTATGCGAATACAAATTAGTTTGGGTGGCAAAAATATCAAATGCCACCATATTTATAAGTTTTGATCAAAAGCGAGAAAAAATAATTGTGACTTAGTGGATATTGATTAATGCTTAAGGTATAAAAGCCATTTAATTCACATGTGTTACTGCCAAGTATTGATGTCTTCATTCTTTAATTTTTCAGCTATATATTTCACAGTTGACCCTTCTTTTTTCCTGCTTATGTTCTAGCTTTTTCTCCTCTTTTGTTCCTTTTGCATGATTTTATAATTCTATTATTTTGGCTTGAAATGAGGTCTCAGTTTAGAGTGTTTATCCCTTGTTGCTACTAGGAAGTGAGACAATTTACCTTTCTCAGGGGAGAAGCTACGTTGTGTTTTCTTATATCAATGTGATCAAGTGGAGTTGGTTGTTACAACAATGGTTGGCAGAGACTAGCTTCATAATAATCCTTCGACTCTCCCATATGAGGTAGCTTCTTTATTTGTTTCAAATATAATGGATATTCTTGAGTGTGCAGAATTGGTCAAGTTCCTCACTAGGAGTTATCTCTAGCCTCCTCATTTTCTAGCTTTGTTTGAAGCTTTGGAGAGCTACAATCTTAGCTCTATTTTATCCACGGTGGGACCGAGTGAATTTATTGATAGGGACAAGCTACTGAATGGTTACAATAGTGTCTCAATTCTATATGTGATGGTCAATGGACTTGTTGGCGAGAATCCTCCCAATTTTATTAGAGAATTGTTATATTTTGATATTTTTTAATGTTGTTCATTTTCTCATAAAGCATGTTGAAGAGGTACTACATGCATTTCCTCTTTTTCTGCTACCTTCTGATCTTGTAAGCTCAAGTGAGAGTTGTACACATTAGTCTTTTGTATCAACATAATATTTTGCTTAACTGTTTCAATTTCAATATAAAATTAGAGTTTATTGTGTATTAAATTGTTAATCATTTGTAATAGAATTTTGTCATGGTATGAAGGTCTTGGTCAATGTTTTTGTGTGTGGGCCTGGTCAATGTTTTTGTAAAAACACGATTATTTTTTTCAATTATGTTTTCTTAATTTGTAATATAAAATAAAAATTAATGTATACAAATTTTCATTGTTCGATGAACACTCGATGGATGATTGTAGTTGCATTTCAAAATGAAATGTGTGAAGTCAAACCTCTGAAATCACCCTAGAGCCATTAGATTTACGAAAATCGATGTTTGGCCTTTTATTCATGTGTGTTATTAAAGATTTGTAAATAGATTTCATATGCTCATTTAAAAATACTTTTCCACGTGTGCTGAAAATAAATCACTTTAGTGAACCCATGCTTAATATGGCCCCCCTTGTTTAGCAAACCTTTTTTGCTAATCTACATAGTAAAATTCATAAAGGAATAGGGAATCCACACAAATGGTAGAATGTACGACACACGTTTTCTTTTTATTGATTTCCATAATTTTGTGGGATTATTGTTCATTGAAGAAAGTATCATTGCAGAACTACATATTAACGCCATACATAGTACTTTAATGATGTTCTTAATTTAATGTGTCAGTGGGAAATCTTTAAAAGATAAGAAATAATATCCTCTTTTGATCTAAAGTGAGCAAAATGTCTTGATTTGATAACTTGATATTGAAAAACGCATGATGTACTATACATGATGTTGTCATGAATCCAATTATCAATTGAAATAATATTTATAATAGAGTTTGAGTGCTTACTGCTTGTTAGCTTGATGTATAGTTTGCATGTAGCCAGACAATCAAATTAACATTGTAAGTGGCTCTCGCACGATTAAAGTTGGTTACTTGTTTACCATAAAAAAACAATTATACCTCGCATGTGACTCACGAGTAAATGTCATAGCCCATAAATAAGATGGTGAGCTCAACTAGAATCATTCTTAAAAGTTAAAGGTCCATAAAATGGTTTTAATTTTTGAGTGTAATTTTTTGAATTTTGATAAGCATTTTTGTTTTGCAAGGTTAATAAGGAATAAAATGATGTAGTATTATTAGGGATATTCTAAATTCTCCTACATCTAGTTATGTATTTGCAGAGTAAGAGAGAGTAATTTTCTTCAAGTTTAGAATGGGTGGAATTGGAAAGAAGTTGATCTGGTTCACCTGGCCTTGAGCCAAGTTTTGAACTAAGATGAGGAGCTCAATTGGAGATAAGTTATTTCATAGAGTGTAGCTACTTAAAATTTTTTAATCTTGTTTTCATTGAAAGCCGTCAATTTGTCATACTCCGTTTTGATAGATTTCGTCAAAGAGGAACCGTGGACTTTCAAATTCATTTTGTGCTTTCTCGGTACCTTGGACCTTCTCACAGATGGTGGTAGCAGATTAACTACCCCTTATCTTCTACATAATTCCAACTAGTAACTAGGATATGTACATTTTCTATATTCATAGCTTCCCTTTTCTTAGCATGGTAGGCAAGCCTTGTGGATTTTTGAAGTCATTTTGGGTTGTTTTGGTGGGTCAGATTGATCATATTATGCAATATCTTTTGTATTAAATGTTTTAACTATCGGCTCGTGCTTCACCATAGTGGGATGTAGAATCAAGGTACATTTTTTTCAATAAATGCAAAACCATAGTGGTGGCTTGGATTTATCATGTGAAATCCCAAGATCCCAAGCATGATTGACAAGCCCCATGGTTTGAGAATATGATCTGCATCCCATAACACCACTACTAGCTTGGAATCAATTATGTCTGATGTAAAGTGGCATGTTCCATTTATACAAGAGCTTGCATGCTCTACTCATATTTATAAAATCTATGTAACATTATAATTTAATTGTAATAAAATTAAAATAAATGGTTGTGTTATTCATCATTATTCATTTATAGTAAAGAATTATTTTGTGTGTTTAGTGTCTATTCAAATTATAAGTAATTATAATTAATGTTACTAGCACTTGCACCTAAAGGAGGTTTAAGGGTTACCTTGATAGAAAAATATATGTATGTTAATATGTTGCAGAGTATATGTTTGTGCATGGATAGACTACAAGTGTTAAATAATGGAATGAAATAAACTTAGATAAATCTAGATTTTTACCTTAAATAAATTAAGTATTATCTAATTATGAAATATTTGCATGTGTCGTGTAGATTTGAAACATAAAGCAATACAAATGAAAAAGAGTTGCCATCAAATTGACAAAAAACACTAAAAAAAGAAATAAAATGTTCTCATCCAATTGTCAAATCAATATTTATCTAGCTTTTATGTGATAAGTGAGATTTTGGAGAATTTTACCATTAAACGGCAGTTGGTTTACCATTAAACAACACTCTTGCTAGGGTTTTGTAAAATTTTGTCACTCTTGCTAGGGTTTTCTAAAGCCTAAAATGTTGGTTTATATGTGAATTTAGGTTCAAAATCCCTAAAAAATCGTATCTAGTTTCCTCTGCCTTGCACTTTATTAATTATTTCTAATTTTTCATTGACCTGATCCCTCGGTTCTTAGTGTCATTAGTCATTTACAATTTTGTTACTAGCCTCTTGATCCTCTCCCAGTGCTCACTCAAGAAGATTCTACATTGCTTAATTAAATGTCTTAAGTGATCCCACACTTAATATATGGTTCCCATCGCTTATTATGCCTTTCCTCTAATTTGCACGAAGTATTTTATTAAGGAATGGAACACCTTCAGAACTGTAAAAGGGTTGACACTTAACTCCTTCTTAGTGGTTTCCTTCTATCAATAGTTTTATAAAGGTTAAGTTAAGTACTATAGAAACATAGAAATGGGACATTTGTCAATGTCATTCTTTTTAAAAGGATTCTACAGGTCCACAAAATGATTCAAGAAGATCTATATGTGACTCATAGAACCACGAAATAAGGACACATGGACTCAGACTCATCTCAATGTCTCCAATGGGTTTCCTATCAAAGGCTAGGATTGTGAGAAACAAAATGATGACACATGGCACAATCTCATGAGGATTTGTATCCTAGTGCACTTTAAAGTTTTAAAACACATGTTTATATCATAAGTTACTCGATCATTCAATGAACATTTGATGGATGGTTGTAGTTGAATTCCAAAATGAAATGCATAGAACACTAGGATTTCTAACTCAAAGCTTCAAAATCACCCAATAACTATTAAATTTACGAAGATCAATGGTTGAGAATTAATTTGATATGGAACATTTGAATAATGTTGCCTCTTGCTAAAAGTGATCAATTAATAGAAGGTGCAGAAATGCAGGACAACTATTGAATTTACTTCTAAGAATTTTTACAAAATTATCATATACTAATTGTGTAGTTCGAAGGTAACACGTTTCATTCACTTTAATATTCGAGAAAAAGAAAAAAAAGTGAACTTTTGACTGCTAATTGATTTTAATTTTAAGTGAGAGGGTTGACATAAAGGGAAATTTCTCATTGTAGTTCACTAGGGATATTTTGGGTTCCAACATAGCCAGTCCACACTTTTCAGTGTCTCTTTATTAATCTTTTCAAGAATTAAAAACCGGGTAAGTGAAAGACAAAAATTCTACGTTTCATCATTTCTTAATTTTTCAATCTTGGGGTTAGGGTTGAGAACTTGAGAGACTTAATAAAATTAAGGACTTAGTCACTTAAGAGGGACTTAACATTGAACAATCATGTCTACCGCCACTACCAAATCAGTTGTTGGGAAAGGCAAAGCAAAATCAAATAGAAAAATAGATTATGCTTGAGTGATTAAAACACCAAGTTTCATGAATGAATACCATGATATTTATGATCCTGAAATATATGGTAGGCTTACCACAAAACTTATATTTTCATGCAAGAATAATGTTGCAAATAAAATGCAAAATAGTCAAACAATTCCAATTAATAGTTTCATTGTATTGTGGGTAGTTGGATTGGGGCGCATGATGTTACATGAGGTTTTTCCTTGCCCGAAATTTACCATGGTTTGTGCCCACAATTATGATGATAAAAAAAGAGTAATTGTTAATAAATATAACATTGAAGAAATGTTATTCATTACTATAGAAGAATTTGGAAATGTGTTGGGGTCTACAACCGAAGAATTTAGAAACATCCACATTGACCTAGAAAAGCTTGCTAGTGATTATGAAGTAGTCGATGAAGGGGAGAAAAATAATTGTCTAATTAAAATAGTTCACGATAATCATAGTAACTTATTCAAAAATAATCATAAGTCTCCTTTATAATTTGGAAATTTTTAAACCATGGGTCTAGGATACTATTTCCATGCTAGCATTTTACCTTGGACTAGATAGCAATTGCGAAGTGGTTGCAAGCCTCCTTGAAATGGTATTTAATACCCACTATGGTAAGTTGCATGTCAAATATAACTTTCTTGAGCACATTGTAGAATCAATGCATAATTTTTTTTTAATGATTAAAGGAGGTTCCACTAAGACATTTAGGTTCACAACCTACTTGTGCTATTTTTTTCTATTCAAATTTAGTGGAATGTTTCTAACCAACAAGATTCAAATTCAACCCGATATGAATTTTGAGGAAAAAATGGCTTCAATATATGATTGGAGCACTAAGATAAGGATGCATGATTCTTGAAGGAGCTAAAATGATTTTGTAGACTACTTCTTGGCTCCATTGTATCAGGCAATCAGAAATACTACAATTTCTAGATCGCCTATGTCTTGTAGAAATTAAATTCAAATAGGAAAATAAATACAATTGGATGATTGGTATCAATGTAAGAATATATTGTGTTAAGATTTTATGGATCATGAGTATAGCCATACACACATCCAATACATGTGACAAAAAGGGTTTTTGCATTGGAATATGTACGACAGATGGATAGTACTGATCAACTATACTTTGTTATTCAGAAAAAGAAGAGCATATTTCCTTCTTTACCTTTTTCATGTGGAGGGTTCACATTCGAGAGAAAATCATTTAGTGTTGTACATGAACTTTTGATTTTTTTTCAATTTGATGTTATCTCTCACTAGTAGTATGATCCATATGACACCATTAAATCAAGGATTATGGCCAATAAGGATGTTGCAAGTAGAATTTAACATCAAAGTAAACCCTTGCTTGAAAAATTGAGAAAAAAGGATTATTGGGATGAGGTTAAAATAGAAATGGAGAAAATTGTTGCTAAGAAAGGTATTTATTTTGAACAATTATTAGCAAAAATTATGGTATTGCACCAACAAAGAGAAGCAAATCAGGAGGTACAACAAATTTTATGAAAAAAGTGATCTACTAGATCTACTAAAGTAAGAATACTAGATTCTCTAAAAATGGCTTGTAAAGAAAAAAATGGACACAATAAAAAATTATTTCCTTTTGGTCTATGAGGAAGGATCTAGGTGAACCAAAAACTAGTGCAATTTTTCAAGTGATCTAAGAAGATTATGAGTTTAGAAATTTGTGGAATAAAGAGAATCCATCTAAACTTGAAGAAACTAATGATGAATTGGATGATGAGAGTGAAGAACAAAGTGTACATTATGCAAGCAAAGAAAAATCTGATTTAACTGAGACCACAAAACAAACATATACTTCAAGAGTAACCATAGCCAAAAAAATGGGTTATGAACATGGTGGTTTGGGGTCCAAAGGACAAGGCATTTAGAGGGAAATAAAGGTAGGCCATAGAAAACCTATTGATTTGCAAGGCATTGGACTTGGAGTTGATAAAATAGCCCAAGGGCATATAGGGATAGTTGAAACAATTCATTATGTCACAACTTCAATTCCTCATCCTCATGTTTAGATACACTCACAACCAAGACATGCCCATGGTGGATAATCTAGTGCAATTGACACTGCCACTGATGGTGATGGTATGGGTAGTAGTACTAGTAGTGATCAACATGTGTCACAACAAAAAATTACACATAAGAGGTTGAAAGGAAAAATAAATGAGCAATGGAAAGTACTAACTAATGAGCAATGTTTGTAGGAAAGAGATTACCAAGAAATAGAGAAGCCAAACCAAGCACCACCAAAATGCAAAGGAAACACAATAATTTGATAAGGGGAAAAAACAAGAAGAAACCCCAATATTATGAATGGAGGAAAAATGCCTAAGAATGATACAAAGAGAGAGAGAGAGAGAGAGAGAGAGAGAGAGAGAGAGAGAGAGAACTTAAGCCTTAAGATTACTTGCTTGAATATGAAGAATGAGAGGAGAGGCACCTCAATAAATAGAGGTGAGAAGAGGAGTTAGAAGATAGCTCCCAACTCAATGAATTCCACCATTCATCTATGTGTGTGCAATGTGTCAAGAACCTCTTAAGGAGATGACTACACATAATCCTTAATAAAGGAATTAAAAAATAAAATAAGTCATCCTCACACATGTGTGAGAAGACAAAAAGATAAAAGATTTATAGGGTTTCCTTTGGAATATTCCTACAAGTTAATAAATAAATACAATTAAAGAATAATCTTTACCATGTAAAGATTAATCTTCTAATAGAGGTCAACAATACAAGATACTAAATAAATACCTAATGATCAAGGAATTCCGAAGAAGCAAAGGATTATGACAGGTCCAAGTCCAACTACTAGTACCAATAACACTACCTTAATTTCCACTCAAAATGAGTTATTTCTAGGCACTCCTCTAGTTAGTGTGATTGAAAAAACAATGGCTAATCCTTGGCCTCAAGCTCAATCTCATATAATTAGAGATGTTTCTATCACTAAAAGTACTCCTCCATTCAAGCATTCTATTATGTCTACGGCCCCAAGTTTTGATTACAATGATAAGTTTAAAAACAAATAAGAAATATAAATAAAAAGAAAGGAAGAAACTGATAGAGAATACATCTACTGTAACTCCAGAGCCTGCAACAACCAGGGTATTATCCATATTTGACCCAAAATTCAAAAATAATGGAGTATATGTTTGGTGTTCTTGTAGTTCAAAATAAACCAAAGAATCAGATGGATCACTCTAAATTTGAGGTGAGTAGATTCCAATTGAATTTTTGTAGATACAATTTTTTTGACAAAATTAATGTATCAAAAAAGAACAATGAATTGGTGTGCACATCATTGCTAAAGAAAGAGAGAGAAAAAAGGTTACATATTCAAATAGAAAAGTTACAAGTAGACCTAGAAAATGAGAAAGTAAAGAGGAAATCAACAAATAAAAAGAGTAATGAATTAGAAAAATATGCCTCTACATCTACAAGCAAAGAGGATAAACAAAAAAAGGTGGAGTTGAATGAATTGAATCAAAGGTTAGATGGGAGAAAAATAAATATGATGATGAAAAATCTACTTCAAAAAAATTAAAATAAAACCTAGCAAAATAAAAACATTGGGAACAAAAATTGGAGAAAGAGAGAAAAACCACTGAAAGATTGTCGGCAGAGCTAAGGGAAGCAAAAAATGAAATAAATTCTTGTCAAATAAGTTAACTATATTTTGTAGAGAAACAATGAGGCGTATGAAACAAAAGATTAGGGAGGAAATAATGCAAAGGATTGATCATTTGTGTGAATTCTTTCAATTGATTGATTATCTGATAGTACATAATAGGAAGCTCAAGAAATATGTAATGGAAAACAAAGATGTGATTTCAATAGAGAAAATTACAAATTAAATTTTGTAAACAGTCTACAAAGCCAATGACAATGAATTGAATTCAAAAGGAATTAATGACTAGATTGATGCCTCAATGAAGGTGTCATCTATCATTCAAAAGTGTTTGAGAATATGTGAAACATAGGAATTTCTAGATCGAGCTGCAAAAATGATGAAGTTGGATAAAAAGGTAAGGGACTTGACATAGCTTGGTTTGCCAAAGGATTTTGACACAATGAGTGATTCATTGGAAATGATTATTTCAGAAAGATGGAAGATACAAAGAAGACTAATTTTGACTAGTGTCCTCAAAACCTAGATGAGGCAACTATTTGGATTCCATCAAACCATTGATATCCTTGAATGCAACTTTGATTGAAACATTCAAGTCATGTTCCACTTTCAATCATGAATTGTTAACAAAATTTCAAGTCAAACACCATCAGTTACAAAAAATGGCACTTCCATCAGGTGAAAAATGGAGCATGCTACAAAATCTGATAAAATGATTTGATAATGAGTTTCCAACTCAACTCTGTGTAGAGTTGTCTTTGAGAAATATTTTGCATTGCCTCTAGTATTCCTTCATTTGAAAATCAATAAAAACCTTAGATTTAGTAATGTGTTCAATTATTTATATTATTTATTTTCTTAATTGAAGAAAAACTCTGGTTTCTACTACTAGATACATATTTGACATTAAACGGTCGCTAATGTTGTATATGCTACTATTGTTAATATGTTATTAAGCATTGAGTTTAATGATGAATCATTGAGTACATGTAAAAATTATCAGTATGACAATTAAAATATGAAATTATTAATAATATGTTAATTTATTCAATCTGATTCATAGTTTCATGGAATACAATATAAAATATCATCAACTATAGTTTTGAATATAAAATGTATAAAATTTAAATACCTAGAAACTGTTAAATCCATGTACAACAGTTAAAATTTAGAATCTAGATTTTACATTGGAAATTTGGAATAGTGGAAAATAGTAGTACGTTAATTTTTTCAATCTGACTCATAATTTCATGGAATACAATATAAAATATCATTAGAAATAGTTTGGAATATGATTCATGGAATGTAGTATAAATACTTAAAAAATGCTAAATCCCTTCTATTTTCCAATTCACCTCCTGGTCCTCACTCTGATGGTGAGATTGAAATTTGTCTTAACTCTAAGTTTGGTTTTCATTTTCTATGCCCTACATACACCCACTTAACTACATCTCAAGTTCAACATTCATTGTGTCACTGCCATTTGTGTCACTATCACTAACATTTTTTAAGTGTTGCACAACCCTCTTCTTTCACATATGGACTTCCAAATTGTGAGTTCCATTTCAAAAGGAAAACTTTAGAAATTGTACCTAATTGTATACATCCTCAAGCAATTTTCCAAATTCTTGTCTAGTTTGTTTCTCATATTTGATTTCAAAAACCTCAATATACTGAAAACTCTCCCATCCTCCACCAACCCCAATATCATTGTTTAACATAAATCAACAAGTTTTAAATATTCCAATAATGAATCACACAATGTTTCACTCTAACCAAAGGTTTCCCAAACCCTTTTTATTGATCCCTCTTGCATGGGATTCTCCATGGATTCGAATTGGTCAATCATACTTGTTGCAAAAGGGATAGCTTGTTCTCTAAGCTTACATTCATAATTCTTTCTATTTTCTATCCATTGTATTCTAATGTTTTTGAAAAACATTTGCCCAAGGTAATTACTTTTTAATGAAAATACTTTGGGTTGTTATAGTTACCCAGGATCCAAAATTGAGGATACACAATAGACATGGCTTCAAGTATTTCATTTCGAGGCAATCATTCATAAATCTCTAAGGAAAAATATTTTATAATAGATTTTAAAATACCACTTACAAATTTAAAAATATCATTAAAATCTTCCTTTGTAATAGTTATTTCTTTGGTAGAGCACCTGGCCATCATACAATAGTGCATTGGTATCTCAAATCCACGTACAAAGACACATAACTTCCCACTTGAATTAAACTATAAATTTTTTTTAGGATTATTCAAGTCTATAATTAACTACTAGCTTACAAATTTTAGACTTTGAGATGGATAATCTGATAGATATAGATTATCGAGGGTCATGCATGTCATTCTACATAGTTTAGTATATTTGTAGATATACATAGTTTTGTCTTGAGATTTTTCACAATATTGTTCATTTCATCTAGCATGGAGAGAAGACCAAATAAATTTAAGAGTGTCTCAATATCGCTTAACCTATGTAAGAGGTCAGGAGCATTGTTTATTGTGTGGTGATGTTCATACATTACTCCAATCAAGGATCAATATTTAAAAAAAAATCATTATATTGGTCCATGCACGGAGATCCGTTTGGTATCAACATCCTTAAGAATCTTGTTTCCTCATGTTATTCCCTCAACAAAATTTTGAAATTGCACAAAATTTTTGGGACTTCTGCAGAAGTATGCGTAGATTTCATGAACTATATTTTCAACTTTTGATACTTGAGGAAACTTTTCTTGTAATTTTAAATTTAAATTTATTTTGTGGTCCATGCAATGAATGACACTCATGTATGATGAACAAGTAGTTTATAACTTTACACAAATACCATTCCTATGATCTTGCATTAATGAAGCTCCATTATCTCCAAAACACACCAACATTTTGGCAATTGTGAAGTCATCCATACCTCCAATTTCATTCAAATATTTCTTAACAACTTCATATAGATTTTGTGATTTTGAACTCTCCTTGATTTTATGAACATAGATTAGATGAGGTTGGCGCACATATTGGTGTATAGTATGTACACATGCATACATACCCAAGAAGTATTATCTTCCACAATAATTTCATCTAAAGATAATGCAATGAAGTTTGAATCTTTTATTTGCTCTTGTAAATCTTGTTTTTCCACCTCAGCAAGACAGCTTGCCCATTCCCATCAAGCATTTATTGATGAATGTGTGATAGGAAAGTGAGGAACACCCAAAAAGGATAATAAATTATTATATTCTTGGTAGTCTATCATAGGACATCCTTTGGAAAAAATATGAAAAACAACACTCATCTGAACAGTTTTTGCTAGTTGTGCTCCTTCCATTATCTTTCCAAATTGAGCTTCAATTGAACCTCCACATGCAACAAGATTTTCCATTATTTTCATATACTCATCATATTCTAGGGAATACTTAACATGAAGACATTTTTCTTTTTATTTCCATCTTACTACTGATTTTTCCTTTCCATCTATGATTTGTTTTTCATAAACTTTATCAGTATGCTTTTCTATGGTGTCAACCTTTAGTTGTAACTTCTTGTCTCTTTTATAATTCCAATGAAAAATATTACACTTGCATTATGTTGGAGGTTCATCTTTGTTTGCATTCTCCACTGGTTCAATGGATGGGTAATTTGACACCCAATTAATTTGAAAATTCCTTGTCATATCCCACTCACGCACCATTTTTTATTTGAATTTTCTTTTCCTCTCCCTTGTAGCAACATCATCTATGATGCCAACATTTTCATCCATGTCAATTACCTCATTTTGGCTAACCTGGGTATCCCTTGGAACAACTTCTATGGCATCGTCATCCTCATCAGACTCAATTAACTCAATCCCTTCTTCCAGTGAGGTATTTCCAATGCCTTCATTAATAGTTCGTACAAGAGTTGATGAAGTACTTCCATCTTGATCTGACGGATTGGAAACATTTCCAAATTAAGACTTTATGGTAACTCTACATTTTGGGTGTTTTTATGGCCTCCCTTCACCACCCTGAGGAGTCTTACTTTTGTTGCATTTGTTGCTCGACATCTTGATCTCTCACGAAATAAATATTGGAAAAAATGGTCTTCTTGTTTAAGGACATAGAATATAGAATCTAGATCACATTCCCTAATCAATATCATCTTTGAGATTGAAGCAAGAATAGAAAAGAGATAAATTTTTTTATAACAATATGAAAAACTAATCACTTACCTTTAGGTTTTCACTTACTCACTATTCATTAATGCAACAATGCCTATAGTTGTAAGTTTGTAACTTGCCTACGATCAGGGTTCCAAGTCCAAATTCTAAGTCAAGAGTTCACAAGTTTAGAATTGAACAAAATATGTAATGAATAAATGAAAGTTTTAATTATATTTATATCAATCCATATTTGGTGAATTTTGTGGGATTTTAAAATGGTATAGTAAAAATTTGGAAAATCTTGCATGATTATAACAATACATTTAAATGTTGAGTGAATCAAAACTCGATGGAACACATATGTTGTAATTTTCAAGGCAATTATGGTTTTACGATTAGCACAGAGTTATCATAGTATTGTTGAAATAGGTCCTCATATGCAATTATTTTTTAATGTAATTAACGAAATGTGTCCTCAAACACAACTTTTTTAAGGTTATTGGTGAAATGGGTCCTTGTATGCAATTATTTGTAAATTTTATCGGTGAAATGGGTCCTCACATGTAATGAACATTTAATGATATTGGCGAAACATATCTTGATACACAATGTCATTTTAGTATTATTGGTGAATATGTGGGTGATTTAATATGTGCTTCCAAGATTCCAGGAGAAAATATCAATTAGTCCATTGGAAACACGTAGTTTGTTATGGCAAAACTATTAACTAAATATGCCTTATAAAATAAATAAATAGCAAATTGAAATGCATTGGACCGATAATTCATAGAATCCAGGCGATTTGGCCACCCTATTAGTTGCAATATATTCACCAATTGGTGAAGATTCACCACTAAAAAAATCCTTGCAATTGACATATTTTTGTGTCGGCATTTTAACATTTAGAAATTCAAAATTATTTATTGTCTATTGGTAATTGATTTGCAATAAATTAAAGAATTACATATAAATACAAGTATTTTTCACCATTTTAATCCTAGAAATTTTGCAAAGTGAAGTGACAACATAATTGAACATCCTAAAAGTATTCAAAAGTAGAATAAGCAAAATTATAGCAACATTATTTCAATCAAGCATCATGTTAGCAATGCATCATATTTTCATGTGAGTTTTTTTATGTTTCATGTCTATTTTTTTGTGAGTACTAACACTTGTATAACTTCAAATCAAGCATCTAATTATCCTTGAAGGTGATGAGTACAATGAATTTAGTCCATCAAGGAATGCAAATCTGAGTGGTAAGTTGTAGCAATTATTATTTTTTCAGTGGTTTATCCATTAGCCTCTATCTGATCCAGGGTAAGCTCACTTTTACATCATCATATCCATTTTGGAGGTAGAAATACCAAAATGAGGTTTGACTTAGGAAAGCCTCTATATGGAACAACCCTTCCCCCTCTTTCATGTGTGAAAGTAAAAAATCTAAATTGAATTTGGGAAAGTATTGAAGACCTAATTTGTCATTCAAGCATTCACGTCCTACAAGTCGACGAATCAAGGAAATTGGATTTTATTAGCGTTAGATGAAGTTTTGACACTGAGTCTAGAGGAGAAGAGTCTATAGACAAGGACTAATTGAGGTTTAAAATTTGTTTTTGAGTGTTTGCAATTCCAATTCTAGGCTAATAGTGCCCTTGTCCAACCAAATCAAGCTCAAAATTATATGACAGGTTCTTGTATGTCTACCCTCTGTTCTTCTGAACTCTATTTTTGTCTTTTAGTTCTATACTTTCTAAAAATAATAACAATTTGCTGCATTTTCATAGTTAACCTAGTTGCATATTTATATTATTAAATTCATTCAATTAATCAATATCAAATCATCCACACACACATAAAAAACTAAAACCCCGATCCCCCATTCTGGCTCTTCCATTGAGATTAGTAGCCAGGTGAGTATTTGAGAATAATTTTCGTTATCTCCATAGTGATGTAAAAAGAGATGTGATTTAGAACCTAGATCCTCTCTTCCCACATCATAAGAAGATAAAAGATAAAATCAAGAAAGAAAAATAAAAGCAATTGTCAAAAGAAGTCAACAACCAATATATCTCTTGCCCAAAAGATAGCTCAATTTTGATAAATAGGGCCCATTGTAGGAAGGATGCATCCATTAAAGCCTTGGTTTATTTTGATAGTTCCTATTTTAGGAAATTTACTTCTATTAAGGCATTAACATATTTTTATAATGATAACAAAATATAAGCAACACACTATGCAAGCCATAGACTTAGTTCCATAGTTAAGATTTTTTTCTCATAATTTTCGTGAAAGAGTAATGCTTTTGTATAATAAGTAAATATGTGTAAGGAAGCTAAGGTATCAGAACAACTTCCTACACTAATCTTGAAAGGAGAATAATACAAAACTTTACATAGCTTTTTCAGCTATAGAAACTTAAACATAAATATCATGCATACTACAACATAGTGATTTACATGGAGAAAACCTATTGGGAGAAAAAAAGCCACACTCCAAAATCCACCTAATATATTATTCAAAAATCACAAAGAAATTATAATATAATTGTAGTGCAAGCTTCTCATAGGAGTATCACCAACCAGAGATCCATAGACAACATGACTGCTATCAAACTCTCAAAATACATCACAATAAACAACTGTAATATAATTCCCTCATAAAATAGGGTTACCTTCTAGGGAAAGAAGCCAACAAAATATCTACCATTAGATTTAAAACCTAATGATGAATGGTCCAAATTTATAATATATCATTAATTTAATGTAGCCAATAGTTTAATATATTTTAAATTATTATTTTTTAATGCACTCACATTTTTCTCCACCCCATGCTCCTTATGTATATTACACCTATCAGTGTAACAAGGATATATTAAAAATATATCCTACACCAATAAACCTTATATAATTGCAAGGTTGAGACATATTTTCTCAAAAAATCCCCCACTTGTTGAACACCTTGCAAGAGCACCAGGAGGAAGCATAAACATTGTTTCTTAATTTCTATGAGCCAAAAGGGCCATAGTCTTTGAACACCATTTGAAATTCTCTATGCTCACAGGCTTAGTTAAATAATATAAAAAAAAATCATTAAAGTATCTACCTTAACCAACTTCACCCTACCATCTTCAACCATGTCTCTAACAAAATGCTATTATACATCAATGTGCATGGTCCTGGCATAAAATGTCGAGTTCTTAGCTAAACATATCACACTCTTATTGTCACAATAAATTTTTAATGCACCTTGTTTTATTCTAATATCTGAACACAGTCTCTTAAGCCAAATGGCTTCTTTGCAAGCATGCGTAGTTGACTTATACTCAACTTCAATAGTGGAAAAAGAAACCACAACCTGTCTCTTACTCATCCAACTAATTGCACCACCAAATAAAGTAAAAACATAAGCACTAGTGGATCTTCTGCAAGCAAGATCACTTGCCCAATCTGAATCCACATAACTATGAATATAAAGGGAAATCTCATCTTCAGTCAAATTACTATGATAACATAAGAAATACTTTGAGGTACCACACAAATATCTAAATACTCTTTTAATTGCATCCCAATGAACTCTACCAGGATTAGACATATACCTAGAAATAAATCCCACTACTTGGGCAATGTCTAGTCTAGTACAAACCATAGCATACATCAAACTTCCAACTATACTCTAGTAAGACACTTTTCTCATCTCTTTCATCTTTGATGGGGATGTTGGACAATCTAAAATAGAAAAAATTATTCCAACTGAAAAAGGAACACACAATGGTCTACAATCTTGTATGATAAATCTCTGTAAAATTGAATTGACATACTTACTTTGGCCAAGCCATAGCTTTTTGTTCACTCCATCTCTTTTAATTTCCATCCCAAGAATTTGTCTAGTTGCATCAAGATATTTCATTTCAAATTTAGGTACAAGTTGAGATTTTAGTTTTAAAATCATACCTTTCCCTTTGCCAATAAATAACATATCATCAACATATAATGCAATAAATAGGAAACAATCACCATAAGTTTGATAATAAACACAATGATCTAATTTAGAACACTCAAATCTCAAACTCAACATATATGTATCAAATTTTTAGTACTATATCCTAGACTCTATTTTAGGCCATACAATGTTTTCTTCAATTTACAAACCAATTTACTTTTACCTTTCACCATGTAGTGCTTTGGTTGTGTCATATAAATATCCTCCTCCAAATCACCATGAAGGAAAGTAGTTTTTACATCCATTTTATCAACTGCTAAATCATAAGCAACAACAATAGAAAACAAAAATCTAATGGATGCCATTTTAGCAACATGAGAAAATATCTTACCAAATTAACACCCTCAACTTGAGAGTAACCTTTTGCAACCAACCTTGCTTTGTACTTCTCAATACCTCCATCTGAACCAATATTTTTCTTGAACACCCATTTGCAACCAATAGGTTTTCATCCTTCAAGTAGTGGTAGAAGATCCCATGTATCATTCTTTTTCAAAAATGTCATTTCTCCATCCATAGAAATCTTCTGAGATCTTGTATCATTCATACCTAATGCCTCTTCTACAGATCTGGGCTCTTCTGTGTAAGTATTCATAGCAAAAATACATCTCTAATGATTAGGTGAACACCTTTCAGGTGGCTTTCTATGCCTTATAGACCTATGAACAAGCTAAGTTGGAGGTTCTTCCTCCTCTTTTGACAATACAAAGCTAGATGAGTTCTCCTAACTTCTTGTCTATCCATGGGCCTTGATTCAACTTTCTCAACTGTAGAAGGAAATCGACATCTTCCTATTTACTTTGTTCTGGTTGTAATGTAATAGAATAAGACTTAGTTTCTCTAAAAATAACATTTCTACTATATATTACCTTATGTGCAACAAGATCCCAAAGCTTGTATCCTTTCACACCATAACTATATCCAATGAAGATACATTTCACAACCTTGTTCGCTTCTCCTTTAATGCATGTGCATATGTCTTGTAACCAAAAACTCTAAGATGTCTTAATGAAGACTTGTGACCCAATAATGCCTCTATAGGTGTCTTATCAATAAGAGATAAAATAGGAGACCTGTTAATCAGGTAACAAGCAATGGACACAACTTTAGCCCAAAACCTTTGTTCTAGACCATCACCACTCAACATTCTCCTAGCCTTCTCCATCAATGTCTTGTTCATTCTTTCTACAACTCCATTATGTCATGGATAATACAGAGTTGTCTTTTGTCTATGAATACCACAATATTTACAAAATATTTCAAAATCATTAGATAAAAATTCACCACCTTATCAGTCCTAAAATATTTATTTTTTTCAGTCTGCAACTCAACCATTGCTTTAAATTCTTTAAATCGACTGAAAACTTCAGATTTACTCGTTAGAAAATATACCCATGTGTTTCTACTATAATCACCAATAAATGAAACACAATATGTGGATTTTTCAATTTTAGGAACATCTACAGGACCAAACACATCAAAGTGAATAAGATTCAATACACCACAAGATTATTAAGAACTCGAGTAAAACTGAACGTAGTTTTATTTTCCATAAATGTAATGCTCACAGAAATCAAATTTAATATTACAATAAGACAACCCTTGAAAAAGGTTTTTTATTTTTCAAGGTCCTTAGACCCTTTTCTCCAATGTGGCCAAGTCTTTGGTGCCATAACATAGTTTTCTCTGCAGGTAACTTTTATTCAAAAGAAAGAGCACCCTTGGGTACTGTAGTGTAGCAAAATGTACTCCTTTACATTTTCACACTATTTTTGGGCCCTCTTAATTAAAATGGACTTAATTATGCCTTACTAAGTCCAATTTTACATCTAAAAGCCTAATACATTACATTTTTTGAAGGGGAAACCCAACAATAATTAATGCCAACACAAAACACTTTACCTTGACCAATGTGTGTTCAAGGAATAGGGGCTTGGGGCCCATTCACCCATGGGAAAATGGGTCCACCCTAGGCCTTTGAACCTATATTTAAATTATGTTTTTGGTGGTATTTTAATGTCTCTAATTTGGATGTTAGCTTGTAATGTTTGATTTTCGGGAAATTAATGATACATACCTATAAATACAAGGTTATTTCATCATTTCAAATCCTAAGAAGCTAAAGTTTTAATGCAAGCATTTCCTAAAGCTAAGTTTATGATCAAAGGCATTCAAGAGTAGATTTATCAAGAATTTTGTTGCAACACTCAAGATCTCAAGCATAATGTCAAATCCTTAAGCATCATGCATGTTTTTGGAGCTAACATTGTGATGTAGGTTTCAAAGATTCAAGAAAGCATTCAAAGTCATTTTTAAGCATCAAGATCCACATCCATTGAATCCATTTCATGCAAGATCAAGATCAAAATTTCAGATTTCCAAAGGTTAATTCAAGGGTTTGGTGAGTTTCAACATAGCTTGTTCATTCATCATTCCTTTTCATATATCAATTCAAGGTTTAATTACCCAAATGGGGTTTGACCAAGGCAAACACCCGTTCACCAAAAAAAAATAAAAATTCCCTCTTGTGTTTGTGTTGCAGATTTTAGGTTGAAGAAGGATTGAAGACCTTTTGAAGAGAAAGATTGGAAAAGTTGTCAAAGTTGTCATCAAGCCACATAAAATCACTTACAAGATTTATTTTTGACTTTCTGACACTACAATCTAGCTCAAACGAAAGCCACAGATTGATATTAGAGGCTCTTGAAATTTTGTTGAAAACCTTGAGCAAAGACCCATTCACCCATGGGTGAATGAGTCCCATACATCCTCCTGAAACCACCTTTTGGTGACTAGTAAACAATGTTCTACCCTTCTCAAATCTACAAAATTTTTGGTGTTTCTTTTAGTAATGACCTTTAAATTATTGTTTCAAGTTTGAATTGGCATTTTTGAGCTGATTTACTATTTTTATTTTTTCTCCCAAAAGTGTTGTTTAGGCTGATACCCCCATCCTCAAGCATAAGGAAATTGGCAGATTCCCTCATTGAGTTGACTCACCTAAGGTTGTAAGTCAATTCTTTGTGTGGATCTCATTTCCTAATGAAAATAGGAAGATAGGTCCATCATACCCTCATTCCACCAATTCCATATTTGAACACCACCTATTTTTCTATGTTTCATTTTAGTGAACCCGACTTTGTACAACAAAATTCTAAAATTTGGAGTCCATTCAAACCTCAGATCTAGGATTTGCATTACTTTACATTGCATTGCATTGATTTGCACCTTATTTAGGGTTCTTCACTTGCATTAGTTTTCATATCATTTAGGGCTTTAGGTTTACATTTTTGCATTCTTTAAAATCTAAAAAATTCAAATATTTCATCAGTTTTATAGAGTGTTTACATGACATTGCATGATCAACAACTTAAATAAAAAAAAATGAATCAAAATTGCATCTCAAACTAGGTATTTTTTCTTGTCATTTAGCATCATTTCACACTTGCATTTAGATATGATTTTCCAAAAAATTGAAACTGTAACTACCTATTTGCACCCAGAATCTAAAAAGCATAAGAATCAACTCAAAAATTTATAATTTGAATTTTAAAACCTTGAAGTGAGACCCATTCACCCATGGGTGAATGAGTCCCCGATCATGCTTCTTTCTGAATTTTTGGGCATTAAAACCCCCAGTTTGCATTTTGTGTTTATGCATTCAAGTCTCTGTTTCGATTTCTAGAATTTTTGTTTTATGAAATTATTTACATTAAGGCTAATTAGTTAAATTCAAGTGCATTTCAAAATCAAAATTGGAATTACAAGACATCATTTTTAGGTTTTTGCATAGCATAATCAAAAAGTTATCTTGTTTAAAATTTGGAAATTGCTTTTTACACACTTGCATTGCACTTTGTATTCTAGGGTGTTTGATTGCATTTTACCTATTCTCCATTTTGGGCGCACCTTGGGTTTGTGAAACTTGAATGAGCTTCAAAAATTGGTGTCTTATTTCCAATACTATAGTGAGATGTAGTTCAAGACCCATGTCATCCCGCGATACATCACTCATCATGGATCTTGGGCTTTCTAACTCTTTTACTCATAGTGTTGACACTAGTCAACCCACTATGGATCATACCCTTGACACTCTATTTCCTATGACCTCCTTACCAACAAAAAATGTTACTAATGTTGAATCAACGGTTGCTAATGTCCCTCAAGAGAACCTAAGAAAAATGGATGAAGAAATATAAAAAATTGCAAAACTTTCTAAGTTCTGAACATATTGTTGGTACTATGATTCTTGTCATAGATAACATGAGGAGAATGATTAAAAATGAATAAGGAATAGAAGATGTGTGTAACCTATCCCATATCATTACTCAACATGTCCCTACAATGGCTAGTTATGCTCAAGCTTTGGGGTATACCCAAAGTCAAGGTGGAAATCCAATTCCTCCTTCCACAACTATGACTTCTATTATGACATACACTAATCCAACTATTACTACAACCATACTACCTTAGTTGTTTCCATTGGGAATACTTTTAGCTTTGTGCATCCAAATCTCATATCTCCTAATCCATCTCCCCTCACAAACTTACAATTCACTTTCCCTTCGAACACATATACACCTCCACCATATTCACCTCCATCTCAAAACATGAACAATGATCCTGTCCTTAACCAGCTCTTGCAAAGTGTTTTATCTCTCCAATAGCAAATTTCTACATTGTATCAAAATCAAAATGGAAAACCTTCACAATATGTCAAAAGAAACCCCTTATCCTTGGATATATTGAAAACACAAATGCCACAAGGCATAGAGATACCTATATTTGAGAAATATGGTGGGAAAGGGGATCTTGTTAGCCATGTTTCTGCATACACAACCTTATGTAGTGACTTCATTTTTGAGGATAAACTCTTGGCTAAAATTTTCCCTGGATCCTTGAAAGACACTGCCTTGGAATGGTTTTGTTCCTTACCGAATAACTCAATACGTTCATTCAATGAACTTGTTGATGCCTTTCCTAATCATTTCCAAGTGCACATGGGTCCTATGGTGACCTTAGCAGATTTAATGAAATGTAAGCAAAAGGATGATGAAAATATCAATGACTTTATCTCCCGTTATCAATTGCTTTACTTGCAAATCAACATTAAGATTCCTAATCTTCAGTGAATGTTTAGTGATAATTTACAAAATAAGCTTCAAGATAAGATTGGGATGATGAAATTTCCCTCCTTCACATAATTGTGTACTCCTCTTCGTGATTACCAAAATTTAGTTAGTAGTCATGAAGTAAAAACTCCCTCTAACCATCCTAAAAATCCTGAATCCATGCCTCAAACCAACTATCAACCATTCAAGAAAAAAATAAGGGGTTTTTGCAACTAAATTCCCCTCAACCAACTCAAAATGTTGACACTCAAGTAGCTGCTATAAAAACAAAAAATCCATATACATTTGGGGAGAAGAATAAAATTTTTACCCCTCTACCTGATACCCTTCATTCCATCATGTTGCATCTCTTAAATAAGAACTTAATTTCCTTACCTCCTATTAGAGCTCCTAAGCCTACTAAGCCTTTCCCTCCAAACTATAGAAAAAATATCTTTTTCCATTTTCACTAACAAAATGGACATGATATAGAACATTGTAAGCGTCTTGAATATATTGTGCAAGACCTCATTGATTCTAATCGCATTCAAATTGAGTGTGTTAATGATCAAGGTAATAATTATATAGCCCTTCCTAACCAAAATTTGCAAATATTTACTAATCCTATGCCGAATCATAACATCTCCTTTGTCAAAACTAGTGAAAATAAGAATGATGTGATGAATGTTGACATGAATTATAACAACATGAATAATAATGAGGAAAATCCTATCGAACATATGATTGGAATCATTGAATTTCAACCTCATAAGGGCCTAACAAATATGTCCCTTGACATTGCTTTCTCACAAAATGACATACTTAAACATGCACCCGATGGTCCTCTTTACATAGCTAGAAGAATAAATAACAAGCCTACTAATGGGATATTAATTGATCCCTTCTATGTAGAGAATGTGATAGTTGAAGAATTCTTATTTGTGCATGAAATTTATCAAGATACTTATGAACTATCGAAAGAATGGATCAAAACACATAATGGTTTTGCTAGCCCTACGATAGGTTCGGTAACTCTTCCTCTACAAGTTGGACCGAAAAGATTGAATGTCTCGTTCTCCATAATCTCGACGTTAGATCAATTTCATGTAAAGTTAGGCTACCCATGGCTTCACTCCATGAAATTTTTCCCATCGGTAGTGTATAAATGTTTAAATTTTCCATTTGGAAAAGAGATCTTTACTATGTACCATAGTGGCTTTAGTCCCGTGTCGTCCTATGTGAATTTATCATTGGACTTCTTTTGGCCCGAACCTATGGAACCTATAAGGCCTCATGAAAACTTCTTTTTAAATCTTATCAAAATTTTAAGTCAAAACGAATAGTAGAATTATCCCTTAGTAATATGCCTCAACCCACAATTGAGCCTCCTATCCTTGATGAGACCATGATTGAAACAAAAACCCTTCCAAGTAACCAAGACCAAAACATAACAAATCCTCCACCTATTTCCTATAAGAGAACATGAGATAACCAAATAAGTCCCGTTGTGGCTCCTAAGATCAAACAAGTTTATAAAGTTAAAGAGAAAGTAGTTGAAAAACCTCCCATGGTTCATTCCATTCCTCCCTTACAGGAAGAAAATAAACCTATGGTTGATAAACCCACTCCTACAAATCACAACTTGAAAATTGAACAAAAAAGAATCGAAATGCTAGAGAACGTGGGTGTAGACATCATTTTATTACTTGTATAATAAGAGAAAAAATGAATCAACAAATAAAGATCAAACAACAACTCAAGCAATGCATGATGATTGTCCACCCTCGTTGAAACAAAAAAATATTAAACCTCGACCACAACAAGAACAAGTACCTTCCATGTATATTATCATTATACCTCCTATTGTGATTAACTTGGATGATGATGATGATACTGCTAAGATTGATGAAGAAGTGCATAATGAGTTGAATTTATTGTTTTCCTCTTCCATGAGCTTAGATAATAACAATTGTGACGATCCTCCTAAAACGAGTGACTCGCCATGTGTTAAACCTAGTGATGTTCCTAGTACAACACTTGTCATTGTCCCTTTGGCGAGTTATCCACCTTTTTCATATGATGAACAATATTGGCATGTAGATGACCTACTATAGGTTGAATCGCATGTGCTCTACTAGTATTTTATTTGTCTTTTTTTTCATGTTCTTTTGTGTGATTGCATGTGCATAATGTGATCCCTCATATCGTTCTGTTTGACATGTCTTTATGTTCATTCCTCTATTTGTACCTACATTCTTCTATATGTCGCAAACCTTTATCTTTTCTTTTGTCTTATGTTTTCCTTTTGGGGATGACGCAAGGCATTGAGACATTTATGTATCTTCCATGTTGACCCAAAATATTTTTCTTTGTTTTTGCTCTCTATGTGTCATTCTTCTAGTTCTATGAGTATTTGGGGAATGATGATGTTTTCGAGCTCTATAATATCATTGTAGTAAAGACATATGCTAACCTCGAATTTGTGGATGCCTTATGTGTTTTGGATTTTATTTGGGGGCAACCCATTTTTCATGATGTGGCTTCATTTGGAAACATATGCTTGATAGGGATTTCCAAATAAGATCTCATGTCTTGTTTAGCATTTGTCATTTGCTACTTAAAAGTAATTTCTTACAACATGGTGTTTAGCAATTTCTTTAAAGTGGGGGCATACATTGGAATTATCATTTTGACTATATCTTATGTTTCATAGTGTGGTCTTCTTATTTCATGCGATGTCTCTCTTTCTTGGTGGTAACATTGGGTTTGATGTCCTCTGAGATTGTGACCTTTTTGAGCATATGGCACTCCTCTTACTAGTAATGCTATAGATTGCATTCCCTAAGTTGTGAATCTTTTATCTTTGATTTGTCTTCTCTTAGAGACATTAGGCACAATGTTCCCTAAGAGGAGACCTTACATGAACTAAGAAAAACCCCTTTGAATATCCTATTTGCATTCTGATAGTATTTTCTTAGCATAACACAACTTGCTAACCTTGTGAAGCTCGAAGTTACAACCTTTTTCATGTCCACCAAGCATAACACACCTTGCTTGCCAGTGGGGCCATGTTTTTTTCATGAGTGCTTAGCATAACATAGCTCTCTAAGCCTTATGAAGCTTGAATTTCATATTGTGTGGTGCCTTAACGAAGTAATCAGGAGGTGTAACTTTGGTATGGTTATGGGAGCCTAATTAGATTCTCTCATTGGCCACCTTTTGGGGGCTCACCTCTAGTGGAAAATGAATTTAAATAGCCCATGTGAGCGTGTACTATTCTTTGCATAGTGGATAGTGGGTTTCACTTGTAAATGTTTTTGGACAAACAACTAAGGCTTGATCCACATTGAGTTGGAAAAACATTTGAGGTTTACTAAACCCATTTTTATTTTTCCTTTTCTTTCCTTATAGTCTTTGACATTGTATGTTTGTGTACTTGTCTTGTTGTTGTGTATCATACATCTTGTGTGTGTTCCTTTGTGCTTATGTTGGTTCGCCATGGGATCTTGATCTTGGGGGCTTGGCCACCTCCTTGATCTTTTTCATCCTATCTCACTAAAACTTGCACACTTGGAAGCTCTCTCGGTGTATATTATCTACTTCAGTGTGAGTTTGATGTAAGGTCATCCTCTCACTAAAGTGGGGGCTAAATATAGTGTAGAAAAATGTACTCCTTTACATTTTTCACACTTTTTTTGGGCCCTCTTAATTAAAATGGACTTAATTATGCCTTAATAAGCCCTATTTTACATCTACAAGCCTAATAAATTACCTTTTCTGAAGGGGAAACCCAACAATAATTAATGTCAACACATAACACTTTATCTTGAGCAATGTGTGTTCCAAGAATAGGGACCTGGGACCCATTCACCCATGGGCGAATGGGTCCACCGTAGGCCTTTGAACCTAAATTTAAATTATATTTTTGGTAGTATTTTAATTTCTCTAATTTTGATGTCGTCTTGTAATGTTTAATTTTTGAGAAATTAAGGATACATACCTATAAATTCAAGGTCATTTCATCATTTCAAAACCTAAGAAGCTAGATTTTTCATGCAAGAATTTCCTAAATCTAATAATATGATCAAACACATTCAAGAGCATATTTATTAAGCATTTTTATTCCGCATTCAAGAGCTCAAGCATCATGTATGTTTTTGGAGCTAACATTGTGATGTAGGTTTCAAATATTCAAGCAAGCATTCAAAGTCATATTTTAATCATCAGGATCCACATCCATTGAAGCCATTTCATGCAAGATCAAGATCAACATTTAAGATTTCCAAAGGTTTATTCAAAGGTTTGGTGAGTTGAAATATAGCTTGGTCGTGAGTTGGAATATAGCTTGTTCATTCATCATTCCTTTTCATATTTTAATTCAAAATTTAATTACCCAAATGGAGTTTGACCAAGGCAAACTCCCATTCACAAAAAAACAAAAAAAAATTTCCCTCTTGTGTTTGTGTTGAATATTTTAGGTTATAGAAGGATTGAAGACCCTTTAAAGAGCAAGATTGTAAAACTTATCAAAGTTGTCATCAAGCCACGAAAACTCACTTATAGGATTTATTTTTGACTTTTCGACACTGCAACCTAGATCAAATGAAAGCTACAAATTGACATCAGAGGCTCCTGAAAGTTTTCTGAAAACCTTGAGCAGAGACCCATTTGCCCATGGGTGAATGAGTCCTAGACAACCTCCTAAAACTACCTTTTGGTGATTGGTAAACAGTGTTCTTCCCTTCTCAGATCTACATAAATTTTGGTGTTTTGTTAGTATTGACCTTTAAATTGTTGTTTCAAGTTTGAATTGGCATTTTTGAGTTTATTTATTATTTTTGAGTTTTTCTCCCAAAAGTGTTGTTTAGGCTGATACCACTGTCCTCAAGCATAAGTGAATTGGTAGATTCCCTCATTGAGTTGACTCGCCTAAATGTTGTAAGTCAATTCTTTGTGTGGATCTCATTTCCTAATGAAAATAGAAATGTAGGTCCATCATACCCTCATTTCCCCATTCCATATTTGACAAAAACCTATTTTTATATGTTTCACATACCTAGAAGCCATGACCATCTACTGAAGATGAAATCATCACCTTTTCCAACAAAGTAGCCATAGACTTGATTTTCAAAGAAGTAATATTGCATGCATCAAGCTTATACAATGTGTCAATATAACACCTCTAGAAATCACCATAGAACCTCTAACCATCTTGCATCCTACATCAAAAAATACTACCTACACACCTATATCTATTAGTTTTCTCATAGATAACAAATTTCATGCTAATCTAGGGATATGAAACACACCATTAATCATTTTTATTCTACCATTAGGAAACCTGATTCTAGCTTTACCACAACCAAAAATATGTAAACAAGAATCATCACCCAAGTACACCTTACCTCCCTCAAACTCTTCATATTTAAAAAATTAATCTCTATTAAAGTTCATATAGAAAGATGCACCTAATTCAATTAACCATGCATCATTACGCACACGAGTTGCCAAAGCTACAATGAATGCATCACAATATTCCTTCTCAGACTCAAAATCAAAATCAAATATCTTCTTTTATTCTTCTTTTCTTCTTTGCAATCCTTCTAAATATGTCCATGCTTACCACAATTCCAACAAAAAATTTTAGACTTTCTAGGAGATTTGGTTCTCCCCTTGGACTTGGATTTATCATGCTTCTCATTTTTCTTTCCTTTTTCCTCGGGTCTTCCATGAACATTTAGGGCCTCTTTGGTGGTGATGGATACCTCCCTCTTCATCTCTTCAGAAAGTAAAGAACCCACCACATCCTCAATCTTCAAGATAACAAAATTACTCCCAATATCCATAACAAGAGAATCCCATGAATTGAGAAAAGAACAAAGAAAGATCTGATATTTCTCTTGCTCATCCATTTTGACACCAACTGATGCCAATTGAGCCACCAACATTTTAAATGATTTTAGGTGGTTTGTAATTTGTCCACTTCTTCTATTATCAAGGAATACAATTCTTTCTCAATAAAATATTGTTCCCTAAATATTTGGCTTGATACATCTCACCAAGTTTCTTCCATATTTTTTACGCAGAAATCTCTTCATGGAAATTAATTAAATAGAGTCTTCCAAGCACAATCTAATTAGACCCTTGGATTTATGATCCGTAACAACATATTGAGCATCCAAAGTAGGATCTGTAGGCCTTGAAACTTTCTCATCAACAACATCCCACAAATCTTGACCTATCAACAAATCCTCCATCTTCAACTTCCACATTTCAAAATTATTTCCAAAAAAATTATCCACCTCTATTCTCCCCGATGAACTTGCCATGTGAAAATTCCTACAACAAGATCACAAAGTATGTTTTGCACAAGCTCCCACTGAAATATGGATTGGTTCAAGAAACTCAACAACCCACAACTAAAACCAATGGTGATCAAGCTTTGATACCATTTGTAAGGAAGCTAAGGTAGTAGAACAACTTCCTACACTAATCTTGACAGAAGAATAATGCAAAAATATACAAATTTATTTCAATTATAGAAATTCAAATAGAAATAAATACAAATATCATGCATACCACAACATAGTGATTTATGTGGGGAAAACCCTCCCGAGAGAAAAAACCCCACACTCCAAAATCCACTCAATATATTATTCAAAAATCACAAAGATTACAATATACTTGCAGAGCAAGCTTATCACAAGAGTATCACCAACCAAAGATCCAGAGGTAACACGACCACTATCAAAATTTCAAAACACATAACAATATGCAACCATAAATATACAACTCCCTCATAAAATAGGGTTCCTTCTAGGGCAAGACAAAACAACAAAATATCTACCATCAAATTTGAAACCTAATGATGAATAGTCAAGATTTGCAATATATTATTAATTTAATCTATGTCAGCAGTTTAATATTTTTTTAAAAAAAAATTGTTAACACACTCACATTTTGCTCCACGTTATTCTCCCGTTGTATATTACACCTACCGATGTAACTAGGATATATTAAAAAGATATTGTATCAACAATAAACCTTATATAATTGCAAGGTGGACACACATTTTCCCAACAATATGCAAATGATCTCAAGGTAAGAAAAATAAACCAATACCAAAAGCTAGGTCAAGGGAAATGTGCCCCCAATTAGTTAAGGGTCACTATTATGAAAATGGATAAGATATGATAGGTAGCTAGGTGAATAGGTGAAACAAAATATATTGATAATTTGTGAAGCCATGATAGGTAGATAAGTGAAATATAGGAGGAGGAATCTCTAAATATTATGTTGCAAAGAAACAAGGTACCCTTACTAGAGGTAGAGATAAATATTGTTTACTTGAACAATACTTGTGAGTTTTAAGAAAAAAGATCAAGATAGAGATATGTTTACTTGAACTAGCCTTGCAAGTTTCAAGAAAGAATATCAAGATAGAGATATGTTTACTTGAACCAGACTTATGAGATGTAAATTATTTACTTGGACTAGTCTTATGAGTCCAAGAAAATATATAAGGATTGTTTACTTGAACCAAACATATGATTCCAAGAAAACAAAGTAGATTATAAATAGAAAATAGTAAAGGATTTTTGAGGTGAATGGAAGGTGTATAAGGGACATGGATTGTAAAGGAAGTAAGGTTTTGCATTTCTCAAAGAATACATGAATATTTTTCCCCCCTAGTTTGATCAAGATTAAAGATGAAAGGGTAGGGGAATGAATTGGATAGGATAAGGGATATATCTGATGAAGGATAGGGATATGATAATCAAGATAAAATAAAGGAATGAAGAATGTATTAGGATAGGTTTAGAGATATATGATGGAATGGATGACTTAGGGATAGATGGGGGTTTTGGATGAGCCTATTTGGATGCCAATTTAGTTAGTTCTTCAATATGGATTTATTGGATATGGATAGTGGGGCCTTGTGAACGATTAGGATCATGACATGAAATGATACTTTTATCTTGACTTGGGAGGGGATCACTACATGGAATTAAAGGTTTGGGATCATGAAATGGGAGAGTCCCATTGGATGAGATGGAAGGTATACTTTGATATTGATTTTTAAGGGAATTGGAAGATATTGTGGAAGGGATAATTTTCATTTTATTTGGATAGGAAACATAGGATGGTATGGAAGTGAAAAAGATACCGTTCTCTTGTGGTGACATGTAAGAGATACATAGGTCTTGAGATGGAGTGAAATTATGAAGGGGAATAAGGAAGATATCTTGATTTTGAGATGGAAAGGGCTCATTGGAAAGGATAATTTGATCTTGATTAGGAATGGGCTCATGAGATGGCATGGGTGTTGGAGTGAAGAAGACAATGAGAGGGGGTGGGGGTGAATTAGTGTCATAAAATGATTTACCAAATTTTACATAAACTGAAACAAAGCAGATTTATTTTCTCATTTATCAATGATTAACTCATCCATATATTGAATGCAATCACATATAATTGTAATGATAAGTATGAAATTGAATCTTAGCATAACAAAGCATTCACACAATGAATCAGTGAAACACAGATAAGCAATGACACAAGATATGTTGAGTGGAAAACCCTCCCGGGGTAGAAAAACCACTCCTAAATTGCTGCCTTTCTAGGCTTATATTAAAAACCACTTTTGACAATGCCTTATAGGCTAATTTTTGAGCACCAACCCTTTTTTTGTTTTCAGTAAGACATACAATGATACATAGGATCTCTCTATTTCTCTCTTTTCTCTCAAGTGCCTCTTGACGAACAATGCCTAAAATCCTCAAAGTTCAAGAATGAACCTTCAGAATTCTAGCCATTATCAAGTCTTAAGACAACTTGATATTTAACATATATTCCATATTTTCAATCTCAAAAACAAAGCATTTCTGCTTGTGTAGACAAAAATAGTAGCTAATTTTTCTCACTGGTTTTCACAGTCTTTTCTCATAGTTCAAGGAACAGTGCAACTTTTTCTCTGTTTTTCTTCATACATATATTTCATAATTACATTACAAAATTTACCACCCAATAACTAATCTCAAATCATTTTAAAGAACAAAGGTAATTATTAATGTTCCCAACTTTTGTTGAATAATATTGCCAGGTATTACAATGATTCGGAGAAATGTTCAGCATGGAGGATTTCTTCTTATAGAATGGTCAAGGAATATGCAATTTTAGAAAGAAGACTGAACCATGTCCACACAAGGAGCCTGCACAGGCAATGCTAACTAAAACAGCATTAAAACACAAATTATTCCATGTACAAAATACCCTCAAATACTGTTGCAACAGAAAAAGCAACCGAAAAACCCACATTTGTGCACTCAAGAACAACTACCATTGAATCCAAGGGAAAGAATGCAGAAATCATGATTACCCACCAACTGAAACACAATGCCTTAAAGAAGGAGCAACAACGGATATAATAATTTAACTGGGTATCTATATCAGATTATGAGAAACTAAAATGCAACATTTCTGACCACAGAAAATAAACCCATTTGATCATTTTTTAGAGAAGAGTAAACATCTGTCTTCTATTTTTGTGCCAAGAGAAGTAACGGTTCCTCAAAAAAACAAATGATAAGGTGAATACCAGAGGAGTGCGAGAGAAACTGTTATGAAGAGATTTACCAACCCGGCTGAAAGATAAAACAACAGAGCTTTTTCCTATTTCGAGCCTCCAACCAATGACAAAAGGCTGACAAAGACATTGACCATGGAGAGGATCTTGCAAAGAGCTCCATTCACTGTCGAAGAGTAGCAAAAGACAAATAATCCAACTAAGTAACAACTGAGACTCAACACCCATGGCGGCGACAGAGCTAGGGTTCCAAACCCTCAAGCTTGTAAAGTACAAAAGAATGACATGATTTCATTTTGCATGGCACTCGATGACTTTTCCAGGTCATAATCCCATTTCAAGTCCATGGCACATGTAATTTTGACTAAACCAACTTCATCCATGCAATAAACCGACAACATAATTAAAAATATTACCATGTGATTTCCTTGACATACCAACATGTCGAATACCTTATACATCTAGGCATTATTGTAAGAGTCAATGCCAGTCACTTTCCAAGTGAATTGACAAGTAATTCCTCATACTTGTAGTCGGCCTTAAGGCCTAATGAAATATTTAAACATAAGACCTGATTCCATGCAAATATAAGGTTCAATTTATTGACCTTTATTCAAATCCATTTGCCATTACATAAAGTTTGATTTATCCAATGCCTTTTGTAATGTAATAAATTCTAATTCCATGCTAAGAGAGGTTCAACTTATAGAATTTTTAGGATAATCATATACCCATACCAATATCAATTGTTTAAGGAAACCTGATAGGGTTTTCTTAAAATTAAAAGACCACTCCAATGATGATTCCAAAAGCCAAGTTAACAATAAGCATTACTTGAAAGATGTTGTAGATCACTGTAGAACTGTAGAGCTCAAAAAAAATTTCAAACCAGTATTGTATCACCTGAACATAGAATCATTATCCTATAAACAAGATTCCTTGTAAACTGCACATGGAGTCAAGAGATCAATACCATCAAAAACAACATCATAAAGATGAAGTCAAAACCAAGTATGCTAAGACAGAGTATAAACATGAGTGCCATCCAACATAATGTAAATTGTGCAATTGATAATCAACCACAAAGATGCCAATCTGAAACACAATATTGTCATCAAGGATAAATACCAAAAGATAAGCTTAACAAACTCCTCCTTTGTCCTTGATGGCAAAAAATGAGCCACCAAACCAAAATACTGAACCAGAACCAAGAGCTCATAATTCTCCTCCTTTTTGTCACAAGGATAAAGGGAAGACAACAGTGAAATGCCAAGAAACTGTAGATGTAGCAATGGAGTAGCAAAGTATGAGTTGACCACCTCCCCCTATCACCAAGATAGAGTATTAGGATAGAAAAGATTGAGATACAACTCTCAATCTAGATCGAAGTCTTTCAAATACCTCATTAGCCAACACCTTTTCATGAAGAAAGTGAAATTTAATAGCAATGCGTTTAGTGCGAGAGTGCATAACAGGATTTTTGGAGATATTAATTGCACTAGTATTATCACACATAATAGAAACGGGTTTAGGAAATGCAATACCCATGTTAGATAGAGTTTGTGACATCCAGATTACTTGAGTACAACAAGAGGTGGCAATAATATATTATGCTTCAGCAATGTAGAGTGAAACAGATTCTTGTTTTTTGTTGTGCCATGCCACTAATCGATCACCAAGAAAGAAAGCAACACCACTGGTGCTTTTCCTATCATCCAAACAACCAACCCAGTTAGAGTCAATATATGCAATTAATGAGAAATCATTGCTTCTGGGATACCAGAGTCCATAATCAAGAGTGCCCTAAACATATTTAAGAATCCTTCTAACAACATTAATATGAGATTCCTTAGGAGATGACTGAAATCTTGCAACCATGCAAACTGCTTGCATTATGTCAGGTCTAGAGGATGTTAGATATAGCAAGCTTCCTATCATTGACCTATAGTCAGTTGGATTTACAGCAGGAGAATCATCAACCTTGCTAAGTTTGCAACCAATAACCATTGGAGTGCTAACTGGATGACATTCATCCATTTGAAATTTCTTTAGAATCACTCTTGCATATTTTTTTTGAGAGAGAAAAATACCTGTTTCAAGTTGAGATATTTGAAGACCTAAGAAGAAGGTTAGTTCTCCCAACATTGACATTTCAAACTCAGATTCCATAATCTAAGAGAATTTTTTACTCAAAACAATATTGTTGCAGCCAAAGATAGTATCATCAACATAGATTTCAACAACCAGAATATCAGAACCTTTAATCTTAACATAAAGATTGTTGTCTACACCTCCTCTAATAAAACCTTTTGAAATCAAATGATTATCCAATCTAGAGTACCAAGCTCTAGGAGCTTGTTTTAGGCCATATAGAGCCATTTTTCAGCCTGTAAGCATGATTAGGATTTCTTTTACAAATAAACCCTTCAGGTTGTTCTATATAAACTTTTTCACCCAAATAACCATTCAGAAAGGCAATTTTGACATCCATTTGATATACAGTATAGTTCTTGGAAACATAATAAGCCAAGAATATTCTAATAGATTCAAGTCTAGCTACAAGTGCAAAGGTTTCACCAAAGTCAATGCCTTCTTGCTGAGCATATCCTTTGCAGACATACCTAGCCTTGTTGTGAACAACATGGCCATTTTCATCATGTTTATTTCTGAATATCCATTTCCCCCCTATGACATTTTTGTCATCTGGTCTTGGGACTAAATCCCAAGTATGATTTTTCTCAATTTGATCAATTTCTTCCTGCATTGCATTAAGCCAACATTCATCAGTTAGAGCTTCATCAATTTTTTTGGCTCAGACTATGTAATCAAACAGAAAGTAGTAAGTTTTGCTATGTGAGATTTTTCATCAAAGCTAACAATTTTTCTTCTTGTTTGTACTCCTACAGATTTATCTCCAATAATCAGATCTTTAGGATGGTTTCTAGCAAGAGATTTTGAAGGTGTTTTTGTTACACATTTTTCAGGACTTGTTTCAACATTTTTAGAATTTTCTTCAACTAGTTTACGACTTGCTGATTCTACTTCAGGCTTTGTTGTTTCAAATCCTTCTTAATTTATTTCAAGTTCAAATTCTTCTTCCTCATCATCTTACATAGGTTCAGAATCTAAAAGCAGATTTTCATCAAATTTGACATTGACAAATTCAATAATCTTATTCAGCCTATTATTGAAGCATTTATAGGCTTTGCTATGAGTAGAGTATCCTAAAAAGATACCTTCATCAAACTTATATTGAAATTTGCCTAAATTATCATCATCTCTTTTGATAAAACACTTACAGCCAAATATTCTGAAATATTTAATTGAGGCAGATTTACCATACCATAGTTCATATGGAGTGAAATTGGATTTCACTCTGATTTGTACTTTGTTCAAGATGTAAATAGTTGTATGAATAACTTCTTTCTAGTACATGTTTGGTAGTTTTGCTTCATCCAACATAGTTCTTTCCATCTCTTTTACAGTTCTATTTTTTTCTCTCAACAACCCCATTTTGTTGAGGTGTTTTGGCAGCAACATATTGTCTTTTTATGCCATGTCTTTCACAATAGCCAATGAATTCTTGTGAGGTGAATTCACCACCTTTGTTAGATCTCAAACATTTCAATTTTAAATCTGACTCCCTTTCAACCATTTTTCTAAAGACTTTAAAACATTCAAAAGCTTCAGATTTATGCTTGAGAAAAGTAACCCATACCATATGAGAGTAATCATCAACAAATAACATGAAATATTTCTCACCATTGATAGATCTAGTCCTTGTAGGACCACATAAATTTATATGAACAAGTTGCAGAGGCCTAGTAGAAGAATGTTCTTTAGATTTTTTCCTTTGTTTGCTTGCCTTTGAGACATTCTTTACATATTACATTTTTTAGGTTTTCTTAAGACAGATAGACCTCTTACATTATGGTTTTTTCTGATCCTAACCATATTGTCAAAGTTAATGTGACCTAGTCTCTTGTGCCACAACCAAATTTCTTCAACTTGACTCATTAAACACATACCTTGATTATTTTCATTATCAGATGTGTCAAGAAGATTATAAACGTTTCCCTTAGTCCTTCCAACAACAATAAGCTTTCCAAGCTTATTTTTAATCTCACGTCCCTATGAAGTGAACAAAACATGATAGCCATTGTCACATATTTGACTGACACTTAGAAGATTGTGATTTAGACCTTCTATGTAATACACATTGTAGATAGGAGTGTCCTCATTCAGAAGAATTGAACCTCTACCTTTGATTTGTATACCAGAATTATCTCCAAACTTCACATATCCACCTACATAGTCTTCAAGATTTGTGATTTTTTCTTTGTCACCAGTCATGTGGTTTGAACAACCACTGTCCAGGACCCATAAGTCCTTTTTCTTTGAATGAAAAGTTGTTTGGACTAACATAGTTTGCTCTATGTTTATGATTTTTTTGGTTTCCAAACCTTTTTGGTTTTCTAGTTGTTTAAATTGCAGATCAGCTTTGTACTGCTTAGCAGAATGACCCACGATATTGCAATTAAAGCATCAGATCTGTCTAGAAAAAATAGGGTGTTGCTTATGACCAAAATTAGGTGTTCTAGGATTCATAAACCTGTAAGAGCTCACTTTATGGCCAAATCTATTGTAGAAATAATAGTACCCATAAAAGAAAGGGTTGAGATTATATAATGTTCTATTATTCCTAAAAGAATAAACATGATTCTTATTAGAATCAAGATGATTAGATTCAGAACATACATGATTCTTATCTGAATCAAGATGATTAGATTCAAAACATTTGTTTGCAGCAGTATCAATTTTCTTTGCACTATCATTTGAACATTCACCCTTCATGAACCCAATGCATGTTTTGTCCTTGTCAATTTTTGCTTACTGAGCATGTCATTTAGTTTTAGAGTACTCATACTTCTCAATGGTCTTCCTAAGACCAACAATTTCATGTTCAAGTTTTTGAATTTCTTGATCTTTATGATTTAAGCCAATACAAAGACAATCCTCAAATCTCTTGGCTTCTTCAAGTTGAGTCTTCAATGAGACTATTTCTTGATTTGAGAGTCTCTCTTGTGCAAGATCTTGAACAGAATTTTGTTCTTGAACAAGCATTTGTTTTTTGAGTTTTCTTAGCTCTTTTAATGCATATTTCAATTCGCCTTCTAGATCAACTTCGCCATCTTCAACATCATTGTTATTAGTTTCTTCATGCTGAATGATTTCAGCCATGAATAGGTTTTCATCTTCTTCATCTAAAGAATCTTCAGATTCAGTGTCTGTTTCATTTTTGTTGAACAAACTCTTCTTCTTTTTGAAGTTGAATTTTTGTTTAGGTCTATAGGCCTTTTTCTTAGGCAGTTTTTTAGATTTCTCATTGTCACTATTCAGATCGCCATAGGGGCACTTTGCAGCAAAGTGGCCTATTTTTCCACAGTTAAAACATTTGAAGGGAAGTTTTCCCTTATATTTTCTAGACCCCTTTTTGAGCTTTCCAACAAAGTGGGATTATTTGGAATCAAATTTTTTTGATTCAATAGCCTCATCTTTTTCTTTCCTTTCAATATTAAATGCAGTTTCTTTTGGAGAGGAATTGTTTTTACTTATTCTCATTCCATAGGCCGTCAGAGTGCCTTGTAGGTTGTCTAGAGTAAGCTGGTCAAAGTGTTTCTTCTCTTCTAGAGTAGAGACCTTAGCTTCAAATTTAGTCGGTAAGGTTCTAATGACCTTAGTTACAACATCAAATTCTTTTACTTCTTCTCCCAGACCTTTCATAGCATTGACAATTTCATCAACTCTCAAGAAGTAATCAACTATTTTTTCATTCTCCCTCATTTTTATTTTCTCAAATTGATGTTTTAGAGTAAGGACTTTTGACTGTTTAACTTTTTCATTTCCTTGATAGATGGTTTCAATTTTAACCCATATTTCCCTTGCAGAACTGCAATGCATGACTTTGATAAAGACATTTTAGTCAAAGCACACAAGAGAGCATGTTTTGCTCTTGCATTAGTTTCATATCTTTTCTTTTCATCAAAAGTTGTGGGCAATGTAGTTGGTACAGTGTACCCATTTAACACTATGCTCCACACATCGAGGTCAATAGAAGTTAGATAAGTCTCCATTCCGATTTTCCAGAATACATAATCAGTTCCATCAAATAATGGATCTCTAGTCATGGATGTGCCTTCATGAGCTTGAGACATTTTGAACAAACTCCAAGGCCAGAATCAATCCTAGGTTGGATAGACCTATCAGAGGACCCTGCACTCTGATACCAATTGTTGGAGTGAAAAAGACATTGAGAGGGGGAGGGGGTGAATCAGTGTCATAAACTGATTTAACAAATTTTACATAAACTGAAACAAAGCAGATTTATTCTCTCATTTATCAATGATTAACTCATCCATATATTGAATGCAATCACATATCATTGTAATGAGAAGTATGAAAGTGAAACTTAGTATAACAAAGAATTCACATAATGAATCAGTGAAACACAGATAAGCAATGACACAACATATGCCAAGTGGAAAACCCTCTTGGGGTAGAAAAACCACTCCTAAATTGTTTCCTTTCTAGGCTTATATTAAAAACCACTTTTGACAATGCCTTATAAGCTGATTTTTGAGCACCAACCCCTTTTCTATTTTTAGTAAGACATACAATGATACAAATGATCTCTCTATTTCTCTCTTTTCTCTCAATTGCCTCTTGACGGACAATGCCTAAAATCCTCAAAGTTCAAGAATGAACCTTTAGAATTCCAGCCATTATCAAATCTTAAGACAACTTGATATTTAACATATATTCCATATTTTCAATCTAAAAAACAAAGCATTTCTGCTTGTGTAGACAAAAATAGTAGCTAATTTTTCTCACTGGTTTTCACAGTCTTTTCTCATAGTTCAAGGAACAGTGTAACTTTTTCTCTATTTTTTTTCATACATGTATTTCATAATTACATTACAAAAATTACCACCCAATAACTAATCTCAAATCATTTTAAAGAACAAAGGTAATTTTTAATGTTCCCAACTTCTGTTGAATCATGTTGCCAGGTATTGCAATGATTCAGAGAAATGTTCAGCATGGAGGATTTCTTCTGATAGAATGGTCAAGGAATATGCAATTTTAGAAAGAAGACTGAACCCTATCCACACAAGGAGCCTGCACAGGCAATGCTAATTGAAACAACATTAAAACAAAAAATATTTCATGTACAAAATACCCTCGAATACTGCTGCAACAAAAAAAGTAATCGAAAAACCCATTTTTGTGCACTCAAGAACAACTACCACTAAATCCAAGGGAAAGAATGAAGAAATCATGATTACCCACCAACTAAAACATAATGCCTTAAAGTAGGAGCAACAACGGATATAATAATTTAATTGGGTATCTATATCAGATTATGAGAAACTGAAATGCAACATTTCTGACCACATAAAATAAACCCATTTGATCATTTTTTCAGAGAAGAGTAAAAGCCTATCTTCTATTTTTGTGCCACGAGAAGTAACGATTCCACAAAAAATAGATGATAAGGTGAATACTTGAGGAGTGCGAAAGAAACTGTTATGAAGAGATTTACCAACTCGGTTGAAAGACAAAATAGTAGAGCTTATTCCTATTTTGAGCCTCCAACCAATGAAAAAAGGCTGACAAAGACATCGACCATGGAGAGGATCTTGCAGAGAGCTCCATTCGATATCAAAGAGTAACAGAAGACAAAGAAACCAATTGAGTAATGGTTGGAACTCAACACCCATGGTGGCGGCAGAGCTAGGGTTCCAAACCCTTGAGCTTGTAAATCACAAAAGAATGATCTAATTTCACTTTGCATGGCACTCGATGACTTTTCCAAGTCATAATCCCATTTCAATTCCGTGGCACATGTAATTTTGACTAAATCAACATCATCCATGCAATAAACCGACAACATAATTAAAAATATCACCATGTGATTTCCTTGACATACCAACATGTCGAATACCTTATACATCTAGGCATTATTGCAAGAGTCGATGCCAGTCACTTTCCAAGTGACTTGACAAGTAATTCCTCATACTTGCAGTCGGCCTCAAGGCCTCATGAAATATTTAAACATAAGACCTGATTCCATGCAAATGTAAGGTTCAATTTATTGACCTTTATTCAAAGCCGTTTTCCATGACATAAAGCCCGATTTATCCAATGCCTTTTGTAATGTAATAAATTCTAATTCCATGCTAAGAGAGGTTCAACTTATAGACTTTTTAGGATAACCATATACCCATTGCCAATATCAATTGTTTAAGGAAACCTGATAGGGTTTTCTTAAAATTAAAAGACCACTCCAATGATGATTCCAAAAGCCAAGTTAACAATAAGCATTACCTAAAAGTTGTTGTAGATCATTGTAGCACTGTAGAGCTAAAAAAAAAATGTCAAACCAGTATTGTATCACCTGAACATAGAATCATTATCCTGTAAACAAGATTCCTTATAAACTACACATGGAGTCAAGAGATTAGTACTATAAAAAACAACATCATAAATCCGAAGTCAAAACCAGGTATGCTACGAAAGAGTATAAACAAGAGTGCCATCCAACAAAATGTAAACTGTGCAATTGATAATCAGCCACAAAGATGCCAATCTGAAACATAATATTGTCATGAAGGAAACATACCAAAAGAGAAGCTTAACAATGGGATGGATAATTTGATCTTGCTTTGGAATGGAATCATTGGATGCTATTTTCCCCTACTTGTTGCAATTGTGCACTCATGTATTACATTTTTATGGAAGAGATTCATTATACTCGATCTATGGTGTATTCATATAAAATAAGAGTATAATTGACCACCTTTGAATTGCTATCTTTATTTGAGTGTCCCCATTTTCCATGTTTTGGGATAGGATCTTGGAATATCTTGGTATTATCATTGGTTTAAGTTTGATGTTCAATACTAATGTCGCCTTGTTTTATAAGATCTTGGATAATATTTTTCAACCTGAAACAATCAAAAGTCTTATGTCCCTTGGTTCTATGATAATCATAATAATAATTCTCTTTGGACCAAGGAGGTTTAACTTGAGGTTCAAAAATTTTGATTTCTGGTAATGTGATAAGTTTAGCTTGGATCAATTTTTACAAGGCTGATTCAATATGTTCTCCTAAAGTAGTGTACTTTCTTTTAGGAGCATTATTTTGCCTAGGTGCCCTCCTAGGAATATTAAGTACACCTCAAGTGTTTTGCTGATTATTTTCGACTATTTTATGGTAGGTTGAATATTTTGGACCATTTTTGCATCTATCACACCATCATTGACAATGTTCTTATTTTTCATCTAACTCCTAGATTTATTTTTAGAATTTGAGGGTTTATCCTTGTTACCTTTATTTTTTTCAAAAGAACCTTAGTAATGAGATATTTTTTAATGTGAATCCATGTTAGATTGGGAAAAGGGGTCTAAGTCCTAAATCAACTTCTCCCAATTTGAGAGGGGCATTAAAACTTAATCTCAAAACCTACTTGACTACAAATCTCAATGGAAGATTCAAAATGGTGGATTGGGTTTTTAATCCATTGGTGTTTTTGTTATTTGGGATTGGTGATTGATTGTAAATCAACTGAATTTTAAGATACAATGATGTTCCTAGGTAAACTATGAGAATGTAACAAATTTTTATGATATCTGAGAAATTGAACATAAAAATACATAAACAAAATCCGAAAAGGTAGAGAGTAGGAACAAAGGAACCTGGTGTGAAAATTTGATGATGAATTAGATAGTATAGGGTGTGGTGTGCCCTAGACTATTCTCCTAATTTTAAATATATGAAAGCATAGGCTTGAAGTATCTGGTATGTAGCTCTTGTTCTCCTAGGGTCACTATTAGTACTTTATCTATCACTAAGAAAATCCAGTTTCTATGGCTTGAAAACTTGTAGGACTTGAAAGCATGAATGAGAAACTAGTCTTTATCTTCCTCCAGTCATCTTCAGATTTGAAAACTTGCACTCATGAAAGAGGGGGAAGGGTTATGTCATATAGGGGGTTTCCTAAGTCAAACATCATTTTGGTATTTATAGCTCCACAATGGCTATGATAATCTATAAAAAAGAGAGCTTATCCTCAATCAGGAAGAGGCTAAATGATAAAAAACTAATGAATTGATTAATGTTGTAACTCACCACTTAGATTTGCATTCCTTGATGGGTTGAAGTCATGTACTCATCACCTTCAAGGAGAAATTGTTTCTTGATTTGAGGTCCTACAAGTGTTAGTATTCACAAAACAAATGAACAAAAAACATGAACAAACTTACATAGAAAGATGATGAATGATCGAAATGATTATTGTCTAGAATAAATGTTGCTAAAATGTTGGTAATTCTGCTCTTGACTGCTCTTGATTTCTTTTGCGATGCTCAGTTTTCTCAATAGATTTTTTAAGGTTTAAAATGGTGAAAATACTTTGTATTTATAGGCAATTCTTCCAATTCCCAAAAAAAATGTCTATAAATGACAAACAAAATTGGAAATTCAAAAAATAAAATATCAACATTGAGATATTCAAATTGGAGCCAAAATGGGTTGATCAAGTGCATAGGGTTCCCTAGACCAAACCCATCCTTTTTAGGGGCTAAAGTGTTGGGAAAATATTAAATGCATATTTTTTTCCCTTATTTAATTTTTCGAAGATGTTTGTAAAATGGGTAATTAAATGCATAATTAGGTCCAAGCACATCGGGGGAGCTAAACCTAGTGTGAAATTGTCAAGGGTGACAATTTTCAATGCTACAATATTATTTTCAATTACCTCCAAATGTATTACAACCTTGAATTTGCAAGTGAAAGGCCATGTCATGGATTAAGTTTTGAGTGAAAATATGGACAAGTTGTTTTTCAGGGATAGTGTAGGGAAGTTTACTTGTCAAGTTCCCAATATTTGTAGAAAATAAACAAACATTTCTCCATTCTTTTGTTTAGTGTTGTAAATTCCATTCATGCTAGTCTCATATTTAATTTTAGATAAAAAAAATTCAATGAACTTGTCTGCCAACTCATGAAATTTCTTAATTCCATGAGGAAAATGTGAAAGCCATTCAATAGCTTGACCTCTTAGGCTCCTAGGAAATAGGAGTATTAGATATGTATCATTATGAGAAGTCTCAAGATAAGATATGTATGCCTTAACGAAATAGGCACATTATGAGAAATCTCAAAGTTTTGAGGAAGGGTATCATGTTTAAGGACTTATCAAAAGGATAAAGGCATATCTCCTCTAGTGTGTATGCCTTCTTAGAGCTTATATTTTCCATTTCCATCTTTTCCATTTTTTGTTGTAACTCTTGAATTTGTTGGGCCAAGTCATTTGTAGGTGTCAATGGAGGTACACTTATGGGAATGTAATGTTGATGTTGTGGTTGAATTTGTTGAAAATGAAGGTAAATTTGTAGCTTAAAACTTGTAAAACTATGTGACTGTAGATCTAATTAAGTATTCTTTGTCACAATTATTTGTGCATGATTAATTTGTTTAGATCAATTCTTTGTCAATGATTTATTTTGTTTAAATCAATTTTATCTTTTGTAGAATTAGACAAAAGATTGTAGAAGAATGTAGACAAAAGATAGAAGTGACACAACATATACGTGGAGAAACCCTTTCAAGAAAAAACTCCACTAGAACTGATATTGATTATATTATTTAACCTTAGAATAAGACTACAATAACACTATATCAATCCTTGATTGATATGTTTCATTTCTCTTCAACAATGCTTCTTCACAACTTGCAATAAACTCATATGAAACTCTCTTCAACTTGCTGCAATAAATAGGAAATTATGAGCTTTTTAAACTCCGAAGAGTTGAAAATTACAAATCATTAAAGATTCTCTCAAAAACCTACACCTAGAATTGACAAGTAGAGTTCCACCTCCTAAACAGAAGTCAAACCAAAGTCTTCCTCAAAGTTGGTGCCCCAAACTAAACACTTAATTGAACTTTGGTCTCGAAGATATCTTGGAAGCTTCACCTCAAATTTGGCGCCCAAGAATGGGCCCCACTTAACAGAGTCTTGTAAATATCTTCTCATGCAAAAGGTGTTAACTAAAAGACGCCAACTTGGGCACCCAAGGTGGGTCCAAGTCAATCTGAGTTAACTGAAACATATCTCTCCATCAATTTATGCAAACAATGTGCATGCTTAATCATCCCCACTTAAAAAAATAGTTTCAACCTATTATCTATCATGCAACTGAAGTCATTAGTCAAGTCAACTAGTATACAACTCAAAATAATTGCATGCAACTAAAGATAATTGAACCATAACTAAACTAAACTAAACTAAACTGAATTGATATAGAAGTGATACTGAACTAATAGTGCCACTCCACTCTTGTAAATGTCAATCCCTATTTTGTAGGAACCTAGGCATGCATTTACGGAAGTGTTTTCAATCCTCCAAACAGTTAACTTAAACAAGGTGGGTTCCACCTTCCATGTGGGCATCCCATGTGCTCCTATTATTTAGGAACTCAAAATGGATGCCCCCACATGTTCCTATTATTTAGGAATAATCACAAATGTCAATTTACATGTTCATTTCATTCAAATTTAATCTCTTTCTAATCCTAGTATTGGGGAACACTTTCCAAGGACTTAGGAGACACATGAAACATGTTTAGGATTGTTATTAAATGACATCATATTCCCAACATAATTCATTAAATTTAATGATGTTGAGGTTGAATTGGTGGAATGCAATGTTGTTGGGGTTGGTTTTGTGGAATAAAATGTTGTTGAGGTTGGCTTGGTGGAATGTAATGTTATTGAGGTTGGCTTGGAGGGATGAAATATTGTTGGGGTTGGCTTGGTGGAATGAAATTTTGTTGAGGTTGGCTTGGTGGAATGTAATGTTGTTGAGGTTGGCTTGGAGGGATGAAATTTTGTAGGGGTTGTCTTGGTGGGATGAAATATTGTTGAGGTTGGCTTGGTGGAATTGGCATATTTTGCATGTTTAAAGTACTCATGATTATATTACATTTGGTGAAGGTAGGTGAAGGTTCAAGTGTAAATTGGTCATGATGTGTCTCTTCATATGATTTCCATTGAACTTTTGATATTATTGGTGGAGGTACTGATGTATATGTATAGATGGTTGATACTTTTCTAATGATGTTTGAGGTGTGTTGACTTGAATTGCTTCTCTCAAAGTGTGTGATGTATTGAATGTTATGAAATCTTGTGCTTGTTCTTTGATAAGGTGAGAGAGTATCTTAGCACCTCATTGAAGTAATATTTGGAGGTAGTTATTATTGAAATGAGAGGAAAAAAAGGAGATTTCTCTTGAATCAAAATTCAATCATTCACATTACTCTAGAATCTATTACATAGTATTAGCTTTATAAGGCCATTATTCCCATATAAAACTAGTTATGGGAATATAACTTCCAAAACCAATTTTATTTATTAAATTAACTATAGAATGTTAATTTATTTATCTAACTATATATGTCAAGTATTAAATTATAACACCCTCCTTAGTACTAACATAGAGGAAAACTAGAAATTAGTACACATATTCTTCGCCACTTTGATGTGGAATTTATTCATCACTTGAACTGTGGTCCATTTCTTCAATTATCAAAGCGTTATCTTGCAAATTTTCATCAAGAAGATCTCGTGCTCTCTGTTTACAATTTAGTAATACATGCCCTATCTTCTTACAATAAAAACATGTGCCACTTGCATTTTTGAACTTTGTCATATGTTTGGATTTTTTGTAAGAAGTACTAGCTTTGTTTTGTGCAATCAATGCAACTTCTTCTAAAAAATGTTTGTTTCTTTCATCAAGCAATGTGGATATAATACTTTCTAGACTTGGATTGATTTTTCTTAAGGTGAATACCTTTTGAGACATACTATTTAAAAGTATGGCTTTAGCATCATTTTCCTTTATTTCTTCATTTATACTAGCCAACTGATTTATCAAGGAACGAAATTTACTGATGTGAGACACTATATCTTCACCTTCTTCCATTTTCAATCCATACAACTTCTGTTTTATAGTTATTTCTACACTATATTAGATTTTGACCCAAATAAATTATTCAAAGTTTCCCAAATGTCCTTAGAAGATTTTTTAAAATCTACATGATGTAATAAGGTTTAGATAAACCGATACCAATTATAGCCAATGCTTTCTTGTCTTTTACCTTCCATTTTTTAATTTCATTTGCATCTATTGGCTTTGGCATTGTACCATCAACAATTTCCTAAAGATCTCTTTCAATTAACAATAATTGTATATGTATTTGCCAACTGTGAAAATCATTTCCATCAAACTTTTCATAAAGGCTTAATTTATCCATTTTGTGTTAAATAAAATGAGTTCTTAAAAACAATACTTATATCTCCAATATTCCCCACACCTTTATCTTTCAAAAAGAAAAACTTATGAAGAAACCCTAAACAACATGCCTTGACATAAATTTCAAACAAAAAACATCTGAAAAACTATTGATTTAGTTTTTAAATAGAAATTTCAAAAATCTAGGAGAATCATTGGCGATGCCTCTATACTTCTCAAAACATGACTTTTGATGCCCTAGTGATATTCACTCTGATAGATCGCTGGCAGGTGGGGGTTTGCAAGAAAATACGGCTGCTAGAAGAGGCATTCATTGTCATTGCTCAACTCGGAGGGTGGAAGCAATGTCTTCAAAAAAATTCAAAAATGTTGGATGCAACATTCAAACCAAATTAATATTCATCAAACACCTGGTCTACTACTTCAAATGCCTGGAACTTCTAATGACTACTACACCCAAAAGGAGCATGGAGAAGCATCAATTTCAATGCCAAGTCTGAACATATGCTTGCAGTAGATTGGGGATTTTTTTTAAATTTTGGGATGATAATAATGAACATAATGAAGTGTCAAACAATGGAAAGAATGAAAATAGTGGAGAGAAAGAGACGAAATGTAGTTGAATAATGGAGTCAAAAGGGTTTTTCACATGGTCTACATTTCTCACTTGTTGACAAATGTAAGAATGGTAGAAAACAATAGCAGTTGCACGCGGTCTTCACTGCAGTACCATTGTAAACATCGATGTGAGAAAAACAAATGAATGGAGAGAGATCAGAGAGAGGCCCAAGAAGAAACCCTCTCTGATACCATATTTAAATGAGGGAAAAAATGAGATTGCTCTTGAATTAAAATTCAGTCATTCAAATTACACCAGAATCTATTACATAGTATTGGCTTTATAAGGCCATTATTCTCGTATACAACTAGTTACAGGAATATAACTTCCAAAACCAATTTTATTTATTAAATTAACAATAGCATGTTAGTTTATTTATTTAACTATATATATGTCAAGTACTAAATTCTAACAATTGTTGGGATTATACTTGAACAAATAATCCATTATTTTCATTACTTTAGGTTCTTGTTTAAATTGTTGTAAATCATCTAATAAATTGGGTCTCAATTAACATCTTCATCCTCTATATAAGGTATCCTCGAGGATACCTATAAAAATGGTTAGGTTTGAAGTTGTTCCTTACTCATATTGACCAACACCCATTCTTGTTTAAATGTTCAACTCATATTGATGAGATTCCATGTTTTTATCATATTGAGATCTTGTGATTGGCATATGTGATAAATAACCTTAGATAAAATTGGATTTTCTTTCAACAATTTGATTCTTTTTTCTCAAAACCAAAATAGATCAAAGTTAATTTAGATCTCCAACTGATGATAATGATATCAATTGATAATGATAGATTCTTACTTGAACTAGACTTATGAGTTCAAGTAAGATGATAAAGGTCAAGGTTAATAGATTTTACTTGAACTAGAATTGTGAGTCCAAGCAAACTTGATAAAAAGTGGAGATTTCCAAGTCAATAGTAGCTATGAAGCTCTCAAGTTGTTATATCCACAAATGATATGATTTAGAGATAAAATATAGGATAGCTAATTTGAAATTTGATAAACTTTGATAATGATATGTAAAGCTACACAAATTTGTCCACTCAAAACTTATCAAGGACAATGAATTAATACTAATAAAATATTTGTCTCAACTTAGTTTTAGGCTATTTTATTGTTTTGAAGATTTTGATTTTTCTAAGTTTTGAAAATTTGCAAGGATACTATTTTTTGCAGCCAAAAGAAAACTGTAATAATCTATAAGCATATCATAATAGCTCAAAAGCATTGCAAAATAGCTCAAAAGTGCAACAAAACAGGCTACTCCTACACTATCATGACCTGACACATAGGGCCTTGGATTTGATTGATTATTTGGACCAGTTAACTTTTTAGGAGAAGTAGAGTGATTATTTTTCTACTCAAAATGCTTGCATCAAAAGGTGAATATTAAACTCAACCAGAATTGAAATTTCAATATTAAAGAGTATCTATCTCATAGGTACTTTCTCTAATGGGTTATTTTCACCTAAAACCACATAAAAATAATATTTTAGCCTCTTTAAAATTTCATTCTAAATTTAAATGTAGGTTTCCACTTAAAAATATATTTCACATTTAAAATACCAACACAAATAAAATATAATTAACCTAAATCAAAAAATAAAATAAAACATAGAAATAAAAAGGCTTCTTAAGGGGTTCTAGTCCTCTCATAGACTAAACCAATGGTGTAACTAAAAAACCCAAATAATTTTTTATTAATTACAAGGTGAAGTGGGAAGGATAGCTAAGATCATAAATTGATCTATTGTTCTCCAATTCACCAAACTATAAATACACATATCGACTCAATGTGCATATCAATTACACTTAGAATATGCATATTCAAAGCAACATGATTGGAAATTACAGTATTCACCTACAATAATAAACATCAATCTCATGCCTAATATTCATGAATCGTCATAATTATCAATATCAAATTGATATCTTGTCATGATTAAGTACATTATATTCACTCATATAAAATACAATATAACCTATAACATTTTATGTAAATCATTATTCACATTAATGTGAATGTAGAAGGATGAGAAGAGTCAAGAGTGGAAATCGAAGAGTCCTCCTTAAAGAAAACACCCCTCTCAATGAAAAATCATGTGGTATGGTGCAGGAGCATATAAATTTTAATGCCATTTGGATAGCCTACGAAAATGTGAGGTCATCTATGCATATCCATGGCTTAACATTGAGAGAAACAAAACCCTAAAGTGCTTAACTATGAGTTTTTTATTGCTCCAAACTTAGAAAGAATGTAATCCCTTCAAGGATCAATAGAGAATTTGGCTATGGATATACCAAGAATAATTAATGGTCTTTACCTAATACTAAGTTGCAAGAGATTTTGAATGTATCATACAATTAACTATTTCCTTTTAGGACCTATTTTTGTTTTTCTACACTATTCTATTGAGGATTGTATGGAATTATGAACCATAAATCAATAATCCATGCACAAAACCTTGATAGTTTCCCCTAACTATTTCTCTAAAAAAAAAAAATTGTCTTGAAAAAAATCAAAGATCTCAAACTTTTTTTGGAGAAAGTACACTCGTGTGTACTTAGAAAATTCATTAATCAAGGTCAAAACTTAACTAACTCCATTAAAGGAAGGATGCAAAATTGAGTTGTCATTGTGAACTAACTCTAGAATCTATGAAGCTCTTCATGCTATGTATTTGTCAAAATTCTATTGGAATGCTTGCTAAGGATGCATCCCTGACAAAATCTATCAAAAAAGAAAACATAAGGCAACCGTGTAACCATGCTCTATTAGTCAAGTTGTTGCAAGTAGTGGAGTTAATATTGCCAAACTCTCATGTCATAAGTTGCTCACTTTATCAAAATGGGTGAGTAGAATAGTAGGAGGATTAAGAACAAAGTGAAAAAAAGGAGAAATAAAATGATTGATAATTTTCTCTCCCCATTGCAATTATAGAACCAACATGCACCACATTAATAACTAGTGAATCAAGAGTATTAATAACCAATGAATCAAGATTACACTCAACCTACTTCAATGTGAGTGATTTGATAAAATGGTAGGAGATTAGTTAACAATGAAGGGACCAAAAAAATTCATGAAATATTGATAGGCCAAAATTGGGGTAAAGAATAAACTGGATTTAGCTCAGTCTAAGTGTCAATCTAGGGATTGTAAGCTTATGAAAAGTGTTGCGGTAGTATACCTAAGGGCTGAAAGCAGTGAATTAAGTGGGGATGGAATACAACTAAAACACACAAAAGACTAGAAATTGAATTGAATGTTTTTGGTTTCCATCTTACTATCAGAATTGCACCAAAAACTATTAACTGTGATAGAATTAGTTTGTGACAGTAACAATAGCAGTTTATTAACAGGAAATAAAACACTGCTAAATTACAAATACTAAAATCAAACTTTAATGAAATATCACATTCCAAACTTAAGTCACAAAATCTTCTATCAAGCCAAACTATAATAAAGATGTTGGAATTTAAATCACGCAACTATTAAATCTATTGAAATTAAATCAAACATAAAATAAATAACACACACAAATATTAACAATAAAAATAAATAAATGTCACCATGCTTCACCAGGGAGTAGGCCCTTGCTCTGTGGTTTGTAGGTGAGAAGATCTATTATGCTAGCACAAGAATTTGTGGCACTTGGAAGATTTCTTCATTCACGAACAAGAAGTGTTTTTGTATTATATCTACTGTCATTAGTTTACATCACACACATACATACATACATACATATATATATGTTGGGTTTATAATAGATGATAACTAAATAAATATTAAATCAAATAGTTTGTTTCAACAAAATAGTGAGAAATGGCTCACATAAATACTTGAGTACTGGCCATGGATCAAAAATAGATCTGTTATAATAGCGGGTAGAAATAGAATGTCTTTCACCACGATTTTCCCCACCATCTTCATCTTCAATATCCATAACTAAAGAGGATGATAAAAATCCATTGTAGAACCTTGGTCATTGGTTACAAACTATTCTATTATAACAATGATAAAAATAAGCAACATTAAGATTGTTAGTTTTCTCCAAATAGCTAGCAGATACATCTTTATTCATGGGTTCTTGTGTTGATTCAAATCTAGTACACACTCAACATCGTGGAGGTAACTAACACCACCTTGGAGACTAACATCATCTTTTGAAAAGATAATAGAAATAAATTATGGGTCAGAAAGTAATACACAGAAGCTTCTGACCAGAAAGTGATAGGAAGATCTGCACCCTTAAATCTGCATGCTACAATATATATTTTCTTGACATAGTGGAAGAAATATTAGTAAATACAATATGATATTATTTATTCACATATTTTATCTAACTAAATTAAAGATTACATGTATATATATATATATATATATATATATATATATATATAAAATCATATGCAATATAAATTGGTAAATGGTATGGTATGGAACAAAAATCGAATGTGGGGATGAGTATGAAGGTGCATGAAATAGGCCAAAATATGGCATAAAATAGAACATAATTGGCTCTCATCAAATGCCATGTCACCCACATCAACAAACCCTCTCCCACACACCTCATCAAAAGTGTTATCACCCATCAAAATAGTTGACATAGAACAAAGGTCCGGGGATGTGAAGTCATCCTAACATGAAGCTATGTGTTGTGAAGCACCTCAAACAAGTACCCCATGTGGATGGTTAATATGTAACTACTACAATGGCCTTGCCCTTTCCTTTCTCCTTGTTATCTTTGGCCTTAGAAGAACCCTAATATGAATAATTTTATTTGACTTAGGAACAATGTTGTTATTCATTTCTAGAATGTGTTAAGTAATCAATATATTTCTTCAAACACTTTATGTGCATCATGACCAAGCCGTTTGCAATAACCACATTTAATCCTTTCTTAGGCTTATCACCTTTAGAAGGTGAGGCCTTTGAAACTACTTTGAAAGAATTACATTTATTATTTGTTTTCTCCTTCTTATCCCTGTATATTTTTTTCTTATCATCATTAATATTGTTTGCTCTTTTGTGTCTTGGTTGGCACTTAGGACATATGATAGAAGATTTTAGAGTGCTCATCTAGATGATTTTATCTTGCTCCTTGATTAGAGCTAAGATAAAGTCATCTAAAACTAGCATAGAGAACTTAGCTTCTAAGGCACCCTTTATGGTATAGAAGATAAAAACAAAAACTAAGTAGTTTGAACCAAGTTTTAAAATAATGCTAAAAATCAATTGGGATTTTTTTTTTCAATTCCACATTGTTTTTAACTAAATTTGAATGATTTGAACTTAGTAAATAAATCTTGAATGGTGTCAAAATTGATAAAGATTAAACATATGAGTTTGTTCTCCAATTATATCCATAGTTATTTTGAATGATCTCTTTCTTATCGATGTGATTAGAATTTTAATTTTTCATTCATAATAGTTTTATGATTTAAGCATACAAATTGACAATTGATCCACAATGCAAAAAAATAGAATAATTTAGAGAATATATGACAACCCCCTATTATTAGTTGTTGAAATGACACCCAATAATTACAATGTTTACCACTTTATGATTTGTGTTTTTACAATAGAAAGTACCAAATTTGTAGACTTTTATAGGGCCTAAAATTGGATAAAATACCAAAATTATAATTCATATACAAAATAAGAAAAAAATAGCACTAGTGTAAAAAATGTGGAAAATATGCACTTTAAAATGGGACCTAAAAAGGACTTGGTTTGCACAATCTATGGTATTTTGAAGATCTCAAAATGATAGCCATTTAACAAATTTGTGAGAACACTCAATTCTATAAAGTAGGTTAAAATCTAAAAAATGATTACACCATTGTGAATTATGTGAAATTTTATTTCATTTCAAAAAATGCACAAAAAATACCTCAATATGGCTAAGAACTAGCATTTTAAAGTTTAGTTATTTAATTAAAAAGTGTGATAGAAAGTGGGTAGGGGCCCTAGTGGTAGGTGGTTAGCAAAATTGGTGGCAATGGTGATTGAGTTGAGCACAAGTGGTTAAAGGGTGGCAAATGGGTAATAGGAAAGAAACAACCCAACTAAAAGTTGCTCAAGTGACACAGAGGTAGTGAAGGAGCCATGCCAATGGTGGTGGTGGTCAAATGGTTATAGGGGCAATGAAGATGATAGAGTTGAGGTCACAATAGGATGGAAAGGCAATGGAGGCTAGAGTGGGCCAAACATAGATTGTATAGGGGGCCAAAATGGGTCAACTAGGTCATGCCTCTAAGGGCTTGCAGTCTCCTTTTGGGGCCCACCAACCATTGATTTATTTTTTATTGTTTTTGAAAATTAAAAAAATGAGCCCACTTGCACAATACAATATAGCTATATGAAATTCTTGAGAAATAAATTCCTTAAAAGTATAACCATACCTAGCATTTCAATGACTTTGAACATGATGGTACCACCTATTTGGCCCCAAAATTCCCATAAATTGAGTTTTCTTCCAATGAGCATGATCACACCTCCATTGTGAGTTGGATTTTTGATATCCAATTTGTGCAAAATATAAGTCAACTAATTTTCTCAAGCCTCCCAAACATAATGAAATAACCAATAACACTATCCAAATGATTGAAAAAGTTGCAAACACATAGAGTATAAAAAATAAAAAATAAAACCCAAATATGCTTTTTAACATTGGTAAAAGTTTTATAGGGATGTGAAACCCTTTACAAAGATAGAGAGTTTCTTAAAGATAAAAACATGAAACTACAAACAACCAAAAAGCAGCAAAAAATCAAAAAACCTTATGACAACAAGCAACTGCCTATTTCAAGTTATTCAGAATCTTTGCTACCTTTAACTCCTTAGGAAGGGTTTTCTCATGAATTTCAACAATGTCAATCATAGCATTAATTGAAGCCCCAACAAGCTTATTCACGTGACTGCAAGTCCTAATACTAGGACCGGTAACAACAACAATCACCTTTTTACCCTTGTTGACACCTTCACCACCAGTAGATGCATCCTTAACTCCATTACTCCCCTCGTTATCATTCCCCTTATCCATCTTATCACTGAGCAAGGTAAGGCCCGAAACACTATTGATCTTAACCAACTAATCAATATTTTCATACACTTTAATAGTTATTTCCTCCAAGATTGAGATCCTCTTTTCATGCTCGTCTTTAAGATTAATGACATCATTGGTAACCATATTAAGAATCTCCATCATCTCATTCTCCTGATTAGTAGCCCCCTTCTCACTTGAGTTCATCTCATTAATGTTCTATAGGGCACAAATATTTTATGCTAAATTGGTTGAGTTTGATAAAAAACCATTTAAAAAGTTTATAGTTAACAACACCAACCCTTGCCACGCCCAAAAAATCAAGAATTTCCTCTTTGTTGCAATTGAATATGTTCAAATCTTAAAAAAATAGGCACGAGGTTTTCCTGATTATCAACTTGTTCCTCCATGGAATCTTTTCCTTTGGGATTCTACAACTCCTTCCCTTGCATATCCATCAACTTAATAGGGATGAACCCTTCCTTAACACCCTCAACTGATTGGTTCACATCAACAAGCTTCCCACTACTAGAAATATTGGGAGCCACCTTATTTTTCTTGGAAACAAAAACCTTGTCCTTGCTATTGACTTTCACTAGGCTCTTTCTCTCCTTAGCATGAAAAATCACATCCTCACCACCCTCACAAACCTCTTTTACAAGCTTCTCCTTATCCGCAAAGCCCTTACCACTCTCTTTCATAGAGCTCTTTAAATTCCGAACAGACCCAAGTAAAGGTAGACTCAATCTCTTCATAGCATGCGACCGGACTTCCTCACCATCCTCACAAGCCTTAGTATCAGACAACTCCACATCCACACAACCCTTACCACTCTCTTTCAAAAGACTTTTTCTTTTCCCAAGAGTCCTAGGCATCTCCTCACTATTTGTGCAAGTCCCCTTAGCCGCCTTTCTCTAACCCACATATGATAGTTTTTCTTCTCAAACCTTTTTTATTCTCAAAATCATCTAAAGATGCAAGAGAAAGGCATACTAGGTTTTAAGGAAATTTGCATGTAAGTGGTTGCTCCTCCCCCTCAAGTCTCACAATTGAAAAATAAATGATCTTCCTAATACAATTTGTTATGATACCATGTTAGAATCTATAAAACAAAGATTAACCTAAAATTGGGTGCAACAAATAGATATAGTAAATAAATTATTAATACAAATGACCATAAAACCAAATTAGCATAATAAAGTTAGTTTCTAACAATACAAAAGATGCAAAAAATGCTCAAAGGAACAATATCTACAATAAGTGAAATATCATAAATAAAGCTCATAATAGCATGAATGGACAACAAGCTAGAGGAATATACACATATATAGGAAAGAAGGGAGACAAAATTGAATTTTGAGAAAAATAACTCCAACTACCTATAAAAGGTAGGAGTTATAGTTATGGAAGATACCATCTACCCTTATAATGACCCATTCACTACAACTAAGCAAAGTAAATTGAATGTGTAGGAAAATATATAATATCCAACTAAGAAAAATAAAATGCCTTCGCTGACAATAATCATTGATAACTCACAAATAGAGAACCATATCAAGAATCTATCTTTGGATAACCAAATAAACTTACATTCATTCATTCAAACATCCTAAGGGAAGTATCCATTATTTAATGGCAAACATATATAGTAAATATAAAAAAGAAACAATCAAGACTTGGAAAAAACTTTATTTTGGACCCATAAAAGGTGGGCCACAAATTTATCCCATACTTGTAGGCTTTTCTTGTACACAATTTCACCAATTGCTTTACTCATACTAGGTTCATATGTCTAAACATTCAATACTCATCTTCCAAATGACAAAAAGATCATAAATATAAATTTTCACTAGACCTTTATATTAATCCTAATTAGACTTAATAATCATTAGTTTTATAATTAGATGAATATACAACCCCTATTTACTTATCTGATTAAAACTAGTCTAATATTTCCTACAATACCAAAACTCAAAACAAATAATTCAATATAATTTACAACACACTTCCAATCAACAATAAAGTATGTCATACATAATCACAATAGAAAATAGAATTCATTCCAAGTCATAATTTGTTCTAGTTCTTCTTCCTACGTTTACAAAATCAAAACTAGGGTTTGTAAGTTTAATTCCAAATTCAACTTTCATCTTTAACCATTAAAATTCACATTGTTACAAACTCTAATTTCATCTAGTTCAATAACTATATTGATTCCAACATTTATCTAGATTGCATTTTCTAAGTTTCCTCAATTTTTAGATCACTAATTTTTTAGATTCAATATTGAAATTCAAACATAGATCTAAATTAATTTTAATCCTAAATGAAATGTGTTTTTTAAGAATATTTCATACATAAACTTCAAACTCTCGATGTACAATAAACACACTTGTTGATTGAAATTAAAACCCTTGAACTCATTATTTAGAAAACACTTAAATTCCTTAAACAAATCCTTACAATTCTTGTTCAAGCTCTAATCTCAAAACCTATGCGTGTTAATGATAAAAAGGTAAAGTGTTCCATCATTTTCTATATTTTTATAAAATCTCTACTCTAAAAAATCACTCCCTAATTCTTATTTATTAGAAATCCTAATTAAAGTAAAATGAATAAATCCTTCTTTTGGCCAAGAATGCATAATTATATAACATAAATTAACTTATGCACAATCTTTAATTAAATAAATTTTATTTTTAATAATTAAATATTACTATGTTCAAAGACATTCTAATAGCAAGGAATTCCATGTCGTGATTATGTACATTAAAACCTTTAACTTAAATTTTACACATTTACACATCAAATAATTAATATCATAATATTAATGATAATAAAATTAAATAAAAATCTCTAAAATAAAAAAAATATTTTTTAAATAAATAGCTGATATCTCTTGATAATTTTTAGATAAATGTGTTTAAGATATGTATACTATTCTTATTCTAATTCAAATATTCATCCTTTAATTAATTGAAATGTATCTTTGACTGCATTTATGATAATAAAAATACATATTTTTTTCATTTATCTATTCTATAAATTTATATTTAGAGTTTGCACAATAAATCAAGTAAACTAATACAATTATAAATCAATTATATTTTGACTATTTAATTTATTTATAAATAAAAATAATTAAATCTAATTAATACTAATTCTAATTTATTTAATGTTCTTTAATTCATTTAAAAGGGCTATTTCTTTGCAACCCGAGTTTAAATGTTTTAAATGTTTAAAACACTTCATCCACCTTTTTCAATGTGCTGGAAAATGAACCATCACAAACTAAACATACCTCAACAATATTTATTAGATAATGATAATCCATATAAAATCCACTATCAAACAATCAAACATAAACACATCACTCAACAATTATCAACACAGGGTTTTTTTTGCTTTTTTCATATGATCGATGATGCTAGTGCAACACACCCTTCAGTACCATGGGAACAGGGGGAGACTAGACCTCATGACCTCCTACTTACGACATGATGCTTTAACCAATTGAATTAGGTCCCCCACCATCTAACACAAGAAAAATGATTGAACAATCAAATCATCATTAATATAAATACTTCCATATAAACAGACCATTAAGCAAGGTCTGTACGCTAATTCCCTATTAACCTTATAATCCGAATAAGTCAGAAATTAGGCATGTTACAGTGGTTATTTAGCATATGAATGAATGAAAGATTTTAATGACGTCCACAAGACTAACTGCTGCATAACTACCAATGTATAGAGATACAAGAATGGCTTTGACTTTTCTCTTGTTAAAAGGATTTGGGTATATCGGAGAAGCATCTTTCTGATTTTTTTCACAATTCGATTAAGATGATTTTGAAAATATTCAAGTTGAGAAATGTGTACCTTTGTTTTCCACAACATCAAAATTAGTCAAAGGCGGATCTTGAGAAGCTTGAACAGGCTTTATGACATCTTGAGCATAATCTTTGACGGGATTTTGTTCCATATGAATAATCTTTGAAGAAACCAAAAACCTAATCGATGCTACAACTGCTTAAGAGTGGAGGATGGAATAACACTGTTATCGATATATAAAACCTGGTGCAAATCCACACGCAGGTAGAAAAATGATCATATTTCACGTGTTACTCCAATTCGTGCATAACCCAAGTCCAAGATACACTATGTAATTAAATTGTCCACACTCTTTTAGTTTGTCTTGCTGTTTTACTTGTACATACGTTAGTGTTAATCAGTGTGTTATCCCTTGACTTTCATATAAATCCTACTGCTCTTAACAAAGACTGAAAGCACTATTGTGTTTGACGCATTCCTTAAGATAGCAAAACAAAACTTACAACGCATAGTGTTATATTAGACATTATAACATCAAATTACATTTGGTCAAGATATCAAAGTAAGAGATGAAAATTTCATTTCAGTTGTCCTGAAATGAATTTGTTTAGAGATTAATAGGTGTCTTCAATAGAAAGAAAATAAAGTGCAGTTTGCTAATTTTGAATTACATTTATGCTTTGTTGACTAGCTTCTGTCTCTTGATTGAGTTGTGTGTATGGTATGCTTTCAATTTGATCATTCTCATAACCAACGCTCGAATAAGTCATGTCTTGGTCACTACTGGCAAAAAAGAAAAAGAAAAGTGTTTGTTAGACTTTATGACGCATGTAAAGGTACAAAACAACTTTCCATGGCAATAAATATAGGTACCATGAAAAATTAGCCAAAGAGACTAAGTGCGTGCAGGTTGGATACTTACTATAAAGAATAAATGGTAAGGCCAACTACCACAATTCCAAGAGCAACAAAGTATAACCATTCAACCTGTATGACAAAATCACGCAATGGTTCTTAGAAATTTCATAGAAGACTCAGTAAAAGCAGTAATTATCGTACATGACTAGAGGACATTATGAAATATTATGATTTATTTAGTTATAAGCTGACTAAACGTCTGAGATTCCTTTTGGTAAAAATAATCTTACTCACCTCTTGATGATAAAAGAATATACGAATAATTACTGCCCACATATCAGAAGTCAAAAGTGAAAGATTAAAAAGGGTTGCTCCACTCATCTGTGAGAGACAATGAAGATAACATATTGGTCATGATAAACATTAATGGAATAAATGAATGAAGGGATTATTTGCATAAAAAATCAGTGCATAAAGATCATTAGTAGAAATGCTATATATCCTGTTAATAATCATTCAGTTTCATTTTATTGACCTTAGGCTTCAACTCATGCTCGGCATTCAAATATACCATTTTAAAGAGTTCCGTTTATAGAAAAAATAAAGGATCCATAGCTTATTGTAAAACACCACCCAAGTTGTTTCTAAGGATGATGCCTTTGGCTGCATACAAAACTGACAGTTTCAACTAGGGACAAATTCATCATGATGCGAAGAGTGCATTGCATAAAGCATGAGAACTCCATACTTTGAACCTTCCAATTGTATGATGTTTTTGAATCAGTCATAAAGCATAAGGACTTCCTACTTTAATCCTTTCGTGTTCAATTAAAGAATAGAACTTGTGAGCAATAAAGTAACTAATGAAAAGATTCGTATTTGATGTATTGTACAATGGAATATCCATGCTAATTATGTATCAGATTGGTATCAGAGCATGTTTTCCTTGTGCTTGTAGGGTTTGCTATCATGTTTCCCATCAGCCAAAGCTTGCACATGGATGCTCCATTGCATCAACATTCTCCAACATCAAAGTGGTCCACTATTCTTGGTCCATAAAAATTTAGAGACTAGGTGGAAGAACCCCTTTTGATGACAAAAGAATAAAAAAAGATTATTGTGAAATTGCAAAAGAATAAAAAAAATTCATTTTGGGCTAATACATGCTGACCTTAGCCTAGCAAATGAGAACTCTTGATCTAAAGTGAGAGTATGCATACTGAAATATATATCAATTTGAGTGATCCAATTGCCAAGCTTCTCTACATCAACATTGTTGGCGTTTCAATTAGCACCTCTGGAGTGCTTATTGGAAACGGACAGCTATTGCAAGTGTGTTAGTACATGCTCTTCGGATTATAGAGAGGAAGATCTCTCTTTGCTGATTTTCTATGTAAAAAAGTGTACTAAGGTTCCTATCTTTTTTACTCAGCGGCAAGACACAAGGGTGCATAAACACAATGTGCCGTAGCTAAGCTTTTCTCTGGTTTCCGCAGATCTTAACTACGACTAACTAGCTTCTAGACTATCCTACCTCCTCAAGATAAATAGAGCATGAGGGCATAGAAGCGAAATGGATGGGTTGGATTACTTGAATCCACCGTCTTTGTAGAATATGGCCGAGGCTCTGAACTCTTAGATATATGCCAAGATAAGGTTCGACACAAGTAAACACTCGTTACGGTAAACTAGATTTGAGACTTGCCAAGGAGAAGGAACCCTTGTCCGAGGTATAAGCTTGGAAACAACTTACTAGAAACAACAAAGTACGATGATTCAGCTAACAGGATTCCCAAGGAGGTGAAAACACCTGTCCAAAGTGTAGGCTGAAAGACAACTCATTAAACAACATCACACGATAATGATCTATAACAAAATATCCAAGGAGGTGATGACACCTGTCCGTGGAGGAGATTGAAACAATACACTATTTGAAAACAAGACTTTGAAAGAACTCAGGTATTTAGATCAAGCAAGCATGCGCCATCTGATTTATTTCTTCAAGCTTCTCCAAAGAATTATAAAGGTTGGGACAGCAAAGGCACGAAATCATGCACAATTACGATCAACCAACAAACTCTCATCCAAGAGTGAACAAATATGAACAAGCTAACTCTAGCAACAATGGCGCAGCAATTTTTCTTAGCAAATAAAGGTTAAACAAATAATGAGCCCAAGGCTCTTATTTATAGAAACTCAAAGGAGTAGGCAACCCTAAAATCTCCTTGAGTTAACAATTAGTTCTTGCCAATCAACAAGATTTATTCCTATGTCCAAAAGTAGGTGAGCAAGCAGTTAACTAGAAGACTACTTCAGTTAACTGATACTAAACAAGAGTCAAACTGGGAGTCTACCTCAGTTGATTGACACCTAACTAAAAGTGAACTATAATTACAAATGTGTCTCCAAATAGACATCCACCTTTTAAGGAGATCTGTGATCCATAAATCGTGGGATCTGACATGCATGATTTGTGGAGATTTGGAGTCAACTTGGAAAGGGGCATCAAGTTGACTTCAGTCGTATTTATTGCTATTTGGAGGGTAGGACGTCCTTCCTTGGTGCTTTACACCTCTTTGCCACTGGTCAACAAAGTCTCAATCTAGTCGTTGACCTCTTCGGTCCCCGGGCAATTAATGCTTCTTAAGATGATTGTGTGGTGTCTCGGCATCTCTTCGCCTGTCACAAGCCGCTACTAATAGTTTATGCATTGGGCAGTTGCTTCATCCAACTAGATAGACATGGCTGCAATTTTGGCTAACTTGCAACCATTGGGATCTTCAAGGAATGAACCACGGATGACGTCTTGAAACTATCTCTGTACCATTCCGAGCTCAATGTACTCCCCTCCCTCACGCTGATATTCTAACTCAAGGAAGGATACTACCAACGTTCTCGCAAAGTTGATAATATTAGCGACAAAATGTCTGTAATCAATCAGCTCCACTGAATTGGCATCGTAGGCTCTCACCTTGTATGCCAATTGTTCTTTCCAATCAAAGAGATGACAATTTGTTCTTGGTGGTTGTAACTGACTGATATGCGTGTTGTAGATCTGTAGATTAGCAACTGTCGCTTCCTCTCTCGGCCTCTCTTGAGCTGCCTTCAAGTCTAATTGCTGGATCTCTGATTGGAGTCCATGTGCTTTGTCTCTCAACTAGTATGCTTCTGCTAATACACACGTCCTTTGACAACAAACTCATCCACTTGACGTCTCAAGTGTTTACCGTATGTGATCAACCGATGATGGTTTCTCTCTGCTAGGAGATCTAACAACTCTTGAGGCAAAGCCGAGGAGTTGGGAGTGTCGTGCATCAAGCTAGAGATGTACATTCTTAATTGACGGTTTTCAGCCTTCAAGGCTGCTTTGTCTTGTCCATCCTTCGTCATTCTTTCCTTGACGCTTGTTGAGGCAATTCCGAGAAGGTCTGCCTCCACCGGTCGAGTGGTCTTTCCAAGGTTCACCTTTGATAGCGTGAAATCCTCAACCCTCACATTGTGTATGTCTTTATCTTCAGGTGGGGCAGCAGTCTCTATGACAACCTTGTTCTCTGCATTCCTCTCTACATGTGTCTGCTTCTTCAACTTCTTTGTCGGCATGTCTTGGGGGACATGGTGGAACTCAGTGAAGTCAAGCTGATAAGGTCTTTCCCTTTTCCTTCCAAGCGAGCTTTCTAGCCAGATAGAATCTCGGCTAGCCTTGCTGGAAGGAGAAACGTAGGCTCCCTGAATGCTGGAAGAACGAGATTGTGCCGTGGCAATGCCTCGTGGTGGCGAGTCCAAATCAATGGGACTTTGTGACCTCTGTGATGGTGGTGAAGACGACAACTCTGTTTCTATCATAGACACCTTTTCTACTGCAACTGCTTCTGCAATGGGTTCCATCTCTGCAGTGATTATTTCAATCACTGGCTCTGGTGCAGCTGCAGTGTTCTCAATTGTTTCAGGTAAATTGGTGGTTGTCTCCACTTGTACCCTTTGCTGATTTGTACCAGCAATTCCTCTTCTTCCCCATGTGCTCTCTGACATTCACATTCTTTCAAGAAGGATGCTCATCTTCTTCTGTCTGGGTCTCTTCCTAGACGTAGAAGGTAGTGTAGAGTGAACTGTTGGCGGCTTTGATCGGGGAAGTGCTACCTTCCTTGTCCTTTTACTGTCAAGGTAGAGTTGACTGTGTCAGACTACTCTACCAGTTCATTCCTCGATAGATGTACTCTCTTTCACGTACCAATCTACTTTGCCGAGTGGTTGTGCATTTACTTGATCTGTGAAGAAGGAAGAAAGAATGACTTCTTCTTCGTCATTAGATAAGCCCTCGATGTATTCTGACATGAAATCTGCAATCTGTGAGAGCTTGAATCTGTTGTAGTTTCTTCTTCTTACTTCGAACTCCTCTTCGCAGTTGACCCAAAAATCCTCTATGGAAGATTCATGTGATGATCTTTGCTCGAGATGTGCTGTGAAGAGTCCTCTTGGATCATATGATGACCTGTCAATGAGGTACTTGAGATTAAATCTCACTGTTTCCTGACTTATCAACCTAGCATCGGCTGCAGTCTTACATCTGTAGAGTCCCATCTGACTCTGACTTCTTCTTTTGGCATAGGTAAGAGTGAACCTCAGCCAACAGTCTCAGGAATTCCATGGACACCACCTTGTCTGAAGGGTAGCGTGGCATCATGGCGGGGTGGCCATTGTAGCCGTACACGCGTATGTAGGTGAAAGTGGGGAATTGGATGAACCAATCTGCTCAGTCCACCATTGCCGCCTTAGCTGCTGGTGAAATACGAACGTGTATCTCATGGTCTAGCTCGCGCACGGTGTGCATAGTGAAAAGGTTGTTCATCTTCTTGAAGTGTCTTTTTGCTAGAGTAAACTCAAGGCGAGGAAAGTATTCTTGGACCTTTTGCACACCCAATGTTTCCACAGTGTTTACTGTTCTGAATTCGCCTTGGAAGGCTATCAGGTATAACAAGTAGGAACACATGTGGAAACGGTGCTCTTCTAGAAACCTGGTAAATTGTTGGTGGAGCATGTCACTGATCAGAGAGGCCCAATCGTAATGTTCTTTCCTGCTGATTATTTTTCCAATAATATAGAACATTCACGACTGGAAGGATTTTCCCTCTTCTTGTCCAGTGACTTTGCTGAGTAGAGTGATTAACACTGTGTACTCATCTTTGAATTCTCCTCACCCAACCAATTTGGGCAAGCTGGTTTTCTTCACTTTTAACCAATGTTTAGCCACTATTAGTGAACACTTGTCCTTTTGAAGCCTCAAATTCCTTCCGCATTCTATCACAGATACAACCTTCTTGGTAGGGCATGGTGGAATTGCAAAACACGTCTCTATGTCCTTCAGCTTTAAGCTGCAAATCAACTTTTCGTCCACTGACAGGATTTCTCTTGTAGTAGGGTTGTAATGCTTTGTGCAAGCAGTTACAAGATCAATGCTCCGTAAAGTGATAGGAATGGATGCAACTTGGAATAAACTGGACTCTTCAATGTTCTGCAATGTAATCTGGTTCATGCCCTCCAAGTCCTCAGAACTAACTTTTGGATTTTTCTGCCATAAGTCCATGTCAATCGTCTTTAGATAATCATGGTACAAGACCGTCTTGGTCTTGTATTGACCTGGGAGTATTGCATTTTGCAAGACTTAAAGATTGACTGGGCACTTGACCTTGTTCTAACACTTTCCTGAACCCCTTAAATATAGTGCCTGCCGAGAAGTATTTTCCTGGCAAAAATCTGGCATGTGGGTTTTGTTCGTGCTTGGAAGTTGAACAAACCTAGTTCCTTGGATTTTTGATTTGGAGAGTTTTCCGGAAAGATCCTTAAAAATAGGGGAAGCAACTTTGTTGATTCTAGTAATTTTGAGAAGATGGGTTTTGCTGAAAAAACGTGCTGATCATACCTAGCTGGTCAGATCTGAGGTAATCCGTTGTTTCCTGTGACATGCAAAGAATGATAGACAGAAATAGAGGAAGTAGACAAAAGGTGGATTGGAAGTTATAAATTTCCACTTTGCAATAATCTGCTTTTGAAAACAATCCTCGGAGAAGAATACTTTTACTGCCACCGATCTTCAGAAATATTGAAGATCCGTCCAAAACCTCTGCTAGATCTTGAAAATGTGTTCTTGGGAGCTATTTTTTGTTTTATCCTTCAACCTGCAAAAGAATAATGAAGAATGGGATGCCTAGCAAGAATATATTATGATTTGAGTTGAGATCCACTAAGTATGGATGCCAACTCGTGATTTAGGTCTAATTTGGAGTTCCAAAAAGTGATTTCCACTGATTGTGGAGTGTTTGGCCTCTTTTTGCCTCCAAATTTGCTAACTCAAATCAACATTATTGCTTTGACTTCCTTTAGGCATCCATCCTTGGATTTGATCTTTTTTGTCAATTTAGCAAGTTGAAGTGCCTCCGTTTGATCTTCGATTCTGGCTGCTCAGTTGATCTTTGGCAGTGGCTGGCAGTTCCGTTGTTGAGGTAGGATTGACCTGATGAAATATGTTAGGGAGAGATCAACTCAGAAAACTGAGTCTAGGCCTCCAGAATGAGGGGCGCCTTTCCATGAGAGGGGTGCTTTTGATAATGCCTTAGTCAATTTTCATTGACTGTTCTTCGTTTTGGCTTTTTCAGGCCCTCTGTGCTTTGATTTGACATTCTCGTTGATGGATGAGTCGGATGACTCTGCTTGACGATGCATCGGGTAGCTAGTTCAATCCTTCTCAAGATGACTAACTTCTCAGTTGAAGCTGGCAAGTTTAGGTCCTTCAAACTTAAGGGTGCCCCTGGCCAGCAGGGGCGCTTTTAGCTTTTGACTGGTTTTATCCATTCTGTGAACTGCCTGTCTTTGACCTCTACCATCAGATGATTGATTTGTTACAAGTTCTCGCTGATAGTTTCATTGATGAGACTGGTCATAGCTGAGAAGGTCATCCTAGGAAGCAGTGAAGATTCTGACTGAATTTGGATGCCTTCAAGAAAGGGCGCCTTTATTCAAGAGGGGCGCTTTTGGCAATGCCTTAGCCAGTTTCTGGCTTGTCCTTTCATCTTTTCAATTCTGGCCTTTTTTGCTTGATCCCGATTGGTGATCGTTTGGCGTGTCCGATGGATATGCTGTGAGATTGATCACGTAGTTGGGAGGAAGCTGAAAAGATGTCGTGTATGGAGTAGCTGCTTATAAATTCATCTGATGCTTTCAACTGAGGGGTGCCCCTGGCTAGTAGGGGCGCTTTTATCTTGAAGCTCTTTGATTTGGCATCTTCGTTGTTTGTAGATCCTCCATACTTTGTTGATGCTTTGCTAGTGATCCCTAAATCAAATGATCTTGCTGGTGATTTTGTTGTCGAGACAGCATGAACGCGAAAGAGATGACTGAGCTGAAGATGCAAAGTGATTATGTTTGCCCTCTGAGATCCAAGGGCGCCTTTCTTCAAGAGGGGCTCCTTTTTCACCTTTAGACTGTGTTTTGCCTTGGCAGCAAAAACGTGCACCTTCCAGAGTCGGCCAAATTTTGGCCTTTTTCGTTTTGAGAAACTCCCTCGCTATTACATCTTTTTGACCTTTTCCGCCATGGCTTCTTCGTTGGAGCTTTTAAGGTTTAGCTTTCAGCACCTGGTACTGGTCAATCTGCCATTAATGGCTACGAGCTCCTAACTTTGTTCCTGAAAAACGGGAATAGACCCACTAGAGTAAAACATGTCTTTTGATGATTCTGACTTGATCAGTGTGATCGTGAAGTCAATTAAGTTATTAACCCTATCAAAATTATTTTCAATCATTTCCGGGAAGGTCCTATTTTTAAGGGTTTCCCTAAAAATAGGGGCATAAAACCCTAATTTTCAAATTTTCAGAATTTTAACCATAGGTTCCTTGACAGAAACCCACAAAGACTTCATGTTTGTTTTGACCTAAAACATACTTTTGACGACATTTTTAGCTCAATTTAAGCAGAATGCCAAAAAATTCATTTTGGGTACAACAAACATTTCCTTCAAATGAAGGTGTCTCGACTCTCAATCTTGTCCTCCACTTTGAATAGAAACTTGTTTAAAAGACTTTTATCAACCTTTTAAGACTTTCCTTCTTCATTGGATTTGGGTTTGTCATCATCAAATCTCTCCAAGAGGACTTCTATAAGGCCTTTTCATGGTCTCCAATGATTGGGACAAACTTGGAATGGCATTCTCCATCCTTTGGAATCTTTCTTCAACATCCACATAATCCCTTTCTTCTGCCATGCTTCTCAACTCCTTCCACTCGTAGGATTCAATGTCTCTTTGCAAAGGTAAAATTTTGTTTCCAATTGAATTAGCTATGGTCATGAAACAACAAAACCCTCACAAAACACTTCCCAAAAGAATAAACTTGCTCTAATATCACATGATCCATAAACTATAAGGATATTCCATACTAGTTTGCCAATAATAGCTATTGTTAGTTTTACGATTGTGGACATCAAATGAGTAAATGACTTAAGAAAATGAAATAAGAAAATATGAGACAACAAAAGAGAATTCAACACCATAAAACATGACCAGCATACCTTGGAGAAACTCCTAGTGGGTAAAAACTCCAGAAAATATGAATATACACTCATTTGGTACTCTTTAACAATTATAATTGATCCCCAAACTTTAGGCTTACACGAGCACTTAAACAAAATTAGAACTGTCCTACACGACCAATTACAAGTCTCAAATAACACTCCCCTACCCTTGATCTATGCAACAATCATAAAACTATGAAACAACTAGACGAATTCTCACTAAAACAACTCTCAACAAAAGAATTAAGACCCACGCTTCTCAAATTTGAAAGCCAAGAGGTTATAAATAACCTCACCTACCATAAGGAAGATGGAATGACCATCCAAATGCAAGAGGAAGAGGAAAATTTCAGAATTTGGAACATTACTAGACATGCAAACTATTGTGACAACTTTTCTGCTCTTTCTAAAGAGGTGATCATGCATTTGTGGCAATTAGAAAGAGATCACACAGTAGCAAATGAATAGCTGCAATAGAAGATGATTTTTTCATGTTATTCATGATTTTGCTGCCTATGCAAACTAGTAATTTTACGAAAATGAGAAAAATACTTTGTTTCTTTGTGTCTTCCTATCAACGAAAGCCTATGTCCTCCCATCAACTGAAGCCTACAAATGAATATCTCATTCCATCCTAAACATTCCCCAGCATCAAAGGAGATTGTAGATAGGCAATAGACATAGGGCATAGGAGGACAGCTTGCACGAAAGCAATATATGTGTTGATATACGTTGATTGGATTACTAGGATATGGTTGACTACTTTGCAAGTTGTGATTTTATTAGATAACTTTGTAGTGATGATTGTTCCTATTTATCTTTTCCACCCTTTTGGATCAATATAATTCGTTAGCATTGTGATCCAAAAAGTGCATTAGAATAATAATTTATAATTTTAAAAACTTAATTGTCGGTTAGTCAAGTAGTTGATTGGTTGTCACTCACATAACTCTTTTATGTGGTTGTTGAATCCAAAGATGTAACTTGACTGATCCTAATCCAAGAATGAATAAAACTGTTAATGCAGTGATCAAATTCCAGATTATAGAAGGTCGATCCTCACATGTAAACAACATCTGTAGATTTCCATATAGTTTAAGTGAGGAAGGATTAGTATAAGTATCAAATGTGGGAGACACGTCCCATGAACAGATGTGTCTCCTCAAAGTGGAGACATGTCGGCTCAAGGGGCATGTCTCTCCATTTAACTTAATACTTGTTTCAAACGTTGATCAAAGTCCTTTATCTGTCCGATGCTACCTAATATCAACACTCCCTCTTAGCGAGGAGGATAAAATTCAAACAAGTATAAAGAGATGTCACCTAACTCGTGATATCAGAAGATATGGTATGCTTCTCAAAGTGTCAAGTCACATGACATTCTTCATAACATATCTTTATTATGCAATACTCCCTCTTAGCTAGGGAAGATAACTTCCATCAAGTAAACGTGATATCACCTAACTCGTGATATCGGAAGATATGGTATGCTTCTGAAAGTGTCAAGTCACATGACATTCTTTATAACACATCTTCATTATTCAACACTCCCTCTTTAACTAGGGAGGATACCTTCCATCAGGTAAAAGTGATATCACCTAACTCGTGATATTAGAAGATATGGTATGCTTTTGAAAGTGTCAAGTCACATGACATTCTTCATAACACATCTTCATTATGGTATGTGCACTAACATCAAGTCACATGATGTCTACCATAATAATTCATGGCATATCCATGGATATAAAATTATCCACCATGATTATCTCTTAAGGATCACAATGATCTTCAAATGAAATCAAGTCCCATGATATCCATCAAAGTGTCCAAGAGATACTATCATGACATGTCCACAGATATCAAGTCGCATGATATCTATCATGATAGTTCAACATTGTAGAGTCGTCACTTTACAATGTTACATACAAGTGTTCATTATTAGAAATTACAATGTTACATAATAAGGTCATGGAGTCACACACATGACAAAAGAGTTTACACATTAAACATATTTATATATTAGTACAACTTATAAACAACTTGAATTTCAAACATAATATCAAATTACATACCAAGTTTCTTCCCGAAGAGTTCAACCTTAACTCTGGAGAGAGGTTTGTTGAGTATGTCTGTTGTTTGATCATTTGAACTAATATACTTCAACTGGATCACATTCCTTTCTACCATGTCTCTTACATAATGGTAGGGGATCTCAATATATGTTTTACAGCCATAAGGTGAATTTCCTTTGGCTCACACCTGAACTGGCTTAGAGCATTCACAAGGACCTTCCATTTGCAGCAGGAGTACTCTATCAACTGAGCTACTGGCCTTTTGTGGCCAGCCCATTGTCAATCCGGGTGTGGCTTATTTCCAACACCCCCTTTAAGCCACACTGCGGGTGCTAGGGGCTCTTCTGAGGTTAGATCCTTCCTTCCTTGAGCAATGAGATGATCTTTTCTTGTTATCAATAGATCATCAACATATAAAGTAATTATTAACATCTCACATTTCATTACATTAAAGTAAAGATTTCGGTCTGCATCATTTTGGAGAATCCTAGTCCCAAGAGGTAGCTGTCAATTCTTTTATACTAGACCCTGGGAGCCTGTTTAAGTTCATAGAGGGCTTTCTTCAGTCTGCATATTTGTCACAGAGTCTCTCAACGTGATGCCGTCATGGAGTCTCTCAACATGACGACTCATCTCAGTTTCAGAGATGAACAAGGGCTTTTACCACACATCTCTCTATCTTAGAGAATTATGCATTACAACAAGTGATGATGTGACTCCCTTTGAAGCTCTAAGTACTTGCATCAGCCTCCTGACCTCCTTGTCAAAATCGACTATAATACTTGCTTTAGAGAAATGGTTTCCAATTCACACCTTTGTAGAGATTCAGGGCTGTTCTATTCAACCTCTTCCCAGATCACTCTATTCTGAATAGGTTTGCGGAGCTACCAATGTTAAATCTAGGTCGACTGACTTGAGCAATTCTGATCTCAACTGCTGAAGAGGTACTTCAAGGATTTAGCATCAACACTACAACCCTTACTTATTCTCAATGAGACATAGAACTCCCTCTGAAGGTTATTTCTTCCTCTTCGAAGAAATGTCTTCAGCCATCCACACAGTCTCTTGGCTGCAAGCAGTGTCTCCATTCTCTTCTTCTTTTGAAAGCAATCTCGTGGTCCGTCCTAATGCACATTAAGGAGAGATTAATAGTTCATATAACTCAACTATTCTGAAGAGAAATACCAATGCTGGAACTATCTCAATGTTATAGCATGAATTAATAACTACATGAGGAATTCATGAACACGAAATACTTATCTCATCAGAGTCTCCTTAAATAATCCCAGATTCATTTGCTTCTCGATCCAATCTCTTTACATATTTTGATGGATGCAATTACTGGACACAGTATGATACGCTGCTCTTGCGCTCAGATCAATCCACAACCTTCATGACTTGAACACAAGCCCATGACTTAGAATTTGTAGAGGTGGCAGGGTAATTTTGAACATGTTCAAATTTATCGATGCACCCTGACCAGAAGTGATGATCATTACTTCTTGAAGGCACAGGTCCGAAATTGGGACTCTTCCCATTACTTTTATTGCTGGAAGAATCTCTGCACTTTGCACTAGGTGGCAACCAAGGAAACATGATCTTTATCGAACGACTCACATTTAGTAAGCCATCAGGAATTCCAAAAATATATAGCCTTAGTTCTCGCAGGCTGGCAACAAAAGTAGACAAAACCTTCAAGAAGAGAAGCCATGGCACTTTCCTCAAGATCAGTCATTCATACTTCATCACACGGGAGAACTGGGCTAAGTGGAGATTACACGAAAGATCTCTTTCCATCTAGATCGCAGGACCCATACTTAGCAATGGAATAACTTTTCTGAGCGTGCCTGGGGTCTATCGCGACACAGCCATTCCTCTTTAAAGATTGACGATTCTAAGTGATATCGGTCTTTTAAAAGGAACGCCTTTACAATATAGACCCGATGCACAGGTTGAGTAATTTATTTCCGTCGAAAGCTGAGACCAATCAACTTGGTTTCCGAGACTTAGAGTTTCGATTATCGGATCTTCATATACAACATTAACGGATCTTGACTTCTCCTTGATAAATTTTCAAAGATAAGTGCATCATAATGGCACAATTTCCTTATCTCCATGTATTCGTGGATAAGAATTGACGGTAATGTTCTTTAGGTTGAATGAAGTCTCCTCATGGCTTCATCCTTAACTGCAATGTTGTAACGACCCCATCCTTAGGTAATTAAATTTTTTCCAACATTTCATTTCAAACATATAAAAGTAACAAGTAACAAAGACATTACAATAAAAACGTTCCTTTCTTCATTGATAAATACATGCAAGTTACAATATATATTTCCACATGAGTTCCATTTTCATTGCAAATATAAATCAGAGTACAAAAGTAAAACAATTACATACATAGCTCGTAAGCTTTTGCACAAATAGTAGTAAGACGGTCCAAGTTCCTTCCTTTCAAATCTTGGTGTATCTGTCGCCTGTTGTGGAGGAGAAACATCACTCAGGCACTTTTCCGCCAACCACAGACTGTTAGTGTGGCCCCCCGCAAATCTATCATTCGATAGATGTCCCTCCCTTCGAACGAAGAGATTGGTAAAGTAACCGGCTGCGACAACCCAACTGAGCTTAGTGTTGTGTCCTATTCAAAACTAGAACCTTGCTATTTCACAATCTCATACTAGTACAAGGATCACGATGAACTGACAGTGAAGTCTCAACTATCTCACATCTAAGTGGATGTCGTATCTTTCACTACTTTGGCCAAAGTATTCTCATTCAGTACTTCGAATCAAGGTCATCTATCATATACACTACTCAGGCCTGATTTGACTTAAGGCTATCTTACACTATGCGTAGGCTAAGTCCTTCACTGGATTGTCAATCATCCCAGACTATCCTACATCAATCTATTTAATTAGGAAATGAAATGCAGTCAACAAGAGTCCCTCGGGTAACTCCTATCTTGAAAATCTTTATCCATGGAGTACATAGTTTTTCCTAGTTAACCTACTAACTTTAAAGCTTTAGACTACCTTGGTACTGGTTCCATCCTCGTCCTAGTATTTAATAACTAGTTTCCTCACTTCCTTTATATAAGGAGATCAAGCAGTATTCACGTAAATACAATTCATCAAGTAAATTCTATAAAAAGTATTCAAACATTTCCTTTCTAAATTAGACAAGCTATTCCTTATAAAATCAAGCTATTCCTTTATAAACAAGCATACATAGGAAACTGAATTTCTCTTTTGCTTGTCTACTCTATTTATACTATGTTGGCGTAAGAACTAACACCTCTGGAGTGTGAGTTTGTACGGACAGCTATGCACACTACGTAATGAGTGCTCTTCAAATTAGGAGGGGAAGCTCCCTCGTTGTGCTAGAATGCATGAAATAGAAAACTAAACTAATGTCCTATCTTTTTGTTCTCAGCTGGTAGAGGCACAAGGTTAAGAAAACCTAGAATGTTGTAGCTAAGTATTTTCTGGTTTTGCAGATCATGTAACTACAACTAAGCTAACTTCTTTAATATCTATCCAATTTCCTCAAGAAACAGAGCATGAGGAAATGGAGCAGGAATGTATTGTACGATAAACTCCAGGTGCGGGCTCACAACATGAAGGCAAGGTAGGCGCAACTATTTGCTAATCCGGGAAGAAGTTTATTAAAACAAACAAATGAACGGTAAACCTGGTACAGCTTCACAACATGAAGGCAAGGTAGGCGCAACTATTTGCTTGGCTGAATGAGTCTACTATAACACACATCATACGATAAGCTTTGAGTACAGTTTCGCAACATGAAGGCAAGGTAGGCGCAACTATTTGCTCTTCTGAATAGGCTTATAATCAACAAAACAAAAGGTAAGCAACTGGGACAGTAGATTGTATAGACGCAACACGCATGCAATAACGATCAAACCAGCAACCCCATTTAACTAAGGTCGAATAAACACCATAACAATAACATGAAGGCAAGGTAGGCGCAACAATTTATTATAACAGCAATTACTCTTTGAACAGATACAATAATAGCAATACTACAGCCAAGGTAGGCGCAGCATGTATGCTATCAAGCAAAAGTTCCAATTTACAAGGGTGAACCAATCTTGAGAAAAGGCATGTTGCCGACCACGCAGCAATTCTCTATCACCAGGAAAAGCTAATTACAAATGAGCTGAAAGCTCTCATTTATAGACATCAAGGTGTAGGCAACCCTAAAATCACCTTGAGTCAACTACAGTCTTGCAAGACATGCAAGATCTTATTCTCTAAACCTAATTGAATGAACCTACACAGTTAATTGGGAAACTACCATCAGTTAACTGAAACATCTAATCTAAATGGACAAGGTGCAACATGCACGTCCTTATTGAAAGCAAGTCAACTGGAATGCTATCATCAGTTAACTGAAAGATCTAATCTAAGCTCCAAGTGTACATAGATGTTTCCAAGAAAGACATACATGCAATGTGTAACAACTAGTTAACTCGGAAAGAAGCCTCGAGTTTAACTCCTGTGTCTAATGTCTATCTTGGAAAAGGTGGGACGCCTTTAACTAAAGTCCACTGGCCCTGATCTTGAGAAATTAACCCATCTACGAGGTCGTTGACTGCATCTCCATTTGGGGAACTAAAGCTCTGGCGAAGAATCCTATGTCTGTGCAGCATGTCTTCTCCATTAGTCATCTGACACTGGAACTCACCCTTTCTCCTGATTGCCTCATCAAACAATGTTGACATGGCTGTAAGCTGATTCATCTTATAGCCAATGGTCTCACCACTGAAAATACCGTGAATAAGTGCTTGGAGCTCTAATTGGATGTCAGCAAGCTCAACATAGTCACCACCCACACGCTGATATACACACGGTAATTGAGACACAAAGTCTCTTATATAGCGGAGTGCACTAGTAACATGCTCTCTGCTCTCAGCCACCTCAGATACGATCTTTCCTTCTATCTCTGCCTTGAAGATCAACTGTGTTCTCCAAATGTAGACCTCTTCTTTATCTTCTGCCTCTGTGACTGAATCAAATGACATTCCCAAGTTGGCAATCAGAATCTCATCCCTGGGTCTACTAATGGCCAAATCACGTTCCTCATCTTGAAGTCGTAGACGAAGCTCACGTGCATTATACCGCAATTGATACAATTCTGTAAGTACAAGGCGGCCTCTAGCAACAAACTCCTCTTCCCATTCCTCCAATCGCTTACCATATGCAACCAAGAGATCAATCTGACCCTGCTCTATTGGTGGTTCTAACATATGTGGAAGCGCGGTGACAACATCCCCTGTCCTGTGTACAAGGCTAGAAATGTACTGGCGAAGCTGTTGTATTTCAGCCTTGAGAGCTGATTTATCTTCACCATCTTTCACCATCCTATCCTTGGCGCTATCTGTAGCAACTTGTAGGAGATCAATATCTGTCTGACGAGTACTCTTACCAAAATGAACTGTGATAACTTCGAAGTCTTGAGCTTCCATCTCGTCTAGACTCTTATCTTCTGGAGGTGCAGTAGTCTCAACAATGAATTCCTTATCTGCACTTCTCCCAATATGTATATGTTTCTTGATCCTCTTTTCAGGCACATCTTGATGGTCATGATCGAAATCTGAATGATCAAGTATGTAAGATGGTTGTCTCCTTTTTCTTCCCAGTTGACTCTCAAGCCAAGATGAATCCCGACTAATCCCACTGGAATGATTTGTACTAGTCGCAGGAGGATCTGATGAATGTGAATGTGTAAATGAATCACTGCGAGGAGGTGAATCCATGTCCAAATCAATGTGAATTGGAATGGGAGGCTGCTCTAATGGTGTCGGTGACGGCATACGGGGCTGAACCTCAAGCTGTGGAGAAGTCTGAATAACTTCTTTGACTGGCTCTACATGTGGAATCGCAACAGATGCTTTTCCCTTCGATTTACTAGGCGCTGGATTCTTTTTAGGAGGATTACTCCTCTTCTTCTGCTTAGGTTTTGAAGAAGAAGGCAATACAAGTCCTTCTGGTGGCGGCTCTGCTCTAGGCATGGATGCCTTTCTCAACCTTCTGCTTTCTAAATAAAGCGTGCTATTTTGGATGACCCCGCTCGATCTTTCCTTTACTGATGTGAACTCTTTGGCATACCAGTTCACTAACGGCAGTGGTTGTCCATCAACCTGCTCTCTGTAAAATTGAGGAAGTGTATCTCCCTCATCTTCTGTCAATCCTTCCACATCTTCTGCCAAGAAAACAGAAACTTGTGGAAGAGAGAACCTGCTATAGCTACGTCTGCAAACCTCGAAATCATCCTCACAATTCACCCAGTAATCTTCCATTGTAGGTTTGTGATAAGAGAGATTACCTAGGCGAGCTGCGTAATGACCCCAAGGATCATATGTGCGTGTATCCACCAGGTACTTGAGTTTGCAATTTTCTAGCTCTTGACCTGCAGTCTTAGCATCAACTGCCGTCTTATACCAATACATCTCGAATTGCAAAGGAAACTCGGCAGCTGGTTTACGCTTGATGCGCAAACATTTGTGAACTTCATATAGCTGCCTCAGGAACTCCATGAATATTGTTTTATCCGAAGGATAACGTGGTAACATAGCTGGTTTTCCTATGTATCCATAGACACGGATATAGGTGTATGTAGGGAACTGAATGTACCAATCTGCCCAATTCTTCATTGCTGCTCTAGCAACTGTCGAGATGCGAATATGCAACTCCCGGTCCAAGTTTCTCACTGTATAAGTCAAGAAAGCCTCTTGTACACATTTAAAATGACTTTCAGCCTTCGTGAACTCAAACTGGTCATAGTAACGATAGACTTTCTGTACACTGAGTATGCCCACCGTATTCAAAACCGTTAAACTGATTCTGATAAGCAATCAAGTACACCAGGTAAGAACACATACGAAATTGATGCGCAAATAGGAAACCGGTGATTTGCTTGTGAATAGCATCGCTGATGAAGGATGCCCAATCATAATGCTCTTGTCCAGAGATGATTCTACCAATGATATAATACATCCACGGGTGAAATTTATTTGCATCTGCATGACCTGAGACACGATTAAGCAGTGTAATCAAAATATTGTATTCATCCTTACACTCGCCATGACCCAAGTTGTTTGGCAACTTGCTCTTCTTTTGTTTCAGCCACCTCTCTATCATCTTGTTCTGACACTTATCCAGTCCAGCATTGAATGCCTGCTTGCTCTGACTCATGGAAATAACCATCCCATCCGAATGTTGAGGAATATCCAGACTTCGCTCGATATCAAGGGGTTTGAGACTGCATATGACACGTCCATCTATTGACCGTATCTCTCGTGTAGCGGAATTGTAATGCTTGATGCAAGATATTACAAACTCCACGCAATGCACCGAAATAGGTATGGAAGCGGCCTCAAGTAACCCGGATTGCTGAATATTCTTGATAACTGAATCCCTGATTTTGAGTGGATCCAAAACTACCTCCGGCAACACCTTATGTAGATCTGTATCAACTGTTCCGATGAAGTCGTGGGTTAAGACCGATTTGGTCTTGAATTCGAGCTGAGTGAACTGCATTCTGAAAAACTTGCCTGTTGACTGTGCACACGGCTATATTCTGACAACTTTTCTGGAAAGCCAAAAATAGCCTGCTGAGGCTAAAAATAGCTTGTCGGATGAGAATTTTTACGAAAAAATCTGAGATATGGGTTTTGTCCAGAAAATTATTCTAAGACAACCTAGAACGTCAAAAATGCAAAAGTTTACCCTTTACTCAGCCATGCAAAAGAATTTCGGTTGAGAAAATTAAAGCTTCAAGAACAGATGTTCTGGAACAAATTTTCCTGAAAAATTCTGGCACATGGGTTTTGCTAAGAAAGCTCTTCTGAACCAACCTAGATATTTTGTTTTGCCAAAATCTGCCAACACTTTGAACATGCAAGAGAATTTAAGACGAGAAGATGGAAGAAATATAGAGAAGAAGAAGGATGTTTTTTAAATTTTTATTTATTTATTATCTTCTTCTGTCAAAATCGCCACTCTGCCTTGAATCTGATGCTGAATCTGAATTTGTACCTGCAAAAGAATATTTTATCACCTTCGATCTTGATCCTTTGATGAAAATTCACCAATCTCTTTGAAGAAATTCGAACCTTCAAAGCTGTGTGAATGATGAAAGGCGCCATGCTTGTTTAAATAAACAATTCATACCATCATGCATGCATAATGCAACCCTAATTTAGAAAAAAGAATTCGATTGGGTTCTCTCTAGTTGAACTGCCACTATCTCTGAGTCTTTAGACTAAAAATAATATCTTAATTTTAAAACATGCAAAAAACTAAAAATGGCGCCAATATCTGTCTTTGAAGAAATTCGTCACTTTTCAATGCTCTGCATGCAAAATATTTTTTTTCATTTTTGCCAAAAATAGCATCTTGCTGTGTTCAACACACTTCCCTAATTCCAAAAAGTCAAATTTTGGTCTTTTAAGCTTCCATTTGCAAGAGTTATGAGATTTTTGAGAATCTTCTATTTTGTAGCTGACTGCAAAGTTACAACTGACCCTGTTCAACTCTGATCTCCGGATGATTGAATGATCCTGCGACCGTGCTGAGATATCCACTGCGAAGCTTGCATGACAAGGATGAAATGTCTGCTAGGAGCACCAACTGCTAAAATCATCATCTGATACCTTAGAAAATTAGGCGCCTTTGATTAAATTGATGTTTTGATTCCAGACTTAGCCATTTCTTCGTTTTGCCTTCTGATGCTTCAAAGTGCCGTTGATGGTGAATGATGAACCCCACTGACTAAATAATGGATTCATTGCATGACTAGAAGTATTCTACATCCAATGACTGTATGTGAGGGATTTGAAAATTGTATTAAGAACCCCAAAAGAATGAGCGCCCCTATTCTGTGATAGCTCAAACACCATTTTGACAAAAGTGTGATTTTCATTTGAACACCATACTTTGACCCTTGATACCGGGAACTGGAATGTTCCGATATGCGTGCCGTCTGTCTTGCTATACAGTTTGGTCAACTTGCAAGAGATGTTCTTGGAGACGATGAAGCCAGAAAATTGCTTTTAAGGCCTCTAAAAGAAAATCGCCTTTTTCAAAGAAAATAATATTCTTACACTTAGTCATTTTTTGAACTGCCTTCAATCAACTCTTCCTTACAACATTATCATCTTGACCTCGCACGTACGAGCATTCGCCAAATCCCGGAGGCTGTCGGCTAGACTCGTTGGATAGCTTGAGTAATTGCACATAAGTCTTGTGAAGACTGTAATTGCAAATAACCCTGTCTGGCAGGCCTAAAGGAGAATCGCCCCTAGCCTACAACTGTGTAGCTTTGTGTAGCTACGCTTCACCATCCTCTGTTTTACGTGCTCGGTAGGGCCTTTGTCACAGTTACTCAGAACATCGGATCGTCTTGTGAACGGATACACTGCAAAACTGAACTGAGCTGGAAGAGATCTCAGGAAGACCTCAATTGCAAATTCATCCATCAAACAGGTCTTATTCAGGATCGCCCTTGGGCTACAGGGGAGCGGATTTGCATTCTGAAAAACTTCTTCTGACATGTATCTTGCCTGCAATTTCCACTTCTAACGCTGATAACAAGATTTCTGTACTGGATACGCTTTCGCTTGATAGCTCGTTGAAAAGCTAAACTAATTTTGCAAAGACTGAAACCATCAAAACACACATGCATCTAGATCTAGGCCTTCAAAAAGAAAATCGCCCTTGGGCTAGAAGGGAGCGGATCTGCATTTCCAGACTGCCTCCTTGATGAAAACACTCTTCGTAACCTCTGCTTCTATCTTCGTTTGCCGGAGTTCTGCAACTTGGATGATCCTGCTTCATGGCTAATCGGAAAGCTGACTGAAAACTGAACATAATGAATGTATCCTTCATCCAAAACACTCAAATCTTGACCTTCAAATGGAAGGGCGCCCCTGGGCTACAGGGGAGCGGATTTGTTTTGAATTCATTTATTTTCACCATTTTATGCTTTGCAAACGCTGTATCCATCACTGCGGTTGACCATGTCGAAGCGTTGTGACTGCTGAGGTGTGTGGATGACTATACTTCATCATTTTCACATGTACGGACACTATAAAGTTGATTTGCACGTTGATTGTGCAAGTGTCTACTACGTTACATAGTGAAAAGTTCCCAGACTTAGAATATTTTAGCACTTTTTTGCCAATCTGAAAATCCCCTCCATCAAAAAACATTATTTCCAACATCTTTTATCGTAGAGCGTTCCTCTTTGAGTTTCAAGCTTAGATATTGATACCTGGTACTGGCCAACTGCCATTGATGACCCCGAAGATCCTAACTTTTCTCCTGAAAAAATGAAAACTACCCACCAGCCTTAAACTGACTTTTAACTAAAACTGACTTCACCACTATGATTGTGATGTGAAATAAGCCAATCAAAATTAATTTCAACCAATTCTGACAAGTTCCTATTTTTTAGGGTTTCGAGCTAAAAATAGATTTCAGAAACCCTAATTTTCAAAATTTTCAAATTTTGCCAGTATCTTCCTGGCATCACACTGACTAAAAGCCCATACTTTATTTGCCCAAAAACTGAGTTTTGACCCCACTTTTACAAGGTTTAGACCATTTTAAGCAAAATGCCTTAATGAAGCAAAAATTTCGGTTTGGGTACAACATACTACAATACAAAGTAATGCACAAATAAACAAGTAGATTTATCTAGCTTCAAATAACAGAGATATTAAGAGATAACTCTCATGCCTGTTTCCTTGCTGCTAGCGAATGCCTCTGATTTTGTATTAGCTGTCTGGCAGTTTCTTCTTTTAATCTCACTCTCTTTCTGTCTCTTTCAGATTCTAATCATAGATTGGGTGGAGTATTTTCCAGGTATTGCTGATTACACTTTTCACAATTCTGGATTTTATAAGAGGTATGTATGTGTTTGCAGCATATAAAAATCCACAGTCCTCTCAAAATGGCAATGGTATTTGTGAATTGGCTCTCTAGCAAGTTCGAATACAACAAATGACAAATTGTGGCTCTCAAAAAGCAATTTCGGATATAGCAAGGGTAGAAGTGAATTGGTAAAAATAACAAAGTGAAGAGCTCTATATATAGGTTTTGAATTCTCATGCCTGCTACCATTTTGGCATGAGAATTGACACCTTATATATTTGAAAATGTCAATTCAAAAAGTGGCAACTATTTAGCAAGTTACTCAGCAATTTTTAAGATGATTCGACCTTTATCCAGGGAGAATTTTTCAACTCACACATGGTAAAAAGCAGCTGAGAGACACCTACAGGCGTGCTCAACAAAGGCGTCCAAAAATGGCGGTTTAAACATTTACTGCAAGAAAACGTCCTTGCCTAATGCGTCGCACCTGGCCTAATCTCCAGGCTCCTTATGCATTTCCAAAATGGCGGATTTACCAACTGCGACCAGGTCTCCTGTGCGTGTGTTTTGCAGCCACGCATTTTACCTTTGTTTTTTTTTCATTTTTCAGAAGTTTCGACCTTTGTATAATGAAATATTTGAAATGGCGTGTTTTCCTTCCTTCCCACGGTGAAATAAATTCGCATATTTAGCATAACTCAAAGTTTATAAAATTTTTGATAAACCTCATAAGATTTCCAATGTTTAAAAACATTTATTTATATCTCATGGCATATTTCATACGATTTTTACCAAAAGACTATAGAAGTCTAATTCATTTATTTTCTTATGGTAAATATTATTTACCAAGTGACTATAGAAGTCTTTTATTTCCCAAGATCTTATTTATTTAAAATATATAAATTCATATATAATATTTTTCCTCCATAAATTCACTCTATAATATTAACTCTAAATACATTTATATATTTTATTATATAAATATTATTATAGATTTTTTTTTAAATATTAAACATATAAATATCTAAATACCCGAGTATTTAATATACTTATATATTTTAATATAACTATAATAATATTATATATAATTACTTATATAAATATATTTATATTTAACAAATATAAATATATATACGTATACATATTTAATTGTCCAATACATATATTGCGAGCTAGTCAGCATACTTTCAATATATATATCTATGTATATATGTATGTTGGCGTTTCAATTAGCACCTCTGGAGTGCTTATTGGAAACGGCCAGCTGTTGCAAGTGTGTTAGTACATGCTCTTTGGATTATAGAGAGGAAGATCTCTCTTTGCTGATTTTATATTGTAAAAAAGGGGTGTACTAAGATTTCCTATCTTTTTTACTCAGCGGTAGGACACAAGGGTGCATAAACCAATGCGCCGTAGCTAAGTTTTTTCTCTGGTTTCCACAGATCTTAACTACGACTAACTAACTTCTAGACTATCCTACCTCCTCAAGATAAACAGAGCATGAGGGCGTAGGAGCGAAATGGTATGGTTGGATCACTTGAATCCTCCGTCTCAATGGAATATGGCCGAGGCTCTGAACCTTCGGATATATACCAAGATAGGGCTCGATACAAGCAAACACTCGTTACGGTAAACTGGATCTGAGACTTGCCAAGGAGGAGGAACCCCTATCCGAGGTATAGGCTTGGAAGCAGCTCACTGGAAACAACAAGGAACGATGGCCTTTCTAACAGGATTCCCGAGGAGGTGACGACACCTGTCCAAAGTCTAGGCTGCAAGAGAGATCATTAAACAACATCAAACGATAATGATCGATGACAAAATATCCAAGGAGGCGACGACACCTGTCCAAGGAGGAGATTGAAACAATGCACTATTTAAAAACAAGACTTTGAATAACTCAAATAATTAGATCAATCAAGCTTGCACCATCTGATTTATTTCTTCAAGGTTCTTCAAAGAATTACAAAGTTCGGGACAGCAAAGGCACGAAATCATGCACAATTGCGATCAACCAACGAACTCTCATCCAATAGTGAACAGATATAAACAAGCGAACTCTGGCAACAGTGGTGCAGCAATTTTGCTAGCAAATAAAGGTTAAACAAATAATGAGCCTAAGGCTCTTATTTATAGGAACTCAAAGGAGTAGGCAACCCTAAAATCTCCTTGAGTTAACAAACAGTTCTTGCCAATCAGCAAGATTTATTCCTATGTCTAAAAGTAGGTGAGCAAGCAGTTAACTGGAAATCTACTTCAGTTAACTGAAACCTAACAAAAGTCAAACTGGAAGTCTACCTCAGTTGACTGACACCTAACTAAAAGTGAACTTACAATTACATATGTGTCTCCAAATAGACATCCACCTTTTGAGGAGATTTGAGATCCACAAATCGTGGGAGTCAATTAGACATCCTAGATCAGTGGGATCTGACATGCATGATCTGTGGAGATCTGGAGTCAACTTGGAAAGGGGCATCAAGTTGACTTCAGTCATATTTATTGCTACTTTGGAGGGTAGGACGTCCTTCTTGAGGTGTTTGACACCTCATCACCATTGGTCAACGGTGCTTTTGTCCATTCGTTGACTTCTTCATATGGAGATCGTTACATGCCTGTCAATCGTCAGCTTATCACTTGTCAGCAACTTGATGTATGCATCTCCTTTATTCTGCTTCCCTTAGGAGGGTTACTCCTTTTCTTTTTGTCTGTGTTTCCACTTTGACGTGGAAGGTAGTGTAGTATTAACCAATGGCGGCTTTGTGTTGGGAATGACTACCTTCCGCGTTCTTTTGCAGCTTTGACGTTTTCCTTGATCTTTCTCAATGGAAGAATGTCGTATGATGAAACCGCGAAGCTTGCTGATGAAACCGCGAAGTTTGACCACGATCATTCCAACCGTGAGAAATGCACATGAACTTGTTGCATGTGTAAAATTCCAACGGTTACAATCCTCTAAACTGGCCTTGGAAGGCGATCAGATATACGAGGTGAAACCATTATGGAACCTGTGGACTTGTTTCTATGCTTGTCAATCTAGCTAGATTGATCTCTGGGTGTGCCCGACGAAGATCGGTGCCAGTCGTTTTCAGAAAATCATGGAGTAAGACCATTTTGGTCTTGTATTTGCCTTGGAAGAACTGCGTTCTAAAAACCTTGAAGATTGACTGTGCACATGATGTTGTTCGGACAACTTTTTCTAGAACTGCTAAAAATAGCCTTGTTGGGGGTAATTTTTATGAAATATTCTGAGACATGGGTTTTGTTGATAATAATTCTCTAAACAAACCCAGATCGTCAAAAATTCGAAAAAACGTGTTTTTCTATGACATGCAAGAGCCCTTTAGTGGCAGAGGCAACGAGGCACCAGAAAGTGATTTTTCTCGAAAAAATCCAACACATGGGTTTTGTTTGTGGTTTAAAGCTAAACAAACCCAGTTTGTCCGTTTTTCAATATTATGACTTTTTCCAGAAACCCTAAAAAATAGGGGCAGCAGGGCTACTTTTTCTGGAAAAATCTAACATGTGGGTTTTGTTGAAAAAGTTGTGCTGATGATACCAAGTTGGCCAGATCTGTAATTATCTGTCGTTTCCTGTGACATGCAAAGAAATATAGACAAAAATAGAGGAAGTAGACAGAAGATGGATTGGAAGTTATGAACTGTCACTCTGGAAGAATTATGCCTTTTGATGCAAACTCTGATAAATAATCCCTCTGTGCAACAAATCTTCAAAAATATGAAGAACGGTGAAAACCCCTCTGTCAAATCTTCAAAAATGTTGGAGAAGAAAAATATCCGTTCTTGAGCTCCTCAACCTGCAAAGAAATAATGAATAATGGATGCCTAGATGCTTTGATATGTCAATTTGGAGTTGCAAGCATCAATTGGGCATCCAACTCATGATTGAGCCTGATTTGGAGTTCAAAAAGGTGATTTCCATTGATTGTGGAGTGTTTGGCCTCTTTTTGCCTCCAAAATTTGTTAACTCAAGTCAACATTTTCTTTTGACTTTCTTAGGCTTCCCTTTTGGAGTTTTGATCATTTTTGCAAGTTGAAGTGCCTCTGTTTGATCTTCGATCCTGGTTGCTTGGTTGATCTTCGACAGTTGCTGACAGATTTGTTGTTGAGATGGGATCAACCTGATGAGATATGCCTGGGAGAGATTAACTTAGAAAACTAAGTTTGGACCTCCAGAATGAAGGGCGCCTTTCTTCAAGAGGGGCGCTTTTGGCTGTGCCTTAGTCAATTTTCATTGTCTGTTCTTCGTTTTGGCCTTTTCAGACCCTCTGTGCTTTGATCTGACATTCCCGTTGATGGATGAGTCGGATGACTCTGCTTGACAATGCATCGGGTAGCCAACTCGGTCTTGCTTAGGATGACTAACTTCTCAGTTGGAAAAGACAAGTTCAGGTCCTTCAAGCTTAAAGGCGCCCCTGGCCAACAGGGGCGCTTTTAGCTTTTGATTGGTTTTACTTATGCTGTTAACTGCTTGCCTTTGACCTCCTCTATCAGATGACTGATTTGTCAGAAGTTCTTGCTGATGGTTTGACTGGCGAGACTGGTCATAGCTGAGAAGATCATCTTGGGAGGCAGTAAAGATTCTGACTAAATCTGGATGCCTTCAAGAAAGGGCGCCTTTCCTCAAGAGGGGCGCTTTTAGCCATGCCTTAGCCATTTTCTGGCTTGTCTTTCCAGTTCTTCAATTTTGGCTTTTTCTGCTTGACCTCAGCGTGTGATCGTTTGGCGTGTCTTGTGAACCTGCTATTAGATTGATCACCTAGCTGAGAGGAAGCTGGAAAGATAACATGTATAGAGTTATAGCAAATGGATTCATCTGGTGCCTGTAACTGAGGGGCGCCCTTGGCCAGCAGGGGCGCTTTTACCTTGAAGCTCTCTGTTTTGGCATCTTCGTCATTGATGGATCCTCCACACTTTGCTAACGGTTGGTCAATGATCCCTAAATCAGATGATTTTGCTGATTGTTTCGTTGTCGAGCTAGCATGAAAGTGAAGAGGATGACTAAGTTGAAGATGCCAAATGATTACATTTGCCCTCTGAGATCCAAGGGTGCCTTTTCTCAAGAGGGGCGCCTTTTTCAACTGTGGACTGTGTTTTGCCTTGGTAGACAAAACATCCACCTTCCAGAGTTAGCCAAATTTTGGCCTTTTTCATTTTGAGAATCTCCATTTTGAGAATCTCCTTCGTTGAACGGCATCATTTTCATCATTTTCTGCCATAGCTTCTTCGTTGGAGTTCTTGAAGCTTAGCTTTCAGCACCTGGTACTAGCCAATCTGCCATTAATGGCTGCAGAGCTCCTAACTTTGTTCCTAAAAAATAGAAATAGACCCACCAGAGTAAAACATGTCTTTTGATAATTCTGACTTGATCAGTGTGATCGTAAAGGCAATTAACCCTATCAGAATTATTTTCAATCATTTCTGGGAAGGTCCTATTTTTAAGGGTTTCCTTAAAAATAGGGGCGTAAAACCCTAATTTTCATTTTTTTCAGAATTTTAACCATAGGTTCCTTGACAGAAACCCACAAAGATTTCATATTTGTTTTGACCTAAAACATACTTTTGATGGCATTTTTATATTGTTTAGCTCAATTTAAGCAGAATGCCAAAATTTTGATTTTGGGTACAACAATGTATATATAAATTCTAGGCAAATATTTAATATTCCACATTATTGGACGTACGCTTATAAACATATATATATTGCAGTACAATCCTCTATGTACACGTATACATAGGTATATCATATCGATACATCCGTATGACAAGTCCATTAGCCAATTACGCTTGTATCAATATGTTTATACCTACAAATACGTATATATACTATACATGTGTTTATATGCTTACTTCCGACATTCACATCCAAACATGATACCACCATGACGATCATAATCTCACAATCAAGCAAAAGGATAAACTTCACACACAGAAGCAGTCAAGACCTCTACTTGCAAGACATACAAGCTATGGATGACTTACCTTATACTCATACAAAATTGACTTGGTTTACTCAGTCCAAGGTGAGTGTGTGTATGCTCAATTGATTTACTTTACCGATTACCCAACCAAACTCCTCTCCCGAGTGATGTCTCCCCTCCGCCTGGAGGAATGGTTCATGTACTTGCACCCATAAACATATAGTCTCGGCAGTTACTTGTTCACAACATCAACAGTATACAAAACATCTTAAGTTAGAATATTCATAATTCAATACTATGCGTGCAACATTCATTAAGGATAACATCAATAGAAGTATCAATCTAATGAGGCAATCATTAAAATAGAACTCATTCATTTTGATAACAAAAACATGTTTTATTCATCTCAAAGATTCAAACATTACAATCAATTGCCCTATGCAATAGTAGCTATGCAATCGGGGTGTAACAAATGTGCCATCTCTAATAGACGTTGCCATCTCTAATACTCATAGTCCCGATATTGTAATCTTCAAAGCACTCTATGATATGCATGTCAAGACATATCCGTTCCCGACAGAGGTTTTCGATGCCACGTATTGAAGTCTTTAGACAACCATTCAATCTGATCATCAGCCCGTCCGATTTGAACTACTGTGGATTCCTTCAAGACGAATAGATAGAAGATGGTATGCGACCCTTACGCGATTGGTAATAACATCGTCCTTTGTTGAATGCCGACTGAGAATGTAGTGTTCCCCTTTTGGCAGTAATCCTGTTAGTGACTCATCAGCCTATTCCAAAATCCTGTAGGCTCGTTGAGGTGTTTCAAAGTGTTCCAGTTTTGGAGGTTTTGTGATCTTTTCTCATTATTTACTATTTATAGTAAATACTATTTTTGGCAGTTAGCAGTTGTCAGCCTTCAGTTCATCACGTCATTGGTAGCAGTATTCAGAACTAAGCCTTGGCCTTTTAGAAATATCATTTTTAATGGATTTCTTCATTAATTGAGCAAATGGTTTTAATTTGCAGTTACCCCTTGGCCTAAGGAATTAACTTCAAGTTGTTTTAAAAAGGGGGCTTTAAGGGTGGCGCCACATGAAGAATTCAAAAGGTTTTTTATTTATTTAATTCTTCATTGTCTCAAGTGGGGCATATTTTTGTGAAGGACTATATTTCTTTTTGGAAATTGAAAAGGTGGTGGCTTTTGGCGTACCTTCTTGGAGGATTTGAACAGCCTCCTCCCTTCCTTTAAAATTGAGGCTTGGCTCCAGCATTTGGTATCCATTATTTTGCTAAACTTATGCTGTCGAAATGATTTATCATTTTATGCTTCGAGGAATGCTGACCTCCTAGTTCCTTCTTCAATTTCGTGTTTGCAAGATAACTCCTAATTGAATTATTGCTGCTTCTCATCCAGACTAGCAGATTGAGTTTCAAGGTGAAATTTTGATGTATTTTCTAGTTTTACAGTTGTTTGCATACAAATGATTGTTGTTTTTGTTCATTGCTGAATGTACGAATTTTATATTGTTCTAGGCATTTGATATTATTAATCCTAAGGTCTAGGCGACCAACTCCTTCAAGTGGCAGATTTTAATTTGTAGTGGTTATTTTTATAATAAGAAATCGCCCCTCTCAAGGGCCGTACCTTTCAGCATGCATTGGAAAGTGTGCCATTAAATATTGCAAGTTTTTCGGAGCTGTTTCTGTGTCTCAACAGGGGCGCCTATCTCCCAATTAACCTTTGCCTTCGATTTCACGCCATTCGGAGGTATTTTGATCAAGTTGTGAGCATTTTACATATTTCTGTAGTTGCTGATTACCATTTCTAGAATTGCAGTTTCTGAGATTTAAGCAATTCATTTGCTGTTTCCATATTCTATCTTCTTTCTTATTATTCTTTAACTCAGAAACAATGTATTAAGTGGTGCTTAAAAAAATGGTGATGAACAATGTAATTTGCAGCTTTTTACCTTGTACAAATTGTTAACAATAGTACTGTTTCAGTTTTAGCTTTGCTGCAATTAATTAGTTAACTTCACATTAAGCACCCCTGGATGGTATACCACCAGTGTGGATAATTCTGTTTTGTAATATCTTTCTTGCCCACTTTCAAGTGGTGAATCCCCACTCTTCAGTAGATGCTTGTTGCAGCAGAAGAAGTAATCAATTGGAATATTTTTCCCCCCACTGTTTGGTGGTAGCGTGGAAAGCTCTTTGGCTGGTTATCCGCCTTGTTCATTTGAAATTCATCAGTAGTACTCCACCATATGTTAGCACCTCGCCTGCAAAAGGATCTTGAGTGCACATCATTGGTGTCAAGTTTAATATTTCTCTTTTAGTATAATCTCGTATTTGTTGATTCAGTAGATCCTAGGGATCCTCTGACCATATGTTCGCCCCTCCTCCTTAAGTGGTTTTAGGGTGCATTCTTGGTTAGAGTTCTTTCATGTACGTTTTGGTTATGCTAACCTTAACAGGTGATTGATTCTATTATAAATGTTTGGTTTAAAAATCAAAAAAATTGAGAGAGAATATTTCAGAGAATGACACTCTGTTGGCGTAAGAACTAACACCTCTGGAGTGTAAGTTTGTACGGACAGCTATGCACACTACGTAATGAGTGCTCTTCAAATTAGGAGGGGAAGCTCCCTCGTTGTGCTAGAATGCATGAAATAGAAAACTAAACTAATGTCCTATCTTTTTGTTCTCAGCTGGTAGAGGCACAAGGTTAAGAAAACCTAGAACGTTGCAGCTAAGTATTTTCTGGTTTCGCAGATCATGTAACTACAACTAAGCTAACTTCTTTAATATCTATCCAATTTCCTCAAGAAACAGAGCATGAGGAAATGGAGCAGGAATGTATTGTACGATAAACTCCAGGTGCGGGCTCACAACATCAAGGCAAGGTAGGCACAACTATTTGCTAATCCGGGAAGAAGTTTATTAAAACAAACAAATGAACGGTAAACCTGGTACAGCTTCACAACATGAAGGCAAGGTAGGCGCAACTATTTGCTTGGCTGAATGAGTCTACTATAACACACATCATACGATAAGCTTTGAGTACAGTTTCGCAACATGAAGGCAAGGTAGGCGCAACTATTTGCTCTTCTGAATAGGCTTATAATCAACAAAACAAAAGGTAAGCAACTGGGACAGTAGATTGTATAGACGCAACACGCATGCAATAACGATCAAACCAGCAACCCCATTTAACTAAGGTCGAATAAACACCATGACAATAACATGAAGGCAAGGTAGGCGCAGCAATTTATTATAACAGCAATTACTCTTTGAACAGATACAATAATAGCAATACTACAGGCAAGGTAGGCGCAGCATGTATGCTATCAAGCAAAAGTTCCAATTTACAAGGGTGAACCAATCTTGAGAATAGGCATGTTGCCGACAACGCAGCAATTCTCTATCACCAGGAAAAGCTAGTTACAAATGAGCTAAAAGCTCTTATTTATAAACTTCAAGGTGTAGGCAACCCTAAAATCACCTTGAGTCAACTAAAGTCTTGCAATGCATGCAAGATCTTATTCCTAAACCCTAATTGAATGAAACTATACAGTTAACTGGGAAACTATCATCAGTTAACTGAAACATCTAATCTAAATGGACAATGTGCAAGCATGCACGTCCTTATTGAAAGCAAGTTAACTGGAATGCTATCATCAGTTAACTGAAAAATCTAATCTAATCTCCAAGTGTATGTAGATATTTCCAAGAAAGACATGGCATGCAATGCGTAACAACCAGTTAACTCGGAAAGAAGCCTCGAGTTTAACTCCTGTATCTGGTGTCTATCTTGGAAAAGGTGAGATGCCTTGAACTGAAGTTCACTGACCCTGATCTCGAGCAAGTATCCCCTCCACGAGGTTAGTAACTGCATCACCATCTAGAGGTCATCACATGTCTCAACTGTCAATCAACTGCTAGTTAGTAACTCAAGCAAAACCGAAAACCTCTGCATACTTAAACTGGCCCTTCATTGGTTGGTAACTCTGGCGGCTCTGTAAACTGAAGTGATGGCCACTATTTCTTCCGCAGCTTGACGTTTCTCACGTTTTTCATGCTTATCAACCCTCTAAACTGGCCTTGGAAGACAATCAGCTATACGAGGCATAAAACCATGTGGACTTGAGTGACTACGCTCGTCAACCTTTCTGATGCGCTTGATACAAATCAATGTCAGCTTTTTTGATGAAATCATGAATTAAGACTGACATAATCTTGAATTCGATTTGTGTGAACTGCATCCGGAAAAACTCGCCTGTTGACTGTGAACACAGCTACGTTCTGACAACTTCTCCGGAAAACCAAAAATCACTCTAGATAAGGCTAAAAATAGCCCGTCGAAGGGCAATTTTCACAAAATATTTTGAGACGTGGGTTTTGTGCATAATCAAATTCTAAGATGACCCACAACGTCAGAAATTCGGAAAATGGTGATTTAGGCCCGCATGCAAAAGGTTTTTAGTTGAGATCTGAACTGGCAGTTAGGGGCACTGGGGGCAATTTTTCTCGCGAAAATCAGGAACATGGGTTTTGCGTAGAAATGAATCCTGAAACCACCCAGATCAACAGATTTGTGAAAAAATGTGATTTAGGCCCACATGCAAAGAGAATTCTGGAAAAAGCACAGTGCTTCTAGAAAAGAGGCAGCAGGGCAATTTTCGCAAAATAATCTAAGACATGGGTATTGTTGTTGATGCTGAAATACTCGAACCCAGATGATGCTTTTCTCAAAAATCTGCCGTTTTCTTTGACATGCGAAGAAAACCTAAGACGAGAATAGAAGAAAGTAAGACAGAAGAATAGAAGTTTTATTTTTTTTTGTTTTCTCTCTTCTTTTGTAAAAATTCGCCTATGCTTGAAGTAGAATTGATAAAACCTGCATGCAAATGGAAAACGAAGTCTGAAATAATCTTCCCTTGAACAATCTGAATCTGTAGCTACGAAGAATACTGAAATCTGACACCTGTAGCACCTGCAGATCAATTTTATGCTCAAGAAAGATGTTTCTTGTCAACTCTGATGAAGAATAATGGACGCCATTAGCAAAATATATAGCAAAATATCTTCTAAGGCGTGTGAAATGCATGTCCAACATTGGAAATGGCGCTTGAAGTACAACTGGTGCTTCAAAACTCACGCATGGCCTATATTTGGCTTCAAACTCAGTTAACTGAATGTAGAACACCCCAAATTAGGGCGCCATCTTGAAGATTCAGTTAACTAGTGCATGCAAACTAAGTTTAGCCAGTTATGACTAAAAATAGGTTCAATAGAAGTCGATCTGAAAAGGAGTTTAACTGAAGATCCAAATTTAGTAAATTGAAAACTCCTCCCATGCATATTTCTATTTTTTGAATTTTGAAAAGTCAACCTTTGACTTTAGGCATTCTTCCTTCCTTAGACATTTTCTGAAAATTTAGAATCTAAAACCTCAAACGAAACTCATGTTCGATCACTGATTCTGATTGACTGTCACGTCGGATCAACTGGCTGACAATCTCGATGAAGAGCAGGACCAAATCTAACAAGAAGATTCCTTGAGGTGGCAATTCAAAATTCAACCATCTGAGGCTTCAAAAAGATGGGCGCCCCTGGCCTCCAGGGGCGCTTTTGACCTCAGTGTTAGAATATTTTCAGGCATTTTCATCATTTTCACTGATAACTTGACCATATTTCACTTGACGTTTCCCGGTATTTGACAAAACTTCAGAACATGCTGACTGGCTCACTGCGGAGCAGGCTGAATTCTGAGCAAAGGCTCCTGATGAACACTTTATATAAAAACATCATTTAACCTTCCTAAATCATGGGCGCCCCTGGCCTCCAGGGGCGCTTTTCCCAACCACTGTCATCCATTACTGCAACTGACCAAGAATTACTTAACTTCCGCTGCGGATTGCCAAGACATCTTCTGAACTGGCTGAGACAGGGAACGGAAAGCTGACGCTGACACGAACGAGATGAGCATCTGAAATCATCAAACAGATTTCATTTAAGGTCTTAAAACCTTGGGCGCCCCTGACCTCCAGGGGCGTTTTTGTCCTTTCTGAATAGTTTCTGATCAAGTCTGGAACCTCAAGTTTGACCACTGATGGCGGCAACTCAACAACTCAGATTCACCTGCTGACAGATGCGTCGCAGAGCTGGACCAAAAATAAAAACAAACTTCCTGGGTGTCACTTGATCAAAAGACTTCATTTGAATCTTCCAAAAGATGGGCGCCCCTGGCCTCCAGGGGCGCTTTTTCTCTTCAAAGTCATCTACTTTGTATTTCCCTCGTTCTGTACTGAATTTACGTTTTTAGGCGTTTTACTCCTCCGTCGGACTGGCTGGCTAGCTCATTGCGAAGCTATCAGGAAACTGAAGAAATCATCTTGGTAGAAAATCTCACAAAAAGTTGAATACAGCTTCCATAATGATGGGCGCCCCTAGCTGAAAGTGGCGCTTTTGACCTCCAGACTTAGAATATTTTCAATCCAGACTTAGCCAATTTCACAATACTTTTACCTCGTTAAAAATCTCCTCCGTGAAAAAGCATAATTTTCAACATCCTTCATCGTAGAGTGTTCTTCTTTGAGTTTCAGGCTTAGATATTAACACCTGGTACTGGCCAACTGCCATTAATGACCTCAGAGGTCCTAACTTTTCTCTTGAAAAAGTTATAACTACCCACCAGCCTTAAACTGACTTTTAACTGAAACTGACTTCACCACTGTGATCGTGATGTGAAATAAGCCAATCAAAATTAATTTCAGCCAATTCTGACAAGTTCTTATTTTTTAGGGTTTCGGGCTAAAAATAGACTTCAGAAACCCTAATTTTCAAAATTTTCAAATTTTGCCAGTATCTTCCTGGCATCACACTGACTAAAAGCCCATACTTTATTTGCCCAAAAACTGAGTTTTGACCCCACTTTTACAAGGTTTAGACCATTTTAAGCAAAATGCCTTAATGAAGCAAAAATTTTGGTTTGGGTACAACACACTCAAACAATGCCCGACCACGACTAGGTGATTCAGCTCCTTCGACTCTCAAAGGCACCCGAAAAACATGAATGAAGTCCAGATTAAATTCGCTTAGCATTTGGCACTCACCATATTCAAGACAATTTGATCGGCTTATACCTTTATCACTTTAAATCTGCTTATTTGATCAGATCTTGCATCAACCCGCCCTGATATCATGTTAATGCAGTGATCAGATTCCAGATTAAAGAAGGTCGATCCTCACATGTAAACAACATCTGTAGATTTCCATATAGTTTAAGTGAGGAAGGAGTTAGTATAAGTATCAAATGTGGGAGACACGTCCCATGAGCGGATGTGTCTCCTCAAAGTGGAGACATGTCGGCTCAAGGGGCATGTCTCTCCATTTAACTTAATACTTGTTTCAAACGTTGATCAAAGTCCTTTATCTAACCGATGCTACCTAATATCAACAAAAACAATTCTCTTTTTCATTTGAGTTTGTGTGTTCTATGCTCAAATTACCAACAATAGTAAACTCAAAATATAAGTGTAGTAGAAAATCAAAAAGGAAAATTTCTCATGATTTTTATGCATTGAACAAGGTCCAATAACTTTCTACAGGTAGGTTGATTTCCTTTATTGAATCCATTACAGTTGCACGATCATGCTTCTACAACCCAATTCCTCTAACAAACTCAAAATTTGGAAAAATTAAAGAACAATTCGACCCAAAAAAGGCTAAAATACACTTTGATAATACATTCCTCCTTCCTAATAGCAAAATAATAGACTTGCAATTAACTAACTACAACCTTCTAAAATGATGTTAGAAAACAAGCAATAATATTAAGAAATTTCACAGTTTCAAGCCAAAAATGGGGGTGCAAGGAGAGTGGTTGTAAGAGAAATATTTCTTTAGTAGCTTCCCATGTGGCTACAAGTCTCCTTAGGGTGCATTTCTTGCTTGTCCATGAATTATCCCTTCCAATTCTAAGTGATTCCAATTACTCAAGCAACATATGGCTTATCAAGTACTTGCTTGCTATAGTGCTTGTTAGTTGTAACAAGATGAAATATACCAAGCCAATTTTTTTTGCTTTTTCAATTACAACAAGGATAGCAGCAGTACACAATCGTTAGGGTTAGCATTTTAAAACCAAAGGATGCTGAAATAACTCGACGCCAAGCATGTGCTTTCCAAACCGAGACGGAGTGGGAGCTACCATATGACGGAGATGCTAAAGATGCTGAATTAACTCGACGTCAAGAATGTGCTTTCCAAACCAAGATGGAATGGGAGCTACCATATGACGGAGATGCTAGCTATGCTGAAAGTAAACTCAACACCAAGTATGTGCTACCCAATTCCAGAATGGAAATGAGGCGACCATATGGCGGAGATATACGAAAATACAAAGCAACTACAGAATGTAAAGTAGGCGGCAAGCCAGCCTTTTCCGCTTATCCAGTGGGAAATACAGTAAATGAAAGAGTAGAATTAGAATTGCTAATAGTACTACTAATCAGCTTACAATATGTTATAAATCTTGCCAAAGCATAGTAATCCAAGTTCTTCAATGCTGCAATAATTTGTAAGACTTCCTCAATGCTTGACAAACCTCTCTGGACTCAAACCCCTCACAAATCTGCATTTATCTATGACTGATATAACAGACCAGCAACTGAAATGAAGCAATCAGCAACCCTAGAACTCACCAAAATACTCACAACTCACTCAATACTTGCCAGAATGACATGAGACCTGATGCAAATGAAAGCTATAATGATGGCAACGAGGACTAGACCAAGAAACAGCTAACAAATCGAAGTATTCTTTTTTCTAAACATTTGCCAGGCAGACCAGAATGGTGCGGCCAATAGAGAGAAGCGATTTTGCTTTTAAAAAATAAACACTCAATATTAAAATCTGAATCTTTGCAAGAAGGGTCGCCCCTATCAAGGAAACTCAATGAATCAATACCCAGAACGACTGTATTTTTATTTTCAGATTTATGAGTGAAACTACAGATTCAGCTTGACTTCAGCAACTTCAAAATGAGACTGAAATGCAAATCTAGAACTCCAAAAATGCAAGATACTCAACTGAAATGCAAGACAAACCTATTACAAACTATCTCTCAACTAGTTGCTATCTTTCAAGCAAGAAGAAGAGCCAAGCTAGGAGGCATTCATTCCTCGAAGCAATCCCAAAGCCATTCCGGCAGCATAACAATATCATAAAACATAAGATAATAAATGAAGAGCAACTGCCTCCTTATATAGATTTGAGAAGGCTCTCCAGAAACTTCTAGAAGATGCGCCCTAATTCCATAAGATGCTTTTAGGGTTTTGACTTGACCAAGTCTTCCTTCAAGATGGCGTCCCTTTTCATAAAGGCAATTTTCCTTTAATTTAAAATTATCTTTTCTCCAAAAGTTGGCATCCAATTCCACTTGAGCAATTAACTTTAGGAAAAATCGCAATATGTTCCTCATGAGAGAATAACCCTCAAAGTCCCCTTCTTTGAAATGACTTAAAGTCATATTACTAGGACAAGGGGTTATTTTATAAAATAAAACATTATTGACTTTAAATAACTTATTTCTCCAAAATGAACCTCTTAAGCCAAAAATCATGATCACCCAATGAACTGTAAGTGAAGGAAAGTTGACTGAGCTGACGCCGACTGAACCACTGCTAAAAATAGAATTTACTAAAAATAGTAAATTCCTGAAGGTGCTCAGAATGCCAAGAAAAACATACCACTACGAAGCTCTCTGAAAACCCAGAAGGAAACCAGAATCCAAACACCCAAACTCCAACAAGCAAAACCGTGAATCCTCAAGAGAACCCACCAAACAATCGGAAACCCTAATTCTGCCTCTGACTAGCCGACAGCACCCCGGGGATAGGCCATCGATCACCGAGAAGTGCAGTGCTAAAAATGGGGACATTACACAAGATCTTTACTGATGGAAAAATTTATTCTATACTCCCCCAAGTTTTCGGGACAAGGGTAGCAAGGGATAGGGGGATGTGTTTTAAGGATAGGATTTTTAAAAGGCCATTTTTTTTAGGACGACTATTAAAAAAATAGATTTTTTTAAAATGTAAGGAAATTTCAAATATTCATACGATAAGATTGATTAGGCATTCATCATAGACATTATAGAACCTTTGTGAGCATGGGTAATTGAATAGGAATTATGATGTTCTTTATATATAAATGAGCATAAGTTAATGAAGACATGCCTGACTAGTATGTATATTCAAGTGAGGGATTTACTATTGAAGTTTTTATGAAGCCTTCAAAATTGCATGTTCTACTCTTAAATTTATTAACAAAGAGAAGTGATTAAAGTAAAAAGATAATTGGCCATACTCCAATTTGACCTCAGCTAGGATACTAATAGATGGGATCGTTCTATGAGTTTTTTGTGCAAGGCATGATTGATACGTTTTTGCATTATGAAAGTGGCATTTCTTGTTGACTATGAATTAACTCATATTGAACAATATAATGACTATAGGATGGCAACTTTGTCTGTGGAAATCCTTGTATACTAAACAGGTTGTCAAATGTATGAAACAAGATGATCCTTGACTATGAATTCAATTCTAAAGATGCAAAGATCTGCAATAGGGGATATTAGATTTTGTGATCATGATTAATCGTTGGTCTATTACTTGGTTAGACTTATAGTTTGGTAAGGGTTTGGGGCAACACCCCTATCAAGATTGAGGGGTATCACCCCTTTTGGGTGTTTAGGGGTAGCGGCCCTTGAGATCTTTGAGGGAAATGCCCCTAGCGCGTTACAGGATAGGGTTGAGGGATGAAGCCCTACTACCAAGACCAAATAAATACCTTCAAAACCACATAGACCTTCATGGTGCACACTATTTTCATATTTTTTTGTAAATCTTAAATGTGCATGTTATAAACTGAATAGGCATTGAAAGGTTATAAGTTTTTTTTTAAAAGGTAACTAAAACATGTCTAAGTACATAAGCTATCCCTAGGATAGTAGGGGACATCTAGATGTTTCTTGGCTGTCCCCAAAATTACCTTGGCGTCCCTAAAAAAATTGTGTATCCAGTATGTTTCCAATTTTTTTGCAAAATAGGGGATGGAGTGGGGATGTTTCCTACTCTTCCCCCACATCCTCAAAATGTCATCTGTGGGGGATAGGGTCATATTTGGCAGATGATGTGTCCCTAGGGAGCATAGAATTCATTTAGTGGATACCATTATTTAATAATTCTTTTATGCTAGTGCAATGCAAATTCATTTCAACCTTAGCACTCCTTCAGACTTTCTTCTTCTTTTTTTTGTTATTGATATGAAAAAAAAAATTTAATGGTGTCTAAATTGATCTCAAAATTTTAGTTTCTATCAATTATTTTTCTCTTTCAAGGTCTTAAATCCTTGTAATTGGTGAAAGTAAGCTGACCTGTAGAAGGAAAGGCACAAATGTATAGAATGCAAACATTGATACTCCAAAGCCAAGGAAGAGAATAACCTGTATAAGACAATAAGACATTGCCTATGAAAACTGAAATTTATTGCCATTCTTTTGTTGTAAATGAAAATTTGAAATTTATTGCATTCTTTTCTAGTAAATTTAAGCTTATATCAACTTGTCAAAATGCAAAATTTATGCCACATTATGCATCGATTTATTTAAGTTCAAAGCGTTCATACTAGCTGATATTGGGGGCAACAGCCTAGTTGAAACAGAGTGTCATGCTAAATAAAGATCTCCATGAAAATCCTACTTGAACTGAACATCTTCTTCCTACTATAACCATTGTATCTTAATAATATGCAATTAGGGAGTCTAATAAATTTAATTGTTATACTCCAACAAGAGATACGTTTTAGGGAGTTACACACCATTGGTCTCATTTCTAAGATCTAAACTCTACTAGTAAAAGGTTGCTTGGTGAAGAGGCCCAGGAAATAGTATTCTGCAGATGTGTTAAATGGAAATAGACTATGTTCTCTTCTCAAATACGGCCTGAAATAAAGTCTTATGAGATATCCAAAATGTCAAAAAAGGTAGCAATATGATGTATAAGACCATATAAAACCTTCTTAGGTTTCCAATCCAAATCATATAGATAAGATCACATTTGAATCTAGACAGATCATAGGGACTAGAAGACATCTAAAGGGTTGCACATTAGCATTATAACAAACAACCTATCAACAAATCCCTCAAATAGAAAGGATTTCCTAAAAGATTCTACCTAGCGAAAGCTGATATTCCATGAATATGCAGGAGAACATGAATTTCTTACACAAATTAAATATCATGTCCCCTTCTTGAGGTCGATGAATTCACTTATATTTTGGGGCTCAGTTATTGTCTTATTTGGGAAATTTTAGTGTTGCTTTATGAGGTCTTCTAACTGAGATTTTATGGCCTATATATTTGATTATTAAAAAGGTATGTTTTTCTTTATTTACTTTTGGAGGGAAAAACAATTATTAAGGGCCCAATTTGTAGCACCCATGAAAGCCAAAGTAAGCACCCTCCTTTCACTATCCATTATTGTCATCTGAAAATTCGAACTTTCAAATCTGTGCAAACAAGGATGAATCCCCTTAGCTGCAAATTCCAGAGGACAAAAACCCTTGCTGCATTCATTGTGGATTTGGGGACGAAAAACCCTTAAATCCAATTGGGGAAATTCTACTTCAAGGATTGTGATTGAACTCATTGGTGCAAATGGAAACCATTATTAATTGCAAGAAAATTCATGTCTTGATCAAATTATTGCAAAAATGGAGCAGCACCTAATTCAAGGGATTATATTTTTTGCTTTAGTGTGATTTAATCACTGTTTCAGGGCTGTATTGTAGGTCTGGTTGCTCCTACATGCTTCCGCCATAAGTCAGAACCCAGCGCTGATCATCTAGGGCTGATCGCCTATTTTTGAGGGCTTTGGAACAGGATGCTGCATCATTTACCAGGTCTGAGCAGTCCCACCTTGCTGTGCCAGCTTATAACAGAGACGTTTTCCAGCCCCTTGCCATATATAGTCAGCTGTTAATATATATATATATATATATATATGTTATTTATTGTTATTAATGATACTAACCCTTTTGTAGTAGATTAGGTTTCCTTCTAATGAGGGTTCATTTATTTGTTTCAATTATTTTACTATCGACCAGATCTGGAAAGTTTACAATTGAATTTGGCATTGTTTACTCTTGACGTTGATTGCTGTTTAGATTAAGATAAAGCTGGAAACTATTTACATCTTCTGAAATTCATAACTGAGGTCTAGGATTAGCAGTTTCCAGCCTTCCTTGTTCCATACCAGTCATCATTTATTCTGAAATTTGCATTTTACTGCTCATAATTAGTGTAGGATTTCAATTTCATAGATTAGCTTTTCATTTCAAGTTATCCTATAAAAATATTACAAATTTACCTAGGGTTTGGTTGTTCAATTTAGCATTTACTTTCCGCATTTGCTTTTAGTTATTTAATAATCAGAAAATAGCAAAAAAGTCATATATTTTCAAAAAAAATATAGAAAGGGACATCACATTAAAGCAACTTTAGCATGTATAACTATGCATTCGGGTGCATACAACTGTGATCTTCCAGTTACCTTGTTTATTTTGCAGATGTATTGTACCATAGACCAAAAAATCTTTAAAGTTCACTTAGCTCACCATCACCAAGTTTGGTTTTTAAACATTTTGTTAAATGGTTATCCATATACACAGTAGATATCAAGTCCTTGTGATTTCTTAAAGGGAATGCCAAATCACTTAGTCTCTTTAATTGTAAAGTTTTGATATTATTTTCTGTGTCAAAGGACTTATGGCAATAAAAAGAATTGATAGGATTCAGCAATTACTTCTTCCTTGTAATAACCACCCTCAATTCTTTTTTGAAAAAATATGTTAGCCTCAAAGTAAATGAAAGCATAACAACTTCCCTTCCACTTTCTGATTACCCAGATCTCGAATTGGGCAAGGTAAGAGCATATAGTGTCAAGATTACAATTATACTTGAAATAAAGCAGCTGAAAGCAATCCACTTATCCAGTGGGGGTTAGCTTAGCACTTCCAATTTTCAATGGGGAAGCTCATACAATACTGGAAATGTAAATCCAATTCTGCCACTTTTCAAGGGTGAGTGAATACAACAAGAAAGAACAACTCTCCCATTTTTCAGTGGTGAGTGAATATAATGAGCAAGAGCAACTCTTCCACTTTTCCGCAGCAAGTGAGAACCAATGAGCTGTTAGTGTTTGGTAGCTTTGGAAGCTATTTTGCCTTTGTCTAAGGCAGGTCGGCCTTCTTGTAACAAACAATATTTTTTATTTTTTATTTCCTAAGGGGGCCGACCTAGTGGAAAGGTCACCTATCCTTGTATATAATGAAGGTGATTTCATCTCATTTACATAGACAATCATTCTTCTCTCTTCAAGTTCGCACTTCAGCAGCAGCTTGCCAATTTTAGAAGCAGATCTAATTTCAAGAAGAAGTTTTCTTCATCTTGTATAAAGGAGAATTGTCTCTACACATTGTATTAAATTTGGCCTTGTGTAGGACCTGAACTATAAGCAAATTTATGCTCTTATTCTGTAAATATATAAGAGATATTTTGCTGGGCTTTTCTCCCTCGAGAAGGAGGGTTTTCCTAGGGTAAAATATTGTGTTCTTGATCTGTGTGTTTTCTATTTCTGCTTATTTACATTTCTGGTCTATAAACTAACATGGTATCAGAGCGGGTTTAAGGGAAGTATTGATCAGATTTAAAGCAAAAATATATGAGAATCATCAATGAGAAAAAGAAGGTTGAATTACCGCCTCTATAAGCAGTTGTCTGTAGGAAATTACATTTGGTCTTTAGGGGAAGCCGTTGGAAATAGATGTCTATGGGATTCTAAAACAACAAAAATTGCTGCAAGCTTGAGGCGCCATCAGGATCATGTCTAATTCAGCAACCTAGCAACCCAACGACCAGGGATATCATCACATCTGAGGGTACTAGGCCTATTGCCTATCATCAGAGTGTTGTTTCCAGTGTTCCCACCACTCCAAGTAAGAATTTGTAAGGCGACAAACAAAGTCATCAGTCACTACCATATCCAGGAGCTCTTGTTCATGCACAAGTCCAGATTAGGATCACAAATCCTTGGACAGCAGCATCAAGTCTTATTACATTAAATGCTCATTTTTTGGTGCATACACATAGACGAACAGGCTTGAGGGTTAATATGCCTAAAACCCTAGTTGGATGTCATCCATTTCTTCTAGACTGAGTTAAACAACCTATAGCTGATCAGGGTCACAAAAATCTGCAATCATTCCACTACAATTATTTGTGGGTAACTGAAATCTCCGAGTTGTGGTTTCAATGGTGGGTGCGAAATCAGGATGAGGGTAAATTGATGGCAACATTGAGTGAAGGTGGAAAAGATGAGACACAGCTACAGGTCTAGCTCAATGGTGTACCGACATAGAGAGAAGTATTTTATGCTTGTACCTTGAATAAATTTTATGTAGTTAATATTAATTCATGCAATAACATTGTGTATGCTTCATGTAGTGGTCTGTAAATTTCTCTTCAAGGTAGTTTGATCTATGAACTATTATTAATCTCTCTTAGATGCTTCCAGGATGGATCGAGGAGCAAAAGGATGATGAGAGATTGCATAAAGAATTCAAGGGAGGAAGAGCTTGAGGCATCCTATGAGGAAGAAATGAAAAAAATATGAAGACATAGCTTGCAGCTATGGGATTGAGTTGGTGGCGTATAACTCTCATGATTCTTCACTGGAGACATCTCTCGAGGGCACAAGATTGTCATTGCGATTGGCTACTTCGAAGAGGAGGAAATGACATTCAAAGGGAGTTAAATTTGGAGAATTCAAAGCATGAGTTGAGAGCTTGTTCGGGAAAAGAATTAAGGTTTTGAGATCAGTCAATGGAGGGGAGTTCACTTCCAGAGGATTTCTTTGCAATCTCTGAGGCAGGGATCAAGAGGGAGTTTTGTGACTCACTGAGAAGAAGTGAAGGTGTCAGCTAAGTGGGTTGCAGTGTTGCAAGGCTAGGTGCTAAAGTCCTTGGAAGACCTCTTTAGCTGTTGAGAACAGAATTACACAAGATAGTCAGTCTAGATTTGACATTGGTAGCTCCACAAACCTATTCAGAATAAGGTGATCTGGGATAAGGTCGAGAAGGACAGTCCTGAACTCCCTACAGTACTAGAGGTGTGCGTTGGAAACCATCTCTCTATGGCAAGTGTTGTAGGCAATCTTGGACGAGGAGGTCAGGAGGTTGATGCAAGTACTTAGAGCTTCAAAGGAAGTCACATCATCATGAAGATTCGTTGTCGTGTATATTTCTCTGAGATGGAGAAATATGAGGTGAAAGCCCTTGTAGTGTATATTTCTCTGAGATGGAGAAATATGAGGTGTGAGCCCTTGTTCATTTTTGAGACAGAGATGAGAAGTTATGTTGAGAGACTCCATGATGACATCACGTTGAGAGACTCCGTGATGTACCCTTGTACTTGGGTTTCTTTCCACACATGGGAGTAGCTATGGTGGACGTCATGTTGAGATACTCCATGACAATATCACGTTGAGAGACTCTGTGATGAACAGTTGTACATGTGTTTCTTTCCACACATGGGAGTAGCCATGGTGGACGTCATGTTGAGGGACTCCATGATGACATCACGTTGAGAGACTCTGTGATGAACCTTTGAGCTTTCCACAAATGGGTGTAGCCATTGTGGGCGTCATGTTGAGAGACTCCATGATGTATATATCTGGAAAATATCTCCCTAGCTAAGAGGGAGTGTTAGTGTTTGGTAGCTTCGGAAGCTATTTTCCCTTTGTCTAAGGCAGGTCGGCCTTCTTGTAACAAATAATATTTTATATTCTTTATTTCCTAAGGGGTCCGACCTAGTGGAAAGGTCACCTATCCTTGTATATAATGAAGGTGATTTCATCTCATTTACATAGACAATCATTCTTCTCTCTTCAAGTTCGCACTTCAGCAGCAACTCGCCAATTTTAGAAGTAGATTTGATTTCAAGAAGAAGTTTTCTTCATCTTGTATCAAGGAGAATTGTCTCTACACATTGTATTAAATTCGGCCTTGTGTAGGGCCTGAACTGTAAGTAGATTTCTGCTCTTATTCTGTAAATATATAAGAGATATATTTTGCTAGGTTTTTCTCCCTCGAGGAGGGTTTTCCTAGGGTAAAATGTTGTGTTCTTGATCTGTGTGTTTTCTATTTCTTCTTATTTACATTTCTGGTCTATAAACTAACATGAGCCACTTATTCAGTGGGGTAAGTAGCAACAAGTAACAAGAACAATATCGTTGGTGGTACTACCACCCAATGTTACAATGTTAGCTCTTACAATTCATTCCAAACCAAATATATATCTGTTGTTAACAATATTAATGTAATATGAAGTTGATTAAAACACCCCAAATGAATCTTCAACTCAGGAAACTAACCATCCAACATTGTAATAAATTAATAACAAATATACATTAGAATATGGCAAATGGAAGTCTGGTACAAGTCTGAAACTACGCTGCAGCAGTCTGGAAAGCAAGATAGATGACTTAGGAAACTTCACCAACCTACCTCCAACATGCCAAAATGATCACCAACTACATTAGCACCCAACAACCTCGCTAACTCACACCAAAACTCATGAAAAGAGTGTATCACTATTCTGAAAAGGTATATTAGACATTTGCAAGTCTGAAGCTACAGTTGCAGCAGGTAGCAACAATGGTACAACCCCCTAAAAAGCACTTTGTTGGAAAAATATTGTCATTGATGTCAAAGACGTTTTGGTGATATTGGTGGCCCCAAATAAAATTAACTTACTCTTATATTGATCGCCCCCCTTTGGAGTATTGAAGATAACTAAATGAAAATAAAATTAAGTGTTTTATTATTCATGAGGCCAACCCTCCTTATGGTGCCGCCCCATGTTGGGGAAATTAAATTAAAAATAAATTAATTTTATTGGGATGACCCCCTAGAGAGGTGTGTCCAACCTTGGGAAATAAATAAAAAATAAACATTATTTTTGCTAAGTGGACCAACCCCCTTGGAGAGTCACCCCTCTTGGATGAAGAGGTATGATTGTCAAGTATAAATAGAGGATTGTGAGAAGGTTTAAAATCAATCAATTCAAGGAGTATTATTCATATGAAGAGCATAAATAAAATATATTTGAGCAGGTTTATCAAAGATATGTGAGCAGATTTATAAGAGGTATTTAGCATCATTTTGTGAGAGAAATAAAAGCAAGATCATGGCGTCTCTATGAGCAGAAATTTTAAAGACTATAGTGCAGATTTATGAGTGAGTGTATTGCATATTTATGAGCAGTTGTTAAGGGCACATCTAAGAGGAAGTTGCAAACAAATCATCATATTATTCACTTGGAGGTTGGAGCCTCCTAATTGAGGAGATGGACAGGTTGGTGCCTCTTATTAGAAGAGATTAGCATCTCTTCTTGGCTTGGTGCTCAATGTTGGGGATTGGAGTTTCCAGTGGGTTAATACCTACAAAATTTGTAAGAAGATTTATAAAAGCAATATTTTGTTGTGGTTTTCTCCCATAAGGGTTTCCATGTAAAATCATGCGTCTCTTATGTGTGTTCTTAATTGCTAGATCTTGCATATATGGTATTGCTATGGATAATTAAGGTGTGAGGTAATATTGTTGTGATTGTTTAAGTTGAGAAAATAAAAGTTTGATCTATACTAATTCACGCCCCCCTCTCAATATAAGTGTGTGTGTTGTACCCATAATAAATTTTTGCTTCAATAAGGTATTTTGCTTAAAAAAGATCCAAATCATGCAAAATTGTTGTCAAAAGTATGTTTTAGGTCAAACGAAACATAGGCTTTTTGTGGGTTTATGTTGTTGGCGTAAGAACTAACACCTCTGGAGTGTAAGTTTGTACGGACAGCTATGCACACTGCATAATAAGTGCTCTTCAAATTAGGAGGGGAAGCTCCCTCGTTGTGCTAGAATGTATGGAAAAGAAAAGTAAACTAAATCCTATCTTTTTGTTCTCAGCTGGTAGAGGCACAAAGTTAAGAAAACCTAGAACGTTGCAGCTAAGGATTTTCTAGTTTCGTAGATCATATAACTACAACTAAGCTAACTTCTTTAAATCTATCCAGTTTCCTCAAGAAAACAGAGCGTGAGGAAATGGAGTAGGAATGGTTTTATACGATAAGTTGGGTACAGATTTGTAACATGAAGGCAAGGTGGGCACAACTATTCGCTTGGCTGAATAAGCTTATTATTACACACATCATACGATAAGCTTTAAATACAAATTATCAACATGAAGGCAAGGTGGGCACAACTATTTGCTCAATTTGAATAGGCTTATTGATAACAAAACACAAAAGACAGCCAACTAGGACAGCAAATTGCATAGGCGAGACATGCGTACAATCTATGATCGAACTAGCCACTATATCTAACTAAGGCAAGCATTCACCATAATAATTGCTTGGAACCCGAGTGGCATAACAATTCATTATTAGAAACTGTTGTCCTCAATTTTTGACATGGCAAAAATTGGAGCAACCTACCAAAAAAATTGGAGGTATTCTCTCTAAAGCACGTTTTACGAGGTGTTGAGGACAAAAAACTTTAGATTTCAATTGATGATCCTCTTGGGCATCCTTTTATTAGCTCCCCTTTCCGTTTTTGTAAAATTTCGAGTCATTTTTCTTGTCTTTTTGGTCAAATTTGGGTTTTTTAGGCAGCTCAACAGAATAGGGAATTTCAAGCCTAAAAGCAAAATTGCTTAAGTCTTCAAAAAGTCCGATTTTTGCTTAAGTGATAAAAAGTTCCTATTTTGCTAAAAGCAAAATTGCTAAAGTCATAAAAAGTTCTGAAATTGCTTAAGTGGCCAAAAGTTTCGATTTTTGCTTGAGTGAAATTGTCAAAAGAGCAAAAAGGTCCGAAATTGCCTAAGTTGTTCAGAAATCCCTATTTTGTTAAAATGGAAATTGTCATAAGAGCTAAAAGGTCCGATTTTATCTATTTGACAAAAATAAAATTGTTGAAGTGTAAAAAAGTTCCTATTTTACTCGTGTTGTAAAAAAAAGTTGCTGAGTGAGCTAGAAAACCCGATTTTGGTTGTTCTTGTTGTTGTTTGGTTCTTGAAACCCGATTTGAAGAGTTCGCCCAGATTTGAAGAAGAGTTTGTGTTCAAATGTTATTGTATACCTCTTTCTAAGGAACTTTCATAAATTCTTCAGCTCAAATCGCGTCCTTAACTTGAATATTTAGGTTCTCATCTTGTTGAAGAGAATGCGAGTTATTTAGGGTTCTTCTTCTTCATTCTGTGTTTCAGCTATGGCTTCTTTTTTCAGGTATGGCTTCTTGTTCTCTTTATCTTTTGTTGTTTTCTTGTCATTTGCAAATCACGTAATACAAGGTGAAGGCGTTTTTCTTTCATTTTGCTGTGTAAAGTCTTTTTTAAGCCATTTTTTTTGAGTTCCTTTGTCTAAAGCGTCTCTTCTTAGTCAAAACGTGGTTGCATAATCTGTCAAAACCAAAAGACATAAGGAAAACGTTTTGTCTTTTGTCATTTTACTTCAAAAACACGCGTTTTGCTGAGTATATGTTCCATGTTTTCATAAAACGTTTCTTTTTGTTAAAATCGCGATTCATTTGCCATCCTTCTTTTTACTGTTCTCATGTCTTTGTAATGTCGAGTTTTCTTCTTGCTGATTCACGTTTTGTCTTTGGTGGCATTGTTATTGCTCATTTCTGAAAACGCGTTTTCTCTTTGTCAAATCGCGCTTTCTTGAAATCATGTTTTTGTTCGAAAAAGCATTTTTTGTAGCTATGATATCACATCTTAGAGGTCAAGTCTCATTATTTGCAAACTTATTGTGCAAAGTGATATCCAAAAACACCTTAAGCGTATTTCCTCATGGTGAAAATGCGTTTCTTCACAAACTCGTTTTTCATCTTTCACCATTTCCATTTGTCATTTGTCATTTCCGTTTTTCACCAAATTCGCCTCACACCATTTTATTCACCCCATTTATTCACATTCATTTCCCTCAAATCTTCATTACCATTTTCCGCAAAAATATGCCTTGACTCAAATTCGGGTTTTTGACATCAAATAGCAAGTCGGGGTTTGTCATGAGAATTGCAATTGTAAAAGTTGCAAAAAAATAAAATTGCTAAGTGTTCAAAAAATCCCGATTACACTTTATAAAGTTGCTGAAAACACTCAAAAACCCAAAATGCTCCGAAAAGCCCAAAAATTGAACTTTTTGACTTGACTTCAAATTCAAGTTAGAAAATCTTTTTTACTTGCTGTTCCAAAAAGACAAAACATTGTTTTCAATCGCAATCACCCCACCAAGATCCAAATTGGTCTTTACCATTCATTCTCCATCATCATTCAGAAAGCAGTTTCATTGCCCTAGGGTTTGAGTCTTGTTGTTAATGGCTACCATGTCTTCACACGTTGATGCTAATGATGTTCTAACCTTATGGGGTTTTCATCGCAGCCTTGCAGATTCTGGCTCAATAACAGACGAACCGACTTCTCATGTGGTCTCAAACATAGATGAGATCAAGGACACAGAAATTGGGCATGTTGATATGTCTGAGTTTCTTAAAAGGGCAGAGAAATCGACTTCCCATGATATGCAATTGTTGCTAAGGAGTCATATTCACCTGGTGTCTACTTTTCCTGTTGTTGTCCTTGAGCTGGAATTCGTTCTTGCATGTGCATCCCACTTTGACAGTGAATCTAGAACCATCAAGGACGATGATGGCAACGTGGTTATCAGACTTGATCCTGAAACTATCAACAAAATTTTTAGAGTTCTTGATGCTCCTACATATTCCGAAATCACAGTAAAGAGTGCTCATAATCATTACGAACAGAAAAAGAATGATTGTATCAAACATATCAATCACAGATGGCTTCTTAAATCACGACCTTGTGTAACCCGGATACCCAAATTGTATCGGTCTGATTTTAAAGAAGAAATTAATGATATGATCACTCTCCTGAGCAGAATAGTGGGGTTAAAAGTTTCTAATATGTTTGAAAGCTGGATGTATAAATTCATCGTGGTTATTAGAAAAGCACAGTACCCAATCTTTTGGGGTAAAATAATCAGTGACAGTTTGTGTGAACAACTTGTGCAAGTTCCTACCACACTCACTTTCTACATGAACTCATATCTGGTTTATATAGCAGCTTCATTGAGGCAATTTCCAGGCCTTTCTACTAAAAGTGACAGATCATTGGTTCCTGTATGGGAGTATTATGATCAACTAACTTTAAGGCAAAGTCGGGTGCATTATAGAAGAGTTCAAGATGCTTTTTTTGGTCATCTCATGTGTTTATTTGACAAAGCATTGGAAAACAACAGGGTATCTGAAGCCGCTTGGAGAAAAGTAAATGAGTATGGTTGCCTATTTCTTCAGTTCCCTACCTTCACTTATATGAGAGTTGGCTGTTTTGAAGACCAACCTTATATGCTTCCAAGGTATCCGACAGATAAGATCATTTTGATGGAGCTGGGAAGACAGTTGATGAGAGTACATGCACGTCAAGCTACGCAACATAAGACTGGAGTCAGTATTTCATCACATAATCCATTGATAATTGGGAGGTACTCTTTGACAACTTCCTCGAGACCAAAAGCAATGGAGGCTGAACTTCAGGAAGTAAAGTTAAAGAAATTCCAGGTCAGAATGGAATTTGACTACAAAAGAGTGAAAGATAAAATTAAAATATGCCTTCACTCATGTGCACTGTATTGAAGACATTTGGGCAGACCTCTGAACAGAAAAAGATATCTATAGGATAGATTACTGCAGGCTCACGGTGGAACAAGTTGTTGATCTCAATCTAACCATAATTTTAGAAGGAGTAATTGATGATGGGAAGGTTTTAGATCCCGAATATGAAGAACAAGAGGTGGCTAACACTCCCATTCCTGCAATCCAGTGGTCTCAGAAGGAATCTACCTCTATTTTTGATAGATTTCAGTCAGTCTTAGCAAATACCAACACTTGGCTCAAAAGCATAGGTGTTAAGACTATAAAAATCAGAATCGGAGCTGAGAATGATTCAACTGGGCCCAAAGGATTGAAGTCAGAGATTAGAGACAAATCAAAAGAGGGAGCTTCCTCTTCAGGTACCAGAATTAAGTTGAGAGTAAGTCGGGTTGTAAAAGAACCGTTGGAGAAGGAAACACTAAAGGGGAAAGAAGTTAAGGAAACGCATATTCAAGTTTTGGATCAGCAAGAAGAGGAGGTTCTTGAAACCTCTACTATTCTAAGTGAAATGTCTCCTCACGTTGAAGCTCCAATACCTGTTTTAGCAATATCTCCTATTTCTCCCTTTGACAGTGATGTTGATTCTTTCTCCACAGTATTTGTTTCTTCCATCCCACCTTCAGAAGCTATTCATCACTACTCAGCTACATCAATAATAAATACACCTGTGAGAAGCTTGCATGAAAACTTGGAGAATGTATTTGATACAAATCCAATCTTTCCGGCAATATCTGAAATAACTCTCTCAGAGATAGATACATCAGCAGCAAGCTTTGATTGTTTCATGGTTGATCCTAGTCGTAATTTGTCTTCTGAGCAAACTATGGTTGCTATACAAACTAAGGCACCTCCTAGAATTTCAGTTGTGACACAAACTGAGTCCATTTCTATGCAGACTACAGTTGTTGTTTCAGATATGAGAACCTTGGATCTTCCTCCATGGTTAAACTCAGTTGCTCCGAAGAGAAAGAAACAAGCAATCTCTCCTGATGTGTTTGATTTCCAGAAATTGAAGAAATCCAAACCAATCGTTGCAAAGAAAGCAAAAACAGTCTCGCAAGTGTTTATTGATAGCAATAAAATGAAATATGCTGAGATAGTAGAACCTCTTGTTGACAAACTGTTGGTGTTTCAATTAGCACCTCTGGAGTGCTTATTGGAAACAGACAGCTATTGCAAGTGTGTTAGTACATGCTCTTCGGATTATAGAGAGGAAGATCTCTCTTTGCTGATTTTCTACTGTAAAAAAGGGGTGTACTAAGATTCCTATCTTTTTTACTCAGCGGTAGGACACAAGGGTGCATAAATCAATGCGCCATAGCTAAGCTTTTTCTCTGGTTTCCGCAGATCTTAACTACAACTAACTAGCTTCTAGACTATCCTACCTCCTCAAGATAAACAGAGCATGAGGGCGTAGGAGCGAAATGGTATGGTTGGATCACTTGAATCCTCCATCTCAATGGAATATGACCGAGGCTCTGAACCTTCAGATATATACCAAGATAGGGCTCGATACAAGCAAACACTCGTTACGGTAAACTGGATCTGAGACTTGCTAAGGAGGAGGAACCCCTATCCGAGGTGTAGGCTTGGAAACAGCTCACTGGAAACGACAAGGAACGATGGCCTGTCTAGCAGGATTCCCGAGGAGGTGACGACACCTGTCCAAAGTGTAGGCTGCAAGACAAAATATTAAACAACATCAAACGATAATGATTGATGACAAAATATCCAAGGAGGTGACGACACCTGTCCAAGGAGGAGATTGAAACAATGCACTATTTGAAAACAAGACTTTGGAATAACTCAGGTATTTAGATCAAGCAAGCATGCGCCTTCTGATTTATTTCTTCAAGCTTCTCCAAAGAATTACAAAGGTCGGGACAGTAAAGGCACGAAATCATGCACAATTATGATCAACCAACGAACTCTCATCCAAGAGTGAACAAATATAAAAGAGCTAACTCTGGCAACAATGGCGCAACAATTTTGCTAGCAAATAAAGGTTAAACAAATAAAGAACCTAAGGCTCTTATTTATAGAAACTCAAAGGAGTAGGCAACCCTAAAATCTCCTTGAGTTAACAAACAGTTCTTGCCAATCAGCAAGATATTATTTCTATGTCTAAAAGTAGGTGAGCAAATAGTTAACTGGAAATCTACTTCAGTTAACTGAAACTAAACAAAAGTCAAACTGGAAATCTACCTCAGTTGACTGACACCTAACTAAAAGTGAACTTATGTTACAAATGTGTCTCCAAATAGACATCCACCTTTTGAGGAGATCTGAGATCCACAAATTGTGGGATTCAAATAGACATCCTAAATTAGTGGGATCTGACATGCATGATCTGTGGAGATCTGGAGTCAACTTGGAAAGGGGCATCAAGTTGACTTCAGTCATAATTAATGCTATTTGGAGGGTAGGACGTCCTTTCTTGGTGCTTTACACCTCTTCACCACTGGTCAACAAAGTCTCTATCCAGTCATTGACTTGTTCGGCCTCCGGGCAATTAATGCTTTTCAAAGTGACTATGTGGCGTCTAAGCATTTCTTCACCCGTTGCAAGCTGCTGATGATAGGTTATGCATTGGGCAGCTGCTTCATCTAACTGGACAGACATGGCTGCAATTTTGGCTAATTTGCAGCCATTGGGATCTTCAAGGAATGAAGATCGGATGACATCCTGGAATCATGTCTGCACCGTTTCAAGCTCAACATATTCCCCTCCTTCTCGCTAATATTCTAACTCCGGGAAGGATATTACCAACGTTCTTGTGAAGTTGATAATATTGGCGACAAAGCATCTATAGTCAATCAGCTCCACTGAGTTGGCATCGTAGGCTCTCACCTTGTATGCCACGTGTTCTTTCCACTCAAAGAGATGGTGTCTGTTTTTAGTGGTTGTAACTGATTCATATGGTTGTTTTAAATCAGCAACTGTCGCTTCCTCTCTCGGCCTTTTTTGAGCTGCCTTTATATCTGACTGCTGGATTTCTAATCGAAGTCCATGTGCTCTGTCTCTCAACTGATATGCTTCTGCTAATACGCACCTCCCTTTGACGACAATCTCATCCACTTGACATCTCAAGTGTTTGCCGTATGTGATCAACTAGTGATGGTTTCTTTCAGATGGGAGATCCAATAGTCCTTGAGGCAAGGCCGAGCAGTTGGGAATGTCGTGTATCAAACTAGAAATGTACAATTTCAGCCTTTAAGGCTGCTTTGTCTTGTCCATCCTTTGTCATCCTTTCTTTGACGCTCGCTGAGGCGATTCCGAGAAGGTCTGCCTCCACCTGTTGAGTGGTCTTTCCAAGGTTCACCTTTGAAAGCGTGAAATCCTCAACCCTCACATTATGTATATCTTTGTCTTCAAGCGGGGCAACAGTCTCTATGATAACCTCGTTCTTTGCATTCTTCTCTACATGTGACTACTTCTTCAACTTCTTTGCCGGCATGTCTTATGGGACATGATGGAATTCAGAGAAATCAAGCTAATAAGAAGGTCTATCCCTCTTCCTCCCAAGCGAGCTGTCCAGCCAGATAGAATCTCGGCTAGAATTGCTGGGAGGAGGAGCATAGGCCCCCTGAATGCTGGAAGAACGAGACTGTGCCATGGCAATGCCTCGTGGTGGCGAGTCCGAATCAATAGGACTTTGTGACCTCTGTGATGGTGGTGAAGAAGGTGGCTCTGTTTCTATTACAGGCACTGCTTCTGCTGCAACCTCTTCTACAATGGGCTCCATCTCTGCCTCGATTATCTCAATCAATGGCTCTGGTGTAGTTGCAGCGGTCTTAATTGTTTCAGGTAAATTGGTGGCTGTCTCCACCTGTACCTCTTGCCGGCTTGTGCTGGCAATTCCTTTTCTCCCCCATGTGCTCCCTGACATCCACATTCCTTCTGGAAGGAAGCTCATTTTCTTCTGCCTGGGTTTCCTCCTACACGAGGTAGGTAGTGTAAACTGAACCGCTGGCGGCTTTCATCGGGGAAGTACTACCTTTCTTGTCCTTTTACTGTCAAGGTAGAGTCGACTGTGTCGAACTACTCTACCCGTTCTTTCCTCAATAGATGTACTCTCTTTCGCGTACCAATCTACTTCGCCAAGTGGTTGTGAATCCACTAGACCCGTGAAGAAGGAAGAAAGAATGACTTCTTCTGCGTCATCAGATAAGCCCTCGATGTACTCTGACATGAATTCTGCAATTTGCGAGAGCTTGAATCTGCTATGGTTCCTTCTTCTCACTTCGAACTCATCCTCGCAGTTGACCCAAAAATCCTCCATGAAAGGTTCATGTGATGATCTTTGCTCAAGGTGTGCTGCGAAGATGCCTCTAGGGTCATAGGATGGCCTCCTGTCAATGAGGTACTTGAGATTAAATCTCACTATTTCCTGGTTTATCAACCTGGCATCGGCTGCAGTCCTGCATCTGTAGAATCCCATCTGGAAAGGAAAGTTTGCAGCAGACTTCTTCTTTATGTGAAGGTAAGAGTGAACCTCGGCCAACTGCCTGAGGAATTCCATGAACACTACCCTATCTGAGGGGTAGCATGGCATCATGGCGGGGTGACCATTATAGCCATACACACGTATGTAGGTGAAAGTGGGGAATTGTATGAACCAATCCGCCCAGTCCACCATTGCTGCCTTAGCTGCTGGTGAAATACGCACGTGCATCTCATGGTCTAGCTCACGCACAGTGTGCATAGTAAAAAGGTCATTTATCTTTTTGAAGTGTCTTTCCGCTAGAGTGAACTCCAAGCGAGGAAAGTATTCTTGGACCTTTGGCACACCCAGGATTCCCATAGTGTTTAATGTTCTGAAATCGCCTTGAAAGGCTATCAGATAGACCAGGTATGAACACATGTGGAAACAGTGCTCTTCTAGAAACCCGGTGAATTGTTGGTGGAGTGTGTCACTGATCAGGGAGGCCCAGCCGTAGTGTTCTTTGCTGCTAATTATTTTGCCAATAATGTAGAATATCCACGACCGGAAGGATTTCCCCTCCTCTTGTCCAGTGACTCTGCTGAGTAGGGTGATTAACACTCCGTACTCATCTTTGAATTCTCATCTCCCAACCAATCTAGGCAAGCTGGTCCTCTTTGTTTTCAACCAATGTTGGGCCATTATAAGAGAACACTCATCCTTCGAAGCCTCGAATGCCTTTTCGCATTCTGTCACAGATATGACCTTCTTGGTAGGGCATGGTGGAATTGCAAAACAAGTCTCTATGTCCACTGGCTTCAAGCTGCAAATCACCCTCCCGTCTACTGACAGGATCTCTCTTGTAGTCGGGTTGTAATGCTTTGTGCAAGCAGTTACAAGCTCGATGCTTTGTAAGGTGATTGGAATAGATGGTGCTTGAAACAAACCGGATTCTTCAATGTTTTGCAACGTGATTTGGTTCATGCCCTCCAAATCCTTAGAACTGACCTCTCGATTTTTCTGCCATAAGTCTGTGTCAGTCGTTTTCAGGTAATCATGGTATAAGACCGTTTTGGTCTTGTATTGTACCTGAGAGTACTGCAATCTGAAAACCTTGAATATTGACTGGGCACTTGACCCTGTTCTAACACTTTTCTGGAACTGCTAAAAATAGCCTCGCCAGGGGTAGTTTTTACGAAAAATTCTGAGACATGGGTTTTGTTAAGAATGATTTTTTAGACAAACCCAGATCGTCAGAAATTCGGAAAAATGAGTTTTTCTTTGGCATGCAAAAGCCCTTTGGTAGTAGAGGCAGCAGGGGTACCACAAAGTGATTTTTCTCGGAAAAATCTAACACATGGGTTTTGTTCGTGCTTCAAAGCCAAACAAACCCAGTTTGTCTGTTTTTCAATATTATGACTTTTTCCAGAAAACCTAAAAAATAGGGGCAACATGGCTACTTTTTCTGGAAAAATCTACCACATGGGTTTTGTTGAAAAAGCTGTGCTGATCATATCTAGTTGGCCAAATCTGTGATAATCTGTCGTTTCCTGTGACATGCAAAAGAAATATAGACAGAACTAGAGGAAGTAGACAGAAGATGGATTGGAAGTTATAAACTGCCACTTTACAATAATCTGTCTCTGGAAGCAATCTTGGGAGAAGAATACTTTTACTGCCAATAATCTTCAAAAATATTGAAGATCCGTCCAAAACCCCTGCCAGATATTGAAAGCGTGTTCTTGGGAGCTACTTGATGTTTTATCCTTCAACTTGCAAAAAGAATAATGAGGAAAGGGACGCCTAGCATGAATATAAGGTGATTAGGGTTAAGATCCACAAAGTATGGAAGATAACTCATCATTCAAGCCTGATTTGGAGTTCCAAAAGATGATTTCCACTGATTGTGGAGTGTTTGGTCTTTTTTTGGCTCCAAATTTGCTAACTCAAGTCAACACTTTTGCTTTGACTTCTTTTAGGCGTCCATCCTTGAAGTTAATCATTTTCGTCCATTTTGCAAGCTGAAGTGCTCCTGTTTGATCTTTGATTCAGGTTGCTCAGTTAATCTCAGGCAGTGGCTGGCAGTTTTGTTGTTGAGGCAGGATCAATATGATTAGATATGCCTGGGAGGGGCTAACTCAGAAAACTGAGTTTAGGTCTCCAGAAAGAAGGGCGCCTTTCCTTGAGAGGGGCGCTTTTGACAATGCCTTAGTCAATTTTCATTGACTTGTTCTTCGTTTTGACCTTTTCAGACCCTCTTTGCTTTGATCTGGCGTTCCCAATGTTTGATGAATCAAATGATTCTGCTTGATGATGCATCGGGTAGCCAGTTCGGTCTTGTTTAGGATGACTGACCTTTCAGTTGAAGCTGGCAAGTTTTGATCCTTCAAACTAAAGGGCACCCCTAGCTAGTAGGGGCGCTTTTAGCTTTTGCTTGGTTTCATCTTGGCTGTGGACTGCCAGTCTTTGACCTCCTCCATCAGTTGATTGATTTATTGGAAGTTCTTGCTGATAGTCTCGTTGACGAGATAGGTCATAGCTGAGAAGGTCATCCTGGGAGGCAGTGAAGATTTTGGCTGAATCTGGATGTCTTCAGGAAAGGGCCCCTTTTTTCAAGAGGGGCGCTTTTAGCCATGTCTTAGCCATTTTCTGGCTTATCTTTCCAATTCTTCAAATTTGGCTTTTTCTGCTTGATCTCATCTCGTAATCATCTAGTGTGTCTTATGGACTTGCTGTTAGATTGATCACGTAGTTGGGAGGAAGCTGGAAAGATATCATGTATAGAGTTGTTGCTTATGGATTCATTTGGTGCCTGCAACTAAGGGGCGCCCCTGGCCAGCAGGGGTGCTTTTACCTTGAAGCTCTCTGATTTGGCATCTTTGTCATTGATAGATCCTCCATACTTTGCTGACGGTTGGTCAATGATACCTGAATCAAATGATCTTGCTGATTGTTTCGTTGTCAAGCCAGCATGAAAGTGAAGAGGATAACTGAGTTGAAGATGCCAATTGATTACATTTGCCCTTTGATATCCAAGGGTGCCTTTCTTCAAGAGGGGCGCTTTTAGCCACTGTAGACTGTGTTTTGCCTTGGTAGACAAAACGTGCACCCTCCAGACTTAGCCAAATTTTGGCCTTTTCCGTTTTGAGAATCTCCTTCGTTGAATGGCATAATTTTCATCCTTTTCCGCCATGGCTTCTTCGTTGAAGATTTTGAGGTTTAGCTTTCAGCACCTGGTACTAGCCAATCTGCCATTAATGGCTGCGGAGCTCCTAACTTTGTTCCTAAAAAATAGAAATAGACCCACCAGAGTAAAACATATTTTTTGATAATTCTGACTTGATCAGTGTGATTGTGAAGGCAATTAATCCTATCAAAATTATTTTCAATCATTTCCGGGAAGGTCCTATTTTTTAGGGTTTCCATAAAAATAGGGGCGTAAAACCTTAATTTTCATTTTTTCAGAATTTTAACCATAGGTTCCTTGACATAAGCCCACAAAGACTTCATGTTTGGTTTGACCTAAAACATACTTTCGATGGCATTTTTTTATTGTTTAGCTCAAATTAAGTAGAATGCCAAAAATTTCATTTTGGGTATAACGCAAACCACATGAAGAGATGCAGGTGTCTGATTACAGATTCACTAGGGTGGAATTAGGCAAGCAGACTCATGCTAATATGATGCAAGATGCTCGGAGTTCAGTGACAATATTGGCACAAAGCTACAATGAGCTTCTAGCCAAAAAGGAGAAGCTCAAAGAGGAAAATGAACAACTTGTTTCAGTTATTCAAAGGATTACTGGGTCATCAGAAACAGTTGGTTCACCATCTTACTTTGCTCCTAAGGAATCAGTCAGGCAATTAGAAAGAATTGCGCAAAAAGCTAAGGCAGTTGATTCCTGGACAACCCAATTAATTGATCAAGGAATACCAGTGGTTGAAAAGGCATTGAAGAATTTGAATACTGTCAAAACAGCAAAATTCAAAATGAATCAAACTCTAGAAGCCTTTCAGCAAAATCTACATTCTTTTGAGAAAGACTTAAAAATATGGCATGAGATAGATCAAGTGAAGCTTGAAATTCTGTGCAACAACTCAGTAATTTCAAAAAGGGAAAAATACATAGAATTTGAGGAACTTATGACAAACAAGTCATTAGTTATTCAAGATCTTATCAAAGATGTCCAGGCTACCCTTGAGATGAGTGCTGAAATTGAACATGACATGCTTTCAGATTTTGAGAAAATCCCTTGCAAAGTTCTAAGTCATGAAGGGGAATTGCTTGCAGCCAGTGATGTTGTTTCTCAGATTACTGCAAGTCTTCACCAAGAGCTAGATTCAGATCAGTTTTCTATGGATACTATTCATAAATTTGTCAATCACCAGTTAGTCTTTAACAAAATGCAAGCTGCTTTCGAAGAGCATAGAGAGGCGACAGTCAGATACTATGATGTTATCTTAAAGACCGTTGCCGTTGCTAGAAATACACTTGGTCCCGATCCTGATGAGTTGCAGGGAATTATCAGCAAGTTTCTATCTTTCAAAGCTAGGAATGGGACAAAATGAAAACACTAGGTTGTTTTATGTATTTTACTTTCGACAAAATATATGTAAAAACAAGTTTTGCAATTGCAAGTATTTTTTTCTTGCAGTTTTGGAAATTGTGATTACATATAAAATCTTACAAGACAAATCACAATTTGGATTGTAATTTTGAATAAGTCAATTGCAATTAGTTAGCGGTTGAGAGATTTTCTCAAGTTGGTTGAGATCCTCCCACCTTTTTCTCAAGGCCTCTTTCGTATAAATACTTGAGGAGGTCTATTGTAATCTTTATCTTTTTGGCAATAGAGAAAACTCTGCAAAAATTTACAACAAAGAGACTTTGAGCTTTGTGTGTGTGAACTTAATTTTCAAGTGGTATAAAGAAGGCATAAAGATTTCAGACTGTGTTGAATCTTGTTGCATTTCATTATTGTGTTCTTATGTCATGGTAATGTAATTTTCTGAATTCTTCTTGAAAGGTTGTGGAGTTATTGTGAAAAGACTTTAGTCCAATTTCTTGCAGTCTTTGTGCTTCAAGTTTGAAGGGTTAAATTAAATTGGTTTACAGTTAGGAATTGTGACTCACAAGTGCATTATATTTACAGACTTTGTGCTGTTATATATTGTCTCATAGTATTATTTTGAAAAAGTAGATAGGATTTCTAATTCTCAAGACTTTGCACTTCGAGATTGCTTTCCCGTCCCGGAGGAGCAACGGAGGACTTTGTGCCTTCATGGAAAATTTGCTTCTTTCTTTACTTCATTAATCATATATGCTTTCCATTGTGATTCTTTTCTGAAATAAGAGAAAAGGATAATTGTCTTTTTTGAAAAAAGAGAACAAGACAAGAATTTCACCCAGGTTTAGAATAGATTTGTAGCTAGAATTAATTTTTGAATTGATAAAATAGAAAGCAAAGGGGGAGCCTTCCCTTTGAAAATAGGAGAGTTTATCCCACGTATTGTGGTTGAGACCACAATTTTGTACACTCTCTCAAGTATACAAAATTTTCAACCAACAAAAACAAATGCTCATGAAAAAATACAAATTAGACAATATTACAGGCAAGGTGGGCACAACATATATTAATCTCTCGTGCAAAATTTCCTTGAACAGATACAATAATAGCAATACTACAAGCAAGGTAGGCACAACATGTATGCTATCAAGCAAAAGTTATTTACAAATGAGCTGAATACTCTTATTTATAGACATCAAGGTGTAGGCAACCCTAAAATTACCTTGAGTCAACTACAGTCCTGCAGTACATGCAAGATCTTATTGCTAAACCCTAATAAAGGAAACTATACAGTTAACTGGCAAGCTATCATGAGTTAACTGAAACATCTAATCTAAATGGACAATGTGCAAGCTTGCACGTCTTTATTGAAAACAAGTTAATTGGAATACTATCCTCAATTAACGCAAAAAAAAAAAACCTAAAAGAAACCACAAGTGTATGTAGATGTTTCCAAGATAGACATGGCATGCAATGTGTAACAACGAGTTAACTCGGAAAGAGGCATCGAGCTTAACTCTTGTGTCTAATATCCATCTTGGAAAAGATGGGATGCCCTGAACCGAAGTTTACTGACCCTGATCTCGAGCAATCAACCCATCCACGAGGTTATTGACTGCATCACCTTCTGGGGATCTGAAGCTCTGGCGAAGAATCCCATGTCTATGCAGCATGTCCTCTCCATTAGTTATTTGACACTGCAACTCACCTTTACTCCTGATTGCATCGTCAAACAATGCTGACATGACTGTAAGCTGATTCATCTTACAGCCAATGGTCTCACCACTGAAAATACTGTGAATAAGTGCTTGGAGCTCTAATTGAACATCAGCAAGCTCAACATAGTCACCACCCACACGCTGATACATGCATGGTAATTGAGACACAAAGTTTCTCACATAGCCGAGTGCACTGGTAACATGCTCTCTGCTCTCAGCCAACTCAGATGCTATCGTTTCTTCTATCTTAGCCTTGAAGATCAACTGTGTTCTCCAAACATAGACATCTTCCTTATCTTCTGCACCCGTGATTGAGTCAAATGACAACCCTAGGTTAGCAATCAGGATCTCATCCCTGGGTCTACTAATGGCCAAGCCACGTTCCTCATCCTGAAGTTCAAGACGATGTTCACGTGCATTATACCGTAACTGATATAGCTTTGGAAGTACAAGGCGGCCCCTAGCAACAAATTCCTCCTCCCACTCATCTAATCGCTTGCCATATGCAACCAAGTGATCAAGTTGACCTTGTTCTGCTGGTGGTTCTAACATATGTGGAAGTGCGGTAACAACATCCCCTGTCCTATGTACCAGGCTAGAAATATACTGGCAAAGCTGCTGTATTTCAGCCTTGAGGGCTGATTTATCTTCTCCATCCTTCACCATCGTATCCCTTGTGCTATCTGTAGCAACCTGTAGAAAGTCAATGTCTGTCTGGCGAGTACTTCTACCGAAGTTGACTGTGATCACTTCAAAGTCTTGAGCTTCTATCTCGTCCAAACTCTTATCCTCTGGAGGTGCAGCAGTCTCAACAATGATCTCCTTACCTACATTCCTCTCAATGTGGACCTTGACTGTGATCACTTCGAAGTCTTGAGCTTCTATCTCGTCCAAACTCTTATCCTCTTGAGGTGCAGTGGTCTCAACAATGATCTCCTTACCTGCATTCCTCTCAATGTGGACCTGTTTCTTGATCCTCTTGTCAGGCGCATCTTGATGGTCATGATCAAAATTTGAATGATCAAGAACATAAGATGGTTGTCTCCTTTTTCTTTCCAGCCGACTCTCAAGCCAAGACGAATCTCGACTAATCCCACTGGAATGATCTGTACTAGTCATAGGAGGATCTGATGAAAGTGAATGTGTAGAGGGGTTACTACAAGGAGGTGAATCCACGTCCAAATCAATGTGAATTGGAACTGGCGACTGCTCTAGTGTCGATGACGACAAATGTGGCTGAACCTCAGGCTGTGGTGAACCCTGAACAACTTCTTTGACAGGCTCTACATGTGGAATAGCAACAGGCGCTTTTCCCTTTGAGTTACTAGGCGCTGGATTCTTTCTAGGAGGGTTACTCCTTTTATTTTGCTTGGGTTTTGACGAGGAGGGTAGTACAACTCCTACTGGTGGCGGCTCTACTCCAGGCATGGATACCTTTCTGATCCTTCTGCTTTCTAGATAAAGCATACTATTCTGGATGACCCTGCTTGACCTCTCCTTCACCGATGAGAATTCTTTGGCATACCAATTCACTAACGGCAGTGGTTGTTCATCAATTTGTTCTCTGTAAAACCGAGGAAGTGCATCTCTCTCATCCTCTGACAATCCTTCCACATCTTCTGCCAAGAAGACAAAAATCTGCGGAAGAGAGAACCTGCTATAGCTACATCTACGCACTGCGAAGTCATCCTCGCAATTCACCTAGTAATCCTCTAATGTAGGTTTGTGATAAGAGCGACTACCAAGGCGCATTGCGTAATGACCACAAGGATCATATGTGCGTGTGTCAACCAGGTACTTGAGTTTGCAATTCTCCAACTCTTGTCATGTAGCTTTAGCATCAACTGCTATCTTGCACCAATATATCCTGAACTACAAAGGAAAGTTGGCAGCTTGTTTACGCTTGTGGTGCAAACGTTTGTGAACCTCAAACAGTTTCCTCAGGAACTCCATGAACACTGTCTTATCTAAAGGATAACATGGTAACATAGCTGGACTTCCTATATATCCATAGACACGGATATAGGTGTATGTAAAGAACTGAATATACCAGTCTGCCCAACCTTCCATTGTTGCCCTAGCAACTGCTGAGATACGAATGTGCAACTCTCGATCCAAGTTTTTCACTGTATAAGTCAAGAAAGCCTCCTGCACACATTTAAAATGACTTTCAGCCTTCATGAACTCAAGCTGATCATAATAACGATAGACCTTCTTTCCATTGAGGATACCCACTGTGTTCAACCCGTTAAACTGACCTTGATAGGTGATTAAGTACACAAGATAGGAACACATATGAAACTGGTGTGCAACTAAGAAACCGGTGATTTTCTCGTGAATAGCATCACCGATGAAGGATGCCCAGTCATAATGCTCTTGCCCAGAGATGATTTGACCAATGATATAGTACATCCATGGGTGAAATTTGTTTGCATCTGCATGACCTAAGACACAATTAAGCAGTGTAATCAGAATACCATACTCATCCTTGAACTTGCCACGACCTACGTTGTTTGGCAACTTGGTCTGTTTCTGTTTTAACCACCTCTCCGTCATCACTCTGACACTTATCAAATTCAGCATTGAATGCTTGCTTGCTCTGATTCATGGAAATGACCAACCCATCTGGATGTTGAGGAATACCCAGACTTCACTCAATGTCGAGGGGTTTAAGACTACATATGACACGCCCATCTACTGACTGTATCTCCCGTGCAGCAGAATTTGTCATGTCCCCAAAATAGCAAATACCATAAAGACCAAGTGTTAAAATACTAATAAATTAATAAATAAAATAAATAGAAATATTAAGATTAAATATAAAATAAATGTGTACCATATCAATATAAACATATATAAATAACAAATATAATAATAATATATAGGCAAATTATTGTTATTACATTCTAGTATTAAATAATTTAATATAAAAAATAATAATAATAAATAAATATTATAATCATTACACATCAAAGATTGTAATACATTAGAATAAAATAATAATAAGCTATTAGCAAATTGGTTTTATTATTATACTTTAATATTAAAATATATTCAATAAAACAATAAAATAAGTATATAATCTAAAATGTCATAATTATAGTAATAATATATTATTTTCAAAAATAGATATTATTGTGATAATAAGTCTTTAAGGGCAGCAATTAAATCTAACAAAGGGATATATTTTATGAAAAGTCACATCTTTCACCAAACAATGCATTCCCCCCATGAGCCACCTACCTTGAATGGTATAAATAGAAGGAAGGAAAATAAGGAAGAAGCAAAAACATGGAGAAACAAAACAGCAGCAACAATGATTGTTATGCATTGGAATATAGAGTCATTTAATATATATATATATATAATAGGCATACAAGTATATATGCATAGATATAGATAAATCTTATAATGAATAATATCATTATCAATGAATAAAAAATATATATGAATAAGGAAAGAATAATTATATATATATAGGTAAGTAGATAGGGGAATCATTGGTGAATATACAATGATGATACTTGCAACAATTATTAAGCCTTATAAATAATGATGGCTCTTTAATATAAACATAAGTAGATTATACATATTTTGTCCTCATCCTATGATCAATCCAGTATAAGGTTGAAGGAAGACGATTAAGGAATAATGAGTCATGGGAAGACATAGCCAATCAGGTGAGACTACTCACTTAGCTTTAATATTTAGTTGTCCTCAATCTGACATAACAATGTTGCATGAACCTTGTATGCCCAACCATTCTATGCATTATTAAAAATAATTGATATGCTTTATTCATTGGAATGCACATAGTCCCCTTTGATGTGTCAAAACCATGCCTTCTTGATATCGAATTTGGAAATAGACTCATTATACTGGAAATTGGCATTGAACTTAGGTGGACTATGTAGTCTTTAACTAATCAGAGGCCAAATGGTTTATCTTCTATAGATATGGCTTTAATAATGATCAATCTACATTATATTTGATTTTTGCAAATATTGGACTTGCAGAATGTATTGAATTGCAAAAGAACATAATGAACATGTAGACATGAATATTTCTCAATTTAGTTTTGTATTCTGATATACCTTCATATTAGGACTCAAGGAATTGTTTGATCATATTAAATACTCTTATTAAAATGTGTAAATACAAATAAAATACTAATGACTGCATATCAATTGTCTGAATTGTGTTTGTAATCCCACCAGGAGAGTTGAGTCATAACTTAAGTGGTTCGTCTAAAAACCTCACCCAGATTCCGCCCCACATGCCCAAAGCAAGGGTTGGGTAGTCTACCCCACAGGCCCATGGGTTGGGCAGTTTGCCCCACAAGCCCATAACAAGGGTTGGGCAGTCTGCCCCACAGGCCCATTGCAAGGTTTGGGTCATGGAGGGGTGAGGGTCCACCTAGGCATTCTGCCCCACAGGCCCGAGATACGAGTTGGGCATTGGAAAGTGGTAGACTGTAGGCCCTTAGGGATTCTCCTCTCCTGATGGGCTAAGTGACTCTTCTTATGTTTTCAATTTGCAAGTATGATTATGTCTGCATAATTGCATTATGATTGTCTTATTTTTGATATCTAGATATTAATGCTAATGGATATGTGTCAATATGGATAAATACAGGATCCCAATCTAGAGTTATGGAATTATGAGAATACTCATTTGGAAGGAAGAAACCCTAATCGTAATCAACAAATGAATTCTAGGGCAAACAAGCGAGTCCTAGGACAAGGTTGGGTAAGGGACATTACAGAATTGTAATGCTTAATGCAAGACATTACAAACTCTACGCAATGAACTGGGATAGTTATGGAAGTGGCCTCAAGTAACCTGGACTGCTGAATGTTCTTGATTATCGAATCTTTGATCTTGAGTGGATCCAAAACTGCTTCTGGAAGCACCTTATGTAGATTCGAATCAACTGTTCCAATGAAGTCATGAGTCAAAACTGACTTGGTCTTGAAATCGAGTTGTGTGAACTGCATTCTGAAAAACTCGCATGTTGACTGTGAACACGGCTATATTCTGACGACTTTTCTGGAAAGCTAAAAATAACCTGCTAAGGCTAAAAATAACTTGTCGGAAGTGAATTTTTACGAAAAATTCTAAGATATGGGTTTTGTTCAGAAAGTGATTCTAAGACAACCCAGAACGTTAGAAATGTAAAAATTCGACCTTTACTCATCCATGCAAAGGAATTTCAATTGAGAAAATAAAAGCTTCGAGAACTGATGTTCTGGAACAAATTTTCTTGAAAAATTCTAGCACATGGGTTTTGCCAAGGAGATCATTCTGAATCAGCCCAGTTATTCTGTTTCACCAAAATTTGCCTATTCTTCGAACATGTGAGAGAATCTAGAAGAGAAAAACATGTTTTTTATTATTTTTAATTATTTTTGTCTTCTTCTTTCAAAATCGCCACTCTGCCTTGAATCTGAATCTGTACCTACAAAAGAATGTTTCTATCACCTTCGAACTTGTTTGTCTAATAAAGATTCACCAACCTCTTGAAGAAATTTGAATTCTGTAAGTTGTGAATGAGAAAAGGTGCCATACTTGTGTTAAATAGACAAAGTTGTACCATTATGCATGCATGCTGAAACCCTAACTGTGAAAGAATTCGATTGGCCTCCCACCAGATGAACTGCCACTGACTCTGAGTCTCAAACTAAAAATAACATTTAATTTAAAACATGCAAATTAAAAAAAAAGGTGCCATATTTAGCTCTTTGAAGAAAATCGCCCTTTTCAATGCTCTACATGCAAAAATATTATTTTAATCATCTCGCTAAAAATAGCATTTGGATATGTTCAGTAAACTTCACTGATTCCAAAAAGCCGAATTTTGACCTTCTAGGCATCCATTTGCAAGAGTTATGAGATTTTTGAGTATCTCCTACTTTATAGCTGACTGCAAAATTACATCTAACCGTGTTCAACTCTGATTTTCGGGTGACTGAATGATCTTGCGACTGATCTGAGATATCCACTGCGAAGCCTGCATGACAAGGATGAAATGTCTGTTGGAAGCTACAACTGCTAAAATCGACATCCGACACCTTATAAAATAAGATGCCTTTGATTAAATTGATGCACTGATTCCAGACTTAGCCATTTCTCCGTATTGCCATTTTGATGCTTCAAACTGCCGCTGACGGTGAATGATGAACCCTGCTGACTAAATAGTAGATTCATTGCGTGACTGGAAGTACTCTGCACCCAATGACTGTATGTAAGGTATCTGAAAACTGAATCAGGAACCCCAAAAGGATGGGCACCCCTGGCTTGTGAAAGCACAAATACCATTTTGACAAAAGTGTGACTTTCATCTGAACACCATACTTTGACCCCTAATACCGGGAGCTAGAATGCTCCGATTCGCGTGTCATCTGTCTCTCTACACAGTTGATTCAACTTACAAGAGATGTCTCTGGAGACGACGAAACCAAAAAATTGCTTCTAAGGCCTCAAAGAGAAGGGCGCCTTTTTCAAGGAGATTGGTACTCACCATACTTAGCCATTTCTTGGTTGTCTTCAGTCACTCTCACTTTTCAGCATCACCATCTTGACCTCGCACATACGAGCGTTTGCCAAATACCGGAGGTTGACGGTTGAACTTGTTGAATAGCTGGAGTAATCGCACACAAGTCTTGTGAAGATTGCGAAAGCAAATAACCCCATCTGGCAGGCCTAAAGGTTGGGTGCCCCTAGCCTACAAATGTGCAACTGTGTGTAGCTACGTTTCACCATCCTCTGTTTTACGTGCTCGGTAGAACCTTTGTCACGATCACTCAGAATGTCGAATCATCTCGCAAACGGGTGCGCTGCAAAGCTGAACTAAGCTAGAAAAGATCTCAGGAAGACCTCAATTGCCATTTCATTCATCAGGGTAGTCCTATTCAAGGGTGCCCCTGAGCTACAGGGGCGCTCAAACTATCAACTGGCAACTCCTTGTGACATGTATCATACCTGCAATCTCTACTTCTGACACTGATAATTGGAGTTTTGCACTATGTATGCCTCCGCTTGATAGCTCGTTGGAAAACTAGACTAATCCTGAAGAGATTGAATCCAACAGTGAGCACATGCATTCAGATCTTGGCCTTCAAAAAGAAGGTTGCCCCTGGGCTACAGGGGCGCAGATCTGCATTCTTTGACTGTCTCCATGATGTATACACTCTTCGTAACTTCTGCTCCCGCCTTCGTCTGCCAGAGTTCTACATTTCAGATGAACTTGCTCCATAGCTAGTCGAGAAGCTGACTGAAAACAGAAGAGAATGAATGTATTCGTAATCCAAAGCAGCTGAATCTTGACCTTCAAATGGAAGGGCGCCCTTGGGCTATAGGGGCGCAGATTTCCTCTGAACTCCATTATTTTCATCATTTCGTGCTTTGAGAACAATGTATTAGCTACTGAGGTTGACCATGTCAAAGTACTATGACTGCCGAGGTGGGTGTATGACTATACTTCATCTGACTCACATGTATGGACACTGTAAAGTTGATTTGCACGCTGATTGCGCAAGTGTCTACTACGTCACATAGTGAAAATGTTCCCAGACTTAGAATATTTTAGCACTTTTTGCCAATCTGAAAAACCCCTCCGTCAAAATGCATCTTTTTCAGCATCTTTTACCATAGACTATTCTGCTTTGAGTTTCAGGCTTAGATTTTGACACCTGGTACTGGCCAACTGCCATTGACGACCTCGAAGCTCCTAACTTTTCTCCTAGAAATGTGAAAACTACCCACCAGACTTAAACTGACTTTTAACTGAAACCGACTTCACCATTGTGATCGTGATGTGAAATAAGCCAATCAAAATTAATTTCAGCCAATTCTGACAAGTTCCTATTTTTTAGGGTTTTGATCTAAAAACAAGGTCCGAAAACCCTAATTTTCAAAATTTCCAAATTTTGTCAGTATCTTCCTAGCATCACACTGACTAAAAGCCCATACTTGATTTGCCCAAAAATTGAGTTTTGACCCCACTTTTACAAGGTTTAGACCATTTTAAGCAAAATGCCTTAATGAAGCAAAAAAATTGGTTTGGGTACCAACATATGTCAAGGAAGATACTTGGTTTTTAGGAAAACCCAACAAAATAGGACCTTTCTAGAAATAATTGAAAATGATTTTGATAGGATAATTTGACTTCACAATCACACTGGTCAAGTCAAAATCACCAAAAAGTTTGTTTTATTCTGGTGGGTCTATTTTCATTTTACAAGAAGAAAGCTAGGACCTCCACAACCATTAATGACAAAATGGCCAGTACTAGGTGCTAAAATCCAAGCCTCAAAAGCTTCAACGAAAAATCCATGGTGAAAATGTTCGAAAAGATGCTCTACGATGGAGGGGATTTTCAAAAGTGAAAAATGTTGAAAATTGACTAAGTCTGAAAAATGCACGCCTTGCTACTAGAAGGAGGCTATGTAGTCGAATGCCTTAGTCATTTATCCAACACCCATACACGCAACATGGTAAAGGTGATTGTCAAGACACACGTTCACGTCGTCAACAACAATGCTCAAATCAGTCAAGCTACACAGTGAACGTGAAGCGCGAAGAGATGGAGATTTTCAAAGAAAATGATGAAACCACAACTGAAAGTGCCCCTGCTGGCCAGGGCCGCCCATGAAGTTAAAAGGTCAAAGACAGTCATCAAGTTTTACCAAGGCAGTCATCTCCTTCGTGTTTTTGTTGGCTTTTTGGCACATCGTCAAACAAAGTCACCTGATTCATCTATCATCGAAAAACGGAAGCAGAGATAGGAGATGTTAAAGAGTAAATATCATCAAAGATGGCAGTCAAGTAAGGCAAAGGCGCCCCTCCAAGCCAAGGGAACCCATCATTTTGAGCCACCTATTGAGGTTTTCAACAACTGCTTTCTCATAAGCATCTGCTCAACATCTTCTCAGCTTCGCAATCAATCCAGTTGCACGTTCACAGGACCTGTCAAGCATTCGCAAACAAAGATCAAGTAAAAAACACCAAAGGTGAAGGTGAGATGAACACGGAAAATTGGCTGTGTTAAGTGTTGATGTTATGACAGCTTCGGTCTGCACTTCCCAAGAAGAAAAGATAAATTAAATGAATAGCCTCTTGGCTATTTAATTTATATCAAACATTTTATTTGCTAAAGGGCCGACCCTTATAAGTTCGCCTATTCTTGTCTTAACCTTGAGCCGACCTTAAGACATGTTAATTGTTTATTATTTATTATGCAAAGGCCGACCTAAATGAAGAGGCGCCTATGTTGTATATATACAAGGTCACTTTGGCATTGTAAATTCATTCCATCAAGCAAGTTTGCATTTATTATTAAGAGCAGAATTCACATTTGCAGCAGCAGTCCGATTTCAAGGAAGAAGATATTCATCTGTATCTTGTGTATCTAGGAGAGGTGCGACCTCACTACATTCTTTATTGGCCATTGCTGGGCCTGAGTTGTAAGCAGATTTCTGCTAGTTGTTCTACATTATAGAAGAGATCATTTGCTGGGTTTTTCTCCCTCAAGAGGAGGGTTTTCCCAGGGTATCTTGTTGTGTTCATTGTCTTATATGTTGCAATTCTATTGAGTTCTTTATTGTCTAATCTGATCTAAGAAACACTAACATGGTATCAAAGCGGGTGTGAAAAAGATCGTGATCAGATTCAGATCTGTTAGTTTGCAACTCTCACTATTTTTCTTTTCAATCTATCTTCTAAATTTCTCAAGATGGTGAACGGTTTGAAAATCGAGGATAGACTCGAAGGGATCTCGAACTACACATCATGGAGGTTCAGGTTCATGCTAACTTTGGAAGAAAATGATTTGGCTGAGTTTGTGAAAACAAAAGTTCCCGAACCTGAGGGGGAAGAAGAGAAGCTGCAATGGAGAAAGAAAGACACTAGGGCAAAGAAAGTATTGGTTGATTCCGTCAAGGATCATATTGTACCAATTGTCTTCAAGTTGGATACAGCAAGAGAGATGTTTACAACCTTGGAAGAGATGTACGAAATCAATAACACCAGTCGAGCCCTTGCACTGAAGCAACAACTTCATCATGTGAAAATGGCGAAAGGAGAATCTGTTATTACATACTTCATGAGGATTTCAGAGATAAAAGATCAGCTCTCCACTATTGGTCACATGATTGATGATAAAGAACTGACTATGCTTGCTCTCAATGGTCTTCCGCTTTCATGGGAGGCGTTCATTCAAGGAATCAGTGCAAGATCTGAACTTCCCAAGTTTGATCGATTGAGGATTGACTGCATTCAAGAGGAGTCAAGACTAACAGCAAGAGGAATTGGTCAAAGCTCAAAGAATGAAGAATTACAAGTTCTTGCCTCTCATTCATCAAACAAAAGTAAAGGCTTTAAGAAAGGATTCTTCAAGAGGAATCGAGAAGATGGAAATGATGATGCTCCTACCTTCAAAAGGAAACGAGACATGTCCAAGATTCAATGTTTTCGTTGTGATAAGTATGGTCACTTTGCGAGGGTTTGCCCTCAACGACCTAAGCTTCAAGTTGCCACTGCAGATGTTGAAGAAGTCGCTCCACAAAAGGACTCCAGTGATTATCTATTTTATTCAGCCTTGTCTAGCAATGTTTCTACTGACTCTAACACTTGGTTGATTGATAGTGGTGCTTCTAGGCACATCACCGGGTTCAGAGGTCACCTTTCAAACTTAATGGAAAGCAACTCCAGTGATCAAGTTGTTATTGGAGATGATGCTAGATATTCTGTAAAAGGGATTGGAAATTCCACTCTTCACTTGGATTCCGGAATTTCTTTGGAGTTGAATGATGTACTGTTCGTACCAGGGATAAAGAGGAACCTTGTTTCAATTTCAGCATTAGAAAACAAGGGCTATCAAGTTGCCTTCTCTAAAGGGAAAGTTCTTATATGGGCAAAGAACTCCAGCTTCAAAATTGCTCAAGTGATTGGAGTTAGACATGAATGTCTCTACAGGCTGTGCACTCGTCCTCTTCAAGCACTTGTGCATAACAGTACCAGCATGTGTGATCTTTGGCATCGAAGATTGGCTCACATTCACTTTCGTGCTCTACCTATCATGGAGAAGATGGTCACCGGTCTTCCGAAATTCGATCAAGAACATGAAGGTACATGCAAGGGATGTGCCCTAGGCAAGAACACAAAAGGTACGTTTCATTCCAGTGAAAGTAGATCTAAATGTATTCTTGATCTCATTCATTCTGATTTGTGTGGTCCAATGTCTATTGCATCATCTAGTGGTTTCTTGTATTATATTATTTTCATTGATGATTACTCTAGAAAGACTTGGATTTATTTCTTGAGATCTAAAGAATCAGAAGAAGTATTAGAAAGATTCAGAGAATTCAAAGCACAGATTGAAAATCTGTCTGGGAAGAGGATCAAGGTATTGAGATCTGATAATGGTGGAGAATACACTTCTGGCACATTTCGAGACTTTTGTATTGAAGCAGGGATTAAGAGGGAGTTCAGTGTTCCCTATAATCCACAACAAAATGGTATTGCTAAAAGGAAGAATAGGTCTATTGTGGAAGCAGTGAAAGCTATGATTCATGATCAAGACTTATAAATCTCTCTTTGGGCTGAAGCATCAAGAACAGCTGTCTATGTTCAAAACAGGAGTCCCCACAGGATCTTAGAGAATAAAACTCCTGAAGAAGCATTCTCAGGCGTGAAGCCTGAAGTTAGTCATTTGAGGATCTTTGGCTGTCCAGTCTATGTTCATATTCCAAAGGAAAAGAGAACAAAATTAGAACCTTCTGGGAAGAAAGGAATTCTTGTAGGCTACAGTGAGACATCAAAAGCTTACAGGATATACATTCCTGGACAGAAGTCTATTGAGATTAGTAGAGATGTCACATTTGAGGAAGATGTTGCTTACAGAAGGTCCAAAGGCACTCCTATGGAGTTTGATGAAGAAGAACCTCCTCAAGATATGGAAGTTGACCATATTCCAGAGAATCTGAAGGAGGATACAGAACCTATAGAAGATATTGATCCAACTGAGCCTTTGGATCCTACTGATGGGCCTCTAGACATTGTGATTGGAAAGAAAAGACCTCTTTGGGCTCGCAGGACAATGCAGGAAGCAGAAAGGTTTGCAGCTCCAAGAGGAGCCTTCAGAGAAAGCAAGAGACCTCACAAGTTCTCTAGTTATGTTGCCTTGATGAGTCAGATTATTGAGTCAGAGCCTTCAAATGTTGAAGAAGCTTCTAGTCATCAAGTATGGAAGGATGCCATGCTTGAGGAATATCAGTCTATACTTAAGAATGATGTTTGGGATATAGTTCCTAGACCCAAAGACAAATCTGTGGTGTCTTCTAAGTGGCTCTTCAAGATCAAGCATGCAGCTGATGGGAGCATTGAGAAACACAAGGCTAGATTTGTGGCTAGAGGGTTCTCACAAAAAGAGGGAGTTGACTATGAAGAAACTTTTGCTCCTGTGGCTCGTTACACGTCTGTTAGAACCATCATTGCTATTGCTGCATCTAGAGGATGGAAGATTCACCAAATGGATGTAAAGACAGCTTTTCTGAATGGCATAATAGAAGAAGAGGTTTACATTGAGCAACCAGAAGGATTTGAGGTGCATGGGAAAGAGTCTCATGTCTGCAAGCTGAAGAAGGCCTTGTATGGTCTTAAACAAGCTCCTCGTGCTTGGTATGAAAGAATTGATCAGTATCTTTCAAGTCTGGGTTTCTCAAAGAATGATGCAGATTCTAACCTCTACTTCAAAGTAGTAAATGGTGAAGCATTAATTTTGGTTTTATATGTTGATGACTTGATCATTATTGGTGAAGAACATCTAATTCTAAAATGCAAGAAGGAATTAGCTTCAGAGTTTGAGATGAAGAATCTAGGTCTTATGCATTACTTTCTTGGCTTAGAAGTTTGGCAAAAGCCAGATGAGATGATTCTAAGTCAAGGCAAGTACACTGTTGACATTCTCAAAAGGTTTGGTATGATTGACTGCAAACCTATGTCTACACCCATGGAGACTAATTTAGATAAGTTGAAAGAAGCTGCAGCTAGTTCAGAACCAGTGGATTCTACGATGTATAGACAGTTGATTGGTTCATTGATGTATCTAGTTAACACTAGACCTGATATTTGCTATGCAGTGAGTGCACTTAGCCAGTTTATGTGTGAACCAAAGCAAATACATCTTGTAGCAGCTAAACATATCCTGAGATATTTATGTGGCACAATTGGATATGGGTTGAGATATTCTTCAAACGTGGATTTGGAGCTGCATGGTTTTACTGATTCTGATTGGGCAGGATGTGTCTCAGATCGGAAGAGTACCTCTGGTTGTTGCTTCAGTTTGGGGACTGCTATGATCTCCTGGTGTAGCAGGAAACAGTCTTCAGTGGCCTTGAGTACAACTGAAGCAGAGTATATAGCAGCTTGTGTGGCAGCTCGTGAGGCAGTGTGGCTTCGTAAGCTCCTTGCAGGATTGTTTGGACAATCAATGGAGCCTACTATTATACACTGTGATAATCAAAGTTGTGTGAAGCTTTCTGTCAATCCTGTGTTTCATGACAGAACAAAACATGTTGAGATCAAGTACCACTATATTAGAGATATGGTGCAAAGGAAAGCTATACAGTTGAGGTATATCAGCACTGAAGAGCAAACAGCAGACATTCTCACCAAGCCTCTCACCAGGATTAAGTTTGTGTACTTCCGAGAGAAACTTGGTATGGTGGAGAATGCAGTCTTGACTGAGAAAAGAGTCTCAGTAATCAGTGATCCTTGATTGATAATGCAATTGTCTGCTGAGAGAGAGTTGAGGTGTAAGCCCTTGATAATGCAATTCTCTGCTGAGAGAGAGTTGAGGTGTAAGCCCTTGATAATGCAATTCTCTATTGAGAGAGATTTGAGGTGAAAACCCTTGTTTCCACCCTCTGGGAGAAGCTATGGTGGATGTCATGTGTGTGACTCCATGACAACATCACGTGAGGGAATCCGTGATGACTTTATACCATCTATGGGAGTAGCCATAATGGTTAATATCACGTTGAGGTGATATTCTATTTTGTTTTCATTCTACTATGATGTGTCTTGTGCATATGGAAGTTCATCCCTAGCTGAGAGGGAGTGTTGATGTTATGACAGCTTCGGTCTGCACTTTCCAAGAAGAAAAGATAAATTAAATGAATAGCCTCTTGGCTATTTAATTTATATCAAACATTTTATTTGCTAAAGGGCCGACCCTTATAAGTTCACCTATTCTTGTTTTAACCTTGAGCCGACCTTAAGACATGTTAATTGTTTATTATTTATTATGCAAAGGCCGACCTAAATGAAGAGGCACCTATGTTGTATATATACAAGGTCACTTTGGCATTGTAAATTCATTCCATCAAGCAAGTTCGCATTTATCATTAAGAGCAGAATTCGCATTTGCAGCAGCAGTCCGATTTCAAGGAAGAAGATATTCATCTGTATCTTGTGTATCTAGGAGAGGTGCGACCTCACTACATTCTTTATTGGCCATTGCTGGGCCTGAGTTGTAAGCAGATTTCTGCTAGTTGTTCTACATTATAGAAGAGATCATTTGCTGGGTTTTTTCTCCCTCAAGAGGAGGGTTTTCCCAGGGTATCTTGTTGTGTTCATTGTCTTATATGTTGCAATTCTATTGAGTTCTTTATTGTCTAATCTGATCTAAGAAACACTAACATTAAGGAAATTGCACCTTCCTAGAAATAGGCGCCTAGCTTTTTGGGCAATCAAATGCAATCTGCAACCTCAGTGACCTCCAAGATGACCTTCTCCGTTTTGATCAATCTCAACAATGACACCATCAGCAAAGACAATAGACAAATCAAACATCTGACGATAGAGATCAAACTAGGGTTGTTCATGAAAGTATGCAACATGAAAATAACAAGTCAAAGGTTTAAAGGCACCCCTGCAGGCCAAGGGCGCCCAAGCTTTTGAGGCACCTAAATCAAACTTCAGGATTCGTGAAGCCGGTCATTCTTTCTAGGACTTAACTGGTTATCCATCCCATGTTTCAGCAAGATCACCGGAATCATCAGTCATCAGTGATCTCAAATCAGAGCACGGAGAGTCAAACTGGAGGAATTGAAGAACGCTCAAGAAATTGATTGAGTCTGGTGAAAAATGCACCCTCTTGGGAAAAGGCGCCCAAGAATTAGAGGCATCAAACTCAGGTTTTGAGCTTTGCAGCTCCCAAGAACACTTCATTAGAGTTGTTTCATCTAAGCAGTAGATCTGTCAGCAACACTTCAAGATCAACTGAGCAACCAAAATCAAGGATCGAACTGAGGCATTTCATCATAGAAAAATAATGAAAAAGTGTTCAACTCTTCAAAGGGACGCCTAAAGTCAAAGAAAGACTCAGTTGATTGAAGTTGACTGTTTTAGAAAGCCTTTCATGTCTAAACCATCCCCAAATGAGTGGAAATCAGAGCTGTGAACTCCAGATCAGGGAAATGAATTCCTCAATCAAGAGTTGGCACACTAAACTTGATTGCTTCAACATCAAATAATATTTATCAAGTCTAGGCGTCATTATTCATCATTTGTCTTTGCAAGTTGAAGCCAAGAACAATTATTTTCTCTCCAAAATGTCTTTTGAAGATCTGATAGAGGGTTTTGCAATGTTCTTCATGTTTTCAAGAATAAAGTTGCATAGAGGGATAATTCATCAAGGTCTACATTTCTAGGCATGATTTTCTTGAAGATCCTGAGAGGCAGTTGATAACTTCCAAAATTCTTCTTGTCTTTTTCCTCTATTCTTGTCTTAGATCTTCTTGCATGTCCAAGAAAACAACAGATATTTACAGATCTGACCTTTTGGGTATGATCAACACATCTTTTTCAACCAAACCCATGAGTTAGATTTTTCCAGAAAAATTAGCCTTGTTGCCCGACACTATTTTTTAGGGTTTCCAGAAAAAGTCACAAATTTGAAAAACAAACAAACTAGGTTTGTTCAGCTTTGAAGCACGAACATAACCCATGTGTTAGATTTTTCCAAGAAAAATAATTTTTTGGTGCATCGCTGCTTCTACCACCAAAGGGCTCTTGCATGCCATAGAAAAATTCATTTTTTCGAATTTTTGATGATCTCGGTTTGTTTAGAAAATTATTCTCAACAAAACCCACGTCTCAAAAAAATTCTTAAAAAGTTGCCCCGACAAGGCTTTTTTTAGCAATCACAAAAAAAGTTGCCCGAACAGCATCGTGTGCACAATCAATCTTTAAAGTTTTCAGAATGGAGTTCTCCTAGGTCAAATACAAGACCAAAACGGTCTTGGTTCACGACTTCCTGAAAATGATAGACACCGATCTGCATCAGGTACACCCAGAGGTCGACTCAGAAAGGTTGGAAGGCATAGACCAATGCACATTATAGAACATTGAGCAATCCAAATTGTTTGAGGTAGCATCAATTCCCATCACAACACAAAGCGTAGAATTCTTAATAGCTTATATTAAGCATTACAATCCTACCACACGGGAGATTCGTTTAGTGGATGGGCGAGTGATATGCAGCCTCAAACCTAGGGAGATTGAAAGGTGCTTTGCCATTCCACCATGTTCAGCAAATGTGGTCATATCTATGAGAGAATGCGAGAAGGCATTCGATGCGTCAAAAGACAAGTGTCAAAAGAGGATGGTAGGAAAATGGCTTAAAGGAAAAAAGGCCAGCTTGCCCAAGAATGTAGGACGTGGAGAGTTCAGGGATGAGTATGCAGTGATGATCACTCTACTCAATCGCATCACTGGTCAAGAAGAGGGAAACAAATTTCATTCATGGATGTACTATGTCATCGCCAAAATTGTAAGCAATAGAGAACATTATGACTGGCCCACCCTCATCAGTGATACGCTCCACAAGCAGATGACCGGACTCTTAGAGGCTCACAAGTTTCACATGTGTTCATGTCTCGTATATTTGATTTCCTTCCAAGGATAGTTTAGAGTGTTGAACAATGTGGGAACTTTGGGTGTACAAAAGGTTCACAAATATTTCTCACAGCTTGAGTTCACAAAAGCAGAAAAACATTTCAAGCGAGTAAATGATATCTTCCTGATGCACAACGTGAGAGACCTCGATCATGAGTTGCATATATGCATATCATCAGCAACCAAGGAGGCAATGGAGAATTGGGCGGATTGGTTTATCTAGTTCCCCACTTTCACCTACATACGCATGTATGGGTACTCCGATCATCCCACCATGTTACCACACTATCCATTAGATAGGGTGGTCTTCATGGAATTCTTGCGGCAGTTGTCCGAAGTACATTCTCATCTGCATTACAAATGCAAGATGGCCGCAAACTTTCCTTTTGAGATGGGACTTTACAAGTGCAAGACAACAGTTGATGCCAAGGCCATAGGCCATGAAATGGTGAGACTTAATCTTAAGTATCTCATGGAGAGACAGTCGTATGATCCTTGGGGTCACTATATAGCACACCTTGAGCAACACTCTTCACACAATTCGTCCATGGAGGACTACTGGGTCAACTGTGAAGACGAGTTCGAAGTGAGAAGACGCAACAACAGCCAATTCAGAGTTCCACAGATTGCTGATTTCATGTCAGAGGACGTGGAAGGCCTATCCGATGATGATGGGGAAGTCATTCTTCCCTCATTCTTTGTAGATCAAGTTGACGCACAACCACTTCGACATGTGGACAAGTATGCCAAGGAAAGTACGTCTATTGAGGAAAGGACAAGCCGAGTTGTCAGAAACAGTTAGCTCTACTTGGACAGCAAGAAGACAAGGTAGTAATTCCCAACAAAGAGCTACCACCGATTCATTCTTCACTACCTTATGTTGTACCCCAAATTAAAAATTTCGCTACACTTAGGCATTTTGAAGAAATGAGTACAAATACTGTTAAATCTGTCAAAAAGGTCAAAATTGGGGTTTGTATGTCTTGCATGGGGGTCAAAACCTTGTAATTTTCAAAATCTGACAATCCGGGTCGGCTCAAAGCGACCAAATCAACAATACCCAGATTTCACTTTTTCATCCCTAAATTTCAAGAAAATTTCTATTTTCAGCAGTTAATTAAAAATAGAAACTTTTTCTAGGTTTTTTTCTAGGTTTCTTTCGAAATGGATACTTGCAAAATTTTCTAAAAATAGAAAGTTTGGCTTTTAGGGTTAAGACTGATTTTGATTGGCTTAAAATACTTCCTCATCAGGTTGGTGCAGTCAAAATCACAAAAAGATCAGTTTTACCCTACTGGGTCTATTCTGCTTTTTTAGAAGCTTTTTCGGAGATCCAAGGTCATCAATGGAGGTCAGTCGGCTGCCAAGTGTCAGAATCAGATGTTCAAGCATCAAGCAGAAGCTGTCAACGATGAACGTGCAGGAAAAACAGAGAAAGGAGAGAAGAATTTGAAAAAGTTGAAAAATGCAAATATTTGTCCAACTCTGGTGAATCCAGGTGCCTCTAGTCAAGAAGGGCACCCATACTCCCATGCCTTAGAAATTTTTTGCATCCAACAGTTGAGACCAAGGCAAACACGTCAAACGAGGAAGATTTTGAAATTTGCAAAAAAAGTTTCTAAGTCTGCGCCCATCTTTTTGAAGGATTAGATGATGAAGTCGGGGTTGGCTTCCCCAGGCAACGTTGTTCGATTTCTCGCCAGCTTTGTAGTGGATGTCTTCGTCAGCTCATTCGAACATGCAATCATCTAGAAACTTAGATCAAACAGAGGTCACGGTGAGAGGTGTTTTAGAACTCTGAAAACGAAGAACAATGAAAATGGCTAACTCTGGAAGAAATGGGCGCCATACCTCAAGAAGGGCGCCTAGGGTTTAGTGCCATCAGAAATCAATTTCCGGAGATAAACCATCCAGAAGTGTTACACCCCGGAAATTTGTATAGTTACTATTCTAGTAATGCTTAGAGCATTCTGATTGTAAGGAAGGTTTTGAATGAATAAAATGTGATTGAACCTTGTTATCAATTTGAGAATCTGTTTACATGTTATGATTGGCTCATTCTGTATTCTTGATTGATGTTATTCTTGGATAAGCAATGCATAGAGGAAAGTAATTAGTCTTGTTTTATATATTTGATTTATATATACTGCAAATATTGTGAGCAATTGACTGCCGTGGTTTTGTGCCATGGATGCAGGAACAGGAACTATTCCTCCAGGTGGAGGGGAAACATCACTCGGGAGAGGAACTTGGTCGGCTAACCGGTAAAGTTGATCATATGAGCATACACACACTTCACTGAGGGTTTTGGGAACTAAGTCAGATTGAGTTGTCATGATAAGTCATCCTTAGGCTTAGGAGTTTCTGATTACTTCTTTATGCTTTATGAGTGGTGTTACTTGATTGACTGACTTACTGTTCTATGAACCTTGAATGTGAAATGTGAACTGATAAGTTATACTGACGCCTGGAATTTATAGTTAAATGTATATATACATGTTTGTGCAATTACGTATATTAAAGGTGCTCTGACTGGCCTATAATACACGTAACTGGAGAATTGAAAATAAACATGTATAGATATATTTAAGTGTAAACTGGGTAAGTTTATTAATATATTTAATATCGATACTATTATAGTCTTACCGATAATATAATATATTAATATATCTAATTTAATATTCGAATATTATATAGATATATTTATATATTTAAATAAATGTAAATTAAAAACTATAATATGTTATATTGAATATAATACAAAATATATTAATAACATTTTTAATATAAATATTAAAATGACTTTGCCTTGGAAAGATTTGAAATAGACTTATATAGTCTTTGGTAATTATTTTGCATTTACCATATAAAGGTATTTTGAAATTTATTTATCATTGGAAATAATGGAAATAGACTTATATAGTCTTTGGTAATTATTTTGCATTACCATACAAAGGAATTTTGAAATATTCAAACCTTTGGAAAATACGTTGAAAGTATTATTGGGGAAAGGAATTTCGAAATTCATAAGACCATTGGAAAGTCATGAAAAATATTAAGGAAATGTAAATGTTTGAAACTATAGACTTTTTAAAAGATTTAAAGTAAATATTTTAAATAAGCTAAAAATCGCAGATTTCTTCACGGGAAGAAATCGCGCGACTGTATGAACTAGAAAACAATGGAAACAATGGAGAATGTTTGGGCGCCCAGCTTGCATATCTTAGACTTGGTCGCGGATGTTTGAACGCCACCATTCTGGGCTCGTGGGCAAAAGGAAGCTAAAAACGTCTGTGTGTAACCCTTGACGTTTTCAAACAGCAAACTTAAAACGCCATTTGTCTTTCAGTTCGCCATTTTTGAGGGCATTTTTAGTGACTAAACTTGTACGTGGATGCTTCACGAATTCGTCATGTAATTGTTGAAACATTCTTTGAAAATATGTTTGATTCATCACTTAATTTTGTTGAGTATTTAGCTATTCGCTTGCCACTGCGCATTTTGACAATGTCAATAGGAGAGGTGTCGAATTCTCATGCCTACAATGTAGTAAACATGAGAATTCGAAACCTATATATAAGTTCACTCTCATTGCTAAATTCACCACTTTCCTTTGCATTTGGAATTCCGAATTTCATTGCTGTAAGCTTCTTCCTGTGTGTTAAATTCCCTCTTGCTGTTGAGAGCTTTATTTCACCATCACTGCTGTTGCATTTTCACTGAGAGCAACATTTCCTCATTACCGAACTGCATTTACCTGAGAGTTGTAATTGTTCATGCTTGAGAAGTAGCTGGTAAAGGCTGTGAAGGACAGTGGAGGAAGAACTGAAGCTACCAATCGAACTCATTTCGCAGCAAGGAAATCAGGCATGAGAAATATCTTTGTAGAATTTCTGTCATTGATTTAAAAATGAGTTATTTGTTTGCTTGATTATGTTTTGCATTATGTTGTAGTATGAAATGAAAATATTAGAAAAGCCTCTATTGTTCTAAGGAATTGTATTAAATTAGAAATAGCTTAAAGGCTTATTGAATTAAGAAATAGCTTAAGAGCTTGTTGAATTGGAAATAGTTAAAAAGCTTGTTGAAATGAAATAGTTTGATTTCATAGGAGAGTTTGAAAAGGAATAGCATAAAAGGGAAATGTTTGATTACTTCTTAATAAAAGTACTTTATGTTTTGTATTATTTGAATACTGCTTGAACTCCTTAAATAAAGGAAAAGGAACTAGTTATTAAATACTAGGACGAGGGTGGATTCAGTACCAAGGTAGTCTAAAGCTTTAGAGTTAAATAGGTTAACTAGAGAAAGCTATGTACTCCATGGATAAAGATTTTCATGTTAGAAGGTACCAGAGGGACCCCTTGTTGACTGTACTCCATTTCCTGTTTAAGTAGTTGAAGTAGGAAGTCTAGGGTGATTGACTACCCATGGAAAGGACTCAACCTACGCGTAGGATAAGGCAGCCTTTAAGTCAAACTGAACCTGACTTAGTGCAAGTGATAGATGACCGTCAGTTTAAGTACTGTCGAAATGCTTTGGCCAAAGTAGTGTAGTATACCTAACGTCCACTTAGACTATGAGACGAATTACACTGTCAGTTCACAGTAATCCAGGTTACATGCTAGATTGAGATTGTGAGAGCACAAGGATTTAGTTATGTAGGATTACACACTATGCTCAGTTGGTCATACAGAATCGGTTACCCAACCAATCTCTTCGTAGAAGGGAGGGCCGTTTACTTAACAGTAAACGTGCGGGGGATCACAATATAAGTCTGTGGTTGGTGGAAAAGCACCTGAGTGATGTTTCTCCTCCACAGTAGACTTCTGATGAACCAAGGTTTGAAAGGGAAGATCCTGGACAGTCCTATTCCTATTTGCTCAAAAGCTTCCGAGCTATGTTTGAAACTTGTAAGATTCTTACCTTGCTTTTCAATTAAAAGAAAAGTAATGATGAAAGCGTACTCTGTTATTTACTTGGAAAATAGAACAATGATGTATTGTGTCATTTATTTCTTTATGATGAAATGTTCAATTAGAATGAAAAGAAAAGTTATTTACTTTGTCATTATAAATGTATTTCCTTGTATCTTATTAGTGAAAGTAGAAAAAATTTTGTTTACCCGGTTTTGGGGTCGTTACATGTGGTATCAGAGCTACCAGGTTTAGCTCTGGAACCTATGAGTTCACCAAATTTTTCATTTCCAACATTATCTAATGTTGTGAAAAATTGTTGTGTCAGGATGGTACGTGTTAGATTAATGGCGAGAAAGTCCGTGATCGGAAACGAACGCTACCTAAAGGCCAAGAAGGAAAAGGAGGCAATTGTGAAAACAATTGAAGGAACCAACTACGACAACGCAGTTTGGTTGAGTGACACAGAAACTTTCAGTCACGCACTTTCTCGAATCCATGGTGAGAAGAGAAAGATGAAACTGGAGGCAATGTACAACTACCTTCCCTCCGTTGCACCCGAAGAGTCTGAACCCTTGTCTCTATCCAGAGATATGCCATCTGAAGAAAGTTCCAGTCCGGCCTTCATATTTAGGGATCCTAGAGTCATCCCAATGGCGGAAGTAATTATGATATCTTCAAGTAAAGAGTCCGAGGGATATACACCAAGGACCCCGCCAATGGAGAAATGGTCTCATGAACAAATGCCTGCGAAAGGCATGGACCATAAAGAAGAGGAACACTTAAAGGACACTGCATCCCGAATATATGTATCGGACAATAAATCTGAGGGTTACTATCCATTTTGGGATAGGAAAGATCAGATTAGGGAAGAACTTAATGAAAGAGATTTACAACTCTCACAATCTGTTGGGTACACACCTCTTAGCTATGTATCCGAGAGTGAATCGGAAGGATATTCACCCCTTGACTATTTGAATAGTCACTCTATGTAAATCTTGTGGATTATTTTAGAAATCCTCCTATCTATAAATAAAACGAGTTTTATCTATCAATCAAAATGTTAAATTTTTGAGTGAAAATATTTGTTTGTATGGAATGGTGTTTGATTATATGTTTACTTAATAGTAAAGTAAAGGTTAGTCTAACTTGAAATTAACTTTCAGGTTATAATTTATTTAATCTATGGTTCTAGTATACGAAAGGAATCGAAATAAATCCAGAACGAATCAACAAGAGGAATTGTCACCAGCTGAGATGGAAGCTAAGCTAGACCAAATATTGGCTAGACTAGCCAACCTTGAGAAGGAAAAAGCCAAGGATAGGGGAGAAAAAGATGTAACTATAGAGGAGTTAGAAGAAAGTTCTTCACATCATGCTGAAAGAGAGAAATCACCTACTAACTCCATGGACAAAAACAAGAAGATGATATCTCGAGAATTAACAAGGGATATGAAGAAAATCTATCCACCCAAGTTCGATGGAACTGCTGGGGGTGATGAAGCCGAAGTATGGCTTGTCCAAATGGAAAAGTACTTTGAAATCCGAGATTACGATGAGGTTACCAAGGCTGCTTGGGGAGCATACCAGTTGGTTGGAGAAGCTTCTAACTGGTGGATGAATAAAAAGTTGGAGCTTAACCTAAGTTCATGGAAGTTAACTTGGAATGAGTTTGTTGAAATCTTCCGTAACTGGTGGTTACCTCAACTGTACTATGATCAGAAACTGTCCGACTTCCAGGAGCTGAAACAAGGAACCATGACGATTCACGAGTACTGGGAGAAATTTGCTCGTCTTATCCGCTATGTGCCCATTTATCTCAAGGATGAACGATTCCGAATACGGAAGTTCATTCTAGGTTTAAATCATCGGATAGGAAGGGAGGTTGACATGCATGGTCCAACTACTATGGACCTAGTGTATGAAAAAGCTATCCGTCAAGAACAGAAGCTTAGGGCAGATTCCTACCATCAAGATAGGAAGGATCAAAGGAAGGACAATGATGTGAGCAGCAAGACAGCATCAAGGAAGGAAGACTCCACTTTCACTTCCAAAAAACAAAAAGGGAAGCGGTCTCGCTTCAATGGAAAAGATTTCAAAGGAGACCGAAAAAAGAGTGACAACACCAACAAGAATGGAAATGGAACAAGCAAGTCAGGAGTAATTCCTGAAAAGAAAGGACCAAGGGATGGATGTTTTATCTGTACGGGAGATCACTATGCAAGTGAGTGCCCTGATAGGACTTCTAGTTCTCAGTCTCGAGGAAATGCTTTGCCTTCGCAGCAGGCAATGTTCCAACAAAGGATTCATACTGCAGTGGACGATCGGCAAGCGGACTATCAAATCACTCCGATCGAAGTTCAAGGTAACCTTTTTGGATTACCTATTTCTGTTTTAATCGACACTGGTGCGACTGAAAATTTCATTTCACCTAAGGTAACTAGGCAATTGTCTAGGAAGGCAGGATACATGGAAAAGGATTGGAATGTAAAGTATGCAAACCAAACAAGAGCAAGGGTTGACCAATGTCTATTTGAGGCTAGGTTAGAATTACCCAACTTTGCCACTGAGGTTAACCTATATGTCGCAACGTTCAACTCGTTTGCCGGATCAATCTGGAAGCCGGAAATCAGAGTCAAACCAGGGTTGAAAATTGAACAGAAGTTGAAAACGGTGAAAAATTGGCTAAGTCTGGGAAAAAGGATGGCATGCCTCAAAAAAGGCGCCCAACTTCTCATGCCTTAGTAGAAATTTTAGAAATTTCAAAAAATTTCAAAGAGAGAAAAAACGCCTTTGTTCAAAGCATGAGCTAAATAAGGGTTTTAAGAATTAGGGTTTGAGAAGCTGTTTCACAAAGCAAAAAGTTATTTAAGGCACCTCTGTGTTTCATTATTCATTATTTTCTTGCAGGTGGCCTTCAAGGAGAAACAGAGTAGCAACTTCAAACCTATATTTTCAAGGTTTAAGGGTTTAACTTGCTGGTTTTTCAATAAATTTTCGGATCAGCACTCAAGAAGGCTTGTTTTTTCATATTTTTCATCCAGAACATCAAATCTTTGAAGGAGGCCATTGTTTTCAATTTTCAGCGAGCTGGTTTATACTAGTTCTATCTTCTGGATATTTTTTGGAGAATTTTCTCAAGGTTGCAGCAGCTGCGTGAGAGAAAACTTCAAAATTTACAACTTCCAATCTTTTGGGTTCATCCAGAATGTGCTCATGAACAATACCCAGATGCCAGCTTTTTCTGCTTTTTTCAGAGAAAATTAGGGTTTGTTGTTTTTTCAATCTACATTCAAAATTTTCAAAACGAACGATTTGGGTTTTCTTGTAATGAAATTCTACACAAAACACATATCTCAGAAAAAATTCCAAAATATTCAGCCATTTGACGAAGAAAATCAGCAAGTTATTTTTAGGGTTTGTGTTGAGCTTGTCCGAGCATAGTCAAGTTTACAGTCAATCTTCATGTTTTTCAGCATAGAGTACTCTCCCATCAAATTCAGAGCCAAACAAGTGCTGCATCATAATTATCTGAAAGAATGATGTTGGGAAATGCTTTTCAGTACCATCGTGGGCATAAAATGTCATCATCTCAATTGAAGAATGAGCAAAGGGAGTGGTATGAGCGAAAGGACAAGTGTCACAAAAAGTTGTGCAAAACTCTTCTGTGGGAGAATCAAGAGAAGTGTCAAAATGCACAAAAGTTGCAGAGCCGCCAAGTTATCAATTAGTGAGTCATCTTTTTAGGCAACAATGTTTTTCAAGAACATAACTCATAAAAAAGCTGATGATGTCAAAGATTCTCTAAGTTTGATTGCAAAAGAGGAGAAGATCCTAGAAAAGAGAAATATGGCTATAGATAGTATCAACACTCCTGATAGAGAGGCAGTTTCCCGCTTTTTGGTGAATGTGAGAGATTTAAAGCAACAATCTTCTAGAAGCTTTTCTCCAAGCTTTCTTTCCATTCTTATCTCACGGTTTCTTTCTATTCTTGTCTCAATTCTTATCCATTCTTTGAAGAAGAAGGAAAACAAATGTAATGAGTTGGCATTTCCTTTTTACATGCTTTCTTAGGTTTTAGATGTTTATCTTGTTTTAGGTTTAAAAATAAAGCTTGCATGTTGGCAAGTGTTAGTTGTAAAAGCAAGGAGATTTTAGGGTTCCCTTCTCCTCTGCTTAGTTATAAATAAGAGTAGTGTTGCTCATTTTAGTTGAGCCATGCTAGTGATAACAAGGCATAAGTGTCTTTAGTACCTTTTCTTTGTTATTCAGTATTGTTCACTTTGTGTAAAGAGCAAGTTTGGATGCCTCCTTAGCTGCAAATCCTTGTTTAGTGCATGTGTTTTGTGTCAATTATAATCAAGTTGATCGCATGTTGCAAGTATTTTGCTACAACTTGCTGTCCCAAAATTGTAATCTTTGTTCCAGAAGTTTGAGTGAATAAAATCCTGAGCGTGCCTTTGCTGCCTCAATATAAATATCTCAGATTTTCATTTATTGTTTTGTGTTAGAAGTGTGAGTAAATAAAATCTTGAAGCTTGCTTTGCTGCTCCTGAAATAAAAGTCTCATATTTCCATAATACTTTTATGATCTCTTTTTCAGCTTGCCTTAAAATGTACGTTGAAGAAAAGTTTGTTTAAGTATCTTTGTCAGAAACCAAACTCGTCCATTTCTAAACTCTCTTGCTCTGTGTTTACTTGAGAGGATAGAAACGTTTTAAGCGTAGGTTAAGTTGTAGTTATCAAGTTTCATTAAAGGGAAAACCTCAGCTGCAACATCTAATGTTTTATAACCTTGTGTTCTCACAGCTGAACCAAAAAGATAGGCAAAATTAAGTTTAGTTTACTTTCTATATGCAACTCAGCAAAAGAGGGAGCTTCCCCTCCTAATTCGAAGAGCAGTTTACTGCACATAGCTGTCTGTTTCCAGAACACATTCCAGAGGTGCGATTTGAAACGCCAACACCTTCCACGTCAAGGGCTAAGCCCAGACAGAAGCAATGCAGTAATCCTCCTATAGGAGCCAGAATGACAAGACACACAAGGGGAAGAATACCGATTGCTGATACAAATCAGCAAGAGGTACATGTGGAGACAGCCACAGACATAGCTGAGCCAGACAATTACAACTGAGATAGAGCCCATAATGGAAGTAGCTATAGTCGATGCAGTACCAGAGGTGGTAGCAGAACCTCCCACCTCGCCACCATCATAGCAGTCACCGGTCCCCATTGACTTGGATTTGCCACCATGCGACACTGCAGCGCAATCCCATTCATCAGGAATTCAAGGGCCTAACATTCCTCCTTCCAACGAGGCTAGTCAAGATTCATTTTGGCTTGAGAGTCTCCTAGGAAGGAAGAGAGAAAGGCAATCCTACCAATTAGACTTCACAGAGTTTGACCATGTCCCTCAAGACATACCAATAAGGAAGATGAAGAAGCAAGTCCATGTAGGAAAGAATGCTAACAATGAAATTGTCACAAAGACAGCTGCGCTACCTGAAGACAAGAATGCATATGAGGTAGAGGTTGATGACTTCACCTTGTTGAAGGTCAACCTTGGTAAGACCACTCGTCAGGTGGAGGCAAATCTCCTTGAAGTTGCATCAGTAAGTGTCAAGGAAAGAATGGCAAAGGACGACAAAGACAAAGCAGCCTTAAAGGTTGAAAACTAGTAGCTGAGGTTATATATATCTAGCTTGATACATGGTACACCAAATATCTCATCCTTGCCTCGAGAGATGCTAGACCTCCCCGTAGAACAAAATCACCACCAACTGATCCTATATGGAAAATACTTAAGAAATCAAGAGGAAGAATTCATCATCAGAGACCAGTGTATACTTGTAGAGCTGTATTAGTTAAGGTACATAGCCCGCGACCTCCATGTGGAGATTCAACAATTAGAGCAAAAGGCAGCAGAGAAGAGGCTTGGGGATGAGATCACTTTCTCTAACTTAGAGATGGCATACAATTCAGTTACCACAAAGCAGAACATGTGACATCTTTTCGCTTGGAAAGAACAGCTGGCATACAAGGTGAAAGCCTATGATACCAACTCTGTGGAATTGATTGAGTACCAATAAATTGTAGCAAGTGTTATCAAGTTCATAAGAATGGTGGTAACATCCATCCCTTGCCTTTATCAACACAAAGGAGGTGCATACATTGAGCTAGCTGAGGTACAAACATAGTTCTAGGACCTCATCCGCAGAAGTCTCTACAGTGACCCTGTTGGTCACGAGTTGAGTAAGATTGCAGCCATGTCGGCAAAGCTAGATGATGCAGCTGCCAAGACCATTGAATATCAGCAACAGATTGCAAGTGGTGAAGAGATGTTAAGGCGACACGTCATCATCCTATGACGCATCAATTGTCCAGAGGCAGAAGAAGTCAACAACTATTAGAAGAATTGTTGACCAGAGGTGATGTGGTGTAAAACACCAGTTAGAATGTCCTACCCCTCCAAAATAGCATTTGTGACAACAGGAATTAACTTGATGCCACTTTCCAAGTTAACTCGCTATCCCACTGATCATGCATGTCTATCTCCACTAATTGTGGATCTCTATTTTGGAGGCACTTTGTATATTGGAGTTCACTTTTAGTTTAGAGTCAGTTAACTGAAGTAGACTTTGTAGTTAACTGCTAGGTCACCTACTTTTAGACATAGGAATAAATCTTGCAGATTGGCAAGAACTCATTGTTAACTCAAGGAAATTTTAGGGTTGCCTGTTCTTTTGAACTTCTATAGATAAGAGCCTTTGCTCATTATTTTGTAACCTTTATTTACTACACAAAATTGTTGCACCATTGTGCTAACAAGCTTGCAAGTCTATATTTGTTCACTCTTGGATGAGAGTTGTTTGGTTTGATCGCAATTGTGTATGATTTCATACCTTTGCTAACCCAAATCTTTGTAAATCGTTGAGCAAGTTTCAAGAAATAAATCAAAAGGTGAATGTGCAATTTGATCCAAAGTTTCAAAGTTCTATCAATAATTGTTTTTATAATCTATTGTTTCAATCTGCCCCTTAGACAGGAGTTCCTCTTCCTTGGGAATTCAAAGATTAATGGTTATCGTTTGATGTTGTCTTATGATCTAGATTTCGGCCTACACCTTGGATAGGTGTCGTCACCTCCTTGAGAATCCTGATATCAAGTTCATCGTTCTTTGTTGTTTCTAGTAAGTTGCATCCCAGCCTACACCTCGGACAGGGATTCCTCCTCCTTGGAAATCCTGAGATCTAGCTTACCGTAAGAGTGTTTGCTTGCATAAGACCTTATTCTAGCACAGATGTGAAAGTTCAGAGCCTTCAAGATGCATTCTGAGAGATGGTCAGCCCAAGTGATCCAACCATATCATTCCCACTCCTATGCCCTCTTGCTCTGTTTTCTAGAGGAGATAGGATAGATTAAAAGTTAGCCTAGTTGTAGTTAAGTTCTACAGAAACCAAAGAAAACCTTAGCTGCAACACATTGTGTTTATGCACCCTTGTGTCTTGCCGCTAAGTAAAAAAGATAGGAACATTATTCCATTTTAATTTTATGCAAATATCAACAAACAAGAGGGAGCTTCCCCTCCATAATTTGAAGAGCAGTCATTACGCACTGTGCATAGTTGTTCATTTCCAATAAGCACTCTAGAGGTGCTAATTGAAATGCCAACAGTGTGTTTCATCAATTGGTATCAGAGCGGTTTCCTTTAGAAAGAGATTAACCACTTCAAGGTAGATCTTGGAAGCACACATGCTCGAAGGATATGGATTTTCCTCAAATAGGCACCACTATTTGATGGAACGAATTATTCCTTTTGGAGCATAGGGATGGAGACTTATTTGAATGCTCGAGGATATGATATTTGGCGATCTGTTGAAGTTGGGTTATACTCCTACAACCCCAAAAACAGATCAAGCCGAAAAGAGGGTGAGCAAGAACAATGCAAAATCCAAAAATGCAATATTGTGTGGATTATCTAAATCGGAGTTTGTGAAGGTTATGCACTACAAATCAGCTAAGGACATGTGGGATAAATTGAAAAATATATATGGAGATGACAACGTTAAGAAGGCCATGCTTCAAACCCACAAGAGACAGTTTGAGAGTTTAAAGAAGGATGAAAAAAATATCGCTGCTTATCTACTTCGCATAGATGAAATTGCCAACACTATCTATGGTCTTGGAGAGAAGGTTGAGGATGCAATAATTGTACAAAAGATCTTAAGATCTCCCCATGAAATTTGATGCGAAATTTTCTGCCATCAAGGAAATGAAAGATCTAGGCATCTTGACGATGGATGAGTTGCATGGGATCCTCACAACATACGATATGAAGATGGAGGAGAAGCCATCAAAATGGGAAGCAACTTTCAATGCATCCAAGAAGATGAAGAACAAAGGATATGAAACAAGTGAAAGTTCAAGTAATGAAGATGAAGCTCACTTTGTGAGGAAGCACAAGAAAGGATCCAACAAACACAAAGGTAAGTATACTCTTAAATGTTTCAATTGTAGTAAATTAGGTCATTTTGCTTCCAAATGTCCACAAGTGGAGAGTGAGAGTAGTGAAGAAGAAAAATACAACAAAAAGAAAGGAAGGAAATATCACTATAACAAAAAAAGGAGCACATGAGTCAAGTATGAAAAGAACTTTCGAAGGCATAAGAAGAGTCTTTACATCCAAAAAGCAAGTAGCTTGTCCGAAGAAAGCAGTGGAATCTTTTGCAATTGGGATAGAGAAGAAATACTCTTCGTGGTGATAGAAGCAAAAGATGGTGAAGACAAAAGAAAAGGAGATTTAAATGAAGAACATATTGAAGATGATGAAAAGGAGGATCTTGAGAAGGAACTCCATTTTTCATATCATAAGATAGAGAAGCTCAAGAAGAGGAATTTGAGGCTAAAGTCATGAATTCGAGAAGATAGCAAAACTTAGGTGAAAGCATCTCAAATTCTTGAAGAATTGGAAAAGATGATCATGGTTCTTGTTGGTGTTTCAATTTGCACCTTTGGAGTGCGTATTGGAAACAGACAACTATACACAGTTAGATTGCTCTTCAAATTAGGAGGGGAAGCTCCCTCTTTTGCTGATTATGTGAAAAAAGAATATTGAATTAATCTCCTATCTTTTTATCTCAATCGAGAGCACAAGGTTATAAAACTCTTTGCGTTGTAGCTGAGGTTTTCTTTGGTTTCGTAACTTCAACTACAATTCTCGAGTAAATTCAGAGCAAGAGAATTTAGAAGTAATAAACAAGGAATGATTTGGTTAACACAAAGCTTCAACAAACTTATTTCCAAAACACACCCGAAGACTCATTGTACTTTCAGATGAAAGCTGAAATAAAGATCATAAAAGTAAAACATGAAATGATAAACTCGCTTTCAAAATTCCCTCAAAGACTCATTGTACTTTTGAGGTGTAAACTGAAATAAAGATTATAAAAACAATCACTTGAAAGATTTTGAGACGTTGGATCAAAGCAAGTTAGGCATATGATTTATTTCCTCAAAGATTTCCAACAACAATTACACGTTTGGGACAGTAAATTGTATCAAGAAGACAAACATACAATATGTGATCAACCAAATTACACTGAACAAAGTTTGAACATATACTGAATAACAATGAAGTAGGTTCTAAGGCTCAGCGTTTTGCTATCACAAGCACAGTTAAATAAATCATGAGCAAGGTTGCTCTTATTTATACACAAACACAGGAGTAGGGAACCTTAAAATCTCCTTGTGTTAACAATCAATCTTGCCAATCAGCAAGATTTATTCCTATGTCTAAACAAAGTAAACTAATAGTTAACTGGAAAGACTACATCAGTTAATTGATCTAAAACTAAAGAGGAACTCCAACTGTACAATAAATATCTCTAAAGATAGAAATGCATGAAAAGAGGACAGCCAGTTAACTTGGAAAAGGCATCAAGTTAACTGCTGTTTTAAATTCTATCTTTGGAAAGTGTGGTAGGCCTCAACTGATAGTCTACTGGTCGCCAACTCGAGCAATCATATCCTCCAAGAAGCTGTTAATTGCCTCATCATCTGGAGCACTGATACTCTTTTGAATGATGTAATGTCTACAACATCTCCTTGCCATCCGCGATCTGATTTTGAAATTCACTTATCCTTTCAGATGCTTCATCGAATCTCGCTGACATGGCTACAATTTGACTCAACTTATAGTCAACAGGATCACGTTGAAACTACTACAGATGAGATCCTGAAACTTCGTCTGCACTTCACCGAGCTCAATGTACTCACCATCTTCACGTTGATACTGGCAAGGGACTTGTGACACAAATGTTCTTACAAACTTGAGAGCACTTGCCACCTTTTGTCTATATTTAGTCATTTCTACAGAGATTTCTTCGTATGTTTTTACTTTGAATATTTGTTGTTCTCTCCAAGTAAAAAGTTTTTGCTTGTCTTCTTCTATAGTGACTAAGTCATACGCCATCCTCAAGTGAGAAATGATAATCTCATCCTTGGGCTTCCTTTTCGCCATGCTCTGCTCTAACTCCTGAATTTTTGATCGAAGCTCATGGGCGTTGTAGCTCAATTGGTAGATTTCTACAAGTATGAATCAGCCCCTAGTGACGAACTCTTCTACCCAGTCTCTCAGGTGTTTCCCATAAATAACCAGCTGACTCAGCTGATTTTGTTTTGCAGATGATTCCAAAATTCGTGGAAGCAAAGCGGTGACATGTGAAGTACTATGAAGCAAGTTGGAAATGTACTGCCACAACTGTTGATTTTCAGCCTTGAGGGTTGCCTTGTCTTCTCCATCTCTGCTCACTCTTTCCTTCAATTTAATTGTTGCAATCTCAAAGAGGTTTACATCAACTTGTCGTGTGCTTGTACCAAGGTTGGCTTTGATCAATGTGAAGTCATCGACATCAACCTAATTGGCGTTCTTGTCAACTGGTGGCATTGCAATCTCAATGACAATCTCGTTGTCAGTAGTCTGCTCCACATGAACTTGCTTTTTGAGTTTCTTGTCTGATGTGTCTTGGTAGACATTATCAAACTTTGCAAAGTTCAATTGGTAAGACGGCTTTCTCCTCTTCCTACCCAGGAGGTTCTCAATCCAAGACGAAGAGTCTCAACTAACTTCATTGGGAGGATTAGTTCTAGTCTCATCAACTCTTGATGAATGAGTTGGCATTGAGATGTCACGAATGGGTGAATCAAACTCCAAGTCAATATGAATTGGAGACAGTTGCGGTGGTGACAGAAGAATAGGAGGCTTTGTTTCTACTTTTGGCATTGTCTCAATTCTATCTATGGCTGTATGTACATGTTGTTCTTGCTGATTTACATCAGCAACTTGCATCTTTTCCTTCAAATTTATTGACATCCTGAAGTTCTTTGTACCCTCTAGAGGATGAAGCATCGCTTTCACTCTGGGTTTCCACTTTGAAGTGGAAGGTAGTGTGGTGTGAACCAATGGCGGCTCTAAAACTAGAGTGACTACCTTCCGCGTCATCTTGTTGCTCAAGAAAAGTTTGCTATTCTTTACAACTCGGCTTGTCCTTTCCTCAATGGAGGTGTTTTCCTTGGCGTACCAATCAATGGGTCAAAGTGGCTGTTGGTCAATATGATCTCTGAAATATGTAGGAAGTATGACTTCCCCATCATCATCCGATAAACCTTCCACATCTTCTGATAAGAACTCAACTATCTGTGGAAGAGTAAATCTGTTGTAGTTACACCTACACACTTCGAACTCATCTTCACAACTAAACCAAAAGTCTTCCATTGAAGGTTTATGTGAAGAATTCTAACCAAGGCAAGCTGCCAAGAGACCCCAGGGGTCATATGAATGATTTTCTATGAGAAACTTGAGATTAAGCTTCGTCATTTCATTGCTCATTGATTTAGCGTCAGCTGCTGATTTGCATCTGTATATACCCATCTCCAAAGGAAAGTTGGCAATAGACTTGCGTTTGTTACGCAGAAAAGTGTGGACTTCATGCAACTACCTTAGGAACTCCATGAATACTACCTTGTTCGACAGATATTGAGGTAGCATGGCTAGGTTACCTGAGAAACCATATAAGTGAATGTAGGAAAATGTGGGGAATTGGATGAACCAATCAGCCCAATATGCCATTGCCAATCTGACATTTGATGAAAAGCATATATGCAACTCGTTGTCAAGGTTTCACACTATATGCATTAGGAAGAGATCATTTACCCACTTGAAGTGTCGTTTTGATTATGAAAATTCTAACTACGGGAAATGCTCATGAACCTTCTGCACGCCCAGAGTTCCAACAACATTCAACCCTCTAAAATGGCCTTGAAAGGCTATCAAATATATGAGGTGTGAAGTTATATGGAATTCGTGGGCTTTGAAGAACCCTGTCATCTGGCTGTGAAGAGTGTCACTGATTAGTGCTGGCCAATCCTAGTGTTCTTTATTGTTGACAAGTTGAGACATGATGTAAAACATCCATGGCTGAAACTTGTGTGTTTCTGCTTGACCTGAGACCCAGTTGAGTAGAGTAATCATGATTGCATACTCATCCTTGAATTCACCACGTCCAATGTTCCTTGACAAACTGTTTCGTTTCTCTTTGAGCAACCTTGTTGCCATCCTTTTCTAACACTGTTCCTTTGACATGTTAAATGCCCTGTCATGTCCCCCAAAATTGTAGCATTGAGATATAAAGCATCAAAAACAAGATAAATGAAATATATATTAAAAAATGTTAACTATTTAATATTTATAATTATCAAAGATAATATTATATTTATAATTATTGTAATTATCAAATATAAATACTAAATACTAAATATTATAATCATTATAATATATTAACGTGAAATACATAACATATCAATATAAAAGATTGTAACACATAAAATCAAATAATATATATTGACAATTTATTATTATTATAATTTAATGATTAAAATACAAAATATTTAAAATATCAATAAATAAACATAAAAAATAAAGTAATAAATATAATCTAAAAATCATTATAAACATCAATGATAATATTATAAGCGTAAATGCTATTAATTATGATCATGCCTATAATAAGAATCGAATCATGGAAAACAAACCAAGGTAGCAATTCACTTACTAAGTAATTCATTTTAAAAGCATCGATCAAACCCTCTAAGGGCAGCGATTCCAAGAGGACATATGACTCTTGATTGATCTATAAAGGAAGGACCAAGCCAAGACATAAGCATCGATGATGGAGGAAATAAATAAAAAGAATATCAAAAAGTATACTCCAACCAATGTATGAACCAAGAGGAATGTGTGAACATATTTTGTATAAAAAGGAGATACCGAATCACTCCAAGGATAATCTGTAATAGGTAGTAAGCAAATATAATAAGTAATATGCATATGACTATAGATAATATGTAAATAGTAAATAAGTAATAAGTAAAGATAATATGTAAAATATGGATATAAATATAGATAGGATATAACCACATACTGGTATGATAATATGCAATAAATAAATATAATAAGTATATGAATATAGATAATATTTATGCTGGGTTAGGGTGAGTATTGTTAAGCCTAGAACTAATTGATAATAGTTATACATATATATATGTATTATACTCAATTAGGTAATAATGATTAATTCGTGACATAAGGTAACTAGATTATGATTTCAAGATTATGTCAATTTAAGGTAGATATTAATATTGATAGAGATAATAATGCAGATGTTAATATATGATAATTATTGTTGTTTATAGTTAGTCAGACATGCATATCATATTATTGTAGGTAAGATATGCATATCATGCTATTAGTCTCATAGTTAATGTGGATCCATATACTTGAATTCAGAATTGAACCCTATAATTAGGAATTGATATAGTCATAAGTGCCAAAATCTGCCGCATAACAATAATGATCAATTATATAAGAACAAGAACACCATATGATGACATTACGATTTGATGCATGAATAGCCCTATTCATTCGCTATGATGTTAAAGGGAATAATAGAATTCCATCTATGGGATCTTGAAATATGTTTAATATCTACCCTAAAGTACTTATGAAATATATTTAGAAGAATAACTCATAGCAAAGGAAATGACTAATCCTTTCACCAGAATGGAAATATTTATATCATTAGCTATTATTACTGAAATTTATTGATCTCTAATGTTTCTAATCTCCCTTTGAGAAACACTGAAAATATTTATATCATTAGATGTTATTACTGAAATCTATTGATCTCTAATGTTTCTAATGTCCCTTTGAGAAACACTTTGAATGCAAGATTCGGGTTTAAGTGCTTCCACCAGAAAGGGGTCGTTCCATGCCCTTTCACCTTCTTCAATTGACACAATCAAGTTGTTTGCACATGGTGGAATAGCAAAGCACCTCTCAATATCTGTTGGCTTGAGGCTGCAAATCATTCACCCATCTACTGATTGTATTTCCCGTGAAGTGGGATTGTAATGCTTGACACAAGCAATTACAAACTCGATGCATTATGCCGAGATGGAAAAAGAGGCTGCCTCAAGTAACCCGGATTGTTTAATATTTTGAATTGTGATGCAATCTACGCCTATTAAGTTGTTCAAATCAACTACTGGGTGTACTTGATGTAAGTCGGTGTCAGTTGTCTTCAAGAAATTGTGAAGCAAGATCGATTTGGTCTTGAATTCAACTTGAGAGAATTGCATTTTTGAAAACTCGAAGAATGACTATGTACACAACTATGTTTGAACAACTTTTTTCAGAAAGGCTAAAAATAGCTTCACCGAGAGGCAGTTTCTTCGAAAAATTCTGAGATGTGGGTTTTGTTGAGAATGTCTTTCTGAATGAACCCAAAATGTCATTTTTTTGAAAATTTGACTTTTTCACTAACATGCAAGAACCCCTCAAAGGTAGAGTCAATGAGGCAATTTTTTGAGAAGTGGGTTTTGTAGGCGCCTGTGCTGAATAAACGCAATTTGTCTGTTTTCTTAAAAAAAAAATTTCTTCAGAAACCCTAAAAAATGGAGGTAGCGGGGCAACTTTTCTGGAAAAATCTAGTACGTGGGTTTTGTAGCCAATCTTGTGCTGAATGAACCCAGAAGGTCAAATTTGTGAAAAGATTGATTTTCCTTTAACATGCAAGAAACCCTAGGTGTGGAATCTAAAGAAGTTGAGGAAAAAATTTCCAATCTTGGAGAAGATTGAAAAAGAACCCAAATCAATAGAAGTTGAAAATGATGAAAATCTGTTTTTGAGAACCAATGCCCTAGAGATATGGATTTTGGAAAGACGTCCTTTTGTGCAACCTGAATTCGAAAAAATGAAGAAATTTGGAAATGGCCTTCATTTGAGCCTTCAAATGTTGTTGAGAAGAATTTTTGTGTTTTCTCTTGAAGTCGACCTGCAAAATAATGAATAATAGATGCCTAGATGCTTGTTAAATAACATTTGGAGGTGGAACCATCAGTTAACTCGTGAAAACCCTGATTTACGAGTTATTTGGTGTGATTAGCTATTAATTGGAAGAATCCCCCAAAATTTGAGACATCTTGAGGAGAAAGTCTTCAAAAATTGTAACTCAAGTTGACTTGGGCGCCACCTTGAGATAAGGCGTCCAAGTTTGCTATTGTTAGAAAAATTTCAAAGATTTTCACATTTTTCTTAATAAACTTCCTCCATTTGACCCTTGATTCTTGATGTTTGATTGATCCTAAGGTTTGGCTAACAAATTCACTGTGGAGCATGATCAAATATGAGAAGATCTTGTTGGAGGTTGCAAACCCTAAAAATTGGTTTTGGGGGCTTGAATTCTTGGGTGCCCCTAGCTAGCCAGGGCGCTTTTGTTTGCCAGACAACCAATTTTCAATGATTTTCAACTTCTCCAATTTGTCTCTCATTCACCATTTACTGTTTGATCTGCGATTGTCAGTGACTGATGAATCCCACGATCAAGCTAGGATATTCAATGGAAAGCCTAAAGAATTCCAGAAAGGATGAATGGTTTGGAAAATCTTGAAAGCTGATTCAGAGGGCTCAAAGCTCTAGGCACCCTTGGCTTGTAGGGGCGCTTTTGTGCTTCTGAGATAAAATTTTCACTTTGCGGCTCTTGACGAAATGCTCTAGTTTGGTCTTTGTTGTTGGATGTTCGACTGCTCCAATGAACCTGCTGATGGACTCATCGCGAAGCCTAATCATAACTGAGAAGGACTTCTTGGGAGTTGTGAAACCTGAAAGCTACATCTGATGCTTCAAAAATTTGGACGCCTTTTGCTAGCAAAGTGCTTTTTGCTCTATACTTAGCCAATTTTCATGATTTTCAACTTTTCTTTCGTTTTTTGGTGTCTATTTGATCTTCACTTGACGACATTCAACAGGTCTTCTGAGCTGGTAGATGAATTCATTGCGGAGCTAGACTGAAACCGGGATGAATCACTTAGAGGTGGCTAACCCTAAAAATGACTTTTGAGTGCTTTAATTTCAGGGCGACCCTGGGCTGCAGGGGCGCTTTTCCTCTCTAGACCTAATCAATTTTGCATTTCTTGACTTTCAACATTTCCCACTTGATCTTCATTTTCGAGCATTTGACAGGTCCTGTGAGCTGGATACTGGATTCATCGCAAAGCTGGAAGAATTCTGAAGAAGACCCCCAAAACTGCAAACCCTAGATATTGCATTTGAACCTTTGAATTCAAGGTGCCCCTGGTCTACAGGGGCGCTTTTGGCTCCTGCGATACATTTTTCTTTGAAAATTTTAACCTCCTCGCACTTCGCGTTCATCATGTCATCGAATGAGATGATCATTGTTGCTGCTGATGCGAGCGTGTTCATCGTTGTGATTGCTTTCATCATTTCACGTGCACAAACATTGCAAATTTGACTAAGGCATTGACTGCCAAGCATCTCCTTTGAAACAAGGCATGCATCTTTTCCAAATAGTTTATTTTTTGCATTTTTCAACCTTTTGAAATTCCCCTCTATCGTTCACCATTTTTCGAGCATCTTTCGCCATAGATTCTTCTATGTAGCATTTGAATCTTAGATTCTGACACCTGGTACTATCATCCTCCATTGATGGCTTCAAAGGTCCTAACTTTTCTTTTGAAAAAGTGAATAGAACCACCAAATAAAAACTGACTTTTTGGTGATTCTAACTGGAGCAGTGTGATCGTGACGAAAGATTAACCAATCAAAATCATTTTGAGCCATTTCTAGAAAGATCCTATTTTTAGGGTTTTTTTTTAAATAGAAGCTTGAAACCCTAATTTCAAAATTTTCAAAATTTTAGGAGCATCTTCTTGATAATAAACCCCAAAAAAACCTAATGCTTCATTTGTCATTCAAAAATTTCTAACAATAGATAATTGTTATTTTTAGACATTTTGACTTTTTTGACTTTTGACGACAATTTTACAAGATTTTGACCATTTTTACCAAAATGCCTTAATGAAGCAAAAATTTTATTTTGGTTACAACAGTTCTGAAGATTCAAATTGAGGAAACAAAATGAATTGAAGAAGTTGTAAGGGATCAACTAAAGGCAAAGGAATTGAAGTGTGAGAAATTGGAGAGTGAAATTTCCTTGAGGAAGGAGTTGGAGAAATCAAATGATCACCTTCCATCAAGACTGGTCTTGGTTTTCAAGAAAATCAAAAGACCATCAAAGAAGACTCAAGCTCTAAGGCTACAAGTTACCAAAGAACACAAATGAGGAGAAGTCCAAAAGTTATGCAAATGTGCTCAAAAGCTCCATAAATGGTGATAGTTTTAAGGAGAAAGAGTAATACTACCCAAAAAATCAGTATTCCTCACAAAGACAATGAAGATTTCAAAAGACCATTTCCTCAAAGGCAAGTGCAAATGAACAGGTTTCAACGTTTATGGTTATTGTTTCTTTTGCAATAAATTTGGTCATAAGGTGGTGGATTGTAGAGTTCGTGCAAGGAGGGATTTGGGCTTCTTAAAGAGTAAATATAATCCATTTGCTCCTAATGGACTACACCATCATGTGTGTTGGCGTTTCAATTAGCACCTCTGGAGTGCTTATTGGAAACGGACAGCTATTGCAAGTGTGTTAGTACATGCTCTTCGGATTATAGAGAGGAAGATCTCTCTTTGCTGATTTTATACTGTAAAAAAGGGGTGTACTAAGATTTCCTATCTTTTTTACTCAGCGGTAGGACACAAGGGTGCATAAACCAATGCGCCGTAGCTAAGCTTTTTCTCTGGTTTCCGCAGATCTTAACTACGACTAACTAAGCTTCTAGACTATCCTACCTCCTCAAGATAAACAGAGCATGAGGGCGTAGGAGCGAAATGGTATGGTTGGATCACTTGAATCCTCCGTCTCAATGGAATATGGCCGAGGCTCTGAACCTTCGGATATATACCAAGATAGGGCTCGATACAAGCAAACACTCGTTACGGTAAACTGGATCTGAGACTTGCCAAGGAGGAGGAACCCCTATCCGAGGTATAGGCTTGGAAGCAGCTCACTGGAAACAACAAGGAACGATGGCCTTTCTAACAGGATTCCCGAGGAGGTGACAACACCTGTCCAAAGTCTAGGCTGCAAGAGAGATCATTAAACAATATCAAACGACAATGATCGATGACAAAATATCCAAGGACGCGACGACACCTGTCCAAGGAGGAGATTGAAACAATGCACTATTTAAAAACAAGACTTTGAATAACTCAAATAATTAGATCAATCAAGCTTGCACCATCTAATTTATTTCTTCAAAGTTCTTCAAAGAATTACAAAGGTCGGGACAGCAAAGGCACGAAATCATGCACAATTGCGATCAACCAACGAACTCTCATCCAAGAGTGAACAGATATAAACAAGCAAACTCTGGCAACAGTGGCGCAGCAATTTTGCTAGCAAATAAAGGTTAAACAAATAAAGAACCTAAGGCTCTTATTTATAGAAACTCAAAGGAGTAGGCAACCCTAAAATCTCCTTGAGTTAACAAACAGTTCTTGCCAATCAGCAAGATATTATTCTATGTCTAAAAGTAGGTGAGCAAAAAGTTAACTGAAAATCTACCTCAGTTAACTGAACCTAAACAAAAGTCAAACTGGAAGTCTACCTCAGTTGACTAACACCTAACTAAAAGTGAACTTATGTTACAAATGTGTCTCCAAAATAGACATCCACCTTTAAAGGAGATCTAAGATCCACAAATCATGGGAGTCAATTAGACATCCTAGATCAGTGGGATCTGACATGCATGATCTGTGGAGATTTGGAGTCAACTTGGAAAGGGGCATCAAGTTGACTTCAGTTGTATTTATTGCTACTTTGGAGGGTAGGACGTCCTTCTTGAGGTGTTTGACACCTCATCACCATTGGTCAACGGTGCTTTTGTTCATTTGTTGACTTCTTCATACGGAGACCGTTACATGCCTGTCAATCGTCAGCTTACCGCTTGTCAACAACTTGATGTGTGTATCTCCTTCATTCTGCTTCCCTTAGGAGGGTTACTCCTTTTCTTTTTTGTTTATGTTTCCACTTTGACGTGGAAGGTAGTGTAGTATTAACCGATGGCGGCTCTGTGTTGGGAATGACTACCTTCCGCGTTCTTTTGCAGCTTTGGCGTTTTCCTTGATCTTTCTCAATGGAAGAGTGTTGTATGATGAAACCGCGAAGTTTGACCACGATCATTCCAACCGTGAGAAATGCACATGAACTTGCTGCATGTGTAAAATTTCAACGATTACAATCCTCTAAACTGGCCTTGGAAGGCGATCAGATATAGGAGGTGAAACCATTATGGAACCTGTGGACTTGTTTCTATGCTTGTCAATCTGGCTAGATTGACCTCTGGGTGTGCCCGACGCAGATCGGTGCCAGTCGTTTTCAGAAAATCATGGAGTAAGACCATTTTGGTCTTGTATTCGTCTTGGGAGAACTGCGTTCTGAAAACCTTGAAGATTGACTGTGCACACGATGCTGCTCGGACAACTTTTTCTGGAACTGCTAAAAATAGCCTTGCCGAGGGTAATTTTTACGAAATATTCTGAGACATGGGTTTTGTTGAGAATAATTCTCTAAACAAACCCAGATCGTCAGAAATTCAAAAAAACGTGTTTTTCTATGACATGCAAGAGCCCTTCGGTGGCAAAGGCAGCGAGGCACCAAAAAGTGATTTTTCTCGGAAAAATCCACCACATGGGTTTTGTTCGTGCTTCAAAGCCAAACAAACCCAGTTTGTCTGATTTTCAATATTATGACTTTTTCCGGAAACCCTAAAAAATAGGGGCAGCAGGGCTACTTTTTCTGAAAAAATCCAACATGTGGGTTTTGTTGAAAAAGCTGTGCTGATCATACCCAGTTGGTCAGATCTGTGATAATCTGTCGTTTCCTGTGACATGCAAAAGAAATATAGACAGAAGTAGAGGAAGTAGACAGAAGATGGATTGGAAGTTATAAATTGCCACTTTGCAATAATCTGTCTCTGGAAGCAATCTTGGGAGAAGAATGCTTTTACTGCCAATGATCTTCAAAAATATTGAAGATCCGTTCAAAACCCTTGCCAGATCTTGAAAAATGTTGGAGAAGAAAAATAGTCGTTCTTGAGCTCCTCAACCTGCAAAGAAATAATGAATAATGGATGCCTAGATGCTTTGATATGTCAATTTGGAGTTGCAAGCATCAATTGGGCATCCAACTCATGATTGAGCCTGATTTGGAGATCAAAAAGATGATTTCCACTGATTGTGGAGTGTTTGGCCTCTTTTTGTCTCCAAAATTTGTTAACTCAAGTCAACATTTGCTTTTGACTTTCTTAGGCTTCCTTTTTGGAGTTTTGATCATTTTTGGTGGTTGAAGTGCCTCTATTTGATCTTCGATCCTGGCTACTCAGTTGATCTTCGGCAATTGCTGACGGATCCGTCATTGAGATGGGATCAGCTTGATGAGATATGCCTGGGAGAGATTAACTCAGAAAACTGAGTTTGGACCTCCAGAATGAGGGGTGCCTTTCTTCAAGAGGGGCGCTTTTGGCTGTGCCTTAGTCAATTTTCATTGACTATTCTTCATTTTGGCCTTTTCAGACCCTCTGTGCTTTGATCTGACGTTCCCGTTGATGGATGAGTCGGATGACTCTGCTTGATGATGCATCGGGTAGCCAGCTCAGTCCTGCACTGGATGACTGACTTCTCAGTTGATGACAATGAGTTTATGTCTTTCAAACTAAAGGGCGGCCCTGTCCAGCAAGGGCGCTTTTAGCTTTTGACTGGTTTTACTTATGCTGTGAACTGCTTGCCTTTGACCTACTCTATCAGAAGACTGATTTGTCAGAAGTTCTTGCTGATGGTTTCACTGGCGAGACTGGTCATAGCTGAGAAGATCATCCTGGGAGGTAGTTAAGATTCTGACTGAATCTGGATGCCTTCAAGAAAGGGCGCCTTTCTTCAAGAGGGGCGCTTTTAACCATGCCTTAGCCAATTTCTGGCTTGTCTTTCCAGTTCTTCAATTCTGGCTTTTTCTGCTTGACCTCAGCGTGTGATCGTTTTGCGTGTCCTATGAACCTGCTGTCAGATTGATCACGTAGCTGGGAGGAAGCTGGAAAGATATCATGTATAGAGTTGCTGCTTATGGATTTATCTGGTGCCTGTAACTGAGGGGGGCCCCTGGCTAGCAGGGGCGCTTTTACCTTGAAGCTCTTTGATTTGGCATCTCGGTCGTCAATGAATCCTCCATACTTTGCTGACGGTTGGTCAATGATCCCTGAATCAGACGATCTTGCTGATTGTTTCGTTGTCGAGCTAGCATGAAAGTGAAGAGGATGACTGAGTTGGAGGTGCCAAATGATTTGATTTTCCCTCTGAGATCCAAGGGCACCTTTCTTCAAAAGGGGTGCCTTTTCACCTTGTAGACTGTGTTTTGCCTTGGTAGACAAAACGTGCATCTTCCAAACTTAGCCAAATTTTGGCCTTTTCCGTTTTGAGAATCTCCTTCGTTGAAACAGCATCTTTTCATCCTTTTTCGCCATAGCTTCTTGGTTGAAGCTTTTGAAGTTTAGCTTTCAGCACCTGGTACTAGCCAATGTGCCATTAATGGCTGTAGAGCTCCTAACTTTTTTTCTGAAAAATAGAAATAGACCCACCAGAGTAAAACATATTTTTTGATAATTCTGACTTGATCAGTGTGATCGTGAAGGCAATTAACCCTATCAGAATTATTTTCATTCATTTCCGGGAAGGTCCTATTTTTAAGGGTTTCCTTAAAAATAGGGGCGTAAAACCCTAATTTTCATTTTTTCAAAATTTTAACCATAGGTTCCTTGACAGAAACCCACAAAGACTTCATGTTTGTTTTGACCTAAAACATACTTTCGATGGCATTTTTACATTGTTTAGCTCAATTTAAGCAGAATGCCAAAAATTTCATTTTGGGTACAACAATGTGCTACAAGTGCAATAATTTTGTTCATACAACATGTTCTTGTAGAAGTAATTTTGTTGTACCTCTAAAAAAACAAGGAGGATGTTCATGACAAGCCAAAAGAGGAATCTACAAAATTTTGGAAGAAGCAGGAACATGAAATGATGGAGAAATCCATGCTAGTAGAAACAATCTTCCATGTGCAAGACGAAGGAAATCAGTGGTATATTGATAGTGGGTGGTCAAGCCACGTGACAGGGATAAAAGCAAGTTCCTCACTTTGAAGGAAATAAATGGAGGCACCGTTAAGTTTGGAGATAATGCTATAGCAAGAATAATAGGAAAAGGCACTCTTAGTTTTGACATCAGAAAAACAAGGACTGTAAATGTATTATATGTTGAAGAATTGAAGCATAATCTTCTAAGTGTGACTTAGTTGTGTACTCAAAGGCACACTCTCACATTTCATCTTAGTGGTTGTGAAATCAAAAAGACAAGAACAGGGAAACTTGTTATAGATGCTAGTAGGACTGCAAACAATCTCCACATCCTTAGTAAAGTCAAAAGAGAAAAGTGCTACATGGCACAAGAAGATGAGAATTGGTTGTGGCACAAAAGGATGGGACATTTGAACTTTGACAACATTGTGAAGATTAGCAACCAGCAAGCTGTAAAGGACATGCCAAAGATAGCAAAGGTCCCTAATACTATCTGCAAACAGTGCTAGTTTGTTAAATAAACAAGATTGAGTTTCAATCAAAGGAGTACTCTATATCAAAGCCTTTAAAACTTATACATACTGACTTGTGTGGGCCAACAAGGACAAAAAGCTTACAAGGCGAGAGTTATTTCATGTTATTAATAGATGATTATTCTAGGATGACTTGGATTACCTTCCTAAAAGAAAAATTGGAAGCTCTTGAGAAGTTTAAGACATTTAAAGCTTTGGTAGAAAATGAAACTGGATTAAGAATCAAATGCCTAAGATCTGATAGAGTAGGAGAATTCACCTCAAATGAGTTTGAAGAATTCTATGAACAACATGAAATAAGAAGACAATATTTAGCCACAAGAACTCTACAGCAAAATAGAGTTGTTGAGAGGAAAAATAGGAATAGTTCAATGAATGGCAAGAGCCATGTTAAATGAGTCTAAGATTACTAACACCTAGAGAGAAGTGGTGCATACGACAGTCTATTCTAAAATGAGCACAAATTAGGTTGAACAATAGCAAAACTCCATAGAAACTTTGGAAGGGAAGGCCTGTGTCAGTGAAGTACTTTAAAAGTTTAAAGTGTTTGTGAGCAAATGTTATATTAGGTGAGATGATGAAGACTTGGGAAAATCTGATTCTAGGTGTGATGAGGGTGTCTTCCTTGGATACTCTACAAGAAGCAAGGCCTATCAATGCTATAACAAAAGACTACAAAAAAATGTTGAAAGTGCAAATGTGAGATGATGAAAAAAGGCATCAAAATGAAATAGCACAAGAAGTTGACTATCAAAAGGAAGATAGTGTCAAAGAAGTAGGAAGAAGTTGAAAATGGAGAAGTTGAACAAATAAATACAAAGACACCATCACGAGCACCACCCAAGACACCATCTAGATTCCTTCAAAATAATCATCCATAAAATCTAATCATTGGTGATAGGGATACAAAAATTTAGATGAGGAGAATAGCCAGTACATCTGAACATGCAAACTTGTGTTTTCTCTCTAAAGTGGAATCCAAGAGTTTTGAAGAAGCCTAAGAAGATAAGTACCGGGTAAAAGCCATGGAAGAAGAGTTGGATCAAATAGAGAAAAATGAAACTTGGGTACTTGTCCCAAGACCTAAGGATAAGAATGTCATTGGCACTAAATGGGTTTTCAAGAACAAATTGAATGAGGATGGCCAAGTTGTCAGGAACAAAGTAAGGCTTGTATGCAAGGGTTATGCTCAAGTTGAGGGGATTGATTTCGAAGAAAATTTGCCTCTATTGCTCATCTTGAGGCTATAAGGATGTTTTTAGCCCTTGCCAGTTTCAAGAATTTCAAAGTCTACTAGATGGATGTGATATCAACGTCATGGAAACTTGGAGGAAGAGGTGTATATTGAATAACCTAATGGTTTCATTCTATTAGAAAATCAGGATTATGTTTGTAAACTAAAGAAGGTGCTTTATAGGTTGAAACAAGCCCCCAAGGCTTGGTACTCAAGACTAGACAAGCACTTACAGCAGCAAGGTTTCAAAAGGGGTATTGTGGATAGTAATTTCTATATCAAGAACGAAGGGAATGAGCTGTTGATTGTTGTGGTCTACACAAATGATATAATTTTTGGAGGTAGCAATGACAAAAGGTGCCAAGAATTCGCCATAAATATGCAAAAGGAATTTGAGATGTCAATGCTTGGTGAGTTGTCTTTCTTCCTTGGGTTGCAAATTTTCCAATCAAATAAGGGGATATTCATTTCATAAACCAAGTATATTAAGGAGATGTTGAAGAGATTCAGGATAGAGGACTACAATCTAGTGAGTAATTCCATGCAAATTGAGTAAGGATGATGAATCTCCTGAGGCTAACCAAACTCTATACAGGTCCATGATTGGAAGTTTATTATATGTGATAGCGACAAGACCTGATATTAGGCAAGCAGTTGGTTTGGTGGCACAATTTCAGGCAGCATCAAAGGAAACTTATGTGCAAGCGGTGAAGAGAATATTCAAATATCTAAAGGGCACTATGGATTTTGGGTTGTGGTATCTAAGAGGTGAAGATTTCACCCTCACAGCATACACAGATGTGGATTGGGTTGGCAGTATTGATGATAGAAATAGAAAAAGTGGAGGTGCATTATTTCTTAGCAATAGTCTTGTATCATGGCCAAGCAAGAAACACGCATTAGTTTCATTTTCCACAACAAAAGCGGAGTATATTGCAGGAGTTTCTTGTTGCACTCAAGTCCTTTGGATGAAGCAAACCTTGAAGGACATTAAGGTTGAGTATGAGCATCCCTTTTCCGTATTTTGTGATAATACAAGTGCAATTATCTCGAAGAATCCAATGATGCACTCCAGGATGAAGCATACTCCAATCAAATATCATTTCTTAAGAGAGCATGTCATGTCCCCAAAATTATGGCATTGAGTTATAAAGCATTGAAAACAAGATAAAACAAAATACATATTAAAAAATATTAACTATCTAATACTATTATAATTATAATTATCAAAGATAATATTATAATTATAAATATTAAATATATTGCCAAAGTATAAATACTAAATATTATAAAATAATAATGTATATACTAACAATTTATTGTTATACTTTAATGATTAAAATACAAAATATTAAAATACAAAGGATCAAATAACAAAACCAAATAAATATCAAAATAAATATAAGTTATTATGATTATAATTATCAAGACAATATTTTTAATTATTCATAATATTAGAACCATATCATTGATAATATTATATTATAATATTAAATTAAAATCATATCATATGTATCATTGTTAATATTATATTATTTATGACATGATAATATTATTTTGGCAATATATGGTTATCAGCATAAACAATAGGTGCAAGCCATTTCTGAATATTACTAACTATGCTATTAAAATAACAAAGAACCGAACCACTCCTACAAAAGACAGCAAACACTTAAAGCAGCAATTATTAAATGAAACATTGCAGTCATAATAGTATCAGTCAACCCTCTTAATAAGCAAACAGATTTAAGGGAAAAGCAGCAATCATCATCTATTATGGATGGGTTCCATAAGGGAAGTCACGTCCTCCTAGGAAGACACGATCTTCCATATTGGTTGCACCTTTTCTCCAAAGTGGGAAGGTATAAAAGAACAGCGTATGAAGAGAGAAGGGGATCATGGAATAGAGGAGGTGTTGTGACCTTTTCACACATCACCCCATTCAAGATGGGGACCCCCTAAATTTTGCTCCATTTTGGTCTTTTGGCTTTGGTTTTGCGTCTCTTTCTCTCTCTGGTCTTCTGTCCTTCCGAGGTGTCTCATCGTTTGACCTAGGTTGGAAATTTTGGCTAAGTCTGTGAAATTAGGGTTTTTATTGTTCACGATTGTTTGAGGTCAAATTGAATTGTCAAAGGGAAATCTGAGCTTAATACTGTGATCACAACGCTTCAAGCAAAGTACCACTAAATTTTCATTGAGTTCTGACAACTTACTATTTTTAGTAAGTACTCAATCTGGGACCCTTTTATCAGGATTTTGAAATTCTAGCTGTTCCATCACATTCAAGGTACTTTTAGGTGCTCACACGCAAAATTTGAGCAGAATTGGACAACTTGCTATTTTTAGCAGTTCCGACTTCAAGAGCCATTTTCAAGGTGTGCACGTATGCTTTTCAATACATGTCTGGAGATTCTTTCTGGGTTTCTCAAGACCTTCACGGTGATATAACATGCGTGCCAGGGTGATGAATTTCAACAATTCAAGCTTCAAGGGCTATTTTTAGGGTTTGCATGCAGAGTTTTTCAGTGTATGTCAGGATATTCCTCATGGGTTTTACGAGAGCTTCACAGTGATGTGACATGCAAACAGAGTTGGTCATTTTTCAGAGACTTGCTATTTTTAGCTAGTGCCCACATGTGGACCAATTTTTTGGGTTTTTTTGGGTTTTCTGAGATCCCACGAGTAGTTTAACATGCAAACTCATCCGACAGTCGGTTGGTCGCTTTTCAAGCACTTACTATTTTTAGCAAACACATTTTGAGCAACTCCTGATGCTCCAATTTCACAGGCAGAGCAAAAGCAATAGGAACCAAGTCAAACTAAGGTCGTTTGAGGCACATGCAACTCAAATTAGGGTTTCCACTTTTCTGCCTAAAAATAGGGAGTGAAATTCGAGAAGTTGTCAAAGAAAAGTACCCCATCAGGACCAGCATCTTTCAAGCAACCTACTGGCAAAATTTGAACAAAATCTGAGTACTTCCTATTTTTAGTAAGTCACTTTATGGCTATAAATAGCAGGTCTGTGCCAGAGGCAAGTATGAATAGGACACTTGAATCATCAAGATCATAGTTGGCAGACTCGCAAAAAACTCGCCGAGTTTTCAAAAACTCGCGAGTTTTTTTTTTAAAATGAGTTTTTCTAAGTTTAACTCGCGAGGACAAGTTTTTCTGAGTTTAACTCGCAAGGACGAGTTTTTCCGAGTTTTTTCGAAAAACTTGCGAGCTTTTGCCGAGTTTTTCAAAAAACTCGCGAGATTTTGCCGAGTTTTTTGAAAAAACTTGGCTTTGCAAAAAAAATTGTTTCTAATGAAATTTAATTAATTTTTTAAGTTTCCGAATTTTTTCGAGTTTTTGCCGAGTTTTAAAAAAATCTCCAATTTTTTGCTTGCCGAGTTTTTTTTGGGGCGAGTTTTCCAAATATGATCAAGATCATGTGGAGCAAGTTTCAAATCAAACGGAGCTGCAGAAGTCAAGCAATTTTAGGGTTTGCTAAAAATAGCAAATGAGCTTGGGCAACAGGTATAAGTAGGGTAGCAAGGCCACAAAAGGCATATCTCGCCAGCTCCAAGTTCAGAATAGTTAAAAAGCCATGAAGAGTCATACATCTCCAAAATTTACTAAAAATAGAATGGCAAGAGGTAGCTGAGGCGTTGAAAGTTTCTAAATTTATAAGTTGAAACTGGCAAGAGAAGAGGTCAAATGCGCCCTTGGCATGGAAGAGGCTTTAAAAATTCTAAGTGCAAGGAAATTCCTTCTCCCTACCTCAAATGCGCCCAAGGTATGAGAGGATATTGATAAAAAAAATGCTAAGTATAAAAAATTCCTCCTCACCACCCCATATGCGCCCAAGGCACAAGCAAATTCTTTCACCCTACCTCAAATGCACCCAAGGTTGAAGGGGTGGCGTAAGAAAATTCTAAGTGTGGAAAATGGAAGTAGCATGGGAGATATGCGCTCAAGCTAGATAAAGTTCCTCCTCACACCTTGAAATGCGCCCACAAGGAGTGAAGACATGGCAAAAATGTTCTAAGGCGTAGGAAAATTCCCCCACACACCCTCAAATGCGCCCTCAAGGAACAAGTTCTTCCTCCACATGCAAAATGCACCCAAGATGTATACAAGGAAAGCGTGGTTTGATAAAGTTTCTAAGTATGGAGATTTCCTCCTCATACCCCCATATGCGCTCAAGGCAGGAGGCCTAGTAAAATGCGCCCAAGCTTAAACGAATTCCTCCTCATGGGGTGAAATGCGCCCAAGGTATGAAAGGATATTGATAAAAAATGCTAAGTGTGGAAAATTCCTCCACACACCCTCAAATGCGCCCAAGGGGTTAAGTGGAAGTAGCCTAGGTGAAACGCACCCAAGGAAGATATGAATACAAGGTGAAGTGTTGGCGGATTTCCTTCTCCACCCCCTAAATGCGCTCTTAGGTGAAAATTGACACATGAAATGCGCCCTTGTTGGTGGTAAAGGTGAGATAGAAGTTTGAGCGTGGAAAATGTTTAGGGAGTGAAGGTAAAATGAAGTGCACCCAAGGTAAAGTTGATTGAATTAAAAAATTTCTAAGGCATTGCAAAAGGAAATTGGAAAATACGCCTAAGAAAGATGATAATATTAAAATTTCCAAGTATAAGATGAATTGCACCCATGAGCAGAAAGGGAATTTCTTCAAGCAAACAGGAAAAACGCCTGTTACCTCGTGGAGTGTTTCTATCAACGTACTACTTACACAGGAAGTAAACTGAACTAGATGCAATACACAGAGAGAATAACATAATAAGGCTGAATCATGAACACTTCTATTCATTCATTGCAAGTATTAACATATACAATCTGATTGTCATAGTATTATCAATTCCACATAACATCCTCCATCCGACTACATGGTCCTAGTACATATAGCATTCGGCGGTGGTTGAGCAACCAACCGTCGTGCCGCTTCATAACCATAACTAATCAGGACTTCGTTACATGTCATTAACCATACTTATTCCCGCTACAACTAATGTTTTATTACCAAAGCCACCGGCCGACTACGCTAAGACCGACTACATACATCGGCTTACAACGCCAAGGCATGAAAAGTGAGGACTGCAGGTGTGGAGTACGTCCAGAATTAAAATGGAATAAACCTTAGCAATTTTATTAGTTTCAAAAATAATAAAAATTAAACTTACCCCTTCGTCTGGATACACATGGAAAATATGATTTCTGAGGGGAATTTTTTTCTGGGTCTTGGATATTTCCCACTGGGAATGGATTTCTAAATTTTCCACACTTCGCTCAAGATGTTTCAAAAAAAATTATTTGCTCCATGCCTGTTTAATGAATTTCCTAGGCAAAATTATTTTTTTCTAAGGCAAATAAGAGAAATGTTTTTACAAAAATGCCTTAGCTTGTGAATTGAGCCCGCATGTCTGGAATAATTTTGCCAGAGAAAACATGAAATCAAATGCCTTAGCCAGTTTAATGAATTTCCTAGGCAAAATTAAATTTTTCTAAGGCAAATAAGAGAAATGTTTTTACAAAATGCCTCAACTTGTGAATTGAGCTCGCATGTCTAGAATAATTTTGCCAGAGCAAACATGAAATCAAATGCCTTAGCCAGTTTAGAATTTTTTGAAGAATACTTGATTTAATATTTTAAAATGCAAACATGATGAAGCACGCCTGTGCAGGAGTGATGAAATTTTCAAAGTTCTAGAAATCAAATATTCTGATGCTTCAAGTGACAAGTGTTGCGACTGGCAGAGGAGGGAAAATGGGAAATTCGAATGTTTGCTAAGATTAGCCTCTTCCAAAATTTGACTTGGCTATAAGAATTCAAGCTCTTTTCTTCTTCTTTATCAGTTGTTGAAAGTGCAAACTTGAGAGGAGAAATTTCTAATTGCTGGAAGTGTGAACTTGAGAAGAGAAATTTCTAAGTGCTGGAAGTGTGAATTTGAGAAGAGAAATTTCTAAGTGCTAGAAGTGCGAATTTGAGAAGAGAAATTTCTCAGTTGCTAAAAGTGCGAACTTGAAAGGAGAAATTTCTTAGTTGCTGAAAGTGCGAACTTGAGAGGAGAAATTTCTAAGTGTTGAAGTGAGAAAGGCGTTGAGGTTTGAAGTTAGAAATTTCAAAGTGTTGCAGCCTTTTATTTTCATAACTCAGCTGACACTCTCAAAATGACGTTATTCTTTGATTCTTATTTTCTAATGACTGCTTTTTATTTCTGTAGGATGGCTGAAGCAAGTAGAAGGGCTGTTGGAAGGGGAAATCATGCTAAATCCAACAAGGCAAGTGTATCAAGGCAGGTTGTAATAAAGAAATTGAGCAAGTCCTTCCTGCTAGAGTCAATTTTTTCTTCGAAGCTAGGCAAGTTAAGTGACACAAACCTTCGCTCCTTCAACTTGGAAACTTTCAGAAGACAAATACTGGGAATTGGAAGTCATCACCCATCAGTCACCTCTCACAACATTGTCAGAAGTGGACTTTATGCAGCTATCGGTTTTCCACCAGCAATCCAGTGCCCAGAGCTGATTATGGAATGTGCAAATTGCTACAACACTAAGCAAAGAACTATCATCTCACCTGATGGCAAGTTGTTGGCCAATCTTACGCCTGAAGCAATTGTGGAGGCATTTGGGATTCCAGCCTACGAAAAGATGATTTACAAAACAAGAAAGAGGGCTGAGAAAATGTATTCATCCACATTTGATCGATGTGCTGACATGATAAACTCTAGGTGGATGAACAAGCCCAAGCCAACTCACACTAAGCTGCTGAAGCAAATAATCTCAGAAGACTTAAAGCAAGAGTTTTGTGACCTGATCATGATGCTTAACCGGGTTGGAGTGTGCCCCCAAGCGTTCATCTTTGAACCTTGGATGTTCTACTATATCAACCTTGTGCTAGAAGGCAAGGAGCACGTGGACTGGGCGTTGATGATCAGTGATAATCTGCATGAGCAACTCAGAAGTCTAAGGAGAATGAAAACATTTTATATGAGCTCATATATTGTATACATGTTGGCTCAGATGACAAAATATAGGGGGATATCATACAAGGAGCTGATTGAGTGTGGCTCTCAGCAATTCAAGATTCATGAGGCTTGTCCGCAGTTGCATTTGACAAGCACCACAAATTACAAGAGAGTCGATGACGCCTTTACGATGCATATAACAAGGATGCTGCAGCAAAGGACTCATCACAGAATATCTAAAGAGGCGCAAGAGCTGATTGAAAAATACGGATGTTGGTTTATCCAATTTCCGAAGTTTACTTACATCAGGCTGCAAGGGTTTTCTTCTTACCCATACAGATTGCCCCGATATCCCACAAACAGGATTGTGATGCTAGAGATATCTAGACAACTCATTGCCAACGATAAGATCCAAAAGAAAAAGAAGAAGGGTGGACTTGAATTCCCTATCACCATGGGGAATTCGGATGAAGTTTGTCCATCACTGCAGCGGCTAGCGAAGCAGAGAATGAGCTCCAATTCTTCCACCTCTCTTATCATACTAGTAGACAGTATTATGATCCTCAAAGAAATATCAGATGGATATTGTCTGAGGAATTCAAGCATAAGGCACAAATTGAGGACTTCTGGGCAAGTGCAGTGGATGAGGTTGAAGTTAGGAAAAGGATGTTTTCGAGAATACCACTGGACATGATTAGAGAATGTGAGATTGTCCCGGTGCCTGATTAGGTGGATGAGGATATAAATGTTATACAAGCTGATTATGAAACAGTAAGGGATATGCCACTCCCGCTTCCGGATTGGTCAGAGCCAGAAATTACAGATTTGGATACGCTCTGCATTCCAGTCTTGACATTCACACAGAGTTGGGTGGAGAGGCATGTGAACCGGCTTAAGGGCAGGTCAATCCCCCTTACTTACAATTCAATGGGAGATCATAGATCACCAGTTGCTAGGCAAAGGAGGCAGGTTGCTCAAGCTCCAGAGCCACGAGGAAAGGAGCTAGTCCAACCTGAGCCTCAAGGAGTTGAGGAGGAATCACATCAAGCCAACTGAGACTATCCCCTTGCATAAGGAACCATGGAGTTGAACGTATGATCTTTCAAGCAATCTTAGCATGCAGAATACTTTGATCAAGAGAGGATGGAGTTACCGTTGGAAACTTTATTCTGTGTTGGTGCAGTCATAAAACACCCGTCAACAGGAGGGAAGAAGAATAAGAAAGGAATAAATAAACATATTCTGATCAAAGGGAAATAAGGGTAGTATTTTCTGAGTATTGCAGATTGCTATCTATAAGAGAAGATAAAAGCAGAATTAGGAAAACAGTTACCAGCAAGGAAAATATGCAAGAAAAAGAGATATGTACAGATCTTAAATAAGTAAATAACATGTTTGAAAAGGAATATAGAATTAGCAAGTATAATATCTGAATTTATATATATGTGTGTGTGTGTGTGTGTGTGTGTGTGTGAATATATGTATATGTATATGTATATGTACATGTATATGAATATGCATATGTATATGTATATGTATATGTAATATATGTATGGGTGGGTAGATAGGTGAATCACTTGTGAATATACAGTAATGATATTTGCAGCAATTATTAAGCCTTATAAGTAATGATGACTGTTTAATATAAACATAAGTAGATTATGAATTGTCCTCATCCTATGATCAATCCAGTATGAGGTTGAAGGAGGTGAGTAAGGAATCAAAAAATGTAGAGATACAACAACTCAGATGAGACTACTCACTTAGCTTTAATGTTTAGTTATTCACAATCTGACATAACAATGCTACATGAACCTTGTATGCCTAGCCGATTTGTATATTATTAAATATAGTCTTTATTCGTGGAATGCACATAGTCATCTATGATATGTTGGGACCATGCCTTCTTGATATTGAATCTGGAAATAGACTCACTAGACTAGAAATCAACAATGTATTTAGGCGGACTGTGTAGTCCTTGACTGAACATAGGCCAAATAGTTTACCTTCTATAGATATGGTTCTAATGATGATTAATCTGCATCTATATTTGATTGATGTTTGATTTTTGCAAGTTACATTTGTATCGAACTAATATTGGACCTGCAAGATGTATTAAATTGCAAAAGAACATAATGAACATGTAGACATGAATATTGCTTAATTCAGTTTTGTATTTTGATTACCTTCATGTCAGGACTCAATGAACTATCTGATCATATTGAATACTCTTATTGCATAATATGTGTAAATACAAATGAAGTACTAATGACTGCATATGTGGTGACTGCACATCAATTGTTTGAATTGTACTCGTAATCCTGCCAAGAGAGGTGAATCATGACTTAAGTGGTTTCTCTAAAAACCCCACCCAGGTTTCTGCCCCATAGGCCCAAAGCAAGGGTTGGGCATTCTGCCCCACAGGCCCGAAGCAAGGCTTGGGTCATGGAGGGGTGGGGGTTCCACCTAGGCATTCTACCCCGCAGGCTTGAGACAAGGGTTGGGCAATAGGAGGCGGTAGGCCTTAGGCCCCTTAAGGATTCCCCTCTCCTGATGGGCTGAGTGACTCTTCTTATGTTTTCAATCTACAGGTATGATTATGTCTGATTTTTGGATACTAGATATTAAAGCTAACATATAGGAATGTGGACATGTATACAAATGGTGATGCAAGTATTATTTCAAGGTTTTATAATTGCAAAAGATCCTTGGGGTGGGAATAGAGTCTCAAATCCTTTATCATCCAGCAACCTTAGAACCAGCCAGGAAAGGGACATTATAGAGCAGGTGGTTGATCAACAAGTGAAGTTGGAGTATATTGCTACAAAGGAACAAATTACAAACATCTTCACGAAGCCACTTCCAAAAGAAACTTTTGAGTACCTGACAAAGAAATTGGGAGTGATATCACTCTCATCCAGTCACTAAGTTCTTCAGAAGTAGCATGCGTTCAGGGGGAGCTATTCATTGTCTTATCTTTCAGCCCTAGGATGCCTTTGCCATTGATGTCAAAGGGGGAGAAGTAGTTTAAGGGGGAGCATTTCAGTTAGGGGAAGAAGAATGATCCTGTTGCATTTCAAGATTATTTCTTTACAAGGTTTCCATCAATGACAAAGGGGGAGATTGTTGGAAAAATATTGTCATTGATGTCAAAGACATTTTGGTGATATTGGTGGCCCCAAATAAAATTAACTTACTCTTATATTAGTTCGCCCCCTTTGGAGTATTGAAGATAAATAAATGAAAATTAAATTAAATACTTTATTATTCATGAGGCCGACCCTCCTTATGGTGCCACCCCATGTTGGGGAAATTAAATAAAAAATAAATTAATTTTATTGGGCCGCCCCCCTATAGAGGTGCGCCCAACCTTGGGAAATAAATAAATAAATATTTGTTTTGTTAAGTGGGCCGACCCCCTTGGAGAGTCACTCGTCTTGGGTGAAGAGGCATGATTGGCAAGTATAAATAGAGGATTGTGAGAGGGTTTAAAATAAATCAATTCAAGGAATATTATTCATATGAAGAGCAGAAATAAAAAAGTATTTGAGCAGATTTAAGAAAAATATGTGAGCAGATTTATGAGAGGTATTTAGCATCAATTTGTGAGAGAAATAAAAGCAAGATCATGGCATTTCTATGAGCAGAAATTTTAAAGACTATAGTGCAGATTTATGAGTGGGTGTATTGCATATTTGTGAGCAGTTGTGTTGGCGTTTCAATTTGCACCTTTGGAGTGCGTATTGGAAACGGACAGCTATGCATAGATAAACTGCTTTTCAAATTAGGAGGGGAAGCTCCCTCTTTTGCTGTTTGATGCGTAAACAGAAACGTAAGCTAAATTCTTATTTTTTTACTCAGTTGAGAGCACAAGGTTTATAAAACTCTATGCATTGCAGCTGAGGTTTTTCTTTGGTTTCATAGATCTCAACTACAACTAGGCCTACTTTACAACTATCCTATCTCCTCAAGTAATTTAGAGCGAGAGGATTTAGGAGCAATTGGGAATGGTTAGATCACTTAGACAAACTGTCTCTCAGAATACATCCGAAGGCTCATTGCTCTTTTAGACTTATCCTGAAACATAGTTTATGCAAGTAAACATCAAATGGTAAGCTAAATCTCGGGATTCCCTTGAAGACGAGGTGTTCTTTTCGAGGTGTAGGCTAAAATGAAGATTACTAGAAACAACATCAAACGATAATTCTAATCTCTAAATTCCCTCGAAGGTTCATTGCTCTTTCGAGGTGTAGATCGAAACAAAGATTACAAGAAACAACAAAGATGAAAGATCTTGAGAATTTTGAATCAAAGGCTCATTGCTCTCCTGATTTATTATCTCAAACTTGATCAAAGATTACACTTTTTGGGATAGAAACTGTATGAAAGAGGACAATCATCCAACATTACGATCAATCAATTAGGGCGTCCAAATCCTAATTGGGGGAGTCATCTCCGTGATTGGTAGTTAACTAAAGCATCTCCACCAATTTTGGGACGCCTTGAGGAAGAAAAGTCTTCAAAATCTATAACTAGGAGTTGACTTTGGACGCCATCTTGCCAGTGTTGAAGATTTTCAACTTTTGCTTGATAGACAGCCTCCGTTCGATCCTAAACTTTGGTCGCCTGATTGACCATGAAGCCTTGCTAACAGATTCACTGCAGAGTTGGATCAACTCTGAAGAGATTTTATTGGAGGCTGCGAACCTTGTAAACTGAATCTGGTGGCTTGAATTCTTGGGCACCTTTTCCCAGAAGAGTTCTTTTTCTCACCAGACTTAGTTGAATTTCTTGGATGATTTTCAATTTCATTAATTTGACCCTCTGTGCTTCAATCTGCAGCTGTCGGTGATTGACAATTCCCGCGGACTAGATGTTGAATCCATCGCGAAGCTGGAAGAATTTCGGAAAGGATGACTGTATGTGCAAGTTCTAAAAACTAATTTATGAGGCTCAAATTCTTGGGCGCCCCTGGCCTCCAGGGGCGCTTTTGCAGATTGTACTTTGTAACCCTTGACGAAATACTCCAATTTGACTTTCGTTGCTGGGAGTTTGACTGCTTTGACGTTCGTGCTGACGGTTTCATCGTGAAGACTGATCAACTCTGAAGAGGTCTTCTTGGAAGCTGTGAAGATTGAAAGCTACATCTAGTGAACTGGCGAATAGATTTGTTGCAAAGGTGGGTTGAATCCGAGAAGATCATTTGGAGATAATCAATCCAAAAAGTGACTTCTAATTGCTTTCATTCTTGGGTGCCCTTGGGCTACAAGGGCGCTTTTCCCTTGATTGACTGCCATTGTTGATGACTCTCGCTTTCAGCATATTTCGCCTCTGCCTTTGTTTGCCAATGTTGATGAATCTTGTGAATTTGCTTGACGATTCGTCGGAAAGCTAGCAGAATTCTGAAGAGGATGACCAGTTTTGCAATTCTTAACAACTGCAGTTGGCCTCTTGATTTCATGGGCACCCTGGCCTGCAGGGGTGCATTTTGGCTCTAGAGTCAGTCATTTTCAATGATTTTCATCCTTCTCAAGCTTCGCGTTCACCGTGTCGACGACTGCGATCACCATTTGCCGACTGCGCTTGTTGTGCGCTTGCAACACCAACACTAGCCATTCACATGTTTGTTGACTACATCGTCGCCACTGCTGATGTGTTGACTGCGTCCATCGTTGCACGTGCATGATCTGCGAAGCTTCCAATATTCCAAACTTTAGTTTAATTTTTGCATTTTTCAACTTCTTGAAATTCCCCCCCATCTTGAAGCATCTTTTCGAGCATCTTTCTCCATAGATTCTTTTGTGCAGCATTTGAAGCTTAGATCTTGATACCTAGTATTGGCCATTTCCCATTAATGACTCGAAGGTCCTATCTTTTCTCCTGAAAAAGTGAAATAATCCCACTAGAGCGAACTTGACTTTTTTGTGATTTTGACTTGACCAGTGTGATCGTGAAGTGAAATTGACGTATCAAAATCATTTTGAGTTATTTCTAGAAAGGTCCTATTTTTTAGGGTTTTCCTAAAAATATGTAATGTCCCCCATTTTTGTGAGCATTAGAGTTCGTAAGGATTAGCCTATCACTTGACCCTCGTAGGCTAACAGTTATGGATAGGGGGTCTTCTGTGGCAATTACCCAGTGATTAGAGACATTACTCCTCAACTGGATTCAGGTTTTGGCCTTTGCACAAGTTATTTGACTTAGATTGGCACACTTACTATTTATAGTAAGTTACTATTTTGGGACAGTCAGGGTTCGTATTAATAGAAAGACATCTGAGCAGAGCATATTGGCAGTGTCGACCTTGATTGGGCCTTTGCAGCTGTTTGAACCTAAGTTACCGGTTCAGGTTCGGGGACAGGTTCGGGTACGAGAACCCGGTACGTGGGTACATGAATTTTTTTTAGGGGTTTGGGTACGTATGGGTACGTGTATATATATATATGTATTATATATACAAAAAAATAAGAGAAATATTCAGAATTGTAAAACTAAATCATTTAATAGTATGATACTTGATCATTGATCAATGCCAAATGCCAAAGATAAATATTAAATGTCAATTGATAGTTGAAAAATATTCAAATACGCCATATCAATGATATCAATTATGGAAATCATCACAATTACAGTATTACTGAATTAAAAAATGTAGTTCATGAAAGTTGAAACATGATTCAATTTCAATGTTCATCAATCATCAAAAGGATTATCAAAAAAGTCATCGTGATTTGGATTTTCAATGGCTTCAACTTCAAGATCATCATCATTTGAACCCAAAGCAGTTCCGCTTCCACTTCCAGCACCATGCATGTCATGATCATCATTATCATCCACATCATCCATAGTGGCTCTAGCAAGATCCTGAATGGTTGCATCCAAGTCAGCAGACTCGGGTGCTACATCCCAAAGCTTTGCTGCCCCCTCTTGTATTGAGGTTCCTTACGTGACAGAAGACGCAAATTGGAATGAATATACACCAAGTCTTCAGCTCTTTTTGCAGCCAACCGGTTACGCTTCACTGAGTGGATAAAGGAGTATGTACTCCAATTCCGTTCAGCAGCAGAAGAGCTTGCAACCTAGAGAGAAAACCAACAAAATAAAAAATAAAAAATGCAAGATAAATTCAAGAATGTTAAGTGTTAAATTCTACAATACAAGTGGCAAAAAAAAAAAAAACTTACTTGTGAGAGGATCTTGATTGCAAGAGGTTGGAGGTACATATAAACTTGACCATGGAGGTACCACCATGTAATAGCATCCATTTTGTATTGGTCTTTGGCAACAGAAGGGCTAAGATTTTTTCCTATGATAAACATTCCAAATTCTTTCATAACACTTGTCTCCATTTCTGGATCACTGAAGAGTCTCTTAAATGCACTCTTATACCCTCTAGCAACTTCAAGATCTCTATATGGCGGTATTCTCCCTGGGATAGAAAGTACTTCTCTAGTATAGTACCTTGGAGATAGGGCATATGCAAGGAGGTGCAATGGTGTTGTCATCTTGTTCCAACGATGAAGAACGATTGCTTCCACCCTTTTGTAAAGGGTGTCTTCAGGATCATTCTCTCTCTTTTGTATTTCAATTTTTATTTTCTCCAACATTGTGTCCATGCTATCATAGACATCCCCCAAGCATGGTTCATCTGTATCAGCAAACCGAAGCATAGACATGATAGGTTCGGTCATCTCCAATACATAATTCACACGATCCCACCAATTGTCATCCAAGATCAATGCCTTGACCTTTTGGGCCCTCTCTGAATTTGATTGCTTCCATATACCCCATTGGTTGCTAATAACCATTTGACTCAATGCCTCTTTCACATTCACAAGTCGTCTCAAAACTATTGTGTGAGATGCAAATCGGGTCTCGACAACCTAAGAACATGTAAATAACTAAATTAGTCTAAATAAGTTAAGAAAAAAATTATTCAATTATGTAGAACATGACATAAATGAAACTAAATAAATAATAAATTAAATTTACCTTCAACAATTCCAATCTTGAAAAAATTCTGAAAATTGCTTGTGACGTATGGTGGTTTGTCACAAACATCTGGATCTCCTCGGCCTCCTGGTATATTTCTTTCACCCACTCTATTTGGTTTCCAATTGCTTGCATCACCAAATTGAGGGAGTGTACGGTGCAAGGTGTCCAAAAGATGTGCTCATATCTAGCCTCTACCAAAGCACCTGCAGCCCTGCAAACTTTTGCATTGTCCGTAATTACTTGGACAACATTTTCATCACCCACCATCTCTATGGAGTCAATGAGAATCCTAGAAATGAACTCTGCATCTTTCACTTCCCCTTCACAGTCAACTGCCTTCAAAAACATTGCCCCCTTGGGGGACACTGCAATAACATTGATCAATGGACGGTTTTTGCAATCTTTCCATCCATCGGAAACAATAGATACACCTGTTTCAATCCAAGAATCTCTAATTGGTTTTAGTTGGGCCTCTAAAGATTTTTTCTCTCTTTGCAATAAGGTGGTACGCACCTTTTCAAACCCAGGACTTGTGAAACCAGGAGGTGCACTATTTATTGCTGACACCATGTCCCGCCAATATGGTGATCTCACCAAGTTGAATGGAAGACCATTGGCATAGAGGCAACGTGCAATTTTTTCTTCAGCAATATCTCTTGCCTCCATTTTAAATGCCCTCTCCAATGGACCTCTCTTGCGGGTGGTGATTTGTTGTTCATCTTCATCTTCCTCTTCCGTAGAGGGCATAGGCAAGAAGGGATGTCTGGAGGCCCTAACTGCTTGAGAGGGTAATGTTGGTGTTTTTTTCTTTCCGGAAGAATAACTACTTTCTTTTCCTTTTGCAATTGATTTGTCAGCATTTTCTTGTTCTTTTATAAATTCTGCTATTTGTACAGAAGACAACCCCTTCTTATTTGGGCCCACACACATATTAATCCCTTTGCCACTAGGGCCCATAAAATGAAGTTTCACTCGGTAATAGGAGCTATTATATTGTGCATTGCATAAATTACACTTCCAAACAAAACCCCCACCTCCAGGAATTTGTGAAATTATTGTGGTATGTGCCCATAAAGGAGATCCTTTCTCAATTTTGAACTTTTGACTTCCCGACCCACCCACTAAACTTTGACTACTGGCCATTGTTGCAATCTATAAAAAAAATGAAAAAAAATAAATAAATTTGAAAAACTTCTTCACAAACTTGAAAAAACCCATCAAAAACTAAGAAACTTGAAAAAATAGTTCAAAAGATCAAAGAATAGGGTTTAAATGCATACCTTAAACATTTAAATCTCCTTTGTAGAAGCTATTTGGCACTCCACAATCGATCTCCTTCGAATACAATCACCTCCCTTCAAAATGCCAAGATGTAGAGAAAATATGGTGAGAGCAAAATGAGAAGTAGAAATGAATAGTTTGCAGTGTCTTCATCGGAGACGCTAGGAGTTCAAATAGGGTCGCTTTTTGTTTATATTAAGGAATTTTATTAGGACCGATGTCGGTTTCTGGGTAATGCTCAGTATCGCCACCACAGGGCTGGAATATTGTGGTGCGTGGCCCCGTGCCCCTGCGGGTTTCCCCGGGCTTTAACTCACAGGCTCCGCACGACGACCTCTGCAGGTACCTGTATGACTCCAAATGATGCTTGGCACGCACTGGACCGCATCTCCAAGAACCCGTTCGCCTTAATGTGTTCTACCAAACATCGTTAATTTTTAAATTTTATTTTGTTTCCTAACCCTAATCCGGCCCAATATGAGGCCTTTCAACACTAAAACATTTCATTTCTGGGCACGCACCCTGTGCGTACCCAGGGCGTACCCGCAGGCGAACCCGTACCGGGTTCGAGGCCTTCGGGTACAAATCCAGTAACTTAGGCTGTTTCTAGAATCAATTTCACATACTTACTATTTATAGTAAGTCACTGTTCAGGGTTTCTATTTTTAGACGAGCATCCAATCACATGGAGAATAGGGAGAGTCGATTCTTGGCTCAGACGGCTTAGCAATCAGACAAGTACATCAAGAGATATTGAAGTTTAAAGCGACTTAAGTGATTTATTTAATATTTTAATATTATTATAAAGTTATAAAGTAACTTTATAATAATAAAGTCACTTTAATATATTAAAGTGTGTTAAGTGAATAATTTAATGTGGGAATAAATCTTTTATCCCACATTGGCCAAGAAGGTGTTTGAGCTCTCCTAAGGAAAGAATAAAAAGAGAGGTAGGAGCTCATTCTCGGGATCCAGTTGATGATTATTATTTTGGTTGATTTTTATTGTGGAGCCTAGGGCTTTCGTAGTTTTCTTCTTTGATCATAGGAAACGAAAACTTCCTATTGATAGCATAACTGAGGGAGTGAAAGATCTCTTGAAGGGTTGCAATTAAGGAGAGGATAATTCCGTCCTTTCATCTGAGCATATCGGTGAAGTATTTATTCAAGTCTTGAGCACATTGTAAGGGTTTGTTGGCTGCTACAGTAAATGCTACAGTGCATGTGAACAGTGTCATGCTACAGTACATGCAAATAGTGTTGTGCTACAGTAAAATGCTACAGTAGTGTGCATATTTGTGGAGTTAGAGGTGCTTTGCATTGAGGATTATTGTATCATTCATTGGCAGCGATTTCTTCATGCTATCAGATCATTTGGAGGGCAGGTTAGAGGTCTGATATAAATTTTACCAAAAAATTACAGTTATCTAGAAACGTTACAGGTCTGATAAAGAGCTGTACATTAATTAATATCTGCAATCATATCAGCAACAAGGGCGATTCTATTCCAATCAGGTTCTTTTCATAAATCAGTCCATTAGCATTGCATACTTAGAATATAGTTACAGCTGTAGGTTGCATACATGTGCATATTCAGATTTCATGCTAAGGCTGCAAATTGTACTCAGAAAATCATTTGATAAACATATGTTGTAATGCCAAGAGTCATGGCAGTTCGATATCATCATTGTAGTGAACAATTTGATAGCAATAAAGGAGACACAAGTGCTGGTCTGAGATAGATATTATTGCATTTGTAACTATCATTTGTACTATGCATGGCAAGTGTTCGACTAAATGTCAACAAGCTGTAGCTGCACTTTGCACTCATAGTTTCTCATGTACTTGTATTTGAAAATCCAAAGAGAATATCATATTGCATTTAGATCTGATTATAGACATTGTAGAAGTATTTTCAAGCATTCTATTTATCCTGGCTTTCTTTTCTATCAAGCAACATCAAACTAAAAATACTATATCAGCAAACAAAGTGTTTGACAAAATTTTAAGGGAACAAAGATGAGGTTTTGAGTCAGCTTAGGCTAGGCTCATCACAAAATATGTGTTTGAAACCCTAATATTCAAAAATTTCAAAATCTGCAAGTATCCTCCTTGACATAAACCCACAAAAAGCCCATGCTTTGTTTGACCTAAAACGGACTTTTGACAACAATTTTACAAGATTTAGACCATTTTTACCAAAATGCCTTATTGAAGCAAAAAAAATATTTTGGGTACAACATTAGGCTCCATTTGGTGACCATGCCTGATACTTACGACATAGGAGAACTGAGAATCTCTAGGTTTTAAAGTGTAGGTCAGTATCTTATCAGTTGGGTAATGGAGTTAGGACTATTTCCTAATTCACCTAATAGTTGGAGTTTTCCTAAAAATTCACCTAAAACATGACAACACTTTATGGAATGGGGAAAAACGTTACGACATAATGAAACATAAAAAGAAAATTACTCCACCCCCGAAGGGATGAAGTGCTTTGGATATTGTCCGTTGCATGATAGCGGTAAGAGCCTTCCATCGATGTTGCTTCTGCCTGAAAGGCTTTACTTCTCTTATGATGGGTATTGCAGGAGACAATCCCTCTAGGATGAAGATTCCCAGGTATTCATATATCCAAGAAAAGGTACTCTGACAAAAGTTAGAATATGATGCAAATGGGAAAGCTAATACCCTTGAGGCATTAGATTTGTTGTCGTCCATCTTCGGGATGTTGAATTCTTCAAACCAGTCGATCAAGTTCCAAACTCGATTTCTATAATGTCGTAGGTGATCTTTTCTGACCTGAAAATATCCTTTGACGAGCTCATTGATCAGCTCTACATCACCTTTAACACATAGGAGTTTGATTCCCATGTCTTCAGCATTTTTGAGGCCCAACAAAAGCACCTCTTTCTCAGCATCAGTGAATTCCAATTGCAAGCAACATGCAACTAGGTACAACTGTTCTTTATGGGAGATGATCATTTCCCTTGCTCCTAAAACTGTTCTTGAACAACCCTCATCAAACTACATTGTCCATAACTTTGTATCCTCTATCAATCTCTTTTTAGAAAAAACAATGTTCTGGTCTTCAGTTTCTATCTTTGACAGTCACACAATTACCAGGACCCGTTTGTAAGAACCCCTTTGTGGGAACCCACACCTGGTGGACTCTAACCAATACCAATTTGCTACCTTTGATCTCAATTTGCCCCAATTTGTAGCTTTGTAATTTCATCAAAGAGTTTGAATGCGAATGTGGTACTTGCTGCCTTTATGTTTTCAGTTTGTTTTGCTTGGTCTCAATGATTATAAATGCTTGTAACTTGTCACAAATGAGTCTTAACAATGATATAATATGAAGATGCAATTCTTACTTTGTCTTGAAATGCATAAATGAAGATTTAATATCAAAAACGTGCACCTATAGCCAACTGAAATTATGACAAACATTTGGCATGCATATGTAATGTCCCTTTCTCAAACCTGATATTTCCAGTGACCGTTGGCCTTTTTCTGGAAACCCGAAGGCTAGTCGGAAGGTAAACTTAGGGTTTCCTATTTTTGGGGATGTCTTTGCTCGGAGTTGGTGGATTTGATGGCGGATTCTTTCTGGGTTTTCAGAGAGCTTCGCAGTGGTATGATCATTTCGGCATTCAGAGCATTTTCTGGAATTTACTATTTTTAGTAAATTCTATTTTTGGCAGTATACAGGTTGGTCTCAGGTAGTTGACTTTCCCCTTCAGTTGTCTCAAGTGGCGTATTCAGTTTCGGGCTTCAGAAGCAGTTTTGGAGAGTTGAGCTCATTTCACTTAAAAATAACATTATACTTTAAATGTTATTTTATCACCTTGGCCTAGTCAAATAACTTAATGTTATTTTAAAAGGTGGACTTGAAGGGTGGCGCCATCATTGAGGTTATATTAAAATTATATTGAATTTATCAAGTCAAAACTAAGCCTAAGGAGGACGCATTTATTTAAGTGAGAAATTTAATGAAGTCAAAATTAAAGATGCTTGGAAAAGGACGCCATTTCTTGGGATTAGGGTTTTGACTTTGGAAAAGAAGTTAGGGTTTCAAGGAAGGTCAACAGAAGCTTATAAAAGACAGCCTTGGGTTCTCATTTGATCATCTTTTGTCTATGCTATTATTATGCTGCCAAAATGGTTGCTGGATTGCTTCGAGGAATGAATGCCTCCTAGCCTTGGCTCAACTTCGTGCTTGAGAGATAGCACCTAGTGGAGAGGATTGCTTATTTTGAGTGAGTTGTAGTGAGGTTTGCATTGTAGTATTGTTTTGCCATTAGAAGTTCAGTTTATTGCATTTTATGTCATTTTCTGGAGTTGCTGATAACTAGGCTGAATCTGTAGTTTCACTCGTAAATCAGAAAACAAAAATAATCTCATTCTGGGTATTGTGTCATTGCATCTTATTGGTAAGGGCGCCCTTTCATGAATATTTGCAGATTTTAATACGAAGCTTATGATTTTATAATGCAAATCCGTCATTCCTTGAAAGTCGTACCTTCTGGAGTGCATTAGGATTCGTGTCAGTAATTAATAACCATTTTTAGATGCCATTTCTTATTACTAAGTTAGGCGCCATCATTTTGAGGGTCTATTGCATCAGATTTGAGATCATTTGGGTGAGAAATGAGAGAGTTATGAGCATATGAGTAAATTCATAGGTTGCTGGTTTTTCAATTTAAAGTGCAGAGTTGTGATAAACCAGAATTAGAATCTTGATCATTGAAGAGTTGTATTGTTTTGGCACTCTATCCAAGCTAAGGAGAGTTCTTTATGATGTATTGTTAATCTTTTGAATTCCTAAGCTATTGGCAGGCGAATGATCCTCATTTTGTAAACTGACAGTAGTACTGGTAGTCATTTTCAAATCTAATTTGTAATGCTCTCTTTCATTATGAAGTTGTTTTGTAATAGATACATCTCCGCCCTATGGTAGCTACTTTCCCACTCTGGGTTAGCAAGCACATTCTGGGTGTTGAGTACTTTCAGCTTTTCAGTATTTCTTTCAAGCATTGTACTTTGTAACACTCCGCCATATGGTCGCCCCTCACTCCATACTGGATTTGGTAGCACATACTTGGTGTCGAGTTCCCTTTCAGCACTTAGTGTAGAAGATCCTCTGACCATATGCTCGCCATCATCGGCGCCATTCTTGGTTAGAGTTCCTGCATAAGCAATTTGATTTAGATCCTCTGACCAATGCTCACACCTTGCCCACATTGGGATCCTGGTGTACATTCTGGTTAGAGTTGCTTCCGCACGTTTTGGGTTTAGCTGCTAACCTTAACGGGTGCATTTGTTTTCAATTTGTAATTTGAAAAAACGAAAAAATTGGCTTGGAATATTTCAGCATACTACTTGTGCTAGTCAAGATGATCATTACATTAAAACTAAGACTCCCAACTTATAACTCCCTTATTTGAAATGCAAACCCACAATACATGATAAAGTAATCATGCCAAGACTCTTGACTTACAGATTAAATCTTTTACAAGGCCCAAATCTGATTACAAACATCATCTACAGCAGCATACTAAACTTCATGAAGTGACCAATGCAACTACTCCATTAACAATGCTATCAATGCTAAAAACTAAATACAATCAGTTTGCAAACTCAGCTCAATAGCAATGATCATACCCGAAAATGGCAAGAAGGATTTTCATTGAAATTCTGAAGATAATTGCAGCTTGATAGAAGTCTAATAATATAGTTGATCTGTAGCAAACATGAATTTCTCCACCTTATTCGTATGCAGCAATGTCTTGTAACCTTCATCACACACATAACACGTCCACAACAATCATGGCGACCCTTTTATCAACCAATAATAATAACCCAACATTGTAGCGAATCACTGTAGTGGATTACTGTAGCTCGGTAATATTCATGTGTACTGTAGCGCAGGTACTGTAGCACGACACTATTCACATTACTGTAGCAGCAAGACAATAATCTCAAAATGTGAAGGCACAGCAGCAATAATAAACATTCTTCAATGTATCTTCAATGCCTTTTTAAATCTGCAAGTAGATATTCTTTGAAACCCTTGAATAATTGATATAACTTCTTCCAATGATGCACAAATTAGACCTCTGTAATGAAGCCAACCATTAGCAAACTTTAGCTGATCTCTCACAACTTCAGAATGCTGGTCTATGAAGAGTTGACGTTCTCCACAACCTGTAGATTGCTGAAACTTGACATAAACCCTTGGTTTCTCACAAATCCCAAAGCTCTCACAAAAACACAAAGTTGAATAATCATTTCACATAATGAATTTCATCTGCCTTCATTGCCTTTTATAATAATCCTCAATTAGGTCGATGTGATGAGCCCTGTTGGCTCTCAGCTCAAAACCCTTATTTTCTTAAGTCTTTATGTGTTATTTAATTTTTTAGAGAATGTTTGATAGACAGAAGAGAAGAGGCGCACATCATAATTGCTCATAAAATGTGAATTTGCTCTAATTTCTTCAAAAAGAAAGTACAGAAGATATTATTTAACTCCAACAAATAGATTGAGAATGATAAACATACCGAAATATCTCCAGATTATTTAATTAAAGATATAAGCCAGTTTGACAGCCGGAAATGAAGAATTCAAGCAAATAAGCTCGCCCAAGCTCCAGATCTGGATTCTCCCACTCAGAAATGAGATACAATGGCCTAGTAGTAGTAGACGCCAAAGTAGAAGCACAAAGAAGAGCAAAGAGGAAGGCGTTTTATCAAGTTCCCTTCACACGCCTTTTCCAGAGAAGCACAAAACCCAAGGCAAAAAGTACGGCCAAGTCAACTGCTGAAGAAACAAAGATGATAACTGAAGAGTTGTTGAAGAGGACGCCTCATGATGAAGAAACCCTCATTTATTTGCAAACAATAAGAAATCTGAATATATAAAACCTCTGTCTGTATCTGTAGAACCTCTGTGTGAAGCTCTCAACTGTACTGATTCAGTTGATCTTTCACAGCCTCAAAAGCACTCAACACTAAAGAGTTATCGTTCCTCAATGGACAAATGTTCAAACCCTGGTCATAGGAGAATGCATAGGACAAAATAGCACAAGGCAAAGTGAAATTGTCAAAAGATGATTTTCTATTGCCAGAGAAATGCTTTATACCCAAATGGCACGCATTTCAAGAAAAATACGCCTTTTTCAATCATTAAAATCTTTTAATATTGTATAAAGTCTTTTTCAATAGTTTCCACTTAATACTTGAGTGCACCTTTTTAATATTTTAAGTCATTAAAATGTTAAATCCCCTTTTGAACATTTTAAGTGATATAAAATATATTAAAGTCGATGTGACTTTAATAAAAAAGGCATTAAGTTAAATAATTAACTTAATCACTTAAAATTCCATAACTCGCTCAAAACTCAGAATATTCCCGTGCCGTCAAAAGCTGTGGACTCCTGAAATGCCAACGCCTACTGTGAACCAGTCATTGAGCTCTGAAAACCAAAATGATCAAACTCTCCAAAAAGTATCACTGACCCTCTAACCAATCTGGCTAGCCCACAAGGGTCTAATAAAGGGCTAACACACTGTTCCCGAGAACTGTCTAGCAAGGGGACATCACAGTTCGCCCTCCCCGAATTTGCTTGTCCACAAGCAAACTCAAAGCCGGATGCTGAAGAATACTGTCGCTCTCCCAAGTAGCATCCTCTGCCGGTAGATCCCTCCACTTAACCAAGTATTCCCTGATAACCCGCCTCTGAAGATGACGCTCTTTGGAGTCCAGAATGGCCTCAGGTATCAAAACCAGTTTCCAATCATCATCCAGGGGTGGCAAATCAATAGAAGGAATTACGTGTTGTCCCAACGCCTTTTTGAGATGCGACACATGGAACACGTTGTGAACCCTACTGTCCACCGGAAGATCTAACTCATAAGCCACTTGACCGACACGTCTGACAACTCTAAACGGCCCATAGTATCGCGGCTTAAGTTTCTCGGAGCCCTTCTTACGAAGGGTGGACTGCCTTTAAGGCTGAAGCATCAGGTACACCAAATCATCGATCTCGAAAGACCGCTCTACTCATCTCTGATCAACATATTGCTTTTGCTGATTTTGGGCTTTCTGTATATTTTCCCTAAGTGCTCTCATAATATCCTGGTTCTCCTGTAATAAATCACCAGCACTGGGAACTCTACTGTCACTCAGCAATAAGTCTAGAAAGCTCGGAGCATCATATCCATATAATGCTCGGTAAGGTGTCATCTGGATGCTCATGTGATGGGTGGTATTGTAGCAATACTCACAAAGGTATAACCACCTCACCCATGCCTTCTGCTGCCCTGAACTATAATTTTGCAAGTACCCTTCCACCCATTTGTTGACGATCTCAGTCTACCCATCTGTTTGGGGGTGGTAGCTGGTACTCAGGGTGAGCTCTGTCCCGCAAAGTTTGAATAACTCCTACCAGAAGTTACTCATAAACCTACTGTCCCTGTCACTGACTATACTACGAGGCAAACCATGAAGCCTGAATACCTCTCGGAAGAACAAATCTGCCACCTGGATAGCCGTATGTGTAGTAGTGATTGCGAAAAAGTGTGCATATTTCGTCAATCGATCTACCACCACGAAAATACTATCCTTCCCTTGAGCTTTTGGCAAGCCCGTGACGAAGTCCATGGACAAACAATCCCATTTCCTCTCAGGAATAGGAAGCGGCTGGAGTAAACCTGCAGGGTATGTGTGCTCTTGCTTGTTCTGCTAACAAACAAGACATTCCCTGACATACTGGAGAACATAACACTTGAGACCCTTCCAAGAGAATCTCTCCCGTACCTGCCTATAGGTCTTAAAGTAACCGAGATGTCCTGCCATGGGTGAATCATGGAATGACCTCAAAACCCTGTCCCTCATCTCAGAACCTGGGACCAATAAAATCCTCCCTTTGTAGATGATAAGGTCATCTACAAGTGAATACCTGTCATCCTGTACTGATCCATCTACTATGCTAGAAGCCCATGGGTCCTTAGCCTACTCTGCTACTATCAGATGTCTCCAGTCCTCTGAAACCAGTGTAATAGAGCTCAAGTGAGGACGGCGAGATAAAGCATCAGCAACCACATTCTGAGTGCCCTTGACATAGGAGATGTCATGTAAGAATCCAGGTGATTCTCAACCCCGGAAATCCAACTGGAAAGCTGATTTGTTTGAAGTTTTGTATGTTTTGTATTTTTTTTGTGTTTTGAAGTTTTTTGATAAATAAAGAAGAGCTGCGATTTTATCCTAAATTGCTTTAAAAATCCAAAATAAATGCTAAGGTAATAAAATTGCTTGGAAATTGACCAGAACATATAGGCGCACCAATTTATTAATTTTCCAGAGTTACAGCAATAACAAAATCTGAACAGTGAATGAAATATAACATTTTTATAAAGGAACCTGATGGCGGCTGCAGCAGCATAGAAAGAATGAAGAAGATTGTACGGCTAGCATGCATCTCCAGCACAGAACCTCAAGAAATCTCCAGAAACCCCATACGCAATAGATCCCTCTGTCAGATGTTAGAAACTGAAGGCGTTTCTTCTGGAAAAAGAAAGTACGGCCCTGCAAGTACATAACTGTACGGCCCAGCAGCAAGAAGGAATATGGTACGGCTTTATTGGTAATGGTGCCAGAACTCTGTAAAAAATATCTCTGTGAAGTCGCCCAAATGCTAGATGGATATTCTTTGATAAACCCTGCCTGAATCAATCAGTAAGCTCAGTCTGTAACCTCTGTGTGAAGTCACCAAGATGCAATCTTCAACTGGTATTGCACAGTCTCAGTATGCCCAAATTCTGAAGAGGTATCGTTCCTCATAATCGATTCGTCTGTTGAAACCATAGGTTTTGCAAACTCCAATGCTCAGAGCAAATACAAGACAAATTTGAATGACATATCATGATGGTTCGATTTGTCTTTCCTGTGAATATATATCTCTCTTGACAAATTCGACCCAATAGCTCTTTTTTTATAATCATTTAATGAAATGATTAAATTCGCCTTTAAGACTTAGGAGAAATTATAAATAATTAAATGACGTCTCATAAATGAATAATAATTATTCATTATGTCAAATATATCACTTTATTATAAAGTATTAAAAATACTTTATAATATACCATTTAATTATTAATATTTAAATATATTAATAAAGTGACTTTAATATAAAGTCAAAATATTAAATATTCAATAATCATTAAATACTCCTTATTTCTCCATCTGACCATCAAACTGAAGAACTGGGTCGACTCTGAGCTGACCAGCTGAACCAAGTGCCCTGCCAAAAATAGCAGCTTCCCCCTGCCCTACTTTCTAAAAATAGAAAGTCTCTGAAAAACCACTCCGAATGATCCTACGAAGGCCCAACCTGAAACAACTGCAATACTGAAGCTACAAAACACTGAGTAACTGCCTCAGAAGATCCTCTGCACACATCTGTCAGCCTACGAGGATTGAAATAATAGGCTAACCACATAACCAGCTGCGCTGACTAGGATGGGGACATCACATGTCAAAATCGTAGGACTGAAACTTGCTGACCCATTTTTGTTGCCTTTCATTAAGATCTCGCTGTCCAAGAAAATGCTTCAAACTATTATGATCGGTTTTCACAGTGAATTTACTACCAATCAAGTACTGCCTGAATTTGGCCATGGCGTGCATGATGGCCAACATTTCTTTATCATAGATACTATAGCTCCGTTCAGGACCTCTTAGCTTTCTGCTCTCGAAAGCTATAGGGTGTCGATCCTGCATGATAACTGCACCAATACCCTCACCACTGGCATCGCAATGTAACTCAAAGGGTTTAGTGAAGTCCGGTAGAGCCAAAACTGGACACGTAGTCATGAGAAGTTTGAACTTCTCAAAGCACGCTTGTGCCAATGGTGTCCACACAAAAGCACCCTTCTTAGTCAAATCAGTTAGTGGCGCAGCATGCCGCGAGAACCCACTAACAAACCGACGATAGAAGGCACACAATCCTACAAATCCCCTGAGCTGTGTCAATGTCTCAGGTGTAGGCCAATCGATGATGGCTCGAACTTTCTCTGGATCCATGCTGACTCCTGCACCGCTGATGATGTGTCCCAGATATAAAAGCTCTGCCATGCCCAAAGCACACTTGGACTCCTTGGCGTACAAGGACTCCCTGTCAAGTATACTCAGTACCTCATCCAAGTGAACCATGTGTTCCTCCCATGATTTGCTATAAACCAGGATGTCGTCGAAGAACACCAATACAAATTTCCTCAAGTGAGGATGGAAAACCCTGTTCATTGTAGACTGAAACGTGGCTGGAGCATTGGTTAACCCAAATGGCATAACCAAGAAATCAAAGTGTCCACAGTGACATCTGAACGCAGTTTTCTCTATGTCCTCTCGGACTCTGATCTGGTGATAGCATGTTCTCAAATCAATCTTTGAGAAGTAGCAAGCTCCATGAAGCTCGTCTATCAACTCATCTATCCGGGGAATAGGATACCTATTCTTTATTGTCTTCCTGTTGAGCATTCTGTAGTCAATACACATCCTGAGTGTACCATCCTTTTTCTTCACCAAAACAACTGATGAAGCAAAGGGTGACTTACTCGGCCTAATGTGCCCCATAGCTAAAAGCTCCTTAATAGTTTTCTCGATCTCATCTTTTAAACGCTTGGGGTGCCGATAAGGAGTAATCATAATCGGTTTCGTGCCCTCATCCAGCTCTATAATATGCTCAATACCTCTATCAGGAGGTCTGCCTGGTGGAATTGCACTGAACACCTTCGCATGTTTGATTCGAAGTTCCTGCACATCTGGATGGTAAGAAGAAGCTTGCTGCTCCAGCTATGAAGGCATTAGCTTGCACTCAGCAGCCCACTCTACCATATCATTACGAATCAAACATTCCATTCTCCGGAGTGAAATTTCTCTAAGGTTGTTGTCCTTGATGGCTTTTAGAATATGATTTGTGCCATCAATGTTGAATTTCATCTCCATGTCACGCAAGTTAAGCGTGAACTCTCCTATTGCATGAAGCCACTTCATGCCAAGAACTATATCCGTTCCTCCCATGTTTACAACATAAAAATCTGCCTTGAACTCAAAATTGTTAAGTTTCAAAGGCAAGTCAGGTATCATCCTCTCACAGTTGAGAGTGTATCCATCTGCAACCTTCACACGTATGCCTTCAAACTGCTGAGTTTGAATTCCACGCTTCTCCACTAATCGTCAATCGATGAAGTTGTGGGTTGCACCTGTATCTAGAAGAGATATGACCCTTTGACCAGCTAGGATCCCACGGAGTCTGAAAGAACCCTCTTTCTGCATGCTGGACATATAAGCCTCCTTTAGTTATGTTTCCACTACAATTTCTGCCTCATTTTCTGACTCTTCTCCATCTGTATCATAAATTGGAGCTTGCTGATCAGAAAAATCAGTCAACGCTTCTCCCTCATAAAACCACTCCATGTGCTTGTTTTGCCCTTTGGGTTTGAGGGGACAGTCATGATTAAAGTCATACGGACCTTTGCAGTAAAAACAAAGTTTCCTTCTTCGTAAATCATTCATTGTTTCTCGATCTAAAGGGGCTGTAAATTTCTTCTTTTGATCTGCAATATCAGCCTTCTTTGAATCTGATTTATTCTTCGTGTATGAGGTAGTAGGTTTCGAGCCAAATGGCTTACGAGGTGTAGATAGCTCCATGCTGCGAGCTTTCCTCATTGCCTCCGGTAAAGTAGGTGGATCAAATGCTTTTATCCAACCTTTCATGGGCTCAAAAAGACCCTCAATGAACAATATGATCAGCCTTCTTTCTGAGATCCCTGTCACCATCACAGATAGTCTTTGGAATTCACCAATGTACGATTCCAAACTACCTAACTGTTTCAGTTGTGCCAAATCTCTGAAGAATAGCTCAGGATCCCTTCTGTCAAATCTCTCTACCAATCTATCAGTAAACTCCTGGTACGAGGTAATCTTGTCATGATGAAGAGTAGCCATACCATGTATCCACCAGTCATGTGCCACGCCATCAAGGTGAAGTGCTGCAAAACGAATGGCATCCTCCTCAGGCATGGGGCGTAGTGTCAAGAATGTGTCAAGCTTACTAACCCAGGCACGTGCTGTAACTCTACCACTGCCATCAAAGTTCGCCAAGATAAGCTTATTGGTAGCCTATCTAAGATCATTATGCTTGTATCTAGGCCGCCTATCATTCCTGCTTCTGGTGTGTTCTCTCTTCTGGCTCATGAATCTGTCGAAGTTAAGGTGCTCCTTAACTCTCGGTGGCAAATTATCCCACTCATCATGCATAGCCATAATGTTATCTGCAAAATTAATCTTGCCACCCTATTCAACTTCGTCCACTTCCTCAACATCATCTCTGGTAAAAGTAGGACATGTAGCTCTCTCAAAGGTGCGTGCTGGAGCTATGACTCTCTGAGGCTCTCTATGAATACTGCCATCACGATCTGGATCCAAACTATGAGCCCTATTAATTGTCAAATTTTGAACATTCGTGCTGAGTTGTTGAAGAATAGTCGCCACCTGTTCTTGCCCTGCAACCATACCTCTGAGCACGTCTTTAGCTTCTCTGTCCTCATCATCCCAAGGATTCCTGTGAGAACTTTCTCCTGCCCTGTTCGCCATATTATCCCAATCTAATTCCTCCTCCTGTTCTGCAAACGGAAATGGTGGGAAAGGATTTTGATCACCTCTTTGATTTCTAGGACCCCCTCTGGAATAAAACTTGTCAAAACCCTCTTTGTGTGACTTCATAAATTTCTCTAACCCCACAAGCTGGCAGGATCAGTGCTCTGATACCACTGTGATGAGCCTTGCTGGCTCTCAGCTCAAAACCCTTATTTTCTTAAGTCTTTATGTGTTATTTAATTTTTTAGAGAATGTTTGATAGATAGAAGAGAAGGGGCGCACATCATAATTGCTCATAAAATGTGAATTTGCTCTAATTTCTTCAAAAAGAAAGTACAGAAGATATTATTTAACTCCAACAAATAGATTGAGAATGATAAACATACCGAAATATCTCCAGATTATTTAATTAAAGATATAAGCCAATTTGACAGCCGGAAATGAAGAATTCAAGCAAATAAGCTCGCCCAAGCTCCAGATCTGGATTCTCCCACTCAGAAATGAGATACAATGGCCTAGTAGTAGTAGACGCCAAAGTAGAAGCACAAAGAAGAGCAAAGAGGAAGGCGTTTTATCAAGTTCCCTTCACACGCCTTTTCCAGAGAAGCACAAAACCCAAGGCAAAAAGTACGGCCAAGTCAACTGCTGAAGAAACAAAGATGATAACTAAAGAGTTGCTGAAGAGGACGCCTCATGATGAAGAAACCCTCATTTATTTGCAAACAATAAGAAATCTGAATATATAAAACCTCTGTCTGTATCTGTAGAACCTCTGTGTGAAGCTCTCAACTGTACTGATTCAGCTGATCTTTCACAGCCTCAAAAGCACTCAACACTGAAGAGTTATCGTTCCTCAATGGACAAATGTTCAAACCCTGGTCACAGGAGAATGCACAGGAGAAAATAGCACAAGGCAAAGTGAAATTGTCAAAAGATGATTTTCTATTGCCAGAGAAATGCTTTATACCCAAATGGCACGCATTTCAAGAAAAATATTTTTTCAATCATTAAAATCTTTTAATATTGTATTAAGTCTTTTTCAATAGTTTCCACTTAATACTTGAGCGCACCTTTTTAATATTTTAAGTCATTAAAATATTAAATCCCCTTTTGAACATTTTAAGTGATATAAAATATATTAAAGTCGATGTGACTTTAATAAAAAAGGCATTAAGTTAAATAATTAACTTAATCACTTAAAATTCCATAACTCGCTCAAAACTCAGAATATTCCCGTGCCGTCAGAAGCTGTGGACTCCTGAAATGCCAACGCCTGCTATGAACCAGTCACTGAGCTCTGAAAACCAAAACGATCAAACTCTCTAGAAAGTATCACTGACCCTCTAACAAATCTGGCTAGCCCACAAGGGTCCAATAAAGGGCTAACACACTGTTCCCGAGAACTGTCTAGCGAGGGGACATCACAGTCGACCCCCTTGTGCTTTTCAATAACATTTAAATGTTATCTAATTTTTAACTTCATAACTTAGGAAATAATATTAATTATTTTATCCTCCTTTCATAATGAGTATTAATAATGCATGACCCTTAAATGGCCCCAACTTTAATATAAAGTTAAGTTATAACTTTATATTTTAACTTTAATAAATAATTATCATTAATGGCCATTAAAATATTAATATCTCTTTAAATACTCATTATTTTGCCAAACCGTCTAAACTGGAGGTCGTGACTGCCATCTACCATGTGATCAGGTGCCCTGCTAAAAATAGCAACCCTTGTTGGCTTGGCTTACTATAAATAGTAAGTGCCTGATATCACTTTGTAAGCCTTTGCAAAGGCCCAAACCTAAATCAAAAAATGAAGTATTGTCTCCAACCATCGGGTAACTGCCACAAAGGACCCTCTATCCATAATTGTCAACCTACGAGGACCAGGAATAGGCTAAACCTCAGCAAACTGATGCTCGTGAAAATGGGGACATTACACCCTTCTAGTTTGAATAGAGGTTTTTGCGAATTTTCAAATTGATAGATGTGTCATTTTATCAATTAAGATGTAATACATTGAATAGAATATGAAAAGATTCCAAAATAACTATATACAACTATTTGATAAGCAAAATCTGGTCTTCACTCTAATGTTTAACTGAATAATATATGAAAGGGAACATTCCAGATCATTACAAACTCATACTAAGAGATGGCAGAGAACAGTCCCTTGATTATTTGTGCTCAAGAAATATATCAGAGGTACAATATCTATGAACCACAAAGATATGTCTATGGCAACAAAGACTATGCTCAAGTAATAAATATTTCAGACTGTTATAGAGATCTTCCTGAGCTAGAATGTAGACTTAACATTCAAACTTAGACTCAGATTAATGGCAACTTATAGTATATAACCAGTAGTCTGATATCAACTAATGAGAGTATAATAGAGACAACCAAACCTGGATTTAGACCACCCTGGCTAAGAAACAGCTGACAACAACTTGTAGAAAGCAGGAAGGTCACACAGTGGTTCTCAGCAATGTAGAAACACGACTTGTGTAGGAGGGATGGGTGCAACAGAACCCACTATTATCACCACGTGCTCACTCAATAAGCTCGATGGAATATTTGGCTTCAAATTGATAATTGGCAGCAACAATGATCACAATGAATTTAAAGAAAAATCATGTGCCAACATAGCCATTGCCTAATCGCTAAACTTTGACTCAGCCAATTCAAAGATGCACCCCTTTATCTATCCAGCTAGCACCATACAAATCCACAATGTCTCAAGAAAATTGATCAACCAAAAATAATGCAGCAATGGAAGGACCAGTCTATATTTACCTGATAATCTTTTAAGAGCCTAAAAGCTTATTCCCCGTTTGAGAATGTAGCGATTTCTTCATTGGTCGATGGTGGCAATACACAACATTATTCTATCGGTCACATTCTGAAATATTAAAGAGCTCGATGCCTTATGAATTGCTCAAGATTACATGACACCAGATAAATCGCTGGAGTTTGTCTTATTTGAAACAATGAATGCACTTCCTGTCAACTTATACTCTTGTCTTATTCGAACTGGAAACCTCAAAAGTTTGGCGGCTGGCAATATTTGTCTTATATGGTCAATGTTGTATCCTCCTTCATAAAGTGCGACTAACAATTCCCACACTTGCAAAATGAATCGATTATTATAATCAAAACTTTAGTCTATGTTATCGATCCGAACAGAATTAAGGCAGCAATTGTGGATTGCCAAAATACTTGCGGCTGAGAATGGTATATCCACTCCTTTAAAATATTCTCACTCCCACATATATTATCGAACCCAGCTGGAATAATTACGACTCCTTGATTTATTCTTATTAGCCATGATTTACTATTCACTGGTTGTCGTTGAAACTGATATCAATGCTAGCAATTAGGAATATTCAAATATTTCTCACTAATTTTGCCGGCTCCAGATAAAATGATTTATCTCAATCAAAATTTACTTAAAATGCCACAATAAAAATCTATATAAATAAATTCCAAGAATAGCTGGAGCAATAACAACAGTTACGAAATGACATGGCAAAACCCTACTGCAATTTCCATCAATACTAAAACTCACCACATTCAAATAATTGCTTCCAATAAAATATCTTTCACCTGATGATTTCGCATAAATCTAGAAATTTTGTTTTCGAAGAAGACATAAAATTTCCCAAAAATAGCTCTCCTTGGCAAATGTCCTTTGAAGCTCCAACTTTGAAATAGTCAAGCCCAATGTGAGCTCTATCGCTAGTCCACTCCTTCAAAGAGTCAGGTTTTCGTCCAACCCTTTACCAATCTGCTGAAGGTTTTCTGATGTAGAGCAAGGGCGGCAATTAGGCAATTGATACCATATTTCACAACAAATGGACTCATTCCTTTCTCAAAATTCAAAGACAATCATATTAGGGCAGACTTCTTTACAAGGGTAGACATTTGGTCTTCAAAGCAACAAACCATTCAAGGATATACACAACTCATAATCATCCACAAGGACCCTCTGGTCTCCAACCTGTCAAAATCACTTAGATAACTACCCACAAGAACACTCACACATCAACCATTGACCTTTCTTTCACAAATTGCCCCTTTACCCTAGTAGCTTTCCAATATGGCATTTTTAGGCATAATTCCCAAAGAAAACTTGATACCAAAAATGTAAACATGGATTTAGATACCCTTTTGGGTGTTCCCAGACATATCAAAAATTTAGGTAGGGTTTCTTTGAAATGTTAAGGCCAAAAATTGACTGCCCCGCTTGCAATTAGGCCTAATTAGGTCTCTAGGCATGACATCAAAGGACTCAAGGCTTCAAGGGTTCTCAATTCCTATTTCAACACTTCATAAACATCCTACAAGGTCTCAAACAACTGTCCCAAATTCAAGGATCCTTCTCTAAATGGCATACAACAAGTTTCACCAACTCACTAGGGTTTCCAAGCCTAAAACATGAAAAGATCAGACCTTCAATTGTCCTCCACGCGTGCAATCTCCATCCTCTGTCCCTGCCACTTTGAGGAATAAAAATACATGTTATTACATGCCATTCCACCGAGTTTGAGGGGTTTTCATCGGTGGAATGGGAAGATATCCATTTTTCTTACCCCCAAGTTACCCTATCTAGGGTTTTAACCAGTCTGAGAAGAATTGCCTCTAAGTTACTCAAATCTTAATGAAAATGAACAAAACCAAGTGCAATGGAAAGATGATTCACTGATCTAACAATCCCAATTGAATTCAAGCCATGAGAAGACCATACAGAACCGTACAATCAACTGTAGCAGCAGATCGACGTTCAAAAATGCAGAAAACAGAATTCTTATTGCTCCAAACTTCAAGAAATTCAACAACCACCTCATGGTCGATGATACAAAGCCTTTTAAGGCATTTCCAATAGATTCCAAATAGTTACAAACTAATCTTTCACATTACAACGGTTCATCTTCCACTTTGGCAACAAAAGCAAAAGTTGCTTTGACAACATTTGACAACATTGACATTTTTTGCATTCACACACTAGTTTAACACCTAATGATCTAAACTAGACTCCACACATCTAAAATGGTCTTCTTAGACCTTATTACATGCTAATAACCAGTGTTCCACGGGGACGCGCCCCCCCCCCCTCGCCCCCCTGTCCCCACCCCCAAAAAAACCTTGTGTTTCCTAGACGGGGATGTCTCAGAGACTTGGGGACTTGGTGGGATGTCCCCCCTCCAACCCACCACCAGCGCCACCATCCCACCACTAGTGTCGTTGTCTCTAAGATGCCACTAGGACTTTGAGGATGTTGGGGTGTCCTCAAGACATCTAGGGGACTCCAAGTTATCTCCAAGATGTATAATTCTTAGACTTATATATCATTTTATAACTATTTTTTCAAGTACTATATGTATTTCAGCACCCTGCCACCCCCCTGCCACTATCCCCTCACCATCCCCCCGTCGCCTTCCAAACTTAGACCCCCTATTCCCGCATCCCCGAAACACATCCCCTGTCGTCCCCCCATTCCTATCCCCAAAACCCCATGGAACACTGCTAATAACCCAAACAAAACAAAACATTAACTTTTGACCCCTCTTGGAGGCATGAGAACCTAGGGTGCCCCTACACCACTACCTATACTCACTTTCTTAAATCTCAAATCTGCATTCATTCTCCTTCACAAACTATGTCATTTTTTTAATGGATGACAAACTCTTTCTATGCATTCATAAAATCTTGTTGATAATATCTTCTTCATAAATTCAATGTATTTATTCTCATATATCTTCCTCTTTAACTCTGCATATATCTTTTCTTTATATCTGCAAATCTGCCTTCAACCTTTCTTTAATGATCTTCCGTCTATCTTCTCATTTGCAAATCTGCAAGTGTTAATCTGATATAAAATCTTATTCCTCACACACACCTTTCTTCATATTTGAAAAATTGCTTTTATATCTTTCAAGGAGGGCAAAAAGAAGACAACTCTTGTTAAATATACACCTTTTCATAACATCCTTTGAATGAGATGATTTTATCTTTTATTTTCCACACTTCTTTATTGATTTTTCTTCATATAATTAATGTGCTCTTTTATATAAATTTTCTATTCACTCTCACTTCTCCCTTTCAAAATGCAATCACAATTTATATATTCATAACCTGAATGAAAAGACACATCTCTTCAACTAGTAATATCCTTATGAATAGGCATGTCCCTTTGTTACCAAAAACTGCCTTTAAACTAATTGATGTAATCGCTGCCTTATGGAAAATGATCGCTACTCCACAATATTTGATTAAAACTTTTTGTTTTATATATGAAGTGCTTCTCTTCAAGGTAATCGAATTCTAAATTATATTTGTTGCATTTTGTTAGCTTTTATTTCTCCTGCTTTTATTATTCTTTTAATTTAATTGCTGCCTTTTATTCACTTAATCATTGCTTATTATATTTATTAACCCACTGCCTTCATATTAATCAAAGTCGCTGCTCATGGAGAATATTAATCGTTGTTGTCTATGAAAAACTTTTGCCTTTAAATCATTGCATTTTATTAATCATAATCTCTGGCTCCTCATCTTTATTAACCACTGCACATTAAAATTGCTTTTTATTATATCTTTAATCGCTCCATTTAAAACCAAAACTCCATTATGTTAGGCAATATATAGATATATATGCCTTTATAAAGCTCTAATCGCTGCCATGAGAAATCACTTCACTTAATATACAAATCGTATCATGCTTAATGTAATGTCCCCTTTTCCTAGGTTGTGGTCAGTCGTGGTGGTTAGCCTATTAGTTGGGTTCCCATAAGCTAACACAATGGATAGGGAGCTCTTTCGGGGGTCTTGTGACCTTTTGGGAAGTCTATGTGGCATTTCAGGAGCTTGGATCTAATCTCCTATTTTTTAGAAGGGACTGACAGTTCACCTGTGACCACCTGAAGCTTGTGGAACCTAGCAGGGGGCCTTATGAGCCATTTTAGATGATCAAAGATAGTTTCCTACTTTTTAGGAGACTGGCAGTTGGCTTGCTTTGTTCAAACATCACCCTGGGATCAGTTGCAACATCAGTTTCCAGTTGGAGTGATCGGGTGATGGTATCAACATGAAAGATGAATTATTAAAGTGTTAACTTTAATATTTTAATTTAATAAAATAAAGTGATTAATTCTTAAGTCATTTTATAATATTTTAATAAAGTGATTATTTAAAGGGGACTTCATTACTAAAGGTGATATAAGGGTTAAATTAAAATTAATAAAGTGATCTATTTAATGATGCTTTATTTATTTATTATATTAAAAGGGAGACATAAGGACTTTATTAAAGTGAATTTGAGGTGAAATATAAAACAACATTTTGGAATTCATTTCATTCATTCATTCATACTTGTGCAAATTTCAAGATCTTTTTGTGTGGAGGAGAAACAAGGGTTTCTTGCTGCAAATCAATCTTGAAGAACATGATTTCTCTTAGATTTAAGCATTCTATAGGTGTGAAATACCACCCAAGGTTTTCTCTTCAAGTGGCTACACACATGAGTCACATTTGTGCTTATTTGGAGATAGATTGTTCATATTTTCAGAATTTTTGTCTCATATCATAATACATATATATTTGTTGTTATCCTATACTATTTGAGGATCAAACATGGCACATTGGGTTTTATGGAGTAAAATGCCTAAGTTCTTCAGCCACAAACTTCATCATTCTTGGCCTCCAGAATTATGAGAGCATTTGCATTTAATTATGGAGGCGTTATTCTAAGGGTTTGGAGGAAGGCGTCCATGTTTGCAAGCTTCCAGTTTGCTAGTTTCTATTACAGCACCTTGACAAAGTGGAAAACATTTTCTAGGTATGTTGGATTTAAATATTAGATGGTATTTTATGAACTAGGTTGTTGTTAATATTGAGTAAATCTCAATATTCTAATTGTAATAAAATTTTGGAAATTTCCAGCTAGTTGTGGTATTGAAAAATGTGAAATTTCTAGTTATGCATTTGCTGAAAGTTTTTTAGTTTTCTTCATTTTATTTCTATTTAAAAGCATTCAAAAACATTGCCAAAACACAAACAAATCAATCAGCAATACAAACAAAAAAACAAAGACAGGTAAAATTGAAAAAGTAAATATCCTACCAAAGGTGGGATATTTCACTTAATATGAGACTTAAGACATTTTTGTCTTATATGGGAATGATGCCTTTGTTTAATTTTCCTTATATCAACAAATCACTGCCTTATAGTATATCTCTCCTTATACCATATGAGTTGTTGTTTATCATAAACAAGTCAGACAGATCAAATTTAAATCTCAGCACTGCAATTTTAGTTTCCTTTCACTCAAGTTGGCCAGCATATATTCCATTCATTTTGACATCAATGACAACCATTTCCTATATTCTTCTTTTGACATCAATGACAATATTTCCAACATTTCTTGCAAATCATATCAGAGCAATAAGAGGAATTTGAGGGTGAAATTATTCATAAGATTTCTGACTTTGTTTATTATGCTAGTCATGTCATTCTACAATCTTGGTCATACCATATGGTAGTCCCTTTGATAGCCGTACAAGTGAGTTGAGGCATTTTGGAGTTGTGAAGTGGTTAAAGCAGATTTTAATGGATTATTTATCATCCCTATTTTATTTGTTGGCTGAACTGAGAAGGAAGCATGAGTTTATGTTGAACTAGATGCTCCATATATTTAAGGGTTTTAAACACTAACTTCCAGCCACCATTTAGCAGCCCTAGCATCATTGATTACCGGTCATAGTACCTAGGAGGAAGGCACGAGAAATTTAGGAGGAGGTTGCTGCCTGAGACTAGCATTTTGGCGTTCCTAATACCCAGTCACATCATTATTTCAACCTCATACAGCTACCTGAGGTGGGTCATAGAAAATCTGGGCATGAAATGTGTAATTTTGTACTGTTTTCAGCAAATCAGAAGTTTTGGATATGTCTGTAACAACATTTCAGAGAGAGGACAGTTTTGAGAAAAGAAAGATTAAGCTTGTTCCAATTTACAATGACTTGCAACAACTTTCACAGTTTTTTTCTTTGACTGCAGAAATTGGGTAGCCCCCCTATAAACTACACTGCGCTTGGTAAACTTTTTTTTCACGTGACTGGTGATGCTGGCGTGACATGCCCTCCAGTACAACGGGGATGGGGGGAGACTGGACCTCGTGACCTCTTGCTTGCAACAAGATGCTTTAGCCAATTGAGCCAGGACCCTCACCCCAACAGCTTTCATAGAATTATCCAGCATCTTGAACTTAAATTTGATTATGTAATGTACTCATTCAATAATATTAATGAACCATATGTTTGACAACTGTTTACTAAAATGCCCTAGCGAGACTCAATGAATGCAAAGTGTTTGTGATTATGTCAATATATTTGTGAGTTGGTTGCAGCTGCTATAAGTATTTAGATCAGATATATTAAATACATCATTGCTTGCCATCTATTTGACGAAATGTTTGTGAGATAAAATTGAAAAAAATTGCAAGTTTGTTGTAATATCTTGGTAGGAACATTACAAAGTGGTAGCAAATTGAGGGTTTTGGCTCCTCCTCTTGGGAAAGCGTCACTTATGTGATGTAATTAGTGTTGTGATGTGAATGAAGAAGCTTCACTATTGTGTAAATTTCTGAGTATGTGTTCGATTTTGCTGTTATAGTGGTTGCACAAAATCTGTAATTTGCTTATTTATATGTACACATCCTCATAGTTGAACTCTATATTGTGCCTTCCGGATCCTCTATGCACCTCAAGTGAGACCTTCTTCAAGACTGATCTCTGGTGTTTGGGTAAATATGTTGGTGCATGGTAGGCTCTTAAGTGCTGACCTAGGGTTTCCGTGCACAACAAAATTAGGTCAACATGTTATAATCTTCTTTTAATACACCTGTCTCCTGCAAAGTTCTCTAAAATTTACTAGACATTCCAGGAACACATCCACCATTCCAAGAATTCCATGCGACAGAAATTTCATAATGTTATTATATAAATGGGAAGAATGTAGATGAAAAGATTTCTTTTGATTCAAGAAGCTCAATTCAAGGTCCAAAAAGTGAGTAGTAGAAAGAAAGAGAACATTGAGACCATATATTTGATCAGAAACATACATTATGCAAGCTAACATTATAGTATGGAAGAAAGCATGACTATATTATTCCACTTCTAAAGATAATCTTTATAAGTTTACATGGTGACTACATTCTTCCTGTTCTCAACTCGTTTCCTTGTCCATAATTCATAATGTGTTGTCAATTAATCAATAATAGCAGTGAATGCACTATCCGACGATCCGTAGAAGTATAGCATGAATGTATCAAAGAAGATATAAAGAGAAACCAGCTTGCAATTCAGTTTTTTATTTCTTCTATGTTTTTCTTTGTAACAAGAGAAACATTTTAACTATGTTACAATGTAGTTTTTATTGATAAGCTTTCCCTCTCTTGATAGCATGTCGAAGAGTGTACTCATAAGAGCTTATATTAAAAAAATTGTTTAGAATTGACCACTTGAATAGATAGCCTCAAAAACGCCTCAAAGACTTTTCAGCTACAAGTTTCCTGCAACATATATTCCACTCTAATATCTGCTCCAGAAAATTGATTCATCTACTCTAAAATTTTCACATCGTATATAATCAATCATCCGTCAATGTCATTATGACACTACTATATTTCTTTCTACTTCATAAGTTCTTTCATTCTCATGTTGACAATAGTCCTTGTCGACAAAGGTTGCAATGCAAAGAAATGCCATGAAAATTTTCTATCGTGAGTTGCATTCGTAACCAATTTCTTTTGATCTATCATATGTTGGATTAGGAAACAATTTCATTTGATTGATGAAAATGGCTCACAAGATTATTTTATATAAAACAAACTTAATGATTGCAACCCATCTTCAAAAAATTGTATATTGTTATCATGTAATATTTAATTGTTTTCAACAAGGTTTAGGGTTATATATTTAACTTACAATATTGAAGGACCAATCAAGTGATTCTAGTTCCTTTCGCTCAAATATCAATCTGTAATAGCTACAGTCAAGGCATTCACATAGATGGATGTTTGAGGGAATTAAATCTACACCCAAAACATGTTAATATTTGTGTGTGTATCACTCCCTCCCTCTACACACATGCATACACATAAGGAAAAGATTATACAGAAGAAACATTTCAACTAAAGAGTAAGTAACCTGCAAATAGCCAGGTACAAAGAACATGATAACCTCTATTGCCAAATGAAGCAATGATCTTTCAGAAAGAATCTCACAATAATGCATGGCAATCACACTTTGGCAAGGATATTGTCCCATTGCACAAGATCGAGAGGCTAGTAATTTGCTGAGGTGATTGATACATACTAAAAGAATCACATGCTCCACCTGCCATGGAAAGATTCCATATCATTTGCTTTCAGAAACTCATAGAAGAAAGAAACAATTCAAATTTAAGGATTATCACAGTATACTCCTTAAGATACAAAATTTGCAAATAGAGCAGCTTCCCTGCAAATCCATATTTTGATGATGAGTGGAAAAAAATTGTGCCAAGATTATAGCCTGACAAACGCATGTCCTCAACAATAAGAACAATTATGATTGCACAATGAATTCATGTTAACTACAAATTGTATATGTAGAATTATTCTCATATCCAGTTAGTCCTTGCATGGCAACCGTGAGGGTTGTCTGTAGATATTGTCTTGATAGGGAAGGATGAATGCCAAATATATGTTATGGTTAAAGGATATCATGGATCTTGTCTAAGAAAAATTTAATTGAATCAAGCCTAGATAGTCCATAATCAGGTTGAGAGAAGCTTAGAACTTGAGTTATACCTTACATTATTGGTTTAAAGTGATCAATACACAGTATAATCTGCTGGTAGGGTGATATGACAAAATCAGTCATGTACTTTGTGCAACTTCATGCTTGTGCTTAATGATAGTATGCAATCAATGGAATATTTTTGTAAGCTAAGGACAAGAAATTTAAACATGTTTAAGGAATAGATTTCAAGTGGTATTAAGAAAGAGGAAATAGAGAGTAACACGCTTCATCCCTTATCTATTTTTGTTTCCTAACATACAATGTTATTTTGTGGGCATTGTTTTGGACACACGAGAAAAAAAGTACAATTAAGAGGACATGGGTATAACAGCCACCACTTCAAGCTATAGCAACTCAACCAGTGTATTAAGTGACACAAAATTGTAAACAAACTCTAAGTAAAGTTTTTAAAAATTAAACCTAAGACTATCACCTTTAACACATGGATGTGCTTTTATCAATACACCCAACCAGAGATTTTTTGCAATACATGGTTCACTCTTTGTCAACCCATGAATCTGGTAATCATAAATAGTAGAAACTGAAAAAAAAAGTTGTCCACAGGCACATTAAGGATACAGTTGGATTGCACTTATCAGTGCTCCAAAAATTCCAAGCATAGCAACAACTTCAACACGGTCTCTCTTCTTTACACAAAACTCCTGCAAATACAAAGAATTTAAGATGGGCAACATTTCTATGAATTTGCAGTAGAACAAGAATAGCCAATTTATGGTAATAATTCTTCAATCAATAGCTACAAATGATGCATCTTATCTGTCCTATAATAGTGCTCATTCTTAATCAAGAACTGATTGAAGAATAATTTTATAGTCCAGTTACAACTCCAATTCAAAAGAATGGCATGGGAGCTTTTCCTAAATGGGTTTTACTGTCTATTTAAGAAGAAACTATATAACTGCTTTACATCAAGGACATTTCCCAACAATCTGGCTTAAGATTATGAAATAAATTTGCACTAAAATTTGATAGATCATGTTGACTGCAACATGGTACAATAATCATTTAGTTTCACTACACAAATAAATTCACAATTAATTGTTATCCGGATTATTAGATCAAGTCAGCAAGCCTACCTTCATAACATAGAGTTCTTGGTGGTACTCAGGAAGCAAAACTAAGCATTTGGAAAAAATCTTGCCAATATGAGCAATGGATACATGGCTGTGTCGCACAAGGTGTCCCTTGTACTGGATGGATTGAAGCATCTATATATTCCCACTTGTGATGTGATGAGCCATGTTGGCTCCCAAATCAACCCCTGTAGTTTTGATTATCTTTTTGTGTTTTTTTTAGCTTTTTAGAGAAAGTTTCTAGACAGAAGTAGAAGGGCTGATTTCATATAATTGCTCATAAAACTCAAATCTGAGCTAAAACTGATAAAATGAAAGTGCAGAAGGTATTAAATAACCGTAACAAAGAGATTACATACGATAGACATGCCCGAAATGCTCCAGATTATTTAATTAGAAAAATATTCCAGTTTGCCAGCCAAGAATGATGAAAACTGATAAATTCCAGTGTAGAAGGCTACAAAATGAAATCTCCAGCCTGAAAACTGAGGCAAATAGGCTGGAGTAGCTAGACGCCAAAGGAGAAGATGAAAAACCCTCAAGAAAGAAGGCGTTTCTCCTCAAAAACTCAAATGCCCTTGATAGAAGAGCCACGCACTTTCAAGGAGAAATCATGTCTTTAGCAAGGAAGGTACGGCCATGAAGCTGTAATGTCCACCAAATGAAGAATGACGCCAATCTCTCAAACCCTCTTGTATTTTATTGAAAACTACTGATTACTGCATAGAAAATCCCGATTAAGCACTGTAGAAACTCCTGAATTGAAGCTCCCATTGTTGCAATCATTCAACTGATCTTTCACAGTCTCACAATCACAGATCTGTGAAGAATTGCCGCTCTCCAAAGATAAATCTCCTAAAACCCTTGTCTCAGAGAAATCATGCTCAGCCAAAGCCAAAGAGAAAATATCAAATAGTCAAAAGATGAGTTTGATTTTTCCTTTGCTTCCTTATAAGGCCAAAAAGGCACGCATTTCCACAAAGTCACGCCAATTTCACTTTAAAATACATTTAAATGTATTTTATATCTTTTCAATAGTCAATGATTAAATAAATGGGCGCCCCTTTTTATAAAGTGTTTTAATTTTCACTTAAATAAATTTTAATGATACTTTATTATAAAATCAAGTTGACTTTATAATATTCCATCAAATAAAGTAAAATACTTTAATTCACTGGAATATTAATATCTCGCTCATAACTCAACATATTGACATGCCGTCAGAAGCTATCAATCACTGAACTGCCAAGGCCTACTGTGAGCCAATTACTGAACTCAAAGGACGGAAACGACAAAACCCACCAAATAAGGCCACTGACCCTCTAACCAAATCCTATTAACCTACAAGGGTCCAAGAGATAGGCTAACTCAACATGCTCTTGAATTGAGCTATAATGGGGACATTACATGTGATTGTAAGAGTAGATGGATTTGAATAATATGAGATCAGAAGAGTATGAGATAGAGATAACTATGTGTAATGGGCAAATGTAAAGACAGTTTAAATTGAATAAAGATAGATGGATTGAGTAGGAAATTGTGAGATTATGTTCACTTTTTATGCATAATCAAGTATCGTCTTAGCTTGGTCAAATTGATAATGCTCATATCTACATCATCAAGTTTCATTCATGAATGTTCGCAATTTTTTTAAAATGTTGACTTGCATATCAAATCACAGTCATCAATTGTGGTCATTCACAAATGGTTTATAGTCAAATCTATTCTCCTCAAAGTGTCAACAAACAAAAAACAAAGATTAAAAAGACCTAAAGATTGTATGGCAGGGCTCTAAGACAATTGGTGCATCCTCTCAAATTTTCAGATCTATGTTTCTTGTGGGTGGGTTATGGACCTCCTGATGGTTTCTACTTTGGTGTGAATGATGAATCGGCAATTCCTATTTAAGATGATCCCCTAGCTTTTTATTACAATGTTCAAGGACAAGTCTATGATCTTGAGAATGCAGCAATAATACAAGTAATTTGAGGTTGACACTTTCCACTACAATTGGATTGTTCGCTCACCTACAAAATCATGGGATGGGAATAAAAACACCTATACAATAATCTTATCTCTAGTATGAGTTAGATACTGCATGTAGTAAAAATAACCAACCATTTGAAGAATAAATCTTCAAGCCAAAATATTCAAAGAAAATGGCTTTTTCAATACTTGTTGTAAATGTAATCAAATCTTTCCTAAATAGGAACCTATTGAATCTAAGAAAACACTAAGGTCAGAAATTTTGTGTGAGAATTCTAAGTCAAAAACCAATTTCCAGATTTCTATTCTTTATGCTAAATGCGTTGATTGCAGAACATTAATAAATTTCGATGTTTTGCATATCATGAGGGATCTGCATTTTATATGTTATGGAGACACGCCTCTAAGAGATGCGTCTCATGAGAGGACGTGTCTCCACAACTGGAGACACGTCCACTCATGGGACGTGTCCCTTTGGGCACGCAGGTTCTAAGAGAAACTACTAACATACGTTAGTAACATTAATACATAACCTTCAATAAAGGCGGATAAGAGATCCGATTTATTTAATGCAGATTTTAACATCATTTATTTATTTCGATTTTAAACATGCTTTATAAATTCGAAATTACTTATTTCTAGAAATATTTAATATGAAGAGCAATCTGATCTTATATAAATGATGATGATGCTTTTAGCAATCATCATTTATATATCACCTAACCTACCATTAATCAACAGTCCCTCTTAGCTAGGGAAGATATTTCAAATCAAATAAATGGAGATATCACCTTTACACGTGATATCGAAGATATGAAATGTTTTCTCAATGTTGTCAAGTCACATGACATTCTTCATAACACATCTTCATTATGGTATGTGCACTGACATCAAGTCACATGATGTCTACCATAATTCATGGCATATCCACGGATATAAATATCCACCATGATTATCTCTTAAGGATCACAATGATCTTCAGGAGATATCAAGTCCCATGATATCCATCAAAGTGTCCAAGAGATACTATCATGACATATCCACAGATATCAAGTAACATGACATCTATCATGATAGTTTATCATTCTAGAGTCGTCATTTTACAATGTTAAATACAAGTGTTCACTATTAGAAAGATCGTCACCTTTCAATAATGAACACAGGGGGAGTAGGCCAATAAGCTCATGGAGTCACACACATGACAAAAGAGTTTACACATTAAAAATCTTTTATATATTAGTACAATTTATAAACAATTTGTATTTCAAATATAAATAAGAAATTACATTTCAACCATACCAAGTTTCTTCCTGAAGTGCTCTACCTTGATTCGGGCGAGAGGCTTGGTGAGAATGTCTGCAGTTTGATCATTTGTACTAATATACTCCAACTGGATCACTTTCCTTTCCACCATATCTCTTACATAATGATAGGGGATCTCAATGTGCTTAGATCTATCACGAAAGATAGGATTTACAGAGAGTTTGATGCAACTCTGATTATCACAATGAATAATTGTAGGATTCAAGGGCTCACCAAAGAGTCCCACAAGCAATTTACGAAGCCAAACTGCTTCTCTTGCTCCCATAGAGGCTGCAATGTATTCAGCTTCTATTGAGCAATGTGCACCCAAAGACTGTTTTCTGCAAATCCAGGAGATCATAGCCAATCCTAAACTGAAGCAACATCCTGATGTGTTTTTCCGATCGGTTACACTTCCATCCCAATCTGAATCAGAGTACCCATGTAGATCTAGTTGATCATTCTTGTATAGAAGACCATATCCAATAGTGCCTTGAAGATATCTCAAAATATGTTTCACATCCATTAAGTGAATTTCCTTTGGCTCACACATGAACTGGCTGAGAACATTCACTACATAGCAAATATCAGGTTTGGTGTTAACCAGATACATCAAGGATCCGATCATCTGTCTGTAAAGAGTTGGATCTGCACATTTGGATTCTGCTGCTGCTTCTTTCAATTTGTGAAGGTTGGTTTCCATAGGTGTAGACATTGGTCTACAGTCCAACATTCCAAATCTTTTCAGAATATCAATAGTATACTTCCCTTGGTTTAGTATAATGCCCTCTGATTTCTGCCATACTTCTAAACCTAGGAAGTAGTGTAGAATGCCCAAGTCTTTCAAGTCAAATTCATAAATTAGATCCTGCTTCCCTTGAGCAATGAGGTGATCTTCTCCTGTTATCAGCAGGTAATCAAAATATAAAATAATTATTAGCATATCACCTTTGATTACCTTGAAGTAGAGATTGGAGTCAGCATCATTCTTTGAAAATCCTAATCCCAAGAGATAGCTGTCAATTCTTTCATACCAAACCCTGGAAGCCTGTTTAAGTCCATAGAGGGCTTTCTTCAGTCTGCATACATGTGAGTAAGGTTTATGTATCACAAAGCCTTCAGGCTGTTCCAGATAGACTTCCTCTTCAATGGTTCCATTCAGGAAGGCAGTTTTCACATCCATTTGATGGATCTTGTTGATGAATGGTAGCTTAGGTCAGATATAAACGATGATTGCTATAAGCATCATCATCGTTTATATAAGATCAATTGCTCTTCATATTTAATATTTCTAGAAATAAGTAAAATCAAATATTATAATGCATGTATAAAATCGAACTTAAATAAATGATGTTCAAATTCACATTGAATAAAATTTGGAATTCATATAATATATATCTGCCATGTGTGAGGGGGTATATGTGTTAAATTTGTTTAGCCAAATGATAATCGGTTGTAAAGGAAGCCCGCGCGCCCAAAGGGACACGTCCTCTCAAGAGATGCATCCCTTGGAGGCGGGTCTCCTTACATACAAAAGGGAGTTCCACTCTTGATATGCAAACATCGAAATTTATTAATGTTCTGCAATCAGTACATTCCGCATTAAAAGAAGAAATCTGAAAATCGTCTTTGACTTAGAATTTCTCAAACAGAATTTCAGACCTTAGTTTATTCTTAGATTTTAGGATCCTATTTTGATAAAGATTTAATTACATTTACATGGTATCAGAGCCACGTTGTGTGAATCCAAATCAAATCTAAATATCAGATTGCTCAAGAAAATTCGTATTTTCTCGAATCGAATTCACATCACATTCTTCATAATGTCAAGTGTCATCAGATTTGAAGATCGTCTTGTAGGAGCAGATAACTTTACATCATGGAAATTTAGAATCATGATGATTCTTAAAGAGAATAAACTAGACTCACTTGTGAGAGAAAATAAAAGGGAACCAGAGGATGAACTTGAGAAAACTCAATGGATTGAAAACAATGAAAGAGCCATGAAAATCCTAGTAGATGCAGTTAGGGATCATATAGTGCCTATCTTAGCAAACCATGAAACTGCATATCATATGTTCAAATCTCTTGAGAGTACCTATGAGATCAACAACACCAGTAGGACTCTTGCATTAAAGAGGCAAATCAACAATGCCCAAATAAACAAAGGAGAGTCAATTAATGCATACTTCATGAGAATCACTGAACTAAGGGATCAGTTATCCACAATTGGATATCAGATTGATAGCAAAGAGTTAACCCTAATTGCACTAGGAGGCCTACCCAACTCATGGGAGTCATTTGTTCAAGGAATAAGTGCAAGATCTAAACTCCCCAAGTTTGATAGACTGAGAACTGGCTGTCTTCAAGAGGAAACAAGACTCTCCACTAAGGAAAATAAACAGAAGAACATGGATGAAGACATTCATGTACTCAACACAACAACTAATAAAAGAAATAAGAAAAACTCCTACAAGAGAGGATCTTTTAAAAGAAAGAGAAATCCCAATGGAAAGGGATCTTCTAAGAAGAAAGATATCTCTCAAGTGCAATGCTTTAGATGGGATCAATATGGTCACTATGCAATGAAGTGCCCTGACAGATCAAAGCAACAAGCATCATTTGCCAAAGTAGTAAAGACAAATTCAAATCATGAATCTGAGAACTTTGTGTTCTATTCAGCCTTATCCAGCCAAACATCTAACAACACCCACAACTAGGTAATTGATAGTGGTTCTTCTAGACAAATCACAGGATTCAAAGAACACCTGGACACTATGACTGAAAGGTTTGATGAAGTAGTAGCTATTGGGGATGATTCCACACACCCTGTAAAAGGTCTTGGAACTTGCTCCATCAAACCAAAATCTGGTCTCTCTCTTCAACTTACTGGAGTCTTATTTGTACCTGGAATTAAGAGGAATCTAATATCCATCTCTGCCCTTGAAGACAATGGATATAGAGTTACCTTTATGGATGGGAAAGTTTTAGCATGGCCTAAGACCTCAACCATCAAGAAAGCACAAACCATAGGTGTAAGACAAGGGTACCTCTACAAACTATCCACTGAAGTTAAAGAAGCCCTTACCCATGACACCTTTGATTCAAATGAGATTTGGCATAGAAGATTAGGACACCTTCATTTCCGTGCACTACCTTCTGTAGAAAAACTTGTTATAGGCTTACCTAAGTTAAAACCATCTCATGAAGGAACTTGCAAAGGTTGTGCCTTAGGAAAGAATACAAAGGGGTCCTTTCCCAATAGTTTGAGTCAAACCCTAAATGTGTTAGAACTGGTTCACTCAGACTTATGTGGACCCATTTCTGTACCCTCTAAAGCAGGATTTCTATACTATGTCATATTTGTAGATGACTTTTCTAGGAAAACCTGGATCTATTTCCTTAAGTGTAAAGAATCAATAGAAATCCTCAAAAGGTTCAAAGAGTTTAAAGCCCTCACTGAAAACTTTTCCGGAAAGAAAATAAAAACCTTAAGGACAGACAATGGGAAATAATACACCTCTGAAATTTTTAAAGAATTTTGCATGAGTGCTGGAATTAAGAGGGAGTTCACAGTTGCCTACAACCCTCAACAGAATGGGGTTGCTGAAAGAAAAAATAGAACCATTGTAGAAGTTGCTAAGGCAATGTTGCTGGACCAAAACATTCAAACCTCTTTCTAGGTAGAAGCCTCTAGGACTGTTGTCTATATTCAAAACAGATGTCCTCATTCTCATCTCGATAACAAATCTCCTAAAGAAGCCTTTACCGGTTTAAACCTGACATTAGTTATTTTAGGATTTTTGGTTGTCCTGTCTATATTCATGTGCCCAAAGAGAAGAGATTCAAACTAGAACCTTCTAGAAAGAAGGAAGTATTTTTGGTTTATAGTGAAACCTCCAAAGCATACAAAATATTTATACCTGGGCAGAAACAAATTGAATTGAGCAAAGATGTCATCTTTGAAGAAGACATTGCATTCAAGAGGGCAAGAAGTTTTAGTGAGATAGAAACCTATTCTCCAAGAGTACCTGAAATGGAACCTACTCCTGAGATTCAGAGGGAGCACCCTGAGGAAATGCCACATGAACTTCCTTCTACTTCAAATGAGAATACAACTGACAATGGCAAGAAGAGACGACTTTGGGCAAGAAAGATGATCAAAGAAGTCGAGCATCATGCAGCACCCAAAGGAACGTTCAAGGAGAGCAAAAGACCCAAACATTTCTCTAACTACGTAGCTCTAATGAACAACATCATAGACTCAGAACCTATCAGTGTTATAGAAGCTTTTCAACATCAAGCATGGAAGGATGCAATGACAAAAGAATATCAGTCTATCCTAAAGAATGATGTATGGGATATAGTACCTAGACCGAAAGTGAAATATGTTGTCTCCTCCAAATGGCTCTTCAAAATCACGCATGCTGCTGATGGCAATATAGAAAAACATAAAGCACGTTTTGTGGCTAGAGGCTTTTCTCAAAAGGAAGGCATTGATTATGAAGAAACATTTGCACCTGTTGCCCCTTACACATCAGTGAGAGCAGTCTTAGCCATTGCAGCAGCTAAAGGCTAGAAAATCCATCAAATAGATGTGAAAACTCCCTTCCTGAATGGAACCATTGAAGAGGAAGTCTATTTGGAACAGCCTGAAGGCTTTGTGATACATAAACCTTACTCACATGTATGCAAACTGAAGAAAGCCCTCTATGGACTTAAACAGGCTCCCAAGGTCTAGTATGAAAGAATTAACAGCTATCTCTTAGGATTAGGATTTTCAAAAAATGATGTTGACTCCAATCTCTACTTCAAGGTAATCAAAGGTGATATGCTAATAATTATTTTATATGTTGATTACCTGCTGATAACAGGAAAAGATCACCTCATTGCTCAAGGGAAGCAGAATCTAATTTATGAAATTTGACATGAAAGACTTGGGCATTCTACACTACTTCCTAAGTTTAGAAGTATGGCAGAAATCAGAGGGCATTATACTAAACCAAGGGAAGTATACTATTAATATTCTGAAAAGATTTGGAATGTTGGACTGTAGACCAATGCCTACACCTATGGAAACCAACCTTCACAAATTGAAAGAAGCAGCAGCAGAATCCAAATGTGCAGATCCAACCCTTTACAGACAGATGATCGGATCCTTGATGTATCTGGTTAACACCAGACCTGATATTTGCTATGCAGTAAATGTTCTCAGCCAGTTCATGTGTGAGCCAAAGGAAATTCACTTAATGGTTGTGAAACATATTTTGAGATATCTTCAAGGCACTATTGGATATGGTCTTCTATACAAGAATGATCAACTAGATCTACATGGATACTCTGATTCAGATTGGACTGGAAGTGTAACCGATCGGAAAAGCACATCAGGATGTTGCTTCAGTTTAGGATCGGCTATGATCTCCTGGATTTGCAGAAAACAATCTTCAGTTGCACAGAGCTCAACAGAAGTTGAATACATTGTAGCCTCTATGGGAGCAAGAGAAGCAGTTTGGCTTCGTAAATTGCTTGTGGGACTCTTTGGTGAGCCCTTGAATCCTACAATTATTCATTGTGATAATCAGAGTTGCATCAAACTCTCTGTAAATCCTATCTTTCATGATAGATCTAAGCACATTGAGATCCCCTATCATTATGTAAGAGATATGGTGGAAAGGAAAGTGATCCAGTTGGAGTATATTAGTACAAATGATCAAACTGCACACATTCTCACCAAGCCTCTCTCCCGAATCAAGGTAGAGCACTTTAGGAAGAAACTTGGTATGGTTGAAATGTAATTTGTTATTTATGTTTGAAATACAAATTGTTTATAAATTGTACTAATATATAAAGATGTTTAATGTGTAAACTCTTTTGTCATGTGTGTGACTCCATGACTTTATGGGCCTACTCCCCCTATGTACATTATTGAAAGGTGACGATCTTTCCAATAATGAGCACTTGTATTTGACATTGTAAAGTGATGACTCTACAATGATAAACTATCATGATAGATATCATGTGACTTGATATATGTGGACATGTCATGATAGTATCACTTGGACACTTTGATGGATATCATGGGATTTGATATCATCTGAAGATCATTGTGATCCTTAAGAGATAATCATGGTGGATATTTATATCCGTGGATATGCCATGAATTATGGTAGACATCATGTGACTTGATGTCATTGCACATACCATAATGAAGATGTGTTATGAAGAATGTCATGTTACTTGACAACATTGAGAAACCATATCATATCTTTGATATCACGTGTGAAGGTGATAGCTCCACTTATTTGATTTGAAATATCTTCCCTAGCTAAGAGGGAGTGTTGATGAATGGTAACTTAGGTCAGATATAAACGATGATTGCTATGAGCATCATCATCGTTTATATAAGATCAATTGCTCTTCATATTTAATATTTCTAGAAATAAGTAAAATTGAATTTTATAATGCATGTATAAAATCGAATTTAAATAAATGATATTCAAAATTCACATTGAATAAAATTCGGAATTCATATAATATATATCCGCCATGTGTGAGGGAGTATATGTGTTAAGTTTGTTTAACCAAATGATAATTGGTTGTAAAGGAAGCCCGCGCGCCCAAAGGGAAACGTCCCTTGAGCGGACGTGTCTCCATGTGTGGAGACACGTCCTCTCAAGAGATTTATCCCTTGGAGGCGGGTCTCCTTACATACAAAAGGGAGTTCCACTCTTGATAAGTGGAGACACGTCCGCTCAAGGGACGCATCCCTTGGAGGCGGGTCTCCTTACATACAAAAGGGAGTTCCACTCTTGATAAGCAAACATCGAAATTTATTAATGTTCTGCAATCAGTACATTCGGCATTAAGAGAAGAAATCTGAAAATCGTCTTTGACTTAGAATTTCTCACACAGAATTTCAGACCTTAGTTTATTCTTAGATTTTAGGATCCTATTTTGATAAAGATTTGATTACATTTACAGATCTTCCAACTTGTAGCTTCTGCAATGGCTAACACTGCTCTCACCGATGTGTAACAGGCAATACGTGCAAATGTTTCTTCATAATCAATGCCTTCCTTTTGAGAAAAACCTCTTGCTACAAAACATGTTTTATGTTTTTCTATACTGCCATCAGCAGCATGCTTGATTTTGAAGAGCCATTTGCAAGAGACAACAGATTTCTCTTTCGGTCTAGGCACTATCCCATACATCATTCTTTAGAATAGACTGATATTCCTCCATCATTCCATTCTTCCATGCTTGATGTCGGAAAGCTTCTGTAACACTGACAAGTTCTGAGTTTATGATGTTGTTCATTAGAGCAACATAGCTAGAGAAACGTTTGGGTCTTTTACTCTCCCTGAACGATCCTGTGGGTGTTGCATGATCCTCGGATTCTTTGATCATCTTTCTAGCCCAAAGTGGTCTCTTTCTGCCGTTGTCATTTGATATCTCATCTAAAATAGAAGGAAGTTCATGTGGCATTTCCTCAAGATGCTCCCTCTGAATCTCAGGAGCAGGTTCCATTTCAGGTACTCTAGGGGAATAGGTTTCTATCTCACTAGAACTTCTTGCCCTTTTGAATGCAATGTCTTCTTCAAAAATGACATCTCTGCTCAATTCAATTTGTTTCTGCCCGGGTATGAATATCCTGTAGGCTTTGGAGGTTTCACTATAACCCACAAATACTCCCTTCTTTCCAAAAGGTTCTAGTTTGAATCTCTTCTCTTTGGGCACATGAATATAGACAGGACAACCAAAAATCCTAAAATAACTAATGTGAGGTTTTATGCCAGTAAAGACTTCGTCAGGAATTTTGTTATCAAGATGAGAATGAGGACATTTGTTTTGGATATAGACAGCAGTCCTAGAGGCTTCTGCCAAGAAAGAAGTTTCAATGTTTTGGTCCAGCAACATTGCCTTAGCAGCTTCTACAATGGTTCTATTTTTTCTTTCAGCAACCCCATTCTGTTGAGGGTTGTAGGCAACTGTGAACTCCCTCTTAATTCCATCACTCATGCAGAATTCCTAAAAAATTTCCGAGGTGTATTCTTTCCCATTGTCTATCCTTAAGGTTTTTATTTTCTTTCCGGAGAAGTTTTCAGTAAGGGCTTTAAACTCTTTGAACCTTTTGAGGATTTCTATTGATTCTTTACACTTAAGGAAATAGATCCAGGTTTTCCTAGAGAAGTCATCTACAAATATGACATAGTATAGAAATCCTGCTTTAGAGGGTACAGACATGGGTCCACATAAGTCTGAGTGAACCAGTTCTAACACATTTAGGGTTTTGCTCAAACTATTGGGAAAGGACCCCTTTGTATTCTTTCCTAAGGCACAACCTTTGCAAGTTCCTTCATGAGATGGTTTTAACTTAGGTGACCCTGTTACAAGTTTTTCCACAAAAGGTAGGGCACGGAAATGAAGGTGTCCTAATCTTCTATGCCAAATCTCATTTGAATCAAAGGTGTCAAGGGTAAGGGCTTGTTTAACTTCAGTGCATAGTTTGTAAAGGTACCCTTGTCTTACACCTATGGTTTGGGCTTTCTTGATCGTTGAGTTATTAGGCCATGCTAGAACTTTCCCATCCATAAAGGTAACTCTATATCCATTGTCTTCAAAGGCAGAGATGGATATTAGATTCCTCTTAATTCTAGGTACAAATAAGACTCCAGTGAGTTGAAGAGAAAGACTAGATTTCAATTTGATGGAGCAAGTTCAAACCCCTTTTACAGGGTGTGCAAAATCATCCCCAATGGTTACTTCTTCATCAGACTTTTGAGTCATAGTGTATAGGTGTTCTCTGAATCCTATGATATGTTTAGAGGAACCACTATCAATTACCCAGTTGTGGGTGTTGTTAGATATTTGACTAGATAAGGCTGTATAGAACACAAAGTTCTCAAATTCATGATCTGAATTTGTCTTTCCTACTTTGGCAAGAGATGCTTGTTGCTTTGATCTGTCAGGACACTTCATTGCATAGTGGCCATATTGATCACATCTAAAGCATTGTACTTGAGAGATGTCTTTCTTCTTAGAAGATCCCTTTCCATTGGAATTTCTCTTTCTTTTAAAAGATCCTCTCTTGTAGGAGTTTTTCTTATTCCTTTTATTAGACGTTGTGTTGAGCACATGAATGTCTTCATCTATGTTCTTCTGTTTATTTTCTTTTGTGGAGAGTCTAGATTCTTCTTGAAGGCAGTCAGTTCTTAGCCTACCAAACTTAGGAAGTTTAGATCTCGCACTTATTCCTTGAACAAATGACTCCCATGAGTTTGGTAGGCCTCCTAGTGCAATTAGAGTTAACTCTTTGCTATCAATCTGATATCCAATTGTGGATAATTGATCCCTTAGTTCAATGATCCTCATGAAGTATGCATTAATGGACTCTCCTTTGTTTATTTGAGCATTGTTGATTTGCCTCTTTAATGCAAGAGTCCTATTGGTGTTGTTGATCTCATAGGTACTCTCAAGGGATTTGAACATATGATATGCAGTTTCATGTTTTGCTAAAATGGGTACTATATGATCCCTAACTGCATCTACTAGGATTTTCATGGCTTTTTTATTGTTTTCAATCCATTGAGTTTTCTCAGGATTAGCCTCTGGTTCCTTCTTATTTTCTCTCACAAGTGAGTCTAGCTTATTCTCTTTAAGGATCATCATGATTCTAAATTTCCATGATTTGAAATTGTCTGCTCCTGCAAGATGATCTTCAAATCTGATCACACTTGACATTATGAAGAATGTGATGTGAATTTTATTTTGGAAAATACAAATTTTTCTAGAGCAAACTGATTTTAGATTTGATTTGGATTCACACAACTTGGCTCTGATACCATGTAAATGTAATCAAATCTTTCCTAAATAGGATCCTACTGAATCTAAGAAAACACTAAGGTCAGAAATTCTGTGTGAGAATTCTAAGTCAAAAACCAATTTCCAGATTTCTATTCTTTATGCTAAATGCGTTGATTGCAAAACATTAATAAATTTCGATGTTTTGCATATCATGAGGGATCTGCATTTTATATGTTATGGAGACACGCATCTAAGAGACGCATCTCATGAGAGGACGTGTCCCTTTGGGCGCGCGGGGTCTAAGAGAACCTACTAACATACATTAGTAAAATTAACACATAACCTTCAATAAAGGCGGATAAGAGATCCAATTTATTTAATGCAAATTTTAACATCATTTATTTATTTCGATTTTATACATGCTTTATAAATTCGAAATTACTTATTTATAGAAATATTTAATATGAAGAGCAATCTGATCTTATATAAATGATGATATGATGCTTTTAGCAATCATCATTTATATCTGACCTAAGCTACCATTCATCAACACTTGTGCCTCCAAAACTATTTCATGGACCATTGCTAGATGAGATGCATCAAGAATTTTACTCTCGAATTTATCAAATAACTAAGATTTACATGGACAAGAGACATGTTGAAATGGAGTTCAATGTTGGTCTAAACCCAATCAATGGAGGAGTTGGAAAAGAAGGAATCAGTAGAGTAAAAATAGATATGTTTGCTGATGGAGCATTCCACACCAATTCTAATGGAAGGGATCCCCTCAAAACAGTTTGGAATCACAAATCTAGAAACTTTCAAGTTTATTCAATTTGCAAGTGTAAAACCAAATTCCACAACCTTTAGCCAAGTTGCAAATGGGAACATATCATTGTTATATCTACTTTGAGCATAAATAGTACATTTGTTTTGAATAATTCTTGATGTTGTGCTCTTTTTGACAAATCCCAATGTATTTATATAGCTTCTTCATTTTTGTAGATTAGACTTGTCATTTGAAAAGCAACTAGCAAGATCATATCTAGTGCTTGAGCCAAAAAGGGATCTGCAAGCATAGGACCTTTCCCTCAAGCCACACTTGTCCAATGTCAAACAAACTAACCAGCATTGTAGAGTACAAAGGATACACCCACTCCAGTTGAAATAGTAGGCACAACTGTGTAACCTCATTGACCCAATTTGTGCAAAGAAGGAGAAAAAACCACATCTCAAAATCAAAAGAATGGTAGAAAGGGGAGGATTATCAAGAGAAAAAGAGAACATGTCTACTAAAATGGCTTTACACCAATCTTTCTTTCAAAAGAGAACATGTCTACTAAAATGGGGATTTCTACAGCTGCATCTTTTTTTCCATGGCAACATCAATAAGGTTTACACCAATCTTTTGACAACATTCTCTAAGTCTGCAAAGAAAGATAATGAAATATCCATATTCTAAGGACATAGTTACCACTCCTTTGACAATAGGATGCAGCTGTTGAAAGCCCCTCCGTATGATTTCCTGGTTGATGATCTATGAAATCAAGTAACAATCATGAAACAATATGGCAGTTCTTAAGTACTAGGAAAACCATAAAATCAAATTAAGTATTTTTGGCAGCATCTTATGACACTCGGTTATTGCGGCATGCATACAATATTTAAAATTGGCATTTTACAAAGTCCCTAGAACTTCTTTGGCATTCAAAGTGATCCTAAGAACCTCATAGCACATTGATTCAATTTTTCAAGAGAAATTTAGATAAAATCTAATTTGTGGCCTCACGAGATAAAATGAATGACATGATATTCACAAACTGGAATTGTTAAAATTATTTAGAAACTTATAAACAAATGTTATTCAATGCTTTTCTGATTCCTCAAAACCTTGTCATCTCTAAAGGTGTTCTTGAGCACCTTTTCAGCACCAAAACATGTTCATAGAACAATACAATTTGTTGAAGATAACAAAATCAATTCATCGAAAAGGTTGCAGAAAATTTGAATCAAATGTAATTGGGTGGAAAAATAAGCCATGTGCTTCAATGTTTTGACCAGTTCCTAGCACCTCCTCAAGCATTGAAGTTGTTCCCAACATCTTCTTGTTGGCCAAAGACATTGTTCCTAGCACTCCATCAGTGCTCAACAAACTATAAAGAACCTATATATACAGAATATGTTAATTGAAAATGCTTCACGTAGTTGTGAACATGGCATAGACATCCATAAGAGTATAATGGAAGGAAATTTTTCTTGAAACATTGCAATTGCAGCTGCCCAGTAAACAAGTATACAAAATTTCAAAGCATGGACAAAGTGCATGAATTGTTCGACATAATGCCTAAAGGAGATCTTATCTCATAGAATGCAATGGTTGTAGGATATACACGAAATGAATTCAATGAAAAGGTATTAGAAAATTACAAGCAAATGCAACTCTTATCCTACACCATTGAATAGGGCTTTTGAACAAGGCATGGACCATTATATAATTGTGAGAGAAGATCATTGGGAAAGAAAGACAAATCCATCTACAACATTAGTTTCTATAAAGCTCATGGAGACTAGGAGAGGCCATTATGAAAAATGGGCTAATTGTTTTATACCATATTGTAGAGCATTTGGGTATCGAGCTTGCACAAATTTGGATTTCATTGATCATGTGTGGACAAAATGTTTCTCAAATCATCTTGACCGATGGATACATTTGGGCCCTTGTGAATTTGTGTTTAGCAATCCATTGCTTTATTTAAGGATTGGACCCAAAAAAAAGTTTTAACTTATGGAACTACACTTGCAAAGGATGGAGTATATGATGTGACAAACTGGTACAAAAGAAAATGGCATGAGATTCTCTCTTGACATCTAATCACCTTAGAAGCTAATGTGCAAGAAGTAGTTAGTAGCTTGACAAAGGAAGCTCAAAGATAGCTCTCTCCATTTGATCAATCTTTACTTGAAAACTATGATAAGAAAGAGTTATGTTATACAAAAAGATCTCAATGCAATTGTGAAGAGCTTCCAAGTTCATTCCTAGGACAACAAAGTGGATCTAAAGTGGATCTAATGAATGGCGTATTGCTAGAGCCAAGATTGGTGCTAATAATGACATGTCATCAAGAATTTTCCTTGTTCCATCGATATGTGTATAGATGACCATGTGGAGAAGATCAATAAATCATTTTCCTTAATTTTACACCAATTCATTGATGATGCTAAATCTATATCTAGATTTATAGATGAGATGAAGGCTATGCAGATGCTTGTATCTAATCTTATGGAAACACTATTCAGATTTCATAAAATGATGGTTGATTTCAAATATAAAATCTTGTTATCTACACTCGTACAAAGTAATTCATATCAATACCTACTTCAGGATCTCAACCTTAGAAGTTGTTTAGATCAAAATGGAAATTTATATGTTTATTTGACCCACAAACCAATCAAAAACCTCTCTTTCTCTACATGTGGCCTATGGGATTCTTGAAGCAATGGAGAATTTGTGGTGGCTATGTCCAAGCAAGTTGAGAGCAACTCCATTCTAAAATAGCTACTTAAGCTTTTGATGGCCTTCCTTCAACTAAATGGGAAGAACTAGCTAGAGAAAAAGGAGCTTGGATAATATATAAATCACCTAATAGTTTGATGCAAAATCTAGCCACATGAGTCACTTCAGCTAATGATGTTCAAGAGCTCTAATGTTAGTGACTCCTTGAATCACAAATCTAGACAAGTATATCCTAAGCAATTCTTATGTATGGATTTAAAGTGAATTGTAAGGAAGGAGAGCATCATTATCTACTAGGAATGTACTTGAATTATTTGATAGTCATCATCTTTCGAAAGAAACCAACATGGAAATAATGTTTTGTGAAGCTTTTTGTTGCAATAGAGTGTGCCTTACATGAAACAATCACTGATGATGCCTTGAGTAAAAATCTATCATCAATTGAGGAATTTGAGAAAATGCATTTGGAGTTAGACAAAGTATGCTGCTGAAAAAGTATCACCGATCTTGGTAGATAAGACATGGAATTGTGCTTGATGGTGAAGCAGTAGCTTTGCACTTCAAACAAGGGAGTTTTGACTCTACTATAGAGCTACATAAAAAAAATTGTGCCCTATGCAAATGAAAAGTGGTAGTCACTCTTAGAAAAAGAGTTTCCTAGTTGAGTTGAGTGCCAAAAGCATTTAGGACTACATGCTTTGTTAAACATGTATTCAAGACATGAAGGTGGATTTTTCTCATAAAATGTTTAACAAAATATCCCAAATCAACATCTACACTCAACACACACGAATTGTTTGATGAAATGCTATGACAATCATCCAACTATCAGTTTTGTACAAAGACTCAAAATTTAATTATAAAGTCAGTCTTATTAATGTTTGGAAAGTATTTATTTTAATGAATTAAACATTGTAAGTTCACTTGAGGGCTTTGAATATACTATTTTAATGTTTTATAAAGTCCAAAAAGTGAAGTGGAAAATAGTTAGACATGAAAGATAACTACCTTTTCCCCTATTTATTGTAAGGTCCTATCATAGTAAAGGGAACTTCCCCTCTTGGAGGCTTCTCTCCTCTCAACACAAGCATTGTACAAAAAATTTAAGGAGACTTTGTACTCCATTTTTTATGAAATTTGAAGAAATTTCTTGAACTTTGCGTCGGTTATTCTCTATCAATTGTAGGTTCTTCATATGTTGACTTATAATTTTTTCTTCATATTTCTCTTATATTTTTGGCTGCAAGGAAATGGAACAAAGAATTTGCATTTTGATTTGAAGGGATGAGAAGAATATTCCAGAACTTTGTGTCTTTATATTCTTTGTTTATCATAGATTATTCAGGTGTCTAATGTGCAATTTGTTGATGTTATTAGCAGCTTCAGGCTGCTTCTTCCAGCTTACACAATTCAAGAATAAATCAAATTAAATAATATCCTACCGACTATTTAATTTGCTCTTGAGTGATTTAATAATTGAGGGCCGACCCTCATTGAGATCATTAATATTCATTTGTACTTGGGCCGACCTATCTTGCCATTTTGTAAAATAATTATTTATTTTAGGTGGCCGACCTAATTGAGAAGGCACCTCATTGTGTATAAATATAAGGTCGAACTTGTTCAATATCAATCAAGTTCAATCAAGCATAATTCGCATTCAGCAGAAGTTCGCACTTGAGCAGCAGTCTCTCATCTTGCAGCAGCAGACCAAATTCAAGGAAACATATTCGTTTGTATCTTTGCATCTAGGAGAGCTGCTATTATTCATTGTATCAAATTCGCCTGTGTGATGGGCCTGAGTTGTAAGCAGATTTCTGCTCTTGTTCTTCATTATATAAGAGAAATATTTGTTGGGTTTTTCTCCCTTAGGAGGAGGGTTTTCCCAGGGTATCTTGTTGTGTTTATTGTCTTATCATTATGTGTTGCATTTTTCTGAGTGCTTTCAGTTGTTTATCTGATCATTAAAAACACTAACACAATTGATTCCTCAGATTTTCACAATATATTGAAGAGATGAATGTCATGTTGGCTTTCAGTTTTTTATGTGTTAGTTTGTCCTTGATGCCAAAACTGTTTTAAGGGGTTCATGTTATCACTGGTTCTATTCTTTGGATTCTTAGTTTGATGAATGCATGATATGCAGTTTCACATGGTTGGTAATATGCAGTTACGCAATTAAAGGATTGTGATGATATGCTTGATGGATGTTGACAGGATGCAGATTGATATATGATTTGTAGTTACATGTTTACAATTGGTTCATATGGTGATTCACATGGTTCATGGCTGGCACATGGCACATGATGTTTACAGTTGTTTCACATGGTGATTCACATAGTTCATGGCATGCACTTTCAAATTTCAGGTATATGGCATGGTTATTCAAGTATATATGACTTATTATCATTACACATCTCAGGAATATTCAGGTTGATCACTTTCCGATTGAGATATATTCAACTTGATCTTTTGTAAGTTGTCTTCACATGATATATGAATGACACGTTTTATGTTTGCACAAAAATATCCAAGTTTATGAAAGGCATAGGAATGCAGATTACAAGTTTTAAACTTGTATATAAATTCTCTTCATTGATATTTAGTGTGCAAATATTTTGCTTCATGGTTTACAATGTTTTGAGTAACTTGAATAGTCACATTGTATGTGACATCGGCATTAGAAAAGTTTTTGTTTCGAATAAGAAGCTTTGAATGTTGGTATATTAAAGGTTTTGTTTGGTGGTAATAAGGTATCGATATTGTTTTCCATAATGATTTGAGCCTAATGTTTATATCGGGCTGTATGAGACACAACATACATGTGACTTCACTTCACTCTTTAGTTGATTGGTGACTTGGCACCAACAGTGAATGTTTGATTATGATGTGGAATAAATGTGTCGGCATTCGTGGCTGAAGACTTGTCATCGGATTCAAAAGCATTATAATGGTTTATTAATTATTGTGTTTTTGCTTTGTATCGGACTTCAAAACATTATTATGATTGTTAAAGTCTTCGACAAATTTGAAAAAATAAGGCAATATCATTTTGATTATGTGAAGGGTTTGGAACCCTAGCCGCCACCATGGAGTTGTGGTTGCAGATTTCTAGTAAAATGCTTGACAAAGGAAGTTAAAAAAAAAAAAGAGGCGGAGCTCATAAATGGTTCTTCTGGTATTTGTTTATTTCCATTCCTCCATAAACAGGTATTAAAAAAAACATTATTTACGGGCTTTGAGCATTTTTTGTTAAGACATTAGTTATGAAGATTCAGTGGTTAATGATTTTTGAAACCCTTGGTTAATTCCTTTGCAAACAAATAAAGAGTTATTGCATTCAGTTGAAAAAAAACAATTATTTCAATCTGGAAATTTCAATGGAATTACATGAGAACATATGTGTATAAAATAGAGGTTGATTATTGTTTTTGTTGTTGCCATGTTTAAGAGATTAGTGCACAAATTCTACAATTGAAAATCTTGTAAATATGGTGCAGAGTGTTTAACTAGTATATCTTGTATTTTAGAGATTCAAAAATGAAACTTTAGGATATTTGATGTATTAGTATGGAAGAAGTGTGTGGGTTGAATTGAAACAGAGAAACCCTCTGATATTTCTATTATTCTGATTTTTGTAGAAGAGGTTGGTGCTCCTTGGAATGGGTGTTCCTAAATGTATAAAGGGTTGGTGCTCCCAAAGGTTGTAAGGGGTTGGTGCTCCTAGAGTGGGTGCTCTGAATTATGCCAGTGAGGCATCATTTCTAAAGTGGTTTTTCTACCCTTAGAAGGTTTTCCACTCGTCAAATTCTTTGTTTTATGGTCTCATTGCTTTGATGTGATAATGTGTTATGTGATGAGTCCTTGTGTGATTGTTTTTCATGTCTATCTGATTTTCATAAGTTATCAGATGGATTAATGTCTATTATCAGTTCTTATTTCTGCAATGTTAATGTATTCCGTTGTTACAAGTACTTTCACAGTCATATGTTGCAAACTAGTTTAAAACCTTTGATTAAGCGAACATGTTTTGCATGTTGTGATGAAAAACATTTAGTCTATCACATCACATGTTCTTTCATTGACTCATAGTTCAAGATTGTTATGTTTCAATCTGTCACAATGAAAGCTCTTCGTTGTTTCAATGCTTATCATATGTTATTCCGTTACACAGCTATTGTAGTGTCTCATAAACCTGCATTGAAATCTAGTGGTCTTAAAGTGATTCAATAATGTTGGTTTATATGTACATAGTCTTATGAGTTGCACCTATTTTGTCATCATGCTCTGATTGTTAAACAACCAGTCACATCTTTGCAAGTGCAAGATATCTCACACAAGTTATAATGGCATAAGTTCTCTGAATAAACCGAGTTAATATTGTTATATCTTTGTTTACCTCTTTTCATGAATGCTCTCAAAGTGATTACTCTGCTCTGTTATCAATAGAAAGGTTATCTGAATTAAAAGTCTTTGTCAAAGCTTAAAAAGGTTTGAATTTTTAGGTCTGTCTATCAGGCACTGATTCACCTCCACCCCCGCCTCGCCCCCGCCCGCTCCCCCTCCCGCCTCCCCCACCCCTCTCTCAATGTTTGTCCTTACTCCAACACATCATGTCCGCTTTTCAAAAATAAAATCATGGAGAAGATATCTAAGCCTATTTCCATTTCATGTAGGCTAAAGAATAAAGCAAAGGAAATAATTTTTAATATTATTTTAAGTTGTGCTTGGTAAATTTTAATTTAAAGTGCAACTTAAATATTATGATTAAAATAAAAAGTATTTTTTAATACTAAAAATTAAAATAAATTTATTAATACTTAAGGAAATTGGATCCATGGGCCCAATCGAAGCACTACAAAAGGAGGGCACTTGGCTTCATTTGATATATCATGTTTTTGACAACATTTTGCCACTTAATTTCCAAAATTTGAGCTTTGTGTTCAAGTTTGCTTCTGAGGACGAAAACCCTTGGTTGATTTGAGGATCTTGGACGATGAAAATCCTTTTGGATTTTCACCATTGGATTTGGGGACAAATACCTTCATCTCTACCATTGGCAATTCTATTCAAAGACTGTATGTGTGCTGGTTTGGAGCATTTTGAAAAAATTTGTTCATGATTTGAAAGGTTTCATTACAAATTTTAGGATTTTGGGGTTGGTTCCACCATCCATTCTTACTAGATCCAAGACACCATTCCTTGGGAAAAAATTTCATCATTTTCCATCACTAGTTTGAAGGTTTTGGACACATTTTGTTGCTGCTACAATCTTGCTACAATGAAATCAGCATTTTTAAGGAATAATTCTTCATCATTAGTGCAATTACAAACATATACAACCATCAACTTGAGTATACCAACATCGAGGAGGTGACTTCATCATCATATGTTGCACATTTCATAGATCTAGTGACAGTGCCATCACTTTGGAGGGTTTCTGGAGAGGATTTATGATTTATCATCATAGATCATCACAATAACATTTCTAGCCACTTTCCTTGGCAGCACCATTGCTTAGGAGAGTAGATCTGCCCTAAATATTGTTGTTTTTATCTATTTCTAGGCCATATTTGAGCATACCAATATTGTAGGAGATTAAAAACCACTTTAAGGAAGTGGCATCAACATCTTTTGCTGTTTATAGAGATTTTATTGACTATCATCAGCATTTTCTAAGGTCTCAGACTATTGCGCAACCTCTAATTAACTGTTCTCAACTGCCATGCGACCTCACTAGGTCATTTGTCTTGCCATTGTTGCTTCTACAATCAGATTTAGCCACCAACCTTGCCTAATATTCACCTTTAGGGCTCCCACAGCTGTACATTAATCATTTTCATTGAAATTCAATTATTGCAAATCTAAAGCTTATGCATATTAGATCCATGCAAGTTTAATACCCTAGGGTTCCATTCTTGAATGTTTGTTGGCATTTCAAGATTTAATTAATTCATAGCAGCATTGATATTTGATGTATGAGATCTTTGACTACTTAGATTGAGTGTAATTTCCTGTGAAAGAGTGATCAGTTGGTTGTCCGCTTCATATTAGACCTTAACCAGCATTTTCATTTGGGTTATTTGTCATTTAAAAGTGACTTTTGCTAGACTGGATGAATTTGAAGTTGTTTTCCATCCATAGAGAGTTTTGACAAGTTTCCAACAATTAGTTTCATTCTTTTTTTTTGGTTCCAGTTTGTGATTTGTTTTAAAAAATCAGAAAATATATAAAATTTTCTAGTTGGGGACATTACAACAGACCATCAAGCATTTTGTCTCTCTTGCCAATGTTTTATGCATCAATCGAGGGACTTTGTGTCTCTAATAATTGTTGCACATTGTTTCTTCTTTTCCCTTTGTTATTCCCATCTTTTGTTCAAGGAATCCTATGCAACATCTTGTATGAGCCTATCTAGGATTTCCCTGCTTTTCTTTTCGTTTCTCTATTTTTGCATTCCTTTTGTAATTTCTAGTTAAAAGTACACAAAAAAACCCAAAAACACTAATCATACAAGGGAGTTACCCCTCTCAAACATAAAGGAAAATCATTAATCCACTAACGACTTCTCTAGCTATTGTGAACCTTTGTTGCTGCCCACTAAGCAAGTCACACTAATCATAGCATAATATCACAATCAAAAATCTATTTACCAATAGGACAACACTTGTGTGAAGGGGGGGCATGCTACACCCTTAATCCTATAGTGGACATAGGGTTATAAGTAATTGTCTTGTGGCTAACTTAACTTTAAATTAAGTTATATAATTATTAATGTAGATTCTTACATAGGTCATTAAGTCTATCTAGGTGGCATCCAAGGCAAAGTAGGGTGCATATATGAGCTAGTTTATTATCATCATATGGCAAATTGTGTTCTTCTTGGAGACTTTTGGAGGTTTGGATCCTTGAGGTGGCTTATTATTCTCAAGTATTATCAAGTATTTGCAATATATTTCCTATTAGATTCTTTCCTTGTGCAAGTTATTTCATTACATTTTATTATTGATTTATCCCTGAAATCTACATCTTGAGAGCTTATAAATAAGTGCTTTGAGCACATAATTTTTTAATGACAGTTCATGTCAATCTTATGCTATGAAAATTGTTATTTGAACTTTGAAATCAACTTATCATGTTTTCATGAAAGTGAATGAATATGATTTGGTGTTGAACCTATGTTGTAAAAGCTTGATGTTGAGGTTATTGATTATTTGTTTTTAATTCCATTAATTAAACTGAATTGAGTAACTTTGTCAAGATTTCCATTGATGCTTGTTATTTATAAAGTAATAACTTTGTGTATCACTTAGAAATTTACTAATTGGAATCTTGTGATGTTCATCCATTTAATTATTTCATATTTGACGTACCCAAACCAATTTTTTTGCTTCATTAAGGCATTTTGTTCTAAATGGTCTAAACCTTGTAAAAATGGGGTCAAAACTCAATTTTTGGGAAAATCAAGTATGGGTTTTTGGTCAGTGTGATGTTAAGAAGATACTGGCAAAATTTGAAAATTTTGAAAATTAGGGTTTTCGAACCCTGTTTTTAGGTCAAAACCCTAAAAAATAAGAACTTGTCATAATTGGCTGAAATTAATATTGATTGGCTTATTTCACATCACGATCAGAGTGGTGAAGTCAATTTCAGTTAAAATTCAGTTTAAGCTTGGTGGGTGGTTTTCAAATTTTCAGGAGAAAAGTTAGGACCTTTGAGGTCGTCAATGGCAGTTGGCCAATACCAGGTGTCAAAATCTAAGCCTGAAACTCAAAGCAAAACATTTTATGATGAAAGATGTTGAAAAAGATGCTTCTTGATGGAGGGGATTTTCAAATGGTGAAAAGTGCAAAAATATATTCCAAGTTTGCGAACACTTTCACTATGTAACGTAGGAGACACTTGCGCAATCAACGTGCAAATCAACTTTATAGTATCCGTACATGTGAAAATGGTGAATTATAGTCATACACACACCTCAGCAGCTGTAGTGCTTCTACATGGACAACTTAGCAGCTGGTATGGTGTTCGCAGAGCGCGTAACGAAGGAAAATCATCAAGCAGAAGGCAGATCTGCACCCTTGTAGCCCAGGGGCGCCCTTCCTTTTGAAGGCTCAGATCTTGTTGCATGTGCTTGCAAATAGACTCAATCTCTTCAAAATTAGCCCAGCTTTCCAACGAGCTATCAAGTGAAGATTACATAGTGCAGAACTTCGACAATCGAGGTCAGAAATTGAGGGTACGAAGAGGTTGCAAGTTACAGAGACTGTCAAGTTTATGGTTTCTATGTCCTTGTAGCCCAGGGGCGCCCTTGAATTTGGCCTCCTAGATGGATGAGTTTGCAGATGGGGTCTTCCTGAGATCTTCTCTAGTCTAGTCTAGCTTCACAACGCATCAGTTCGTGAGGTGATCCAACATTCCAAGTGACCGTGACAGAGGTTCTACCGAACACGTAAATCAGAGGGTGGAGATACATAGCAATACACGCCTGCACTTCTATAGGCCAGGGGCGCCCAACGTTTAGGCCTACCAGATGGGGTTTTTAGCATTTACAGTCTGCACGAGACTTGTGCGCAATTACTCCAGCTATCCAACGAGTCCAGCCGTCAGCCTCCGGGATTTGGCAAACACTCGTACGTGTGAGGTTAGTGTGAGAATGCTGAAAGTGAAAGCAGTCGGAAAATGGCCAAGTATGGGAAATACACATCTCCTTGAAAAAGGCGCCCTTTTCTTTGAGGTCTTAGAAGCAATTTTCTTGCTTTGTCTCCTCCAAAGACATCTCTTGTAAGTTGATCCAACTACGCAGAGAGACAAACAGTGCGCAAATAGGAGCACTCCAACGCCCAGTGTCAGGGGTCAAAGTATGGTGTCCAGATGAAAGTTACACTTTGTCAAAATGGTGTTTGCACCTTCACAAGCTAGGGCGCCCTTGCATTTGGGGCTCCGAAACCAACATTCAGGCCTTGCACATGCAGTCATTAGGTGTGTAATTCTTCCAGCTACGCAATGGATCCAGCATCCAGTTGACAGGAGTCATCATTCACCGGCAACGGCAGATTGAAGTGTCAGATGGCAAATCAGGAAAATGGCTAAGTATGGAATTTCTTACGGAATTACATATCTCCTTGAAAAAGGCGCCCTTCATTTAGAGGCACCAATTTCAGTTTTTTGAGGTCACAGCATCCAACAGGTATTTCATCAGTTTTGATCTAGCTACGCAATGAATCATTCAGCTCAGTTCCAGCATCACCTGGGCATCCAGAAATCAAGGTTCAACAGAGGCTGTTGTGACGTTTTCAACAAGCTACAAAGTAGGAAGTTAGCGAAAAATCTCAACTTTTGCAAATGGACGCCTAGAAAGTCAAACTTTGACTTTTTTGAATCAAGAAAATATTCTAAGGCAACCCAGAAGGAGAGATTTCAGTTAACTGATTAAAATAATATTAGTTTTTCAATTCTCGCATGTCAGTTGTGTAAAGGGCTAATTTCTTCAATATTTTAATATCGGCGCCTATTTTGAGACTCATTGAGTTTCGCATGCTAAGTTGAGTTGAATATTTTAATATCTTTTGAGACTTCAAGTTAGTTTATGTTGCCCGAAGTGGGGTCCAATCAAATGACTTCTTTTGAAATCGGGGTTTCTACTTGCAGTTGACACCTTAAACCTTAAATTCTTTATTACTTGCATTTAGGCATTCATTTCTCTCACAGCAGGTTGAGTGCAAATGAGTTTTCCCTTGTGCGAGCATCATTTAAAGGCGCCGCGAGAATTATTTTTCAGAATTCCTTGCAGATACGGGTCCAAAATAATCAGCAACCTTCAGACAAACATAGGCGAATTTCTACAGAAGCAGAGAAAACAAACAAACAAAAACTTCTATCTTCTGTCTTAAATTCTTCTATTCTCGTCTTAGGTATTCTTCGCATGTCCAGGAATTTGGTGACTTTTGACAGTTTTAATCATTTGGGTTGGTTGTGCATGACTTTCTCTACAAAACCCATGTGTTAGAATTTTTCATGAAAAGTTTCCTCGAAGCTTCAATTCTCAAAGTTTTGCTTTTCTCAACTGAAATTCCTTTGCATGGTGGAGTTAAATTCAATATTTTTCAGAACAGAGGATCTGGGTTTGCTTAGAGACATCTTCTGCACAAAACCCATGTTCCAAAAAAATTTACCCCCGCAGCCCCTACTGCCCCCAGTTGTTTTTTTCAGGAAAGCCTTTGCATGTCAAGCTAAACAACACTTTTTCACATTTTTGACGTTGTGGGTTGTCTTAGAAACATTTTCGGGACAAAACCCACATCTCAAAATTTTTCGTGAAAATTGCTCTCCGACAGGCTATGTTTAGCCTCATCATGTGACATTTTTGGCTTTCCAGAGAAGTTGTCAGAATATAGTCGTGTTCACAGTCAATAGGCAATTTTTTCAAGATGTAGTTCACGCAGACCGAATTCAAGACCAAATCGGTCTTAATTCATGATTTCATCAAAAAAGCTGACACCGATTTGTATCAAGCGCATCTGGAGGGTTGACAGGCATAGTCACTCAAAGCCCACATGGTTTCATGCCTCATATAGCTGATTGTCTTCCAAGGCCAGTTTAGAGGGTTGATACCATTGGAAGTCTGCATGTGCAGCAAGTTCATGTATATTTCTCACAGCCGGAGTTTGCAGTCAAACTTCGCAGTTTCATCATGCAACACTCTTCCTTAGAGAAAAGCGTGAAAAACATGAAGTGTCAAGCTGCAGAAGAAACAGTGGCCATCACTTCAATTACAAAGCCGCCAAAGTTACCAGTCAGTGAAATGCTAGTTTAAGTGTGCAAAGATTTCCAAGTTTTGCTTGAGTTGCTGACAAGCAGTGAATTGACAATTCAGACATGTGACGACCTCTAGATGGTGATGCAGTCACTAACCTCGTGGAGGGGTTACTTGCTCGAGATCAGGGCCAGTAGACTTCAGTTCCCACCTTTCAGGATAGACCTCAGTCACAGCAGATAACTCGACGCTTTTTTCTAAGTTAACTCACTGTCATGCATCTCACGCATGTCTATCTTGGAAGTATCTATGTTCACTTGGAGTTTCATTTAGGATTTATGTTAACTGATGGTAGTATTCCAGTTAACCTTCTTTCAATAAGGACGTGCATGCTTGCACATAGTCCATTTAGATTAAATGTACCGGTTAACTGATGGTAGCTTTCCAATTAACTGTATAGTTTCTTTTATTAGGGTTTAGGAATAAAAATCTTGCATGCATTGTAAGATTGTAGTTGACTCAAGGTGATTTTAGGGTTGCCTACACCTTTGATGTCTATAAATAAGAGCTTTCAGCTCATTTGTAATTAACTTTTGCTTGTGATAGAGAATTGTTGCACTGTCGGCAACATGCCTATTCTCAAGATTCGTTCACCCTTGTAAATTAGAACTTTTGCACAAGAGAGCAATATATGATGTGCCCACCTTGCCTGTAATATTGCCTTTTTGTATCTGTTCACGAGTATTTGTTATGATGAATTGTTATGCCACTCGGGTTTCATGTAGTTGTTATGATGAATGCTCATCTTAGTTAAATGGGGTTGTTGGTTTGATCGTTGTTGTATGCGGGTCTCGTCTATGCAATACATTGTCCCAGTTGCTTACCTTGTGTTTTGTGTTCAATAAGCCTATTCAGATTGAGAAGATAGTTGTGCCACCTTGCCTTCAAGTTTAGAATCTATACCTAAAGCTTATCGTTTGATGTGTGGGTCAATAAACTTATTCAGCGAAGCAAATAGTTGTGCCACCTTGCCTTCACGTTGTGAATCTGTACTTAGTTTATCGTATATATATTTGTTTTAATAAACTTCTACCCAGCCAAGCAAATAGTCGTGCCACCTTGCCTTCACGTTGTGAATCTTACCTGAAGGTTATCGTGTAATCACATCCCTGCTCCATTTCCTCATGCTTTGTTTACTTGAGGAAACTGGATAGATTTAAAGTAGTTAGCTTAGTTGTAGTTAATGACCTACGAAACCAAAAAATCCTTAGCTGCGACGTTCTAGGTTTCCTTAACCTTGTGCCTCTTCCAGCTGAGATAAAAAAGATAGGATTTAGAGTACTTTACTTTTCCAAGCATATCAACAAAATAGGGAGCTTCCCCTCCTAATTTGAAGAGTACTCATTACGCAATGTGCATAGTTGTCCGTTTTGACTCACACTCCAGAGGTGTTAGTTATTATGCCAACAATGTTGATGTAGAATTACTCATCTCTAAGTTGAGTTTATCATTTGTGTTTGACAGTTTAACCTCCTATAAATCTGAAAATCTTGTTGCAAGGCTTAACTATTAATAATCTAGTGCTTGCACCAATCGATATGTAATTGAAATTAAAACATTCAAGCAAAGTGAGCACAAAACTAAATGAGAAATGGCATTGGTGTGCAAATTTCACCATTACAATATGGTACTTTAATTTGAACAAGCATTGCAATCTCCAAAAGTGTAAAATTATCTAGTTTTAAAGTTAGTTATTTCAAATAATTTAACCATGTTGATGTAAAGTTATATTTCATCTTCCATCTTCCTCATTTCGAAAATGACTTGCTATCTTTAAATACACCACCTCAAAACTATACTAGTACACATAATTGGCAATAAAAATACACTATTAAAAAACGAAATTTGCAGGTTATCATACCTCACCAACATTACTTAGTGCATAGAAAATAGTCCCTGCAATGACAAGTACATCACCTAAAATTGGTTTGCTTCCACCTGCATATCATTGAGACTGCAAGTTGTATTAAATATATAGGAATGGGCTTCATCACTTTTAGTACTCTATAATCATTTTAGTTTCAAAGTTAAATTTATTTCTAGGGTTAATTTTTTTCTGTTGTGCTCAAAATATGGAAATTACTTTTCTTAAAATATTGTCAAGTCATATTTTTTGTTGTTATAATAGTAATTAAAAATAGCAAATAATCATAACAAAAATAATAATATTACATCCACCCAAAATAATATTAAATTCTTTCACAAAAAACTGGTACAATAATATTCATTGAAAACCACAGGAATAATATTGAAAAACTAGCAATATACGAATGAATTCAAACTCTCAATAATGTCACTGATCTGGAATTTGCTTGCAAATCTAATAGTTCTCCAGCTGAAGCATAATCACAATACTTGTATAGAATCCCCAAATGGAGATGATTAATTGATTTAAAGGTGGCCCCAAGGCAAAAGTCTCACGATCATATTGTGCGAAAACACTTAGGACCCACATTGTAGTAAGCTAATGCAATATAAATTGGCACTATGTCATGTCAATGGCTGTCACATGAAACTCTTGAAGATATATCTGCTTAACAAATATTAATATAAAGGTGGGCCCCACAAAGAAATCAAGTAGTTGAAATATATAAACAAAAATATTAAAATTACATCGATTAGCACCTATTATTTTGGGATATGGCCTTTTAATTAAAGATGCCTTGAACTAGGATCCTTATTGTAATACACTAATGCAATATAAATTAGCTCATATGAAATAAAAGTGTGTTAATTAATCCATCCGTCAAATCAAAAGATTTGTTTATAAGAATGAAAAAATTATTTTATACACTAATGCTATTTTGCAATTGGAAAGAATGAGAAAAAAACATGGTATTGGTACTTTCTTATAATATCAAACTAAGTTACCAAAACAATAAGAAAAAGGAATTACCTGTCACAGACGTGCTTGAATCTGAGAAAAATACAACAATGAGCCCAGCAATGCAGATAACAGCACCAAAATACTGCCAAAATTTATATTTTGTCTTGATAAATAATCGGGTAAGAATCATAACCCATGGGATGGTCCAGCAGTCCAACAATGTCACACTAGTAATTGATGTATACTGGTATGCCTTCACAACTGTCATCACCACAAATATGAAGAAAATCAAGACCCTTCTAGAGGAAACTATACTGCTGCAGTAATGTTTATATCCATGTTTTGTAATATCTTGAAGTTTTGAAAATTTAAAATAGAAATGCTTTTGACAACTAGCTTCCAATTGTGGTTAGAAATAGTAATTGTTGGTTCTACCAATAATCATGTTGTTATTCATGAAGGGGTGAGGGGACTGCATGTAATATTGTCCCTTAGATAGCTGTTTCTATTGTTAATTAAGGGGGGTACCTTGATGGCTCTTCCCTATCACATTAACTTGCTGATATTGGCACCATAGAGAGATTTTGTTGTTTTATGTGCCTAATGACCTAGTTAAATATATGCAGCTATGGGATTGCATGCCTCATTCCTTGTAGGTAGTTATGAAACTTATTACTGGGTTTTCATTTGAATTAGTGGAAGAAGGATATGGGCATTAGCTCATCCAATAAGTAATTGTGAGATAATTGTTGATGTTTACTATGAAACATCTAAGTGGAGATTGAAGAACCTTAAACACTTCAACCACTATGGTACTTGGAAAAGCTTTTAAACTAGCTTCCAACCTAATATATTGAGCATTAAAAAAATTACAAAGAAAGAAACTAATGTTGTCCATGGATTTTACATAATTTTGAATAGAAAACTGTAATGTCCCCTTCCTAGACAATGCAGCTGGCTCAAAGGTTAGCCTATCATTTTGATCCTTGTAGGCTGACAGATGTGTGTAGAGGATCACTTAAGGTAGTTATCCGGTGCTCAAGAACATTACTCCTTCAGTTGATTCAGGTTTGGGCCCTGGCAGACGTTTCCAAAGTGATATACAGATACTTACTATTTATAGTAAGTCAGGCAGGCAGGAGTTGCTATTTATAGCAGGCACCTGGTTCAGTTGGTTAGCTCAGTTTCAACCCAGTTTGATAATCTGATGAGCAAACAGTGTTTACTTGGGCATTTAATGTTTATTAAAAGTTTATTAATTTGACTTTATAATATAGTCACTTTAATGAAATATTAAAATTATTAAATGGCGAATTATAAAGTATTTAATACTTTATAAAAGAGGGGTTAAAATAATAATTAAATGAGCATTTAATTATTAATCAAAAGGGACGCCATTTATTAAATATTTGTCCTAAGTCTAAAAAGGGCGAAATTCATCATTTATTTAAAATGATTATTAAAATGCCTTGGGTCGAACGTATGAAAGGAGATATATATACTGCCAAGACAAATCGAACTCATTATGTTATGATTATTCAAATTTGTCTTTTCTCTCTGAGAGCATTGGGGTTTGTGAAACAAAGGTTTCTACAGATCAATGGGTTTTGAAGAACGTTCCCTCTTCAGAATCAGGCATACTGAGACTGTGCAATACCAGTTGAAGCTTGTCAACAGAGTGACTTCATTCAGAGGTTGCATTTGTGTTTCCTGTGTTAGTTTCAGAATAATTTTGAGAAGGGTTTACTTCCAGATGCTAGAGGCGACTTGACTGGGAATCATTTTCAGATGTGTGTGAGTTTATTTATCCCAGTCGTACTTTCTTATTTGCTGGTACAGGCCGTACTTTGTTGCAGCAAGGGTCGTTCTTTTCCTGTGGGCAAATACGACTTGCCTTTGTGTCTTCTGCTTTCAGTAGCTGGGGTGCCTAGTTCTCTGGAGTGTTTGGCAACGACTTCGTGTCTGGAGAAGTCTTCATATGAGCTTGGCCGTACTTTTCTTCATCAGAATGGCAGCTGCAATAACCAGGTTTTCTTTACAATAAAAATGTTACCTTTTTCTTATATGTTCGCAGTTCTTTATTGTATGAGTCCTGAAGCTTAATAAATTGATGCACCATCATTTGAGGAGAGTTTTTGAGGCTTGTTTTCCATCTGTGAATTTATTATGAATTTATCTGTATTTATTTCTCAAAATCGCAATTTCATTATTGCTGCAAAAACCATCAAAAAATCATAAAATACCAAAACACAAACAAAAACCATAGCAGTATCAGTTGGTGATCGGGTTGAGAGACACCTGGTCTCTTACAGTGGTATCAGAGCACAGAAGTCTTGCCAGCCTGTGCTTTTTCAGTCAGAAGTTTGCTTTTTAGATGCTTTTTCATGAGTAGGGACATTATTTTCTACAGTAAGGGTAGAGGAACAGGCAGAGTTGAGGATTGGATAGGTCCACCCATTCCAGAACGTGAGAAAGTATCAAGGATTCTTGGTATTCATAGGTCTAGCTCTAGTAGCAGTGAAAACAGTGTGACTACACTCATGGCAAATCAAGAGATTCCTAGAGATTCAAGGAAAGAAAAAGAAAATGCTGAGATGACTGAGGCAGAATATAGGAGTAGTGTTGATGAAAGGTAGCTTCGGTCAGTTAAGATCCAGGCTATTCTTCTGAATAAATCAAATTAGAAAAATAAGTGAAATGGAATTTATAAAGCATTGATAAAATTCGAAATATATTAAATGATGTCGAAATTTTGTATTACATAAATTCGGAATTTTATTCATATCCGCCACCTTGGTTTGTGTGTGTTTAGACACTAAACTAAGTGTCATTAAGAGAGAAGAGATCCACGGGCTCAAAGAGACACGTCTCTTGAGCGGACGGGTCTCCACTTGTGGAGACACGTCCTCTCTTGAGACGTGCCTCTTAGAGGCAGGTCTCCATCATATTTATGGTGGCTTCCCATTGATATGCAAACATCGAAATTAATTAATGTTCTGCATTCAGTACATTCGCTTATAAAGAGAAATCTGGAAATCGCATTTAGTGAAGAATTCTGGAAATTACATTTTGACTTAAAATTGTTTTACACTGAATTTTTGAACTTAGTTTATTCTTAGGTATTAGGATCCTATTTGTGAAAGATTTGATTACATTTACATGCTATCAGAGCCACGTTGTGTGAATCCAAATCGAATCTAAATTAGTTTGCTCTAGAGAAATTCATATTTTTCAAAATCAAATTCACATCACATTCTTCATAATGTCAAGTGTGATCAGATTTGAAGATCGTCTTGCAGGAGCAAACAATTTCACATCATGGAAATTTAGAATCATGATGATCCTTAGAGAGAATAAACTAGACTCACTTGTGAGAGAAAATAAAAGGGAGCCAGAGGCTGAACTTGAGAAAACTCAATGGATCGAAAACAATGAAAGAGCCATGAAAATCCTAGTAGATGCAATTAGGGATCACATAGTGCCTATCCTAGTAAAACATGAAACTGCATACCATATGTACAAATCTCTTGAGAGTACTTATGAGATCAACAACACTTGCAGGACTCTAGCATTAAAACGACAAATCAACAATACTCAAATAAACAAAGGAGAGTCCATTAATGCATACTTCATGAGGATCATTGAACTTAGGGATCAATTATCCACAATTGGATATCAGATTGACAACAAAGAGTTAACCCTAATTGCACTAGGAGGCCTAGCAAACTCATGGGAGTCATTTGTTCAAGGAGTAAGTGCGAGATCTAAACTCCCTAAATTTGATAGACTAAGAACTGACTGCCTTCAAGAAGAAACAAGACTTTCCACTAAAAAGAATAAACAGAAACACATAGATGAAGACATTCATGTTCTCCACACAACTCTAATAAGAGGAGTAAGAAAAACTCCTACAAGAGAGGATCTTTTAAGAGAAAAAGAAATTCCAATGGAAACGAATCTTATAAGAAGAAAGATATCTCTCAAGTACAATGCTTTAGATGCGATCAGTATGGTCACTATGCAATGAAGTGCCCTGATAGAACTAAACAACAAGCATCCTTTGCCAAAGTAGAAAAGTCAAAACCAAATCATGAATCTGAGAACTTTGTGTTCTATACAGCCCTTTCTAGTCAAGTATCTGACAACACTCAAAATTGGGTGATTGATAGTGGGTCATCCAGACACATCACAGGGTTTAGAGAACACCTAGACTCCATGACTGAAAAGTTTGATGAAGAAGTAACCATCGGGGATGATTCTACATACCCTGTAAAAGGGGTTGGAACGTGTTCCATCAAGTTGAAATCTGGCATTTCTCTGCAACTCACTGGAGTATTATTTGTACCTGGAATAAAGAGAAATCTTATATCCATCTCTACCCTTGAAGACAATGGCTACAGAGTTACATTTATGGATGGTAAAGTTCTAGTATGGCCTAAGAACTCAACTATTAAGAAAGCCCATACCATAGGCAGAAGACAAGGGTACCTTTACAAACTATGCACTGAGGTTAAACAAGCCCTTACCCTTGACACTGTTGATACAAATGAAATCTGGCATAGAAGATTAGGACATCTCCATTTCCGTGCCCTACCTTCTATGGAAAAACTTGTTACAGGCTTGCCCAAGCTTAAACCATCTCATGAGGGAACTTGTAAAGGTTGTGCCCTAGGAAAGACTACTAAGGGATCCTTTCAGAATAGCCTGAGTAAAACCCTTAATGTGTTAGAACTGGTTCACTCTAATCTTTGTGGACCCATGTATGTACCTTCTAAAGCGGGATTTCTATACTATGTCATTTTTGTAAATGACTTCTCTAGGAATACCTGGATCTATTTCCTTAAGTGTAAAGAGTCATTAGAAATCCTCAAAAGGTTCAAAGAGTTTAAAGCCCTCACTGAAAACTTCTCTAGAAAGAAAATAAAAACCTTAAGGACAGACAATGGGAAAGAATATACCTCTGAGATTTTTAAAGAATTTTGCATGAGTGCTGGAATTAAGAGGGAGTTCACAATTGCCTACAATCCTCAACAGAATGGGGTTGCTGAGAGGAAAAATAGAACCATTGTAGAAGCTGCTAAGGCAATGTTGCTGGACCAAAACATTGAAACGATTTTCTGGGCAGAAGCCTCTAGGACTGTTGTCTATATCCAAAACAGATGTCCTCATTCTCATCTTGATAACAAAGCTCCTGAAGAAGCCTTTACCGGCATAAAACCTGACATTACTCATTTCAGGATTTTTGGCTGTCCTGTCTATATTCATGTACCCAAAGAGAAGAGATTCAAACTAGAACCTTCTGGAAAGAAAGGGGTATTTGTGGGTTATAGTGAAACCTCCAAAGCATACAGAATATTCATACCCAGGCAGAAACAAATTGAGTTGAGCAAAGATGTCATCTTTGAAGAAGACATTGCATTCAAAAGGGCAAAGAGTTCTAGTGAGACAGAAACCTATTTCCCTAGTGTACCTGAAATGGAACCTGCTCCTAAGATTCAGAGGGAGCATCCTGAGGAAATACCACATGAACTTCCTGCCACTTCAAATGAGGATATAAATGACATCGGCAGAAAGAGACCACTTTGGGCCAGGAAGATGATCAAAGAAGCAGAGGATCATGCAGCACCTAAAGGAACGTTCAGGGAGAGTAAAAGACCCAAATGGTTCTCTAGCTATGTTGCTTTAATGAACAACATCATAAACTATGAACCTGCCAGTGTTTCAGAAGCCTTCAGACATCAAGCCTGGAAGGATGCAATGACAAAGAAATATCAGTCCATCCTAAAAAATGATGTATGGGACATAGTGCCTAGACCAAAAGAGAAATTTGTTGTCTCTTCTAAATGGCTCTTCAAAATCAAGCATGTTGTTGATGGCAGTATAGAAAAACATAAAGCATGTTTCGTGGCTAGGGGTTTTTCTCAAAAGGAAGGCATTGATTATGAAGAAACATTTGCACCTATTGCCTGCTACACATCAGTGAGAGCAGTATTAGCCATTGCAGTAGCTAAAGGCTGGAAGATCCATCAAATGGATGTGAAACCTGCCTTCCTGAATGGAACCATTGAAGAGGAAGTCTATCTGGAACAGCCTGAAGGTTTTGTAATACATAAATCTAACTCACACGTGTGCAGGCTGAAGAAAGCTCTCTATGGACTTAAACAGGCTCCCAGGGTCTAGTATGAAAGAATTGACAGCTATCTCTTGGGATTAGGGTTTTCCAAAAATGATGCTGACTCCAATCTCTACTTCAAGGTAATCAAAGGTGATATGCTTATAATTATTTTATATGTTGATGACCTGCTGATAACAGGAGAAGATCACCTCATTACTCAGGGGAAACAGGATCTAATTTTTGAATTTGACATGAAAGACTTGGGTATTCTACACTACTTCCTCGGTTTGGAAGTATGGCAGAAATCAGAAGGCATCATACTAAACCAAGGGAAGTATACTATTGACATTCTGAAAAGATTTGAAATGTTGGACTGTAGACCGATGTCTACACCTATGGAAACCAACCTTCACAAATTGAAAGAAGCAGCAGCAGAATCCAAATGTGCAGATCCGACCCTTTACAGACACATGATTGGATCCTTGATGTATCTGGTTAACACCAAACCTAATATTTGCTATGCAGTAAATGTTCTCAGCCAGTTCATGTGTGACTGTGAACCAAAGGAAATTCACTTAATGGCTGTGAAACATATTTTGAGATATCTTCAAGGCACTATTGGATATGGCCTTCTTTACAAGAATGATCAACTAGATCTACATGGGTATTCTAATTCAGATTGGGCTAGAAATGTAACCGATCAGAAAAGCACATCTGGATGTTGCTTCAGTTTAGGATCGGCTATGATCTCCTGGATTTGCAGAAAACAATCTTCAGTTGCACAGAGCTCAACGGAAGCTGAATACATTGCAGCCTCTATGGGAGCAAGAGAAGCAGTATGGCTTCGTAAATTGCTTGTGGGACTCTTTGGTGAGCCCTTGAATCCTACAATTATTCATTGTGATAATCAGAGTTGTATAAAACTCTCTGTGAATCCTGTCTTTCATGACAGATCTAAGCACATTGAGATCCCCTATCATTATGTAAGAGATATGGTGGAAAGGAAAGTGATCCAGTTGGAGTATATTAGTACAAATGATCAAACTGCAGACATTCTCACCAAGCCTCTCTCCCGGATCAAGGTAGAGCACTTCAGGAAGAAACTTGGTATGGTTGAAATGTAATTTGTTATTTACGTTTGAAATACAAATTGTTTATAAATTGTACTAATATATATAAAGATGTTTAATGTGTAATCTCTTTTGTCATGTGTGTGACTCCATGACTTTATAGGCCTACTCCCCCTATTGACATTATCGGAAGGTGACAATCTTTCTAATAATGAACACTTGTATTTGACATTGTAAAGTGTCAACTCTACAATGATAAACTATCATGATAGATATCATGTGACTTGATATCTGTGGACATGTCATGATAGTATCTCTTGGACACCTTGATGGATATCATGAGACTTGATATCTGAAGATCATTGTGGTCCTTAAAGAGATAATCATGGTGGATATGCCATGAATTATGGTAGACATCATGTGACTTGATGTCATTGCACATACCATAATGAAGATGTGTATGAAGAATGTCATGTGACTTGACAATATTGAGAAAAGCATACCATGTCTTCGATATCACGTGTGAAGGTGATATCTTCACTTATTTAATTTGAAATATCTTCCCTAGCTAAGAGGGAGTGTTGATGAAAGGTAGCTTCGGTCAGTTAAGATCAAGGCTATTCTTCTGAGTAAATCAAATTAGAAAAATAAGTGAAATGGAATTTATAAAGCATTGATTAAATTTGAAATATATTAAATGACGTCAAAATTTTGTATTAAATAAATTCGGAATTTTATTCATATCTGCCACCTTGGTTTGTGTGTGTTTAGACACTAAACTAGTTGTCATTAAGAGAGAAGAGATCCGCGGGCTCAAAGAGACACATCTCTTGAGCGGACAGGTCTCCACTTGTGGACAAACGTCCTCTCTTGAGACGTGCCTCTTAGAGGCGAGTCTCCATCATATTTATGGTGGCTTCCCATTGATATGCAAACATCGAAATTAATTAATGTTTTGCATTCAGTACATTCGCTTATAAAGAGAAATCTAGAAATCGCATTTAGTGAAGAATTCTGGAAATTACATTTTGACTTAGAATTGTCTTACACAGAATTTCTGAGCTTAGTTTATTCTTAGGTATTAGGATCCTATTTGTGAAAGATTTGATTACATTTACAAGTAGGCATGACAACATGATGGACATGATGTTGCAGCTGATAGGTACCATGAGACAGTATACTCCGCCCCACCAGCATTACATTTAGATAGGGCAGTCTAGTGGTTCGGGAGGCATAGACCAGCCACAGATGTCTACACGGCCGTAGCCGTCACCGGTTGTTCACGAGCGTAGACCTGGACAACCTACCTTTATCAGTAGGGAGGCACCATAGACTCCAGAGGTAGAACAACAGGGTCACCATACAGAGTTTCAGCCAGAGCATGGTACTTTAGTGGCAGATGTGACCAGACTTTTTGGAGAGTATTCGACTCTGGCTCTCGAGATTAGGCAGTCATTGTCATTTCATGAGTTCATGGATGTGCATAAGCCCAGGGGTGGAGGTAGATTTGAGCGCAGAGCTCACCAGTACCAACAACCACCACAAGTGAACAGAGATCTTCAACATGCGGTGAGCAAGATTGTCTTGCCTTATTTTGATGTCTCGGATAAGAATTCAGCGAGGTCTTGGGTACAAAAGTTAGACAATTACCTATCTTTGAGACCTATGCAAGAGGACGAGGCCATTAAATTTGCCACACAACACCTTGATGGATTGGCGCATGATTGGTGGCATCACGGCATGTACACATTGGGTCATCACCAGGTGACTACTTACCAAGAGTTCACGAACAAGCTCATTGAGCGATTTGATAAGAAGGATCCAAAACTTTACTTTAGAGAGCTAGCACAATTCCGATAGATAGGTAGTTTGGATGCATACATTGGAGAGTTTCAGAGGACTGCAGTCATGGTGATAGGTATTTCGGAGATAAGACTTGTCATTCTATTCACCGAGGGGTTATATGAGCCGATGAGAGGTTGGGTGAAGGTATTTGATCCTCCCACCCTTCAGGAGGCAATGAGAAAGGCACGCAGCAAAGAGCTTGCAGCACCTCGCAGCAAGTTCTCTTCGGGTTCCACGCCAAACTCAAGGCCGAATAGATCTTTTGATAGAGATAGACCCTTTGATAGGAAGAGAGATCCACCTGATCCTAAGAGAAATAATGCACCACCATTTGACAGAGAAACACTGAATGATTTACGCAAGAAGAAGTGTTTTTGGTGAAAAGCACCTTATGATGAAAAACATGTATGCCCTCTTCATCCTAAAGCCAAAAGTAATCAAATGGAGTGGTTTTATGAGGGGCAAGAGCAATCTGATCAGTCAGACCAGCAAGCTGATTTAGAGCATTCAGATGATGAAAGGTCTGAAAATGATAATGAACATGATGGTGGAAAGAAACTACAGGAGGCACACTTGACTAGTCTTCAGAGAGATGGCTCCTTTAGGCTACATGGACTCCTAGCTGGTCAAAAAGTTATAACTCTGCTTGACACAGGTGCAACACACAACTTTATAGATGCACGTTTGGTTGAGAAGCGTGGCATACAGACAGAGGAGTTTGAGGGTATTCGAGTTAAGGTAGCTGATGGGTACACCCTCAAATGTGATAGGAAAATAACAAATCTTCCGATGTGGCTAAACAACTATGAGTTCAAGACTGAATTCTACGTTGTTAATATGGGGGACACTTATGTGGTACTTGGAATGGCATGGCTTCACGATTTGGGTGAGTTCACACTCAATCTTCGAGATATGGAAATGAAGTTTAAAGTTAATGGGAAGCCATATGTGATTAAAGCTATCAAGAATAGCAACTTGAGAGTTGTATCTCATAGTCAGATGGAGAGGCTTATTTGTCATGATATGGTAGAGTGGGCTGCTGAATGTATGTTGATGCCCGCACAACAGGAACAGCAAAAGCATGACTACCATCCCGATATTCAGGACATAAGGATTAAACACTCTAAAGTGTTTAACGATATTCCACCAAGTAGACCTCCAGATAGAGGGACTGAACACATTATAGAGTTGGAGGAGGGCGCAAAGCCCATTATGATCACACCATATAGACATTCGAAATGCCTCAAGGATGAGATTGAGAAAACAATCAGTGAGTAGTTGGCTATGGGGCACATCAGACCTAGCAAATCACCTTTTGCTTCATCGGTTGTATCGGTGAAGAAAAAGATGGATCACTACGGATGTGTATTAATTACCGTTAGCTCAATAAGAGGACTATTAAAAACAGGTATCCTATTCCCCGCATTGATGAGTTGATTGATGAGTTGCATGGTGCTATCTTCTTCACGAAGATTGATTTAAGATCGGGGTACCATCAGATTCAGATGAGGGAGCAGGACATTGAGAAAACCGCGTTTAGGTGCCATTGCGGTCATTTTGAGTTCTTGATTATGCCTTTCAGTTTAACCAATGCCCCTGCCACTTTTCAGGCTACTATGAACAGATTTTTCAGTTCTCAGTTGCGGAGATATGTTTTGGTCTTCTTCGATGACATTCTGGTGTACAGTTGTAGATACCCCTTGTTTCCCCTGATTCTGAATCTGACTGAGTTTTGGTTTGTTTTTGCAATTTTTGATTTTTTTGGGTTTTTGTGCAATAAAGGTAAATTGCGATTTTTGCAAATAATTGGAAATAAATTCAATAAAAATGATCTAACTCTGGAAATGACAAAATCTATCTCAAATACTTAAGCCAGGCTAATATTAAATCTTCTACAATGATTACAATGATGTTCCAGATACATGCAAATAAAAAAACAATGATTTTTATTGAAAACCTGATTGGCTGCAATATGGTATGGCTGCATTAATTGCTTCTCTCTCCCTCCTTCTGACGATCCCAAATGATGCCAGGATGATCTGCGCCTAAGAGGAGAATGGCAGACTGAGTCTGAGATAGGCGATTTGCTTGAAACTGGAAGTACGCCTTTACTGAAGAAGTACGGCCAAGTACAGATGGTACAGCCTGAGTACAGCAGCAACTATTAATTAAAATGTACGGCCCTTGTGAGAATCTCCAGGTTTGATGAATATAGGCGCCTCTGTGCAATAACTCTTCTGAATTAAAAAAAAAATAATATCTCTGATAATAGCTGAAGTTTGAATCAATATGAAACTCTGTAATTTCTCCTGAATGAAGAAATCTCTCAGCTGCAATAGATCAGGTGTTATTTCACACCCTCTGAACTGCTTCGATGGAGATGGCTCGTTCCCCAAAGAATTTTGAACTTGAAACCCTAAAGCTTCTTGCTCAGATCAAGTTGATCAATTTTCAATTCACAATAATCACATAATGCTCGATTTTCAATGCAAATGGCTTATATTTCTCAAAAGTGCGATTTCCTCAATAATAGAGTTTATTAAAATTCGAACTTTTAATTCTTTTAATCTTTCCATAGTCTCAGCCAAATTTTTATAATAAAATATAATTGTCAATTTGGCCCCTTCTGATGATGGCGACCCCCCCAATTAAGAATCACTTAAGTTATAATATAATATTATAACTTTATATTATAATCATCAAATAATTAATATTTAATTAATACAATCAAATATTAATATCTCTCTCGTTATTCATCCGATGACTGATCCGTCTGAAGCTGACGAACACTGAAGTGATTCTGAACACTGCCAAATCCATACTGCTAAAAATAGCAGGGGTCCCACGCCGACTGCCAAGAACTGCTAAAAATAGCAACTTCTCCAAATGAGCCCGAACGAAAGCCAACTGATCAAACTCTGCCAACTGAAGCTAAGCCAAGCTCCAACGTGACCCTCTATCCAGTCTATCAGCCTACGAGGGTCGTATGATAGGCCAATCCTGTACTCCGAGAGATGTCACTGAGAAGGGGACATGACAGTCCGCCCCTCCTGAAATTGCTTGTCCTCAAGCAATCTCAATGCCGGATGCTGCAGAATATCCTCGCTCTCCCATGTAGCATCCTCAACCGGCAAATCTCTCCATTTCACCAGATATTCCCTGATAGTCCTCCGATGCAACTGTCTCTCCCTGTACTCCAGGATGGACTCAGGTACTAAGATCAACTTTCCCTCATCATCTAAGGGAGGTAGAACTGCAGATGGTACCACACGGTGTCCCAACGCCTTCTTGAGGCGTGACACATGAAAAACATTGTGTACCCTGCTCTCTGTCGGAAGCTCAAGCTCGTAAGCCACCTCGCCAACTCTCCTCAGAATCTTGAAAGGACCGTAATAACGTGGCTTATGCTTCTCTGACCCACTCTTCCTAAGAGTGGATTGACGGTAGGGCTGCAGCATGAGGTAAACCATGTCACCAACCTCGAAATGCCTCTCCGTCCTCTTCTGATCCGCATATTGTTTCTGCTGATTTTGTGCCTTGGCTATATTTTCCTTGAGAGCCCTCATAGTATCCTGACTCTCCTGCAACCAACCTCCTGCACTCGGCACTCTACTATCGCTCAGTAGCAAATCAAGGAAACTCGGCGCCTCATACCCGTACAACGCCATAAAAGGAGACATCTGAATAGTCATGTGGAATGTCATATTATAGCAATACTCGCACAAGTGAATCCACTTGACCCATGCCTTCTGCTGCCCTGCAATATAATTCCTGAGATATCCTTCCACCCACTTATTCACTATCTCCGTCTGCCCATCTATCTGTGGATGGTAACTGGTGCTCGGCGTAAGCTCGGTCCCGCAAAGTTTGATTACCTCCTACCAGAAGTTACTCAGGAACCGACTATCTCGGTCGCTCACGATGCTCCGAGGCAACCCATGAAGTCTGAATACCTCGCGAAAGAATACCTCTGCTACCTGTGTAGCTGTATAGGTCGTGGTGATCGGAAAGAAGTGGGCATACTTCGTAAGCCGATCCACAACCACATAAATACAATCTCGCCCCTGGGCTTTAGGCAAGCCCGTAATAAAGTCCATCGACAAGCATTCCCACTTCCTGTCAGGAATCGGAAGTGGCTGTAGTAAACCTGCCAGGTACGTGTTCTCCTACTTGTTCTGCTGACAAACAGGGCACTCACGAACGTATTGAAGAACATTTGCCTTGAGTCCTTTCCACGTGAACCTCTCCCGTATCTGCCTGTAGGTTTTGAAGTATCCGAGATGTCCTGCTGTAGGCATGTCATGAAAGGCTCGCATAACAATGTTCTTCACCTCTGACCCTGGGATCAAAAAAATCCTGTTCTTGTAAATGATCAAGTCATTTACAAGCGTATACCTGGTATCAACTGCTGATCCCTCAACAATGCTGGAGGCCCAGCTATCCTTGGCATACTCTGCCACTATCATATGCCTCCAATCCTCCGAGATATGAACCATAGTGCTCAAATACAGTCTACGTGAAAGTGCATCAGCCACTACGTTCTGTGTACCTTTGATATATGAGATATCAAAGTCATAAGCCTGCAACTTACTGACCCACTTCTGCTATCTATCATTGAGATCTCGCTGCCCCAAGAAGTGTCTCAAATTGTTATGATCAGTTTTAATGCAAAATTTGCTGCCAACAAGATATTGTCGAAACTTTGCTAAGGCATGCATAATCGCGAGCATCTCCTTATCATATATGCTATACCGTCTCTCTGGTCCTCTGAGCTTGCGGCTCTCATACACAATCGGGTGCTTGTCCTGCATAAGCACCGCACCAATGCCCTCACCTGATGCATCGCACTGAAGCTCGAACGGCTTCGTAAAGTCAGGTAGTGCCAAAACAGGGCATGTGGTCATCAACTCCTTGAACTTCATAAAACACTCCTGTGCCTCAGAAGTCCAAACAAAAGCCCCCTTCTTCAGTAAATCTGTCATCGGGGCTGCATGTCGTGAATAACCATTCACGAATCTGCGGTAGAACCCACATAAACCGAGAAACCCTCTCAACTGTGTCAGGTTTGCCGGTGTAGGCCAATCAACAATGGCGCGGATCTTTTCAGGATCCATACGCACTCCATCTATACTGATAATATGACCTAGATATAGCAATTCGGTCATCCCCAAGTCACACTTGGATTCCTTGGCGTACAAGGACTCCCTCTCCAAAATACTCAATACGGTCTCCAAATGAGCCAAGTGCTCCTGCCATGTCCTGCTGTATATGAGAATATCATCGAAGAAGACTAACACAAACTTCCTCAGTAATGAATGAAAAACCCTGTTCATCGTAGACTGAAAGGTAGCTGGCGCATTAGTGAGCCCAAATGGCATCACTACGAACTCAAAGTGCCCACAATGACATCTGAAGGCTGTCTTCTCTATGTCCTGCTCACGGACTCTGATCTGATGATAACCCGACCGTAAATCAATTTTGGTAAAGTAACAGGCACCATGGAGCTCATCAATAAGCTCGTCAATCCTCGGTATCGGGTACCTGTTCTTAATTGTCCTCTTATTCAGGACCTTGTAATCAATGCACATGCGCAATGTTCAATCCTTCTTCTTAACCAAGACAACCGAAGAAGCGAATGGCGATTTGCTAGGTCGAATGTGACCCATAGCAAGTAACTCCTTTATTGTCTTCTCTATCTCATCCTTTAACCTCTTAGGATGCCTATAAGGAGTTATCATCACGGGCTTAGCCCCCTCCTCGAGCTCAATAATGTGCTCTATGCCCCTGTCTGGAGGTCTACCTGGCGGAATATCACTGAACACCTTATCATGCTTAATCCTCAACTTCTGAATGTCCGGATGATATTCTATCTTTTGCTGTCCCTCCTGTATAGGTGCTAAATGACACTCGGCAGCCCACTCTACCATGTTGTGACGCATGAGCTGCTCCATCTGACGAAAAGAAATTGTTTTGATGTCGCTGTCCCGTATTGCTTTTAATATGTGTGTCTTCCCATTGACATCAAAACGGATCTCCATATCCTTGAGACGAAGAGTGACTTCCTCCAATGAATGAAGCCACTTCATTCCCAAGACCAAATCAATATCCCCCATATTAACAACACAGTAATCAGCCTTGAACTCATAATTGTTCAAGCATAAAGGGAGATCCTTTATCATGCGTTCACACCTCAGCGTGTGCCTGTCGGCTACCTTAACTCTAATCCCTTCGAACTCCTTAGTGATGAGTCCGCGTTTTTCAACAAACCTAGCATCAATGAAATTATGTGTGGCTCCTGTATCAAGAAGAGAAATGACCCTCTGTCCTGCCAACACACCACGAATCCTGAAAGAGCCCTCCTGCTGTATGCTAGATAAGCGCGCCTCCTGTAACTGAAGCTCTGGCTCTGTCTGAGCTCTAGGCTCTGGAGCCTCTGACTCTGAATCCTCGGAACTCTCTTGCTGTTCGGAATTTTCTGATTCTGAGTCCTCATAATATGCCCACATCACTCGATTTGCCCTGCCCTTAGGTCTTAGAGGACAATCGTGATTGGCGTCATACGGTCCTTTGCAGTAGAAGCAAAGCTTCTTCCTGCGTAGGTCACTAAGGGCCTCACGATCCAAAGGTGGAGCTACTGATTTACCCTTTGAATCGTTTTTAAAGTCTGATTTTTCTTTGTTAAAATCAAATTTGTCCTTATTTCTGTTAAAGCTCTTATTATCTCTGAATGATGAAGAACCTCTGGAGTTCAATCTACTAGAAGGTGCTGCTAACTCCATGCTTCGTGCTTTCTTCATCGCCTCCTCTAAAGAAGGAGGATCAAAGGCTTTGATCCAACCTCTCAGTGGCTCTGTCAAACCCTCCAGGAAGAGTACTACCAATCGCCTCTCTGAAATGTTCGGAACCATGACTGATAACTTCTGAAAGTCACCAATATAGGACTCCAAACTGCCACTCTGTCTCAACTGAGCCAAGTCTCTGAAGTAGGATTCTGGATCCTTCCTGTCAAACCGCTCAACCAATCTGTCCACAAACTCCTGGTATGACGTGATCCTGTCATGCTGTAAGGTCACCATACCGTGGTGCCACCAATCGTAAGCTACTCCCTCAAGATGCAGTGTCGCATAACGGATAGCATCTCTCTCAGCCATCGGGCGTAATGTGAGGAATGTGTCTAACTTACTAATCCATGCCTAGGCTGTCACCTTGCCACTACCATCGAACATCACTAGATTGAGTTTGTTTGTAGCATGTTTTAGGTCATTGTTCTGATGTCTAGGTCTCCAATCCTATCGTCCTCTGTGATATTCTCTCCTCTATGTAACAAATCAGTCAAAGGAAATCCTCTCTCTGACATCAGGTGGTACTAACTCCCACTCCTCGTTCGCTGCCATAAGTGTATCTACGAACAACTCCTCATGCTCCTCACCTGCAATAGCCTCATCGGGCTCCTGTCTCACAAAAGTAGGCCTAGTGGGCCTGTCTGCTGTCCATGAAACAGTCCTAGGTGCTCTCTGAGATCCTGCATCACTCCTGTTATCGTCACGCTGTGGTGACGGTCTCCTCTGTATACCTAACCTCTAGATTGCCACTGCCAACTGCTGTAGCACATCGTTAGACTGCCGCTGACCTGCTCGTAAGTCTCTGAGAGTGTCTAAAACCTCGGCATCGTCCTGATCTCTAGGGTTATTAGGAACCTCTGTTCTAGGTATATCTGCTCTGTCAGCCCTGTCATTCCTGTCAGCCATGTTTCCTGGCTGCCTACTCAAACTCCGTTGCCTGTCAATCAAGGCACGTCTGCGTGTATAATACTTGTATGGTTCAAACTCGTCTGGCAGCATATGATGGCTAAACCCTCAGGATGGCAGGATTTAGCTCTGATACCACTGTAGATACCCCTTGTTTCCCCTGATTCTGAATCTGACTGAGTTTTGGTTTGTTTTTGCAATTTTTGATTTTTTTGGGTTTTTGTGCAATAAAGGTAAATTGCGATTTTTGCAAATAATTGGAAATAAATTCAATAAAAATGATCTAACTCTGGAAATGACAAAATCTATCTCAAATACTGAAGCCAGGCTAATATTAAATCTTCTGCAATGATTACAATGATGTTCCAGATACATGCAAATAAAAAAACAATGATTTTTATTGAAAACCTGATTGGCTGCAATATGGTACGTCTGCATTAATTACTTCTCTCTCCCTCCTTCTGACGATCCCAAATGATGCCAAGATGATCTGCGCCTAAGAGGAGAATGGCAGACTGAGTCTGAGATAGGCGATTTGCTTGAAACTGGAAGCACGCCTTTTCTGAAGAAGTACGGCCAAGTACAGATGGTACGGCCTGAGTACAGCAGCAACTATTAATTAAAATGTACGGCCCTTGTGAGAATCTCCAGGTTTGATGAATATAGGCGCCTCTGTGCAATAACTCTTCTAAATAAAAAAAAAAATAATATCTCTAATAATATCTGAAGTTTGAATCAATATGAAACTCTGTAATTTCTCCTGAATGAAGAAATCTCTCAGCTGCAATAGATCAGGTGTTATTTCACACCCTCTGAACTGCTTCGATGGAGATGGCTCGTTCCCCAAAGAATTTCGAACTTGAAACCCTAAAGCTTCTTGCTCAGATCAAGTTGATCAATTTTCAATTCACAATAATCACATAATGCTCGATTTTCAATGCAAATGGCTTATATTTCTCAAAAGTGCGATTTCCTCAATAATAGGGTTTATTAAAATTCGAACTTTTAATTCTTTTAATCTTTCCATAGTCTCAAATTTTTATAATAAAATATAATTGTCAATTTGGCCCCTTCTGATGATGGCGACCCCCTCAATTAAGAATCACTTAAGTTATAATATAATATTATAACTTTATATTATAATCATCAAATAATTAATATTTAATTAATACAATTAAATATTAATATCTCTCTCGTTATTCATCCGATGACTGATCCGTCTGAAGCTGACGAACACTGAAGTGATTCTGAACACTGCCAAATCCATACTGCTAAAAATAGCAGGGGTCCCACGCCGACTGCCAAGAACTGCTAAAAATAGCAACTTCTCCGAATGAGCCCGAACGAAAGCCAACTGATCAAACTCTGCCAACTGAAGCTGAGCCAAGCTCCAACGTGACCCTCTATCCAGTCTATCAGCCTACGAGGGTCGTATGATAGGCCAATCCTGTACTCCGAGAGATGTCACTGAGAAGGGGACATGACAACAGTAGGTCATGGGAGGAGCATTTAGCTCACTTGGATACAGTACTGGGTATTTTGGCTAAGGAGTCCTTGTATGCCAATGAGTCCAAGTGTGAGCTAGGCTGTAAAGGCCCTTATCAGTATGCACAATGTTTCCCGTCTGTTTTTTTGTTTATCTAATGTTTTGTTTTATCAAACTTGTTTCATCCCATTATAATTGGCTGTCATACAGAATAATAGAGCAGATATGAAGTGTACAGTCTTTTTGCACTCAAGCTGAACAGTAGTAAAGGCTGGTAAACATGTATGTGACATTCAAACTACTACAACGCTATGTACTTCCACCTTATTGCAACCTGAAGATTATTTGCCAGATTTATGATTTATTTCCAAACTGTGTTTTGTAACTTGGCAATCCAGAAGTTTATTACCAGCAGTTGTGTAAACTCATGTTAACATTTCAGTCCCATTGACTAGTCTATTACAACAGATTTGGGGAAATAACAATAGCCAAATAGTAATTTCTGTACATAAGATTTCTCACAGAAACATTGCATAAGCAGCTATGAACATAGATCAGATTCCGTATTACAAAATATCAAGCCAAGATGGTCCTCAAACTATTGTTTAAATTTATGGCAGTAGATTATAGTGATTTTCTGAGTTTACAGTAGCCAATACAAATATAGCAGACCCAGATTATACTAAAACATAGGACACTTCACTAAGAACTCACTATTAATCAGAGACCCTTCTCTTGTAATGTAAAAATGCAATTTCAGACACAAATCCCACAGAGAAAATGATACAAAGTGCTCAGACCTGGAACTGTGCATTGGCCATAACCTGTCAAGAGAAAATCGACTCAGAGGAACCCAGCATGAGGTACCAATGACTGTAATCCCTCATTGATAGTCGGTTCTTCTTTCCAAGGGCACGCCTAACCAGGAATCATAAATGTACACGATTTTCAGACCTCCCAGCAACTCGTCCCAATCTAGAGAACTCAGAAATTTGCGTCTTTCTATTCTCTGTCCAGCTTCTCTTCAAAAACGACTCATGTATGGTATTTTATGACTGAAATAAGTGCGCCCATGTCATGTCCCCGGACCCATGACATCAAAATTAGTGATATCGGAAGAACAAATAAATAAAATAAATATGTAGATCATTGCAACTTAATATGGCTATTACACTTACCATCAATCATATCACAATTTTTGATTACCGAAGGACCATTTTTATCATTGTAATTATATGAACAAGCTAGCAATTTAAATATCTTAAATAAATAATATAGTATATAAACACTTTTATAATTACAATTACCCTAAGGTACTATTGCAATTATAAATATATCGATATTAAGATACAAAACACTCGAATCAACTCAAATTAATATAAAATGAATACGTGAATATAATTATCGGGTTGAACATTTGAATACAAATCATCGCTCCAATAATCGTAGATTTTAGTTCTCGTCGCCATTGGTATATCAGCTACCAGCGAACCCAACAAGCATAACGGAATCCACGAAAAGACACCTCCATTGGTCCTAGACGCATCTGGTTGAAAGACGCGATGCATCAGACGCTAGAAATAGGGTCGCCGATGGTCAACCACAGGATCATGGAAGATGAGAGGAAGCAAGTAAGAAATCGAAGACCAACAAGAGGAACGTAGCGAAATCAGGTGAAGTTATTCGCTTAGCCTTAATATCTAGCATATTCAAACATAAAGATAGGGGAATCATTCAGCGATAGCCCACTTTGATCTTTGATACCGTAAGCTTAGATCTTGCAATCTGTTTTATACATCTGATGGAAATCCCCTTGACCCGACCTGATTACTCCTCTACCATGTCTAATTTTCATGGAATAGCCCGACAAGTAAGTATGAACCGGGTATATGCAAATCCTATCTACCATCAGGCCATAATCTGATCACAAATATTTTTGCTCCTGGGGAAGGACTAATGCTGATTTCTATATTACTCAAAGCATTATTTGTCTTGTTGCATATATATATCAATTAATGCTATTTACATAAAAAGAAGAAATAATAAGAGAACTAATCATATTATTCAGAATTTATTATGCATACGAGATGTTGCTAATCTGACTATTAGTACAATGCTTTCTTTAATATCGTCATGATTATAATTGTTTAACAAGTTGATCATGGTTTCTTTAATAGCATCATAATTATGCTTAACCTATGAAATGATGGGTAGGAATCCATAGTGAATATAAATGTATTTTGTGATTGTTAAAGGTTGTCTTCTATGTGTTTGTAAACTTGCTAGGGCCAATTTTATCTCTTCTCAGACCTATCTCCTCACTGGTTTGTTGTTTCAATCCTTGTCAATATTGATATGTGCACTGTAGACCTCTTTATCAACAATTGCCACCTGCTATAGTGTGTTAATTTACCACGTCCTTTCTACATATTCAAACATCATGTATGTGCACGACTAGGTACTACTTGTACAAAATCTGGATTAGGGTGGCAGTGGCAGGTTATGAGAGGTTTTAAACCTCAAAGGATAGAAATTGCGATTCAAACTGACGTCTTCCTCATTTATGAGTTTTACCCTCTATAGCTAGTGGCAACATTTGATAATTTTCACTGGTTTCCTTAGCCTGACTTCAAAATATTTCCCTTCTACATGTGATGGCTCCCATTCCACTTCCAATCTAAGTGGCACTAGTTTAAACTTGCTCTATTTTTATCCATGCAACTCTTTGTAACTTGCATGAATTGATATTCAGCGGCAGGTTATGAGAGGTTTTAAACCTCAAAGGATAGAAATTGCGATTCAAACTGAGTCTTCCTCATTTCTGAGTTTTACCCTCTATAGCTAGTGGCGACATTTGATAATTTTCACTAGTTTCCTTAGCCTGACTTCAAACTATTTCCCTTCTACATGTTATGGCTCCCATTCCACTTCCAATCCAAGTGGCACTAGTTTAAACTTGCTCTATTTTTACCTATGCAACTCTTTGTAACTTGCACGAATTGGTAGGTGAACCTTGGGTGGATCCACCTCTCAATGTGAGTTGGGTTTTCGCCCAATCCACTTATTTCCAAGGGTTTTCGTCAGAAATGGCTGCACCTATTATGGACAACTAAAAAGGGAGAAATCTCAAATTTGCCAAATCAACATATTCAGCCTTGGGAAGGATAGAGGAGATTTTATAATAACCTCTTACATAACTTTTGGACCTCAAATCACATTATGTGATTTTTCATAAAGTTTTTTCCCTCCAAAAGTGGGCATCCCCCTTCATGGAATAAATATTTTATTTTTAATTTCTTTTTTCCCCACTTTTCCCACATAAAGTCACTTTATAATTTTCTTTTATTTTCTAGAAGTGACTTTTAATATTTTGTTTTCCAAAAAGTGACTTTTCATAATTTATTTTTTATAAAGGCTCATTAAAATTCCTCCATAACCAATAAAATCAACAAGTCCAACAACTCATTCCCTTTCCACAAAATTAGCCTACAGGAATGATGGAATAGGCTAATCACATAACCGAGTGATCACTTAGGAAAAGGGGTCATTACATATTATATGTATGCTCATTGACAATGAAAAATCAAATCAAGACAATCAAATTTTGTTAATTGTATGTTAACTCTCATGTGAAAATATGGTTATATAATGCATAGATTACATACTCTCCGAGTAGCCGAGTAATCTCCAAAAAATTTGCATGCTGAGTAATTTCTACTTTTACTCGTAGGCAGTTTGCAGATGGATTTTCTCCCGTCAAATTATCAAGTAATCGCTAGTAGCTTGCAAAAAACCCACAAACTTGGCATGTTTGTGTGTGTATAAATATGTTTGTGTGTGTATATGCATGCAAACTTGGCATTCTGTGTATGTGTGCATAGTGCAGTCCTGAGTATACACACACATTTGCCGAGTATTTTCCGAGTCAAATTTTTTGGGCTTGCCGAGTACTCTCCGATTCCAAGTGTGTAAACTATGATATAATGTAATGTTCTCAATTGAACAACCTTAGGAAATAGATGAATTTTCAAACACATGCAAGCTGAAATAATGAATTAATGTAAAATGTAGGTGCCCAAATCCATAGATTACATACTCTCCGAGTAGCCGAGTAATCTCCAAAAAAATTGCATGCCAAGTAATTTCTGCTTTTACTCGTGGGCAGTATGCAGATGGATTTTCTCCCGTCAAATTATCAAGTAATCGCTAGTAGCTTGCAAAAAACCCACAAACTTGGCATGTTTGTGTGTGTATAAATATGCTTGTGTGTGTATATGCATGCAAACTTGGCATCCTGTGTATGTTTATAGATATGTATGTGTGCATAGTGCAGTCCTGAGTATACAAATACATAAATATCCACACACATTTGCCGAGTCAAAATTTTTGGGCTTGCCGAGTACTCTCTGATTCTGAGTATGTAAACTATGCCAAAACCTACTGAAATTAATGCTAATCAGCAATAATACAATTTGCAAACCCTTGTCAATCAAAACTCTCAACTCCAAATGATGGGTTCAACTTCAAACCTCACAAGCTGATATGAACTTTGGTAAAAATCCTCAAATGCAAAATAATCAATTATTACAGAAAATATGACTTATCTATGGGCTGTTATAATTCTAAAACTCTCATACATTTAATCATATATAGTAGATCTGATTACTATGATAAATGATAGCTCAAAATAAGTGGAAATTTATAATTTTCAGCAGTAATAAATCTTGTATCAGCATTTGTAAAGGTCTGAAACTAATTATCAAAGTACTTTATTTATTCCAGCTCATGAACAAATTAACAATTTCATTGATAATAGCAATTACGGCTTGGAAATTAGCAACATATGACAGAAAATAGCAATTCAACTCCACCAGTAGCAACAATATATCATAAAACTCTTCTAAAATTAATAGATACAATAGATAACTCCCCAAAATCTGGAAATAGGGCAGCGATGATGTGATATTTTTGCAGATCTAAACCTTTATCAGAGTGTCAGCATTAACATCTCCAAAATCAGCAAGGTTACAACTGTATGATGGTGCTAGCATGCAAGATGTAGGCTAGAAAACACCCTAAACAACAAATCCAATGTATGATATGACTTACAATAGCAGAAAAATAATCCAAACCCTAGGTGTAACATCAAATATGGTTGGAAACATCAATTAAATGTTGGGCATAGCCATTATGAGGGTTGGAAATATTGATGAATGGATGGAAACCTCAACAAACAATAGATTGGAAGTCTATGTTAGTAACAATAGCAAACATACCTCAAAATGATGGTTGGAAACAAGAAATACAACTGATTGAATGATTGAAATATCCCACAAACAACAAAAATAGTTTGAAACCCTAGGCGCCTTGATGATGATAGTTGAAAACAATGATCAAAAGATGGACGCAACCATTATGGCGGCTGGAAAAATTGAATTGATAGCTAAAAACATGACAAATAGCATATCCAATAGGGGCACAACCATAGAATGATGAAAAATCAGCAAAACTTGATGTAAAAATCTTACAAATGCTCAACAATTCAACACAATTGTGATTTCTAGATGGAATCAGCTTCAATAGATAAGAGAGATTTTTGTCCTCAAATTCAAATATAGAAACCAAGAGAGTTTCATATTTGAATGCTTCAAAGTCCAATTTGGAAGGAAAAGTGAAATGACAAATTCAGATGGTTTGCTTGAAGCATTGACCGCTCTTTAATAGGCATCTACTTTGGGCCCCCTATTTTATGTTATTTTTATTTTTATTTATTTTTTCCCTTCAAGTATTTAAAAATACTTTAAAACTACATTAAAAGGCACTTTTTTGAATTACATATTGAATAAAGTGTTACAGACACTTTTAAAATATTCAGTGTTCCATGGGGTTTTGGGGACGGGGACAGGGGGATGGTAGGAGATGCGTTTCGGGGATGCGGGAATGGGGGGTCTAAGTTTGGGGACAGCGAGGGCGCGGCAGGGTGCTGAAATACATATAGTACTTGAAAAAATAGTTGTAAAAAGATATATAAGTATAAGAATTATACATCTTGGAGATAACTAGGAGTCCCCTAGACGTCTTGAGGACACCCCAGCATCCTCGAAGTCCTAGCGGCATCTTAGAGACAACAACATTGGTGGTGGGATGGTAGCATTGGTGGTGGGCTGGTGGGGGGACGTCTGCCCAAGTCCCCAAGTCTCTGAGACGTCCCTGTCTAGGAAACGCAAGGTTTTTTGGGGGGGACGCGTCCCCGTGGAACACTGAAAATATTATATAGCCCCTATAATAATATTTAAAGTTGCCCTTTTGTAAATAAAGAGATTGGGCCCACTTTAAATATTGTTATTTCCTTTATTTCATCCATAAGCCTATGGGAAATGAAGTATAGGCTACGGGGACTCAATTAATTCCTTTAGTTCTAAAAAAGGGACATGACATATGATGAATTCCTTATCATATTCATAATTGAAATTTCGTATATTATAAAAAATTTCCTTATATTTTAATTGTCCCCTGCCATCCCCCACGAAAGCATCTTGTCCATTGCCATCCTTACCTTGAAATCACCATGGAATATATTAAATACTAAATACCTCTGCCATAGGAAAGGTGAGTGAATCACTCTATATTTGAGTAAAGCTGCTTTGTTTTCCTCACAATCAGCTGCTTTGCTAGCACATAACCTCCAAATAACTCTCCTAACATAACTTGAATAGAATAAGAAACTGGAAGGCATAGTGATGGTTTGAACCACAGGGTGATTTGGAATATCATAAAGAGAATTGATGTTAAACACCCATAGTTGTCATGTGCTCACGATAATAGAAATTGGTCTATTGGCCCAAAAATATTTTATAAATGTTGAATAAATTGTTCTTAGGGGAAAATGGTAATGGAAAGTGAATACTTCTTTTTATAGATATCATAGCCTTGCACGAAGGTCATATCATAATTGTTGCCAAAAACATAAGCTTTATTAATTTCAAATTAATCTTGATTTAAAATATTGACTACCAAATACTGATGCTTATTGTTCTCATGATATCTTAATTGAAGTTGAGATCAGCCACAAACTATGAGCTAAATTATAGGGATTCATAAAATTTTGTTCACCAACTCATATTTGACTATTAGATGAAGCTGATAATGCTCTGCATCAGTAAAAACCATATATCAGGCAAGCTGGTTTTTGTAAGAGACCAGCTGTCTCTCAACCCGATCACCAACTAATACTGCTATGGTTTTTGTTTGTGTTTTGGTATTTTATGATTTTTTGATGGTTTTTGCAGCAATAATGAAATTGCAATTTTGAGAAATAAATACAGATAAATTCATAATAAATTCACAGATGGAAAAAAAGCCTCAAAAACTCTCCTCAAATGATGGCGCATCAATTTATTAAGCTTCAGGACTCATACAATAAAGAACTGCGAACATATAAGAAAAAGGAAACATTTTTATTGTAAAGAAAACCTGGTTATTGCAGCCACCATTCTGATGAAGAAAAGTACGGCCAAGCTCAGATGATTATATAATTCGCCATTTAATAATTTTAATATTTCATTAAAGTGACTTTATATTATAAAGTCAAATTAATAAACTTTTAATAAACATTAAATGCCCAAGTAAACACTGTTTGCTCATCAGATTATCAAACTGGGTCGAAACTGAGCTAACCAACTGAACCAGGTGCCCTGCCATAATTAGCAACTCCTGCCTGCCTGACTTACTATAAATAGTAAGTATCTGTAAATCACTCTGGAAACGTTTGTCAGGGCCCAAACCTAAATCAACTGAAGGAGTAATGTTCCCGAGCACCGGATAACTGCCTCAAGTGATCCTCTACACACATCTGTCATCCTACGAGGATCAGAATGATAGGCTAACCTCTGAACCAGCTGCACTATCTAGGAAGGGGACTTTACAGTCCGCCCTCCCTGAAATTGCTTGTTGAAATATTTCGAGCCAATTTTTTTTTGAATTTTCAATAACAGTTTACAAACCAATGCACCCGTTAAGGTTAGCAGCTAAACCAAAACGATGCTAAAGCAACTCTAACCAGAATGTACACCAGGGTCCCGATGTGGGCAAGGTGTGAGCATTGGTCAGAGGCTCTAAAACAAATGCTTATGCAAGAACTCTAACCAAGATGCGCCGGCGAACGACGAGCATGTGGTCAGAGGATCCCTGAAATCTAATGTACTGAAAGCACACTCGACACCAAGTATGTGCTACTCAATTCAATACGGAAATGAGGCGACCATATGGAGGAGATAACGGAAATCACAATGCTTGAAAGAAATAACTATAATGCTGAAAGTACTCGACACCCAGAATGTGCTTTCTAACCCGGAGTGGGAAAGTAGCTACCATAGGGCGGAGATAAAGGAATGACAATAGCAAATACTGAAAGTAGAGTTGAGCATTACAAATTGATAAGCAAGATTATAAACTGCTGTCAGTACTACTGCCAGCTTACAAAATGTTAGACATTGCCTTGCTATCAGTATGAACCAAAATGTAATAGAGCTGCAACAATGTTTATAGAATTCCCTTCAATGAATAAGAAAGCTTTAATCAGAAACTGCACTTTTGAAGCCAACTTGATAATCTGATTTATGACAGTCCAGATTTCCACGTGCAACGAACAGCAGCCCTGAAACTCACAAATTCATTCACAACTTACTCCAAACTTAATCAAATCTCATGAGACGAATTGCATAATGATCCTAGTATGATGGCGACCAAATTAGAACACTGAAAGCTGATCAAAAACCCCTATTTAATTTATGCACGAAAATCAATGCAAGGGCAGATGGTACGGCCCAGCAAGAAGTTCGACCCCTCTTTAAAAATCCAAAGCTTTACTAAAAATTCTACAAACTGGAGGAAAGGGTCGCCCCTACCAAACAAAGAGAAGTAGACAGTACCCAGAAGAATCTTTTTGATATTTTTTGACTTATGAATAAAAAGGACAATCTGCTGTATTAAAATGCAATTTCCAGAATTCTCTAACATGCATAAATCTGAAACTAGAAAGCTACAAGCTGATTACAATGCACAATTCCCAATGCAAACTCACAACTACACTATTTCATCACTAGTTGCTGTATTGCAAGCAAGAAGCAATGCCCGAGCTAGGAGGCCTTCATTCCTCGAAGCGATCCAATACCATTCCGGCAGAGTAACAATACTGTAGACAAAAGATATGAAATGATGCACAAGGACCTCCTTTTATAACTTCCTGTTGACTTCACGAAACCCTAAAATCCAACTCAAAGACAAAACCCTAGCTCTTTCTCCAAGATGGCGTCCTTTTTCCTTTTAGCTCAATATTCATATTTTAATTAAAATCAACACCTTGATAAATGCGCCCATATTAAGCTTGCTTTGACTTAGGAAAATTCATCAAAGATTAAATATATCCCTCATGATGGCGCCACCCTTCAAGTCCACCTTTTAAAATAACATTAAGTTATTTGACTAGGCCAAGGTGATAAAATAACATTTAAACATAATGTTAATTTTAAATGAAATGAGCTCATCTCTCCAAAATTGCGTTCTGAAGCCCGAAACTGAATACGCCACTTGAGACAACTGAAGGGGAAAGTCAACCGCCAGAGACCAACCTGTTTACTGCCAAAAATAGAATTTACTAAAAATAGTAAATTCCAGAAAATGCTCTGAATGTCGAAATGAAAATACCACTGCGAAGCTCTCTGAAAACCCAGAAAGAATCCACCATTGAATCCACCAACTCCGAGCAAGGACATCCTCAAAAATAGGAAACCCTAATTTTACCTTCCGACTAGCCTCCGGGTTTCCAGAAAAAGGCCAACGGTCACTGAGAAGATTAGGATTGAGAAGGGGACATTACACTTGTCCTCAAGCAATCTCAGCTTCAGATGCTGTAAAATCTCCTCAAACTCCCATGTAGCATCCTCAACTGGCAAATCTCTCCACTTGATCAGATATTCCCTGATCACCCGCCTCCGAAGATGTCTCTCTCTAACCTCGAGGATGGCCTCAGGTACTAGTATCAACTTCCCCTCATCGTCAAGGGGTGGCAGTACTGGAGAGGGTATCACATGTTGACCCAATGCCTTCTTTAGGTGAGAAACGTGAAACACGTTGTGAACCCTGCTATCCGCTGGTAAATCCAACTCATAAGCAACCTCACCCACTTGTCTGATGACTCGAAATGGACCATAGTAACGAGGTTTCAATTTCTCTGCACCCCTCTTCCGCAAGGTGGACTGTCGGTACGGTTGTAACATGAGATACACCATGTCCCCCACTGCAAAAGAATGCTCAACCCTTTTTTGATCAGCATACTGTTTTTGCTGAATATTGTCCTTGAGAGACCTCAAAAATCATGCTGATCCTGCAACATATCACCTGCGCTGGGCACTCTACTATCACTCAACACCAAATCCAAAAGGTTGGGCGCCTCATACCCGTATAATGCCATGAAAGGTGTCATCTGTATAGTTATGTGATGAGTAGAGTTATAAGAATACTCACAGAGGTATATCCACCTTACCCAAGCCTTCTGCTATCTAGCTATATAATTACGTAGATATCCTTCCACCCACTTATTGACGATATTTGTCTGTCCATCTGTCTATGGATGGTAGCTGCTACCAGGTGTCAGTTCGGTTCCACAGAGTCTGAACAACTCCTGCCAAAAGTTGCTCATGAACTGACTGTCTCTATCGCTGACTATAGTCCAAGGCAAACCATGTAGCCAGAAAACCTCTCTGAAGAAGAGCTCTGCAGTCTGCGATGTTGTGAATGTAGTGGTGATCGGAAAGAAATGGGCATATTTTGTCAGTCGATCAACAATCACATAAATACAACCCTTCCCTTGGGCTTTCGGCAAGCCCGTGATAAAATCCATCGACAAACATTCCCACTTCCTGTCAGGTATCGGAAGTGGTTGAAGCAAACCAGTTGGATATGTGTGTTCCTGTTTGTTCTGTTGGCAAACAGAACACTCTTGTACATACTGAAGCACATCAGTCTTTAGATCTTTCCAAGTAAACCACTCCCGTACCAGCTTGTATGTTTTAAAATAACCGGGATGGCCCGTCATAGGAAGATCATGAAGGCTTTCAGAACTGTATCCTTCACCTTTGAATCAGGAACCAAAAAAATCCGCCCCTTGTAAATGATCAAGTCATTCATAACGGTATATTTACTATCCTGCTTTGTCCCATCAACTATGCTAGAAGCCCATGGATTCTTAGCACACTCAGCAATAATCCTGTACCTCCAATCCTCGAAAATCTGTGCCATAGAATTCAACTGAGGTCTACGAGACAATGCGTTAGCTACAACATTCTGCTTTCCCTTAATGAAGGTAATATCAAAATCATACGATTGCAACTTGCTGACCCATTTTTGCTGTCTTTCATTTAAGTCTTGCTGTCCAAGGAAGTGTTTCAAGCTATTATGGTCTGTACACACACTGAATTTGCTGCCCACCAGGTATTGCCTGAACTTAGCCAAAGCGTGCATAATGGCTAACATTTCCTTGTCATAAATGCTATAAAATCTCTTAGGACCCCTAAGCTTCCTGCTCTCAAAAGCAATAGGGTGTCTCTCCTGCATCAACACGACACCGATGCCCTCTCCCGAGGCATCACAGAATAAGTGAAAAGACTTCGTAAAGTCTGGTAGTGCTAACATTGGACATGAAGTCATGATCAGCTTAAACTTGTCAAAGCACTCTTGAGCCTGCGGTGATCAAGCAAAAGCCCCCTTCTTTGTCAAATCAGTAAGGGGTGCGGCATGACGTGAGAACCCACTAACAAATCGTCGGTAGAAAGCACACAACCCAATGAATCCTCTGAGCTGGGTAAGGTTCTCTGGAATTGGCCACTCAACTATAGCTCGGACCTTCTCAGGGTCCATACTGACTCCCTTGGCACTGATGATGTGCCCAAGATACAACTCAGCCATGCCTATGTAATGTCCCCTTCCAGCTAACCACTCAGTGTGCCTCGTTGCCTCTTTAATTCCCGAAGGCAATTGATGAAAACAGGGAGTCATTTATTTCATTACTTAATTATGGCCTAAGTTTCCAAATTATTCCCTAAGGTGATATTAAGTAATTCATTAAATTATTTTTGTAAAGTGACTTGGGAAAATACTTTAAAGTGACCAAATGAAATATATTTTTTAATATACTTTAGAAAGTCACTTTATGTTTTTGATGGGAAAAATCAAAAAGAAAAGGAGAATTTGTTTTGTCGGGCCTCCTTGGAAATATATTAAAAACTCATCTTTTGGGTCGAGACTTTTTTTGAGCATATTTTCATCTGGGTGAACATGCTTGGTCGTGGGTTTTTGGAACCCTAGCTTCTGTTTCGGCTGTGAGATATCAGTCCTATCAGAACTCCGCAGTGCTTACAAGTTACCATTTGTGCAGTCGAACTGGAGCCAGTTGGAGGAGATGAAACAAAACATTTCTGATTTTCGTGATCATTATCATTATAATTGTTAATGCTCTAATGGATCAATATTGGAAGTCAATGTATTCTCTTTGAAGGCGTTTTGATATAATGTAACCCTGGGCTGTAATGTCCCTTACCTAGAGTTCGCTGGTTGATTAGATTTAGGGTTTCTTCTTTCCAAATGAATGTTCTCCTAATTCCGTAACCTTAGATTTGAACCCTGTATTCACATATTAGCACATATCTGTTAGCATTAATATCTAGATATCCAAAAATACAAACATAATCACAAAGACAATAATGAAGACAGATGAGGAGTGGCATGGGCAGATCCGCTTGAAGCTAACCATCTAAGCCCAAGGGCACAAGCATCCTATCAGGATAACCCACCCCTTGGCTCCGAGCTGAATGTCCAACTAAGACCATTCCATTCCCGGAGTGGCATGCTTAGTGGGAACACTTGTACCTTCTACCCACATCATCACCTCGGAAGACACATGACCTACTGGGGGAAGCCAGCGGAGCTCATAAGTGGCCTAGGCCTACAACGGATTGTTAAGTGGGACCCCCACCCCTCCATGGCCGCAGCGGATTGTTAAGTGAGGTTTTTAGGCACCACTTGTCTCAGGCCCTTCCATTTATTTGATGATAACAGCAGGTTTTATGGAGTTCATGAATGCAAACAATCGGCTAAATGTCAAAACCCTTTTTATTGTTTAGCAAATGTAATAAAATTTTATGCTACTTGTGCAAATTTATGCTTGATAAGGATTGAGTAAATCATATATATTTGTTATCAGTTTTTTGGCGTTTCAAATCGCACCTCTGGAATGCGTTCTGGAAACGGACAGCTATGTGCAATAAACTGCTCTTCGAATTAGGAGGGGAAGCTCCCTCTTTTGCTGAGTTGCATAAAGAAAAGTAATCTAAACTTAATTACGCCTATCTTTTTGGTTCAGATGCGAGAACACAGGGTTATAGAACACTAAATGTTGCCGCTGAGGTTTTCCCTTTAATGAAACTAGACAGCTACAACTTAACCTACGCTTAAAACGTTTCCACCCTCTCAAGTAAACGCAAAGCAAGAGAGTTTGGAAATGGACGAGTTTGATTTCTGACAGAGGTACTTAAATAAACTATTCTTCAACACACGTTTTATGGCAAGCTGAAAAGAGATCATAAAAGTATTACGGAAATACGAGACTTTTATTTCAAGGCAGACAACGCACGCTCAAGATTTTATTTACTCATACTTCTAGCACAAAACAAAAAGACGAAAATTTGAGATATTTATATCAAGGTAGACAAAGCACGCTCAAGATTTTATTTACTCAAGTTTCTGGAACAAGGATTACAACTTCGGGACAGCAAGTCGTAGCAACACGCTTGAAACATGCGACCAACCTAATTGTAATCAACACAACACATGCACTAAACAAGTATTTGCAGCTAAAGAGGCATGCAAACTTGCTCCTTACACAAAGTGAACAATACTGAATAACAAAGAGAAGGTACTATGACACTTATGTCTTGTTATCACAAGCATGGTTAAACTAAAATGAGCAAACACTGCTCTTATTTATAACTAAGCAGAGGAGTAGGGAACCCTAAAATCTCCTTGCTTTTACAACTACTACTTGCCAACATGCAAGCTTTATTTCTAAATCTAGAACAAGATTAAAACATCTACAACCTAAGAAAGCATCTAAAAAAAGGAAATGCCAACTCATTACATTTGTTTTCCTTCTTCTTCAAAGAATGGATAAGAAATGAGACAAAAATAGAAAGAAAGCGTGAGATAAGAATGGAAAGAAAGCTTGGAGAAAGCTTCTAGAAGATTGCCGCTTTAAATCTCTCTCACATCTGCAAAAAAGCTGGAAACTGCCTCTTTATCAGGAGTGTTGATACTATCTTCAGCTGTATTCCGCTTTTCTAAGACCTTCTCCTTTGTTGCGATCAAACTTGGTGAATTTTTGACATCTTCAACTTCTTTTTGAGTTATGTTCTTGAAAAACATCGCTGCCTCAAAAGATGACTTGATAATCTTGGTGGCTCTGCAACTTTATGCATTCTGACACTTCTCTTGATTTTCCCACGGAAGAGTATTCTACAAATTTTTCCAACACTTGTCCTTTCGCTCATACCACTCCCTCTACACGTTCTTCAACTAAGATGATGACGTTTTATGTCCATGATGGTACTGAAATGCATTTACCAACATCATCCATTCAGATAATCGTGATACAACACTTGTTTGGCTCTGAATTCAATGGGAGAGTACTCTACGCTGAAAAACATGAAGATTGACTGTAAACTTGACTATGCTCGGACAAGCTCAGCACAAACCCTAAAAATAACTTGCTGATTTTCTTCATCAAACGGATGAATTTTTGGAATTTTTTCTAAGACATGGGTTTTGTTCAGAATCTCGTTACAAGCAAACCCAGATCGTCCATTTTTCAAAATCCTGAATGAAGACTAAAAAAGCAGCAAACCCTAATTTTTTCCCCGAAAAAAGCTGGCATCTGGGTATTGTTCATGAGCACATTTTGGATGAACCCATTTGGTTAGATTCTGAAAACCTCGAAGTTTCACTGAAAAAGTAGCCATTTGAAGTTTCACTGAAAAAGTTGTGATGTGGGTTTTGTCCAGAGGAATATTTGAGATAGACCCAGAAGATTAGAAATTGTTAAATTTGAAGTTTTCTCTGACATGCAAGATAAAAAGTAGCTGCTGCAACCTTGAGAAAATTCTCCAAAAATTATCCAGAAGATAGAACCAGTATAAACCAGCTCACTGAAAATTGAAAGTAATGGCCTCCTTCTTCAAAGATTTGATGTTCTGGATGAAAAAGTGTGAAAAAGCAAGCCTTCTTGAGTGTTGATCTGAAAATATTATGAAAAACCAGCAAGTTAAACTCTTGAATCTTGAAAATAAGGGTTTGAAGTTGCTGCTCTGTTTCTCCTTGAAAGGCCACCTGCAAGAAAATAATGAAAAATAAAACACAAAATTGCTTTAAATATGCTTTGCCTTGAGAAAACAACTTTCCTTTGCCCTAATTCCTCAAAACCCTAATTCAAGATTGTGTAATGAACTTAGACTTTGGTCTTCATCTTCAATTTTTGAAATCTTCAAAAATTTGACTAAGGCATGAGAAGTTGGGCGCCTTTTTTGAGGTATGCCATTCTTTTTTCCAGACTTAGCCAACTTTTCACCGTTTTCAACTTCTGCTCAATTTTCAACCCTGGTTTGACTTTGATTTTTGGCTTCCAGATTGATCCAATGAACGAGCTGAACATTCCATTACGGAGCTTGATCGAATTTGACGACATGATTTTGGAGACATCATCTGTCAAAAACTTCATTTAACCCTTCAAATTGTCAGGTGCCTATCCTTGAAAAGGGCGCCCATTTTCTCCAGAGTTAGTCGATTTCATGATCTTCAATTTTATGCTTGTCTTTTGACCTTCAAATGAATCCATGATTCTGGGCGGTGTGTTGATCAGAATGACTGGTTGACGGATTCACTGGATAGCTGAGATGATTCTGGAAGGGGTCCTCTGGATACCTCGTCTCTGGAAATTGACCTCTGGCGGCTCAAAACCCTAGGCGCCCTTCTTGAAGTATGGCGCCCATGGCTTCCAGAGTTAGTTTTTTTTATTGATCTTCAAACTTTGCTTCCAACTCTGTCTTTTCTCTCACTTTTCCTCCTATGTTTGCGTTGCGACATTTGATGACTGTTGACTCTGATTGAAGTGCTGACGGATTCGTTGAAGAGCTGGATCAAGTCTGACGAAGTCACGTTAGAGGTGCCTTTTGCAAATTCTATCATTAAACCTCTTAAAATCTTGGGCGCCCTTCTTCTCTAGGGGCGCCCATGTCTACCAGTGTTAGAATATCTTCATCCTTTTTTCACTTCAAAGTTATAAACACCTCTCATCATGGCCCTTGTTTGATCTAACTTTGTCGGAAACTGAGTGATCTGACGAGCTGACGAAGATATCCGCGGCGAAGCTGACGAGAATCTGAACAATGTTGCCTGGGAGAGCCAATCTTGATTCCATCATCTGGTACCTTGAAAAATTGGGCACCTATTCCCTTCAGGGGCGCCCATGGCTGGCAGACTTAGCCATTTTTATGTAAACTTCAAAATCCTTCCTCGTTTGACGTGCCTTCCTTGGTCTCGACTACTGGAACCGAAAACTTTCTAAGGCATGAAGGTTTGGACGCCCTTCTTGATTGGAGGCGCCTAGATTCACCAGAGTTAGCCAAATTTTAGTATTTTTCAACTTTTTCAAAATATTCACTCCTTTCTCTTGTTTTTCGTGCATGTTCATCGTTGACAGCTTCTGCTTGATGCTCGAACATCTGATTCTGACACCTGGCAGCCGACTGACCTCCATTGATGACCTTGGAACTCTAGGAAAAGCTTTTGAAAAAGCAGAATAGACCCAGTAGAGTAAAACTGATATTTTTGTGATTCTGACTGCACCAGCCTGATGAGGAAGTATTTTAAGCCAATCAAAATCAGTCTTAACCCTAGAAGACAAACTTTCTATTTTTAGAAATTTTCTATTTTTAGAATATCTTACAAGTATCCATTTCAAAAGAAACCCAGAAAAACCCAGAAAAAGTTTCTATTTTTAGAAAACTACTAAAAATAGAAATTTTTCTAAATTTTAGGGTTGAAAAACTGAAATCTAGGTATGGTAGGTTTGATCATTTTGAACCGACCCAGATTACCTGATTTTGAAAATTACAAGGTTTTGACCCCCATGCAAGACATGCAAACCCCAATTTTGACCTTTTTGACAAATTTAACAGTATCTTGACTCATTTCTTCAAAATGCCTAAGTGTAGCGAAAATTTTAATTTTGGGGTACAACACAGTTATCACTTAGTCATTCAATTTAGACATTTGCCAAACACTTAAACTTTCACCAAAAAAGCAAGAACCTAGATGTGTGACATTTCATTAGCTATTTATATTGAAACAAACAAACATAGCCAGCCTATTACAATATCCCTAGTTCCCATGCCCAATGGTTCCTATTTTTATCATCACATATAATACATGAGCTAATCAACACAAAAATGGCGGTCTAGTTTTGTTGTTGTATATTTCTAATTGGTTACATTCTATATCCCCAACTATAAGTTGAAAACTAGTTCTTGTGGAACAATTTCAATCTTGTTATAAATTTATAAAATGACAATGTAACAAAGACGTACCCACAAGTAGAATTTTTTTAGAGGCTACAAATAAATTACTTGGGATCTATTGTAAAAAGAAAAAGAAAAAAAATGCATTTAATATGAAATACTTAGTCGATGAAGTAATCTTTTTAGAATTCTAATAAATACAAATCTACTTCACATACCAAGATAATTCCCTTCAACGTCAACAAATCCCAATAAAATATACCAATACCAAGAAACCTGCATGTATGAAATGACAAGCTTAAAAAGTATATTGTTGCAACATATTAAAGTAAAATCTGAAGTACGATAGCAACTTGCAATGAAAATACAAAAATTAAGTTAGAATATGTACATAAATGAGAAAGGAAATAATATAGTAATGTACTTTGTATATATCTGGATAGATGAATTGAAAAGCCAGCATATTTTGCATGGATGTTAAACGAATCAAATTTTTCAATTCTCACATTCAAAAAATGTTTTTGATATATGTGGATAGGTCTAGAATTTTATTTTTTTGTATTTTAAGTGTTTAACAAAATGCACTAGATTGTTTATGCTACTTGGTTTGCACTTTTCTTAGAGATGTAATTAGAATGGTATTCAAAATTTCAAGACATTGGAGATTAAGACGGAATTCATATTGTACATTTACATTTGTTGTATGCTTGCATGGATTAAATATTTTAATAGCATAGCTGACAAGTCATAAAACTGAGGAGGTTATAATTGATAAGAGGATTAATTACTAACCATTCGTGACTAATTTCTAGTCCAAATCTTCCAAAGATTATGAATTGCAAATACTCCTCCTGCTGGGTGTCCAAGACTGAGTTATACTCAATACTATGACTTGCTTAAGCCCCTTTCAACAGCATCAGCTTCACTATGATGACTGTAAATGAACAGCAGATTGAAGTAATTCAAAATACCCTGCAAGACTACACAAATTACCTCAAGAAAATCTCACACCATTCAATAATGGCAGGTGGAGAGGAGTACAGCCCCAGGGACGATGTAATGTCCCCTTCCTAAGCTATGTCAGTGATTATCAAGATTAGCCTATTCCTCATCTTCCCGTAGGCTAATATGGTTGGTTAGGGGACTCCTCAGCTCTTGGTGACGTGTTTGGGATTATAGGAGTATCTTTTTGACACTCTCTGGAGCATTTTCAGGCGTTTGGTCCAAAACTATTTTTAGTAAGCCACCTCCTCAGTGCTGACTTGGTATTTTCATGTTGATTATTCCTCGGGATGCTCTATTATGGTATCTAATGCTTATTTGGTGACTTTTATGGCCTGGGGATTTATTTTAAAATAATGATAATATTATAAAGTTAAATTAAATATTTAACTTTACATTATTTTAATATTTTAAAAGGTGACTTTTAGGAAGAGTTTTAAAAAGGTTAATATTTTAGCCTCATTAAATGGGAGTCCCAAGTGGGAGACATAAGGGAGAATTTAAATTAATAAAGTATTTTATTTCTCCAAGGGGGGCGTGGGTTTTGGAGGAACATATAAAATGTCTTTTGTGAGCTCATTTGAAACTCTTGCTTGGAAAATATTTTGAGAACACACAGGTTGAACCAGCTGCTTTGTGAGGACGAAAACCCTTACAGAGGGATCATCCAGGGGTCATCTGAGAGCATATTGTTTTCAGTTTTGGAGAAGTTTGCCAAGGGTTTTAGTGCAGTTTTCTAAGGGCAGATTTCAGAGTTTCATATCAGCAAATTTGAAGGAGACAAACTCAGATTTATACCTCCATTTGCTGGTTGTACCATCCAGATAAGGGCATGAGAGTTTGGGAGTGAGTCCCCTAGGTTTTGGGGTGAACTTTGGCATGTTTGGTGGCACCCAAGGTAGTAGAAGATTCAGAAAAACATTCAGGGGTGAACAGCAACGAGTTGACAGAGTTATCAATCTTTCATAGTGATTCGGGTTTGCTGGTTCAAGTTCAGTTTTCAAATATTTTGCAACAGCAGTTAATGGGTATGTCTAATTGTGCCATAGAAAATGCATTGTAATCATGTATATGCTGTTTAAATCCGATTGTAACGAAAATACCATGGTTGTAGCTATTCTGGAAATGATTTCAGTTCATAAATATTTCTAAAATAGTGATTTCCAGCTCTTTATTTGCAAAAATTTCTATTGGATGTTATTGTTGTTATTTGCCTATCTTGCAAAAAACCAAACAGAAAAACACATATCAAAACTAACACATAGAAAAAAAAAATATAGGGAGTACACTACAGATGAGCGGTAACAAAAGACACAAAGTGGCAGCAAAATTAATAAACCATTCCCTGCTACTGGATAAACCCACGAGTTCCTTCACAAAAGCTACAACTAAGGGTTATATAGTTTGATTCCAAAATAGAGACAGCAACAAGCATGAAGACTAGGGTATTTTCTTCAGCAAACCCCTCACGACCTCCTTAACCAAATAGCAACAAGTTTTTGGAGTGTATAATATCTTTCCTTGGCCACAACATCCACTAAAATGACCCTTCCAAAATAGTCTGAACTATTTCCTTCAAAATGGATCAACTCATTGAGTGATTTCAATCTTATCATAAATTCCCACTACCTCTCTTATTCCTTCACAAGAATTTACTAGAAATTGCTAAGCATTGTCTTTGATAGCTTTATCTATAATCAAACCTGGAATTCTTTCCATTTTTTCTACTCAATGATGGTTCCTACTGCATCTCACCTACATTCCAAAATTGAAATCTTTAATTAAAACTTAAAATCGATAATCACTTTTGCACACTAATGAACTCTATCCAAATCCACTCAACCGGCCAGGAAGAGAATACCTCTCTAAAACCAATTTTCTCATATGGTTTCCATCCAAGGGTTTTGTTGGAGAAAACTGCCCAAACTTCACAATAAGAACTGGAAATAGCCAAAAGGTGAGTTTTTCTCTTCCAATCTACTCTTTTATATCTCTTTCCCAAACTTCCAAGAAATATTATTTTATTTCTCATAAAGTGACCCTTTTAATTTTTTTTTCACTTTTGGGCTGGAATAAGTCATTTTACAATGAAATGTTCAACTTTTATAAAAATAATTAATTAAACCAAAGTTGCCCCTAAAATAAGAATTTAAGACAACTTAAATTTAATTAATTAAATATTACCTTACCCTCATCCCAATTAGCCTACGAGAATTAAATAGGCTAAGGGTCTTCTCTGACACTCACTCCTAAGAAGGGGACACTACAATATGTAAATGTCTTTTACCATTTCCTAATTTCTCCATTAGAATCAAAATTACATAGCAAAAATAAATTTGTCCCCATACAAATCAAGGATTAGTCAAGGACTAATCCTTCACATGAAAAGAACAATTACCTCTAGTTAATGAATGATTATTGTATAAAAACACCTTTGACTAGTTTTGATTTGAAATAGATCAGTCCAATTAGTCAAGAAGTCCATCTTATCTATTTATGTTCTTAAAGCCAACCTTTTAAGCCTAACACACTAGAGGACTATTTTTTTGAGAAAGTGAAACCTAAGTCAAGTTGCAAAAGAAAATGGTTAAAAACATAGAGGGGGCAACTAAAAAACCTGAACACATGAGAAACGGAACCGAACAAAGGAAAGTACATATCTACTAGTTTCAACCACAGTCAAACACATCTAACTATTTTGACAATGGTAAAAAATGTCACTATCAAACACTAGGAAAATAGAACAAGTTCAGTTGTTGTCAAAACATACAAATTCAATAGAGGCAAGGCCTATAGAGTCTAGGCGTTCTAAAAGGGCTCCAAAATATTCCTTTCTTTAAATTCAGTACATGATATGTAAATTATGCATTCTAGGGTTTGAAACAAATTGACTAACTTAACTTTCGATACAACCTACAATTATGAGTGCAATAACCTACATACACAAGCTTTTAAAAGTACAAAATACAACAAACAAAAAATTGACATTAGAATTTAACACTTGTCTTAATATTTTATTGTTTTTACTTTTGGATTCTACAATTATATGTTACTAAATATTGAGTGCCCAGGGTCATAAATAGACCTCCAACTCGGGCAATCAAAAGAAAAACAACCGAATTATTTTTAGATGTCTTCATCCCAAAAAAAATCTTCAAAAAATATGTTTGAAATGCACCTAGAATGAAGTCTATAATTTTCCCTGAATAGACTTCTCAAAAATAAAGAAAAAATAAACAAAGAAACGTCCAATAATATAACCCAAAAGCACCTAAAATAAGCTAAAATTAGTGACTACACCAACAGCTTTTACTTATTACCTGCATCTTCAACTTCTAATATTAGTCCTCCAAAGTTGAAGAAATGGAAGAACTCACAAGAGTAAGAATCTAACCAACAAGATCAACTACCTTCCACAAGAGAAAGCATGTATTCATCATTTTCATAATATAGCAAGGTCATCTTATTGTTTTGTAATCATCAAGTATGAATTTTTTATTCATTGTTTTCTAGTGACATAGCAAATATTTCTATTGCATCTCTCTTGTGGAAGTTATTTGGTTTTACTAGTTAGATTCCAGCTCCTGTGGGTTCTTCCATTTATCCAACATGGTATCAAAGCTTTAAATCAAAAAACCCTTTCTCGTTTTTTGAGCATTTTTTTATCAAGAACTTTTATAGGGTTCCTTTTGGAGTGAAACAGACCTCATGATTGTGCTCAAAAAACCCAAAAACCTGTTAATCTAAATAAGGCACAATAGAGTTTTGCGTCAGCAAATTTTCAAGTTTTTTGGGGGAGGCTGGTTGGGTTGTCACTATACATGTTTGTACAATTGCACAAATCCATATGGTCATGTGACCACTATTAATATAGCTTCAATCACTATGCAAGTTAACAAAAAAGGACAAACAAAATTCCTTTGTCTATATCGCTTTCACTACCATCATTACCTGGTAGGGATTTGATTAAAAAAGGGTTTTAAAAAAAGTAAGTTTTATTATTTAAACAAAATATATTATTAAAAAACAAAGGATGGAAAGGGTTGTCAAGGGTCAAACCCTCCCCAATTCTATTTTTAATAATATTTTTCAACAAAATTAAAATAAAAGATTATGTAAATCAAACCATGAAGATCCTTACATTCAACATTTTTGGCAAAACTTTTAGCAATTTATCCTTTTTGGCACTTTCACCAAATATGGGGGCATCTCTACATTTAGTAGAGCTTCTTTTTTTTCGCCTCACAACAACTACATTTAGTAGACTTCTAGATTTGGCAACAGTTCTACCAAATTTGGTAGTGATGTCATGATGACATCAGTGAGTCAATTGGATTTTTATGCCCCCTCATGGATGGAATTTTTATTTCTGCACTCAGACTTTGCAGGCCTTGTTCCTACTCATATAGGTTCCTTTTTTAGACCATTTTTTTTAAAACAAGGCAAATTTTCATGCTCTTTGTGATGGTGTAGGCAATTTTCAATTTGGACGTCTAATTTCTTTAAATTTTAGCCCCCCGTACCGGCCAAAATGCATATGGGTTCAGGTTTGGGTTCGGTACTTCTCTAGGTTCACTTTTGGTTTGGCATTTACTACCTGGGTTCTCTGTGGATTGATCCGCAGAGAACCCAGGTAGTAAACGCCGAACCTTGGCCAAACCCGTGAAGAACCTAGGAGGACCTGGGCGAACCCACGTCATCCAACCCAGAAAAAGGCAAAAACTCAACTTAAAAACATAAAATAAAACCCTAAAAAGTGCCCAAATTGCCTTATATTGACTTGGCCAACCAAATGAGGCTCAATTTGCAAACTCAAAAGAGCAAAAAACACCAATTTTTTGCCTCCAAGCTGAAATAGTTGATTTTTGCAGGTTTTCTCTTTTTTCTCGAAGGTGAGATCGTGAGAGCTACAAAGGAGTTCAATTGATAGAAACAAGAGAGGAATAGGTGCACTTAGAAGATCAAGCAATCAAAGGTGAGTGAATCTATCTTCCTTTGTTTTAGTTTTCAAGTTTTTTTTGTTTTTCTAATAAGGTTTGAATTTTTTTAAGAACATTTTATGCAAAATAAAGGGTTATAATGCCCAATTTTTCTAAAAAAATTATTTGTTTTTATTTATGTTAGGTTCATAACTTCATACAGAATGGCCAATAGTTCTGCTTCAGTTGGCATAGGTACAAAGAGTCAATTTAAATATGATCCAGGCTCACCTCTTTGGTGACATATGACAATGATTCAACAACTTCTCGGTGGTGGGGGTTATGTTTGGTGTTGCAGCCAATGTGGAACTACATATAGGAGCTCGTACTTTCGAGTGAAAGCCCATTTATGTGCTATTGGAATCAAGGAATAAAATTTTGCCTTGGGCCAAATAAAAAAGGGTTGTCAAAGGATCAAATAATGGGTTATATTAAAGAACAAGAGGACGTTGACAAGGCATTCAAAACACCAAAGGCTATGGACCATCCTCTTATGAAGAAAGGTAAAAATAAAAGTAAAAGCTCACAAAGACTTAGTGGCTTATTAGAACCGGCTGGCCCACATCCTTTCATGGAAATGGCACAATCTTCTAAAGGAGAAAATGTTTCGGTGACACGAAAAAGAGTCCCATTGGATAGAGCCTTCAAAAATGAAACAAGGGAGTTGGCAGATGAGAGCATTGCACGTTGCATTTATGGCAATGGGCTTCCTTTCAACATTGTTAGATCACCTTATTGGCAAGAAATGGTGAAAGCCATTTCTAAGACAACTCTTGATTATGTTAGTCCTAGGTATGGAAAGGTGCGAACCACCTTATTGGCAAAGGAGAAAGCTTCAATAGAGGTAGAATTGAGAGTAATCAAGGATACATGGGTCGAAACAGGTGTGTCCATCATTTCTGATGGATGGAAGGATTGCAAAAATAGACCATTGATCAATGTTATAATAGTGTCCCCTAAAGGGGCAATGCTTTTGAAGGCAGTTGATTGTGAAGGGCAGATAAAAAATGCAAATTTTATTGCCAATATCCTCATAGAATCCATTGAAATGGTGGGGCCTGACAATGTTGTCCAAGTCATAACGGATAATGCTAAAAATTGTAGGGCAGATGGGGCTATAGTGGAGGCTAGATATGGTCACATTTTTTGGACACCATGTGCAGTCCACTGACTCAATTTGATAATACAAAAGATCGGTGCACAAATTGAGTAGGTCAAGCAAATCTACACGGAGGGCGAGGAGATCCAAATGTTTGTGACTAATCATCATATGTCACAAGCCATCTTCAGGACCTTCTCCAAGTTGGAGTTGTTGAAGGTAATTTAAATTTGATTTTTTAATATTATTTTTTATTTTTTTATTTTAATTTTTCATTGCTGATTTGTGACATGCATTTTCTTACCATGTTAGGTTGCCGAAACTCGATTTGCATCTCACACAATCGTATTAAGATGACTTCTAAAGGTGCGAGAGGCCTTGAGTTCTATGGTCATCAACAACTTGTGGAGTGTATGGAAGCAATCAAGCACAGAAAGAGCCCAAAAAGTGAAAGCAATATTCTTAGATGATGAGTGGTGGGCTCATGTGGAATATGTTATAAATTTCACCGAGCCTATTATGAGCATGATTAGGTATGCTGATATTGATCGCCCATGTTTGGGTTAAATTTATGATGGCATGGATTCCATGGTGGAGAAAATAAGAGTAGTAATAGATGCCAAGGAACATGACCCAATGCAAACATTTTTCAAAACTATGCAAACTATTATTGTTGACCGTTGGAACAAGATGACTACCCCTTTACATCTCTTAGCATTTGCTTCGTCACCAAATTATTATAGCAAAGAGATACTTTCATTACTGAGGAGAGTGGCACCATATAGGGATGCAGAGGTTGTTGTTGGCTATAAGACTGCATTTAGAAAGATATTTGCAGATGAAGAAATCCAAAGCATTGTCATGAGCGAGTTTAGCCAATTCATATCTGCAAAAAATCAAGATGTTTTTGCTCATCTAGACAGATATAGGAAAAATGTTGATGATTGGTGGTATCTACATGGTCAAGGCTCCATTTACTTGCAGCCTCTTGCAATTAAAATACTCTCCCAAGTATGTATCTTTTTATTTATTTATTTTTTCGTTTTTCATTCGATGCTATTATGCTATATATTATGATTATTATCGGCAAGTAAAATTAAATACTAATTACTAAATGTTGTATGCATACTCAACAGGTTGCAAGTTCCTCTTCAACTGAGCGGAATTGGAGTACATACTCCTTCATCCACTTGGTCAAGCACAATCGTTTGGGTGCAAAAAGAGTAGAGGATTTGGTCTATGTACACTCCAACCTTCGTCTCTTATCACATAAGAAACTTGAATACAATGAGGGTGTGACAAAGAATTGGGATCTCGCCCCTGAGTGTTCTTATTTAGATGCTACAGTTGCACAACTTTCCTTGGCTTCTATAGATGACAATGAGGCAACTGATGCACCTAGTGGGAGTGGCAATCCAATTGATAGTGATTCAAATGAAATTGAACCAATTGAGGACCACGACCTTGATGCTTTTGATGAGAACGAATTTGAAGAATACTAAATTAAATATTGTCTTGATTGTCATTTGAATTTTCAATGTGTAATGACATTTTAAGACTTCAATATTTACTATTTAGTAATTTACTGTTTACATTTTTGCAAACTATGAATATGATTATATGAGGTATTACCGTATGGCATATTTCATTGTTTCAATATTCTATGGCATTATGGCATTATGGCATTATGATTATATCAATATGATTATAATTTTGAGCATGCTTGTGAGTTATGAGTCTATGGCATTATGTTTATAATTCAATAATATATATATATATACTTCCATACCCGTACCCTAGGAAAAAAAAAATCGCTGAAACGACGTACCCGAACCCGAACCCACATCTGAATCCATACCCGAACCGGCAACTTAGCAAATTTTTAATATGTTTAGTGAAATTGTTATGCAATCTCATTTTGGGAACTTTGAAGGGCCATAATTTTTGCATATGGACTCCTTTTTGGATGCATCATTTTTTAAAATACATATATTTTTATGTACTTTGTAATGGTTCCTTTTGTTTCCTCTCATCTTCTACCAAAATTGTATTTTTAGCATTTGGTCATTTTTAGACATTGTAAGCATCTATTGAATGCACTTCTTGATTTGTAAACACACTAAAATAAAAGTGCCACATATTGCAATTTTATTTGGGAGATCTTGCACATCATGTTGTGCCATTTTTGTACTTGCACTACTTTATAAAGTGTCATGGGGCTTTTTGTGTACACCTCGTTACTTCCAATCACAACCTTGTCTACCTTCATGTGAGTGTGTCTTGCTTTTGCACACCCTTTGTAGTTGTAGGTATTATCTTGTGCATCTTCCGATGCTTCTTCTTGCACTACATTGTGACACAATTTCAGTGGAGTTATCATACCTCTCCCATGTCAACATTATGGGGTGTATCATACTATTAGTGTTAATGCTTCCTTGGTTTCATTTTGGAGTTAGTTGTGAATCTATTTTTTGTTTCTATATTCTAGGAGGATGTAGTGGTTGGGTACCCATGCATTTTGGTGAGAAGGAACATATACCATATGAACACTCTTACATTTCTATTTATGGAGGCGACCTTCCACCTTCAGTTGATTAGTATTCTTGAGACTATTGGCATCTATGTTTTCCACTACTAGATTATTGCTTGTTGCTATATATTGGTGTGAATACACTATTTGTGCATTGGTTGAGTAGTGTTGTTACGGTCACTTGTGCAAATTGATGTGTCATTTGTATTTTTTACTATTGGATTATTTATTCATTTTTTGAGTAGTGTTGTTGGGGTCACTCATGCAAAATTGTGTCTCTTTGATCCTAATTTCAGTGGAGGCTCTTTAATTTTAGCACTAGAGTTATTTTTCAATAGTTTTTTGCAGCTACTTCATGCTTTAATGGAGATTTTCATGTTTAGTGTTTACTCACAGGAATGAATTCCAACATGCTATGAGAGTAAACAAAATTAACTCCCAAAACATAATACATGTACAAGAACACAATGCACAAAACAATCATACTATCTTTATTGATGTAACGTATGTAGTACTATCACAATGTGGCACAAGTTCATAACATAAGTCTCCAAAATAATAACATTAATAATCTTCAGCATCATCACGGCAACAGTGTTTCCTAACTACATGACTCGAGTACATATAGTACATTGGCAGTGGTTGAGAGACCGATTGTCGCGTCCATAACAACTAATTGTTTCGTCAGGAACTTAATTCTCAAGACAACCAACTAACATGACAATTACATAACACAACACGTACATGAAATATTAACATTAACTAAAGTCTTATTTACTTATGACTCACGACCGACCAAGTACACTCTCGGCCGACTACATCATCCCCCCCACAAAGTAGTCGTCTTCCAAACGACTGAAAACCAAAAAGGGGGGTACAAAAAAGGGAATTAAGAAGAGTGAGGGTGAGAGGGTGCCCCTCGGTATATGGAAGAAGAGGGAGTCGTGGTCAACTGCTGCTGCTGGAGGCACTGGAGCTTCTAGTTGGCTACCTTTGTTGCTCTTGTGCCAACTTCACCATATGTACTATCTTCGTGAGTTTGGCTTGTGCTTCCGCCAACTCCTCCCTCGTGCTAGCCAAGTCTTTGTCTTTTCCATTTAACTGACTCTCCTTCTCCATTGCCATACGATGTGCCTCCTCCAGTTGTGTGCCCCTCTCCACCAACTGCCTATCCCTCTTGCTCAGAACTGCATCCTTCTCGGCCAACATCTGCTTCATTTTTGCCAATTGCCTCTCAAGAGTGGCAACTCACGCCTTCTCTGTGGCAGCCACTTGAGCCATCCGCTCTTGTGACTTGTGGATCTGCTCCGCTAACTCCGTTCAGATCTAAGCTGCCTGTGTCAAGGCCCTATCTCTCGTCTCTACGGCCTCATCAATGGCGAGTGCCTATCAGTGCCACCGTAAGAAAATATTTCTATAGCACTGCTCCATGCCATTGAGTGTTGTCAATATTCTGCCATGCATCCCTGTTGTCGCTAATTGGCTTGGCTGCCAAGCAGCCAGCATGTCGGGTGTCTCCATGCTCATCCAACCCCTCGATGTGAGACATTTGAAAAATTCACCTTTGCACCCATGCTGCATGAAGGCAAGAATGCGCTCAGCCTCCTGTGCTACCAAAGGGTTCAACCCCATAATGAGTTGGTTGGCCAATCTCCCCGACTTCCTACATGTATCGGCCCATCTCGTTCAACTTTGTAAGGTACCTATGGATGGTATCGAGAGGTTCATGAGGGTCTGGTGGTGTCATCCGCACAGGTCCCTCCGACTCGTCCTCGCTGGATGTTGCCTCTCCAAGCTATGTCCATCTTCGTCGCCTCAATGACCATGATGGTGAGGGCGTCACATGGCCTTGTCATCGAGGTCCCTGAGAGGGCGGCTATGTGATCAATGTCGCTAACTCTACAACGGGTTGACCCTGCTCTGATAGTGGCAAAGACATCCTCAAGATGATGCAACCAAATGGTGCCTGACCCTCTCCAGTTGGATGTGTCTAATTCAGTGTACCAATCAATGGCTATGCTTCTCAGCGTCGTTGGGAACGCTCTCAGCCAATAATCAATGTCATCTTGCCCATTTGCTATCCATATTGTCTCGCACGTCTTGCAATGCAGTATGGATCCTCTAACCCGTTCCCCATGAACTTTGGCAGCTTCTACCTCTCAACTGGTAGAGTCACCATCCTTCCTCCTCGATTTCCTCCTTGTGCATTGAACCTGATTGAACTGGTTCTCCTGCTACGTCTTGGTGCTTCTCTTGCACTCTCGGCCACATACGGTTCTTCCCCACGTCCTCTATCAACGTCCACTACACTTCGAATCTCTTGGGGTTCATTCCAATACTCCCTCTGCCCTGGGGTCATTGGCTCGAATCCTCCAATTCTTAGCCCTTTGTCGTCATCTAATATGGAAAACTCCCGAATGCGTCAAATACTATCCTCAAGCTCTTCAATTAGTTCATTTTAATTTTCATTAATTCTATATCTTTCTCTACTTCCTACGGACGGTGTCGTGAAAGGTCCTTCGTCCCTTTCCTTGACAAGGTTTTGGTGTGCTCTAGTAGTAGATTGGTTTATTTCATTAATATCTTCATTGGTTTCTTTAGCAATTTGTTTTAGTCTTCTTTGTCGGTTTTATTACTCCCTTAATCTGAGTGATCATCATACCTTTTCTTCCAGTGTTTCTTGCCCGCTTGATACTCAGCTCTTGTCCTTATTGGGTTGTATGGGCATTAATTGTTGGTCGTACGATCATTGATTGTTGAGAGTACGCCTTCGGCTATTATTATGTTCCTCTTCCTCTCGCTTTGTCCTTTCCTCATACCATTGTAGTATTTGTTGTCTTTGGCGTTCTTGTTCACTCTCCACCTAAAGATCTTGCAAGATGATGTAATGACATGCCAGCAACCTTGGCAATCAGTTGAGGATATGGTCGACCTCTAGGTTGACGTGCAGTTTGTCCCAAATGACTGACTGGGGTATCTCTCAGCTGAGAGCCTCCCTTCGTACATGCTCCCTAAACAAGATATCCCACAGGTTGACAAGGTCCTGTGTCAAGTCGTCTTCTCATTCCTCATTTGTTTGTACGGGTTCCTCCATCGGCCAACCCATCACGACGCCATTCTACCGTTGGGTGATTGTCCCAAGTTCACTTCGGCAACGGTGCCAAATGTTTACTCATGGTAATGAATTCCAACATACTACGAGAGTAAACACAATTAACTCACAGAACATAATACATGTACAAGAATACAATGCATAAAAGATAAAACAATCATACTATCTTTATTGATGTAAGGTATGCAAGTACAATCATCTGTACTATCACAATGTGGCACAAGTTCATAACATAGTAGTCTCCAGAATCATAATATTAATAATCATCAGCATCATCACAACAACAGTGTTTCCTGACTACATGACTCGAGTACATATAGAACATTGGCGGTGGTTGAGAGACCGACCATCGTGTCCCTTCATTACAACATTGTTTCGTCAGGAACTTAATTCCCGAGACAACTAACTAACATGAAAAGTACATGAAATATTAACATTAACTAAATTCTTATTTACTTATGACTCACGACCGACCAAGTACACTCTCGGCCAACTACATTTAGCTTGATGTTCCTACTCTTTTTGGAACAACTTTTGAAGGGTTCTTAGTTTCTTCGTCATTCACATGTTTTCTCTCCTATGGGGGGACATCTACTGTATCTCAATGATGGAATTAGTCCTTGGGGGGTCATGTTGAGTCCTTCACTTTTTAATTTTTTTTCTTTTTCAAAGAGAGGTTTTTTCATATGGGCTTTTCTCCTCTACTTCATTTGTGAGAGATTTGTTTATATATGGGTACCTAACATGGCCTTGTAGCCAAGGCCCATCCTTGCATCTTTGCATGTTTTAATATTCTGCCTAACTTGCACTTAAGGGGGGGTGTTGGTGTGAATATGGTCTATTACCGAACTAGTTTCACTTTAGGACCTACTCACACTTGATTATTTCAGCTTACTTAGATCATTTACTTTTTGCGTCTCATATCATAGGATAAAGACACTTGTTGTGATCTTAGTTTGTCCTAGGGTTTCATCTAGGGTTTTTTCCTTGCCTATATAGCAAGGTCTTGTTATTTTGTAATCATTAATTATGAATTTTATATTCATTGTTTTTTGACAATATAGAAAAAATTTCTATTGCATCTCTCTTGTGGAAGGTATTTGATCTTGCTGGTTAGTTCTTACATTCCCCCCACATAACAATGCTTTTGCATTTGTTTTCTATTTTCCATTTATGTTCAAAATGACTTGCAAGTTAATTAGAAAAATCCTTCTACTAATTGGTTTGTGAATTTTCCCTCATGCCAATCCTAGGCCTGACTCATATCATTCACTATTTTCTAAAGTTGATGAGAAGCATATAGGATGTATATTTGATTCTTGTGCCTCTCTTGCCCCCGTGTATATATTTGTATCAATTGGCATGAGAACTTGATAATAAGGCCTCTTAATTCAAATTTGGTTTAAAAATAATAATGTAGTTCTACAACCCATCATAAATCAACTCCTCTATTTAGTCCAAAATTTTAGCTTTTCTATCCCCTATGTGGAATTGTAAGAATAGAACAGGCAAGAATAATATCAATTTGAACATTTATATCATGATAATTATTCGACATAGATATCCCTTCCACACACATTTCCATTATAGTTGTATAAGAAATCAATATAAAGTGTAACACCATAATAAAAACAAATGAAATTAAGAAAAATATAATGAAAAAATGCAATCAAAACAAGAAAGGACTTTATAATGGAGTAAAGGCAAGAAAGAAAAACCAGAAGTCAAAAGTGGTAAAATACACTAATTTATAGATGCATTATGGACAACTAGGTGACAAAGACAGTGAATTGAACTAGTATGTAGAAGCACAAGTGTTCTTTTGAGTAACCACTACAGGTGCTTAGAAAAAGGTTACACATACTTCTGATTGGAGAAAAAATTGGACACACCTAGTCTTGAAATTATAGCATCCAACACTAAAACTATTTTCAGCATTGACTAGTGCACAAGCAGAATAGAGTTCAGATAGAGAACTATAATTTTGATGACTGAACAGTGAAATTTAGAATCAGTTTATAGAATTACCAAAAATAATTTTATGAAAACAACAATAGTCAGATTGATTGTAAAGATATATGTAATATAGATAACTGCAAAGTCAGCTCCCAGAAGGATTGGAAGCCTGAATCCTAGATACATTGGATCTTATGCAATGTTGGTGTGGAGTTTTGCAGCATCAACTTTGACTAGTAACTACCAATTAGCAAGCACAAGCTAAAACTAGTAAAGCACTTGGGCAAGCTAGCCAACAAGTTTTAAATGATTAGGTCTGCAGTTAATTTTCACAAAAATATGAATTTGCAAGGACAGATGAGCAGGACAGTATTACCTGCAACCTTTGACCACGATAGAGGAGTACACACCCATAGATCAGAGCTAGAAAAATGTAAAGCACTAAAGACTGAGTAACAGGTGCATCAACCCCTGCATGAGAAACATTCAGTTCAGATAAAAATAAACATAACATAGATTGAATTCCCAAGTTTTTCTGAAGTGATAAAGAGTTTTCATTTTCATCATATGAAACTTAGAATTGAAACTTAGGATCCAACAGAGCTTATAATGCAAAACTCATTGGAAGCAATAACTTTTAACTGGAAACCATGCATGATGCAATTGGCCCATGGGCATCAAAATAAGAAGCAAGTAGATTTGCCAAACTAAAATGTATAATAACCAAAATTCAGCAAGTGTATTGGTCAAAAATTATAGCTGTCTGGTGTTTTCAGATTTTGTTTCAAATAAAATCAAAAGGAAAATGGCTTCAAAGAAGTGTTCAATTAATATTCAAAAGTAAGTGTTGGTAGTTAAAACTAAAAAAAGAAAGGTGCCAAAAAGATAGCAAGCTTAATAAACTGAAGCACAATTGCTCAAAACCGAATTCAACATAACAGTATATGAGAAGCAACATTATGGATCAGTTCATAGAGAACATCTAGGTAAACTAGCCACTACTTCTCTTTGATATTTTCTAAATTCAATTCAGTAAGTTCTAGTAACTTTCCTCCGAGGCTCAAGTTCAACATAAACTAAATGTTGGTAAATTTACAAATATTTTATAGTGAGTAGAGTTCCTTTCAAACCATTGCATAGGGATAAAGTAAAGATCAAATTTTGAATAGTTTTATTTTTTGTTTCAAAGAGAAATCTGCTAATATTTTCTTTTAAATCTAAGTTACCGGTTTGGGTAGGGGTACAAGTACAGGTACTGGAACCTAGTACAACAGTACGAAAAATTGTTTTTCCTTGGGTATGGGTACGAAAATATATATATTATATATATGTTCAAAATTATAAATTATAAGAATAGTGATACTCATAATTGCCAATAAATAGAATATTTAAATACCTCATTCATAATTTGCAAAAATGAAAATACTCAAGTCTTAAAATGTCATTACACAATGAAAATTCAAAACTACAACCATTATTTAATAGTCTTCATATTCTTCTTCATCAAGGTCAACATTTGATTCAATTTTATTTGAACCACAATCAATTGAAGTGCCACTCCCACTAGCTGTGTCATTCACAGAAGCTACCTCATCTATAGAGACTTCAGCAAGTTGTGCAACTTAGGCATCTAAATCAGCACACTTAGGACTTAGATCGCAATTCTTTGTCATTCCATCATTGTATTCAGATGTCTTATGTGACAAGAGACAAAGGTTGGAGTGTGCATAGATCAAATCCTCTACTTTTTTGCACCCAAACAGTTGCGCTTAACCAACTGGATGGAGTATGTACTCCAATTCTGCTAAGCTGAAGAAGGTTGGAATGTACATAGACTAAATCCTCTATTTTTTTTGCACCCAAAAGGTTGCGCACTTAATCGAGTGCATAAAGAAGTATGTACTCCAATTCTTCTCAACTGAAGAAGAACTCGCAACCTAATGAATTTGCATACAACACTTAGTATTTAATTTTATAAATTCAAAACATAAATTATAAAATTATATTATTATAAAATATAATATATAGCATAATATCATCGAATGAAAAATGAGAAATAAAAAATAAAAAAATACATACTTGGGAGAGAATTTTAACTGCAAGATGTTGCAAGTAAATGGAGCCTTGGCCATGTAGATACCACCAATCATGAGCATCTATCCTATATTTGTCTCGAAGAGCGGAAACATCATGATTCTTTGAAGAAATGAAGTGGCCAAACTTGCTCAAGACAATATTTTGGATATCCTCATCTGAAAATATCTTTCTAAATGCAGCCTTGTAGCCAATAGCAACCTCCTCATCCCTATATGGTGGCACCCTCTTCGGCAATGAAAGTATCTATTTGCCATTATACTCTGGCAACAAAGAAAATGCTAAGAGATATAAGGGGGTGGTCATCTTGTTCCAATGGTCAACAACAATCTTTTGCACAGTTTTGAAAAATGTTTCCGTTGGGTCATGTTCCTTGGCTTCTATTATTATTCTTTTTCCCCACCATGGAGTCCATGCCATCATAATTTCACCCAAACATGGGCGATCAATATCAGCATACCTAATCATGTTGATGATGGGCTCTGAAATTCAAAACATATTCTACACGAGCTCACCACTCATCATCTAGGATCAATGCTTTTACTTTTTGGGCTCTTTTTGTGGTTGACTGCCTCCATACACTCCACAGGCTATTGATGACCATAGAACTCTAGACCTCTCGCACCTTCACCAATTGTCTTAAGATGATTGTGTGAGATGCAAATCAAGTTTCGACCACCTAACATGGTATAAAAAAATACATTTCACATATCAACAGTAAAGAATAAAAAATAAAATTTAAATTACCTTCAAAAACTCCAACTTGGAGAAGGCCCTAAAGATGCTTTGTGGCATATGATGATTACATTTGGATCTCCTCACCCTCTGTGTAGATTTTTTTGACCCATTCAATTTGTGTGCCAATCATTTGCAATATCAAATTGAGTGAGTGGATTGTACATGGTGTCCAAAAAATGTGACTATATGTACCCTCCACTATAGACCTAGCTGCCCTACAATTTTTAGCATTGTCCATTATGACTTGGACAACATTTTCAAAGCATACCATTTCAATGGATTCTATGAGGATATTGGCAATGAAACTGGCATCTTGTACTTGCCCCTCACAATCCAATACTTTCAAATACATCACCCCTTTAGGAGACACTACTATAACATTGATCAATGGTCTATTTTTGCAATCTTTCTATCCATCAAAATTGACTTACACACTTATTTCGGGCCATGTATCCTTGATTACTCTCAATGATGCCTCTACTGAAGCTTTCTCCTTCGCTAATAAGGTGGTTCACATTTTTTCATACCCAAGACTAACATAATCAAAAGGTGTATTGGAAAGAGTCGTCAACATATCTCGCCAATAAGGTGATCTACCAAAGTTGAAAGGAATCCCATTGCCATAAATGCAACAAGCAATGCTCTGATCTGCAATCTCCCTCACTTCATTTTTGAAGGCCTTCTCCAATGGGCCTCTTTTTTGTGAAACCAAAACATTCTCTTCTCCACAAGATGGTGGCACTGGCATGAAAAGATGTAGGCTAGCCGGTTTTGATAAGCCACTAGGAGGTTTGTGCAAGTTTTACTTGGCAAGAGAATGTGCAAAAGACTTTGAGCTATCACTTGCCATGTTGACATCCTCTCGTTCTTTAATATAAACCAATATTTTTTTTTGACAACTTTTTTCATTTGGCCTAGGACAAACTTTTTCCCTATAAAGGAATAGCACAAAAGTGAGCTTTCACTCGAAAGTAAGAACTCTTATACTCTTTTCCACATTGGCCACAATGCCAAAGATAACCCCCACCACCAAGAAGTTGCCAAATCATTGTCGTATGTTGCCAAAGAGGTGACGATGCATCAAATTTAAAAGAACTCTCTGCATCTAGGGCAACTGAACTAGAACAATTAGTCATTCTTAATGAACTTAAAATTTAAAAAATTACAAATTAACAACATTACAACTGAAAAAATTAAAGACTAATCAGCATTATATCCCCTTATGCATAAAAATTTCAAAAAGATATTCAAAACTTATCAAAAAATTTAAAAAAACACTTGAAAAATCTTCAAAACATTTATTGAAAATTTGAAAAAAAATGAAAGATTTACTGACTTTTGATGGCTAAATCTTCTTTGTGTAGCTAATTCTAACCTGTTAGTGTAGGACTTACTCCCCTATAACCCTTACCTTCAAAAAAAAATGAAGCAACCTTTGAAACCCAACAATGAAAGCTTAGAGGAAATAAAAGCGATTCTTGGCCTTTTGTGTTTGTCAAATCAGTTGCAAACATGATAAAACCCTCCCTTTAGGGTGAATGGAGTCATTGGGAACTGTTTTGGATTTTTATTTTTTTTAAATTCTTAATGTTTAAATTTTTTTTTTGGCCCCATGGGCTATGGGTATGCAGGGGTCTTGTCAAGTCACAGGGAACCTAGGGTTCATGAGCAATACCTTGGGCGTACTCAAGGGCGCACCCAAAAGGAACCGAGACCCATACCGAACCCACATGGGTACGGCAGGTTAAATTGAAGAACCCAGTAACATAGTTTAAAATTGAACAACTCTCATCAAAATTTAAATTACTTGGCAATTTCTTAATACCTCGTGACCTTAACATTTTTTTATTTTTTTTCAAGGGTTGTCTATCACAAATATGGAACTACAAATGAAACAAAACATAAATTAATACTTACAATACACTAAGATTGCATAGTTTTAGATAAAATCCTTAAAACAAATAATGAAGTGCTAAGAAATAGAGGAAAAACAAAGTCTTAACCAAATTTAGGTTGACATTGCATCCCTCAATCTACATTTCTCAAATTCAAATTACCTTTAGGTACTATTTCCTTATGGCATAATTAATTGTTGTGTGAAGAGACACAATTATGTATTACTTTGTCATGTCCCTTCCAGTCTAAGTTGGCCTCCAATGCCACATTTACTAAAGGCGTTTTTTTAACACCACACATTTATAGATATTTATTTAATAAATAATTAAATATAAAATATATCAATTTAAACAAATAACTTTCAAATTTAAATCTATAAACTAGGCGCCAACTTTGGGCCAATGAGGTCTATTTCTTGGGCAAGTAAATAAGTCAATGTAATGTTGCTTTTCCGATTCATTCCAACATTTTTGGAAAGTCCAACTTTCTTGGAGAGTGTCAGCTTTATTGGGAAGGTAGTCTAACAATTGCATCTAGTTCTTAGAGCCAAGAGAGTACAATGGTACTTACTGTGTGGAGATCCAATAGTGTGGGAGCATTCCACACTTCTTGGAGAAGTTCATTGTCTTCGGAGAGTGCCAAGTTTCAAATAAATAGTTATCATATGTGCTTTTGATGTTGGTGGTGAGGTCAAAAATCATATTTGGCATATCTTACTATTTTCATAACTTTGGTGGTTGTGCGGAAAATAATTAAATTATTAAATGGTTAAGTATTTAAGTTGTTGAAAAGTAAAAAGCTAAAGGACAGCTTATATTTAATTATTTAAAAGGGAAATTTTAAAATTTGGAGGAAAAAATGAATATTCAAATAAAAAGTAACTTTTGATTACTTTTAGGGTTGGATGGAAAAAGGGTTAAGAAAACAATTATTAGAAAAGATCATTCACTCTATCCATTATCAATTTCCAAAAACTCTTGTTGCAAATTTGTTGGCGTTTCAAATCGCACCTCTGGAATGCGTTTTGGAAATAGACAGCTATGTGCAATAAACTGCTCTTCGAATTAGGAGGGGAAGCTCCCTCTTTTGTTGAGTTGCATAAAGTAAGTAAACTAAAACTAATTTTTGCCTATCTTTTTGATTCAGCTGCGAGAACACAAGGTTATAGAACACTAGATGTTGCAACTGAGGTTTTCCCTTTAATGAAACTTGACAACTACAACTTAACTTACGCTAAAACGTTTCTATCCTCTCAAGTAAATGCAGAGCAAGAGAGTTTAGAAATGGACGAGGTTGAGTTTCTGAGAAAGATACTTGAATAAACTTTCCTCAACATACATCTACTAAATTTCAATGCAAGCTGAAAAAGGATATCATAAAAGTATTACGGAAATATGAGACTTTATTTCAAGGGCAGCAAAGCAAGCTTCAAGATTTTATTTCCTCACACTTCTAGCACAAAACAATAAACGGAAATCTGAGATATTTATATCGAGGCAGCAAAAGCACGCTCAAGATTTTATTTACTCAAACTTTTGGCACAAAGATTACAATTCCGAGACAGCAAGTTGTAGCAAAATACTTGCAACATGCGAGCAACCAGTATTACAATTGACACATAACACATGCACTAAACAAGGATTTGCAGCTAAGGAGGCATGCAAACTTGCTCTTTACACAAAATGAACTGACACTAAACGATAACAAACATGAAGGCATAAGCTCAACGATTTTGTTATCACAAGCACGGTTAAACTAAAATGAGCAAACACTGCTCTTATTTATAACTAAGTAGAGGAGTAGGGAACCCTAAAATCTCCTTGCTTTTACAACTACTGCTTGCCAACATGCAAGCTTTATTTCTAATTGTAGAAAAGATAAAACATTTAAACCCTAGAAAGCATTTAAAATGGAAAGTGTCAACTCGTTACAACTTGTTACAACTGTTTTCTTTCTATCCTCAAAGAATGGATAAGCATTGATACAAGAATAGAAAGAAAGGGTGGAAGAAGCTTCTAGAAGAAAGCTGATTTAAATCTGTGGTGGGAGTGTTGATACTATTAATAGCAAAATGCCGCTTTTCCAAGACTTCTTCGCCATCCTCAATAGATCTCAAGAAATCTTCACTCTCATTGGCCGCTTTCTCGAACTGTGCTGACATCATGGAAATTATCTTCATTCTTCCAACACTGCCATTGATGCCATGCAAGATACTCTGAAACTCTGTTTGGACTACGTCAAGCCCAATGTATGAACCATCCTCAAGGCAATACTGACAAGGAATTGCTGCAACAAATTCTCTGATGAACTTAAGAGTATTAATGACTCTTTGTTTATACACAACAAACTCCTCAGATATTCTAACATATGTATTAACCTTGAAAAGGTAACCTTCTTTCCACTCCAAGATCTGTCTTTTGTGTTCTCTTGCCATTGTAGAGCCATAAGCCATCTCTAAATCTGCAATTATGATTTCATGTGTAGGCTTGAACTCGGCTATCAACTGCTCAAAATCCTGGATACCTTGACGTAAGTCATGAGCTTTGTATCTCAGCTAGAAGACCTATGCTAGAATCTCTTTTCCTTTGACGATGAACTCTTCAATCCATTCCTAAGTTTGTTTTCCACAAATAACCAACTGCCTCAACTGTTGTTGATCAGCTGGTGTCTCTAAAACTTGTGGCAGCAACTGTGTTGTTTGTGAGGTGCCTTGAATAAGATTTGATATACATATCCGGAGTTGACAATTTTCAGCCTTGAGGGCTGCCTTGTCTTCTCCATCCTTCTGCACTCTTTCTTGAATATTTTTAATTACCATCTTAAACAAACTCATATCAGCATGTTGCATACTTTTACCAAGGTTTGCTTTGACCATTATGAAATCATCAACATCCGCTTCATACCTGATTTTATCTTCAAGAGGCGTAGCTGTCTCCATGACCATTTCATCCTCAGGATTCCTCTCAAAGTGTATTTGTTTCTTGGCCTTCTTCTTGGGTGCTTTCTGATATACATTGAGATCATCATCATTCACCTGATAAGAAGGCCTTCTTCTCATCCTTCCCAAGGAGCTCTCAAGCCAAGATGTGGTATCTCTACTAACATCCAAGGGAGGAATAATTGCAACATCGGCCTCTATCTCCTCGTCTTCCAAATCAATGTGAATTGGCAAAGACCTAGGAGATGGTAAAGGGTCTTGTATCAAAGGCTCATCTTGTACTTCTTCTTGAAGTATGGGCTCAAGTGGAGGAACTTTTGTTTCAGCTGTAGGCTGCTCCTGTATAACAATTCATGTTTAGTCCAACCTCCTCTTAGCACTCTTTGCTGATCTACTGCCCTTTGTAACCTCTTGAGACTGAACTTTTCCTTTCATCTTCGTTTGAGCTCTTGAAGAAGAGGGAAGAGATGAATGTTTCTTTGGCGGCTCTGCTACCGGAATGGACTCCCTCTTTTTGAGGATTAAGAAAGTCTTGTTGTACTCTACCACTTGTCGTGTCCTTTCTTCCACTGTAATGCATTCTTTGTTAGCCCAGTTGACCTGTGGAAGAGGTTGTTGTTCAACCTGATTTCTAGTATAGGCTGGGAGAATTACATCCCCGTCATCATTTGATAACCCTTCAATGTCTTCGGATAAACAATCTTTTATTTGGCGAAGGATGAGCCTACTATTACTTCGCCTTCGTACCTCGTACTCGTCTCTGCAGTTAGCCCAAAAGTCTTCAAGTGCGGGCACATGAGCATAGTTATGACCAAGTCGTGCTGCATAGACACCATGGGGATCATATGATCGTCTCTCGCTGAAAGGCTTGAGACCAAGTTTATCTAACTCATTACCCATTATTTTAGCGTCTGTGGATGATTTGCACCTGTAAATACCTAAAGCAAAAGGAAAGTTGAAGGCTGGTTTCTTTTTGTTGCGCAAGCGAGTGTGAACATCTAATACCTATCTGAGAAATTCCATACACACGACTTCATCTGACGGATACCTCGGCAACATAAGAGGAGCTCTTGAATAGCCGTACACCCTTAGGTAAGTGAAACTGGCAAACTGAATAAACCAATCAGCCCATTCTGACATTGCTGCCCTGGCAACAGATGAGATGCGAACATGTAGCTCGTTGTCCAAGTCACCCACTGTGTAGATTAAGAATGCTTCATTCACTCTTTTGTAATGGTGTGATGCCGCAGTGAACTCCAACTAAGTGTAGTATTTTTAGACATGTTGAACATTTTAAGAACCCTCCGTGTTTAACCCTCTAAATTTACCCTGATAGGCAACCAAGTAGACTAGGTAGGAGACCATGTGGAATGCATGTCTATTAAAATATTCAGTTATTTGATGGTGAAATCAATCACTGATCAATGTAGGCCAATTATATAACTCTATCTTCTTCATTATGTGAGGTATCACGTAGAACATCCAAGGCTGAAACTTCGTTGCATCTGCTTGACCAGTAATCCAGTTGAGTAGGGTGATTATTATAGCAAATTCGTCCTTGAACTCTCCTCTCTTGACGTTCTTTGGCAATGTACTGTATTTATCTTTCAGCCACCTATGTGCAATCTTCTTGCTATATTTTTCTTGATGCTCTTCCCATATCCTTTCACATTCTTCACTATTGATGGTGACACTTCTAGGCCATGGTGGGATGGAGAAGCATTTCTCAATCTTGTTTGGCTTTAAGCTGCATATGATTCTTCCATCAATTGACTGGATTTCCCTTGTGGCTGGATTATAATGCTTGATACAAGCAATTATGAATTCTAAGCTCTGTACTGAGAAAGGTATGGATGCTGTTGCGAGAAGACCTGAATGGCCAAGATGCCTAATGGTGGTGTTGCCTACATCTTCCAAAGGACGTAGATTGAATACCGGCTTGATATGATGTAAGTCATTCTCGGCTGTTTCTATGAAATCATGGTACAATGCTGATTTGGTCTTGAACTCTGTAGGAATGTACTCCATTCTGAAAAACTTGAAGATTGACAGTGAACACGCCTAGATTATGACAAGTTTTGACAAACTTTCTAATTTTAGCTTTGCTGATTTTCCTTCGTCAAAATGGATGAAATTTTGAAAAACATTCTGAGATATGGGTTTTGATTAGAATTTCATTACAAGCCAACCCAGATCGTCCGTTTTTGAAAATTTGAAGTGAAGACTGAAAAAGCAGCAAACAATAATTTTCTCTAAAAAAAGCAAAAAAAGTTGGCATCTGGGTATTGTTCATGAGCATATTTTGGATGAACCCAGTTGATCAGATTTTGCAAATCCTAGCTTTTGACTGAAAAAGCAACCACTTTAAATTTCTCTGAAAAAGTTGTGATATGGGTTTTGTCCAGAAGAAGGTTTAGTATAGACCCAGAAGATTAGAAATGGAAGAATTTGAAGTTTTCTCTGACATGCAGAATAAAAGCAACTACTGCAACTTTGAGAAAATTCTTCAACAATTTGTCCAGAAGATAGAACAAATATGAACCAGCTTGCTGAAAATTGAAAGTAATGGCCTTCTTCTTCACAAATTTGATGTTCTTGATGAAGAAATATGAAAAAGCAAGCCTTCTTTGAGTGCTAATCTGAAAATTTTATGAAAAACCAGCAAGTTTAAGTTCTTGAATCTTGAAAAATATAGGTTTGAAGTTGCTGCTCTGTTTCTCTTTGAAGACACCTATAAGAAAATATGAAAAATAATACATAGAGACGTCCTTAAATAAGTTTTTGCTTTGAGAAACAGCCTCTCAAACCCTAATTCTTAAAACCCTAAATTTAGCTCATGCATTGACCTAAGGCGTTTTTTCCTTTGAAAATTTTGAAATTTTCAAAAATTTCTCTAAGGCATGAGAAGTTGGGTGCCCTTTTTGAGGTATGGCGCCCAATCTCTCCAGACTTAGCCAATTTTTCACCATTTTCGCCTTCTGCTCAATTTTCAACCCTAATTTGACTCTGTCTCCTGGCTTCCAGATTGATCCGACAAACGAACTGAACATTTCCTTACGGAGCCTAATCGAATCTGACGACGTTGTTCTGGAGACGTCATCTGTCAAAAACTTCATTTGACCCTTCAAATTGTTGGGTGCCTATCTTTAACAGGGGCGCCCATTTTGTCCAGTGTCAGCCATTTTCATGATTTTCAAAACCTTGCTTGTCTTCTGACCTTCAGATGATTTCACGATTCCAGGCGTTGTACTAACGGACTGACTGACTAACAGATTCACTGGATAGCTAATAAGATTCTAGAAGGGGTCGTCTGGACTCTGGATACTTGATCTCCGGAAACTGTCTTCTGATGGCTCTAAACCCTAAGCGCCCTTCTCCTTCAGGGGCGCCCATCTCCTCCAGACTTAGTTTTTATTTTGAATTTTCCACTATTGCTTCCAACTTTTGTCGTTTTATACACTTTTCCTCCTCTATTCGGCTTGCGACATCTGATGGTTGCCAACTCCGTTGGATGAGCCGATGAATGCGTTGGATAGCTTGACCTAGTCTGATGAAGTTATGTTGGAGGTACCTCCTGCAATTTTCATCATTTAACACCTCAAAAGCTTGGGCGCCCCTCTCCTTCAAGGGCATCCATTTCTTCCAGACTTAACCATTTTTACTGTCATTCGTCTTCAGAATTATGAAACACCTCTCTTCGTGACCTCTGTTTGATCTGAGATTCTAGTCGACCGGTTGATCTAAGAGACATGTTGACTGATTCGTTGCGGGGCCGGGAAGATTCTGAGCAACATTAACCTGGAAGCAGAAACCCTAATTCTGAATTTTAACCTTTAGAAAAGTTGGGCGCCTTTCTCCTGCAGGGGCGCCCATGGCTAGTAGAGTTAACCATTTTTTATCTAATTTTCAAATTTTCACCTTTTTTAACATGCCTTCCTTGTCTTTGACTACCGGAAACAAAAATATTCTAAGGCATTGAAGTATGGGCACCCTTCTTGACTAGAGGCGCCTGGATTCACCAGTGTTAGCCAAATTTTTGCATTTTCCAACTTTTTCAGCTTCTACTCTCCTTCCTCCGTTTTTTGTGCACGTTCCTTGCTGACAGCCTCTGTTTGATGCTCGAACGCTTGATTCTGACACTTGGCAATTGACTGACCTCCATTGATGACCTTGGATCTCCGAAAAAGCTTCTGAAAAAGCAGAATAGACCCAGTAGGGTAAAACTAATCTTTTTGTGATTCTAACTGCACCAGCCTGATGAGGAAGTATTTTGAGCCAATCAAAATCAATCTTAACCCTAAAAGCCAAACTTTCTATATTTTAAAAATTTCTATTTTTAGAAAATTTTACAAGTATTTGTTTCTTAAGAAACCTAGAAAAACCCAGAAAAAGTTTCTATTTTCAGAAAATTGCTAAAAATAGAAATTTTCCTAAAATTTAGGGATTAAAAATTGAAATCTAGTTATTGTAGTTTTGAACCGACCCAGATTGCCTGATTTTGAAATTTCTAAGTTTTTGACCCTCATGCAAGACATGCAAACCCCAATTTTGACCTTTTTGACAGATTTAACAGTATTTTGACTCGTTTCTTCAAAATGCCTAAGTGTAGCGAAAATTTTAATTTGGGGTACAACAAAGTTTTAGTACTACATTTCTCGAGGACAAAAACCCTCTTGGATTATCAAGAATTGGAGGACGAAAATCTTCCGATTCTTCTGTTGGCTTCATTCAGAGGTCAACTTTGGACTTTAGAGGTTGTTGCAAGTATTGCAGATCGAAAAATCAAAAAAAAAATCTATTTACTTTTGCAAGCATGGTAATTTTAAAATAAACCAGAACTCAATTTGTAGTAATAGTAAAGGCAAGTTGTACACTTCTAGAGCTAACTGTACCAATAAGGAACAGCGATCGGAAATCTTTAAGGTATTGCTTATGGTTTTGGTCCTGGCTACCACTTCTAAATAAATCAAAATTCGTGAAGTTGCATTGAAAGTTTAAGAGGATTTAAAATCATTGATTTGATTTGTTTGGGTTGTTGTACATTTCAAAGGGGATGTGGAAGTCAAATTGGATAACATCTCTTGTGAGTAGTCATGGGTATTGAATAAGGAAATTTAAACAGGTCAACTCAGCCATATTCAGAAACAAACAAATAAAGAAAATTCAAAGCCCTGTAGAGGTGACATTGAGAGTAAGTAGGTGGAAACTTGCAAATTTTGTTTGGGTTTTTAGACAACCACCTCTCATCAATTGCAAGAAATCATTGGTTGTGTTTTCTTAAACCGTCGCACTATCCCAAAGGAAAAAAAGAGACTTGATTGCTACACATAAAAGGCTTGGGTTTACCGTGCCCTTATTATGGTTGAACGGTTAAAAAAAAGGAATTGCAATTAAGACAAGAGAATCGTAGGTTTTAAGAAAAGGCATATGGTCATGGCAAACAAAAGGAAACTTTGCCAATCAAGTTCCTAAACTATTTAAATACTATTTTACTTTAAATATTTCTTTAATATGTTTTGTAAAATTGTGCCAAGAATATTCTATACAATAAAGTGTACAGTCAAGTCATTATTCATTGTTTTTTATAAATATTTTGCACTGGAAAAAGAAAAAAAATCAGAAAATTTGGAAAAACAAAAAATTGTGGAATTGCCAAAAATTGTAAAAAGGTATATTTCAGTGGTATCAAAACCAATTTATTGCCAATTGTGGGGGAATATTTTTTGTAAAAAAAATTTCAAAGCCAACTTCATGCATGGAAGTGACAAGGAAATAAAATATTACCAAAGGGAAAGGAGAAGGGATCTAGATCAGTTGGAAATTATTACAAAATAGCAAGACACAAAACTTCCTAGGAAAGACAAGGAAGCAATGGATCACAATAACAAGGATGCAGATGATGCTGATTTGAGAGGATTGTTTAGGGACAAGAACAATTAGTTGATATGATGGAAAATTGGTCTCTACTATGCAAAATAAACACAATGAGGACACACCATGGTGAAGGCAACTCATCAGGGGCAAAAATTCACCAAAACACTCAAAGGACAGTTGTTGGTTCTACTGCGAGGCCTTTCTAGCCTAATGTCATCAATAGAGAAGTAGTCATTGAGCCAAAGATCTAGACATCCATAGTAGATGACATAATAGCTAGTTATAAGGAGTATAGACTCCTACCAACTAAAATTAAGGAGATACTATCACTCATGAATTTTGTGGGCTTGAAGAAAAACAAGTGTGGTCAAAGAACCAAAATAAGGCAACAAACAAATCCAAGGGATCTCCAGCATGCATTGAGGAAATTGACACTTCCTACATTTGACGAATTCAATAAGTGTACCACACACTCCTAGATACAAAAATTGAACACCCTTTTATCATTAAGACCTATAATGGAGGATGAAGCCATCAAATTCACCACCCTTCACCTCAAAGGTGTAGCACATAAATGGTGGTATCACATGTTGATCACTTAATGACACAATCATATACATACATATGCTAAGTTCAATGACAAGTTGATTGAGAGGTTTGATCGAGTTGATCCAAAAATTCATTTATATGAATTATCTCAACTCAAGCAAACCCATACAGTTGATGTCTACGTTGTTGATTTTCAGAGGCTTTCAGTGATGGTACCAGATATATCAAAAAGGAGACTCGTAGTGTTGTTCATGGAAGGCTTAATTGAACAGCTTAGAGGGTTAGTAAAAGCTTTTAATCCCACCTCTCTACAAGAAGCCATTAAAAAGGCTTTGGATCTTGAAACTTCAGCCACTAAGGGAAGATTTACACCTTCAAGACAGCAAAGATCAGCACCCTATGGGCAGTTCAACTTGATTCCATATGGATAGCCAATGATAGATAATTATGGGTACTCAAAAACAACTAATGTAGAGCAGCAAAATAAGCCATTTCAATAAGGTTATCAAAATAAAGAATTCCCTAAAATGACCAAGGTAATTGAAACAAGGAATGAACTTCAAAGAAAGAAACTTTGCTTCACATGCAAAGAGCCTTGGGAATCAAGCCATAGGTGTCTTCCAAACAAAAGGGCATGACGAGGAAGAAATGGAGGAACATGAAGAATCAAGAGGAGAAGCAAAATTAGAAATTACTAAAAGGGAGAAGATTCCCAGTAGTATCCTTGCTATACTCTCAAGTGCACCTTGGTATCATCCATTTAGAGTCTGTGAATGTTGAAAGGACATAATGTGAAGTATAAATGGATAATGGGGCAACCCACCACTTCATTGATGAGAGCTTGATAACACAAAGAGTGCTACTAATAGAGTATTTTCAAGGATTTAATATTACTGGCAAATGGATTTACTATACCATGCGCTAGGAGGGTCAAAGGATTGGACATCACACTTGTTAATTGTTGATGTTATTATCAGCTTCGGGCTGCTTCTTCCAGCTTACACAATTCGAGAAGACTAAATTAAATGATAGCCTTTCGGCTATTTAATTTATATGTGCATGATTTAATTTATACTTGATTTATTTAATAATTAAGGACCGACCCTCATTGAGAATATTAATGTTCATTTAATATTTGGGCCAACCTACCTTTGGCATTTATTGTATTTATTTATTCTCTCTAAGAGAGCCGACCTAATTGAGGAGGTGCCTCATCTTGTATATATACAAGGTCGAAGTTGTCGTTTGAAGACAATCAAGTCCATTCAGCATATTCGCATTCCTAGAAGAAGTTTGCTCTATCTCAGCAGATCAACATATCACTTACAGCAGATCAATATTGAGGAGAGACAGCGATTTCGGTAGAAGAGCAGATTGTTGTTCTTTGAAGGCTGAGATCATCTCCTGTAACAGCAGATCATCAGATGTAGCAAAAGATCGAATTCAAGGAGAAACATATTTGGTTGTATCATTGCATCTAGGAGAGGTGCTATTATTCATTGTGTCAAATTCGGCCATTGCTGGGCCTGTTTTGTAAGTAGACTTCTGCTCTTGTTTCTACAATATATAAGAGAATTATTTGCTGGGTTTTTTCTCCCTCAGGAGGAGGCTTTTCCCAAGGTATCTTGTTGTGTTTATTGTCTTATGTGTTGCATTTATCTGAGTTCTTTCATTTCTGTATATCTGTTCTTGAAAACACTAGCATGGTATCAGAGCGGGTTGATGCAAGATCTGATCAGATATAAATTCAATAATGTTGAAGGAAATCACTAGAGTTGTGAAAAATTACAGTTGAGTAAAAGGAATTGAAGAGCACCCCGAATTTCATCCTTGGCTGACAATTCACCATTGAGAGTCGAAGGAGCCGAATCACCTAACCTTTGGACGGGCAATTGTGAGTGTCATCCTCAGTCGACATCCAACCAGGGACAATGTCTTACCTTTTGCGTAGGTTCTAATCTCAGGGATCGCTACATATGGAGGTATCAATTGTTTCGGGAAATGATCTGATTGAGCCTATGGCTCTGGCCTTGCTCAAGTAACGATGAAGAAGCTTTCGAGTCAATTCTCTGTTTGAAGAATCATCTCACGCACCTTGTCGGAGAGTCCTCATCATTGACAACTTTGGTATAAAGAATATGCGTCACCTTGGATCGCACGATGGAGCAGTCTCGAGGAAGGAGTCAGTGGATTAATCAAGGCGCAAGTCCATCCCGATGGAAACCACGATCATCATTCCGTCTTTGTGATTGGCATAGGGAAGTAGCATTGAATCATATAATTTTGTATTTCCTTCGTATTGTGCTATTTTTTCCTTTGCCGTGGTGAAGCGATCCGTCTCTGGGTGATGACATCGTCATGTTTCATCATTGTTGAGTATTGTCATCTTTTGTGCGTCAATTGGAACATAGTTGTGTCAGCCATTGAGCTTTTGAATGGCAAGGTTCAACAATAGTTTATTTTTTCTGAGCATATAGATTTGGCATCAACATTGAGTTCAAGATCCGATTGTGTATCCAAATCTTTGTTGAGTATATCACTGTGGGTTCAAGTTCAAAGATTTGTGGTATAAGCATTTATGAAGATCTTAATCTGAAAGGCATCACTATCAGGGCATTTGCAATAAAGTGATAAAAGTTGTAGTGATTTCTGGGATAAGATCCCTTGGTGTTACCTTTCATTCATCGTGTGTTGCCAGTGAGTGTGTTGCATCTGGTTCATAATCTAGTGGGTTGTAGCAGGAACTAGAGTGCATTGCAAATTTCAACAGTCAGAGACCATGTTCAAATTTAACCTTACCAGGGGCATGTGTCCAAGTCGTGAAAGTTGTGGATTGATGAGTAGCGTATCATACATCCTTCAGAATATTTAAAGAGATAAGTATTTTTATTTTTATTTTGTATTCACCCTTCTAGGCTAAAATTCAGTTTGTTGAGTTGTGCAAATTTGACCTTGATTATTTGAATCATGTGTGTTTAGTCAAAATTGTGGTTCTCTAGTAAATAGTGATCACTGTGATAAGATTCCTTAGATTTATTCATTGGAAGTTGTATCATGCTAATTTGTGAAGATTGTCTTTTGTTATGCTGAGATTAGCTCTTCCAAGAAATTGGGAGAAAGACATGTCATGATTGATGAATTAATTATCTAGGAATTTTTGAATTCTATGAGATAAATATTGCATGGTTGAATAATGCTCATGAATTGTTTTGTAGTTACTAATTCATGTTATATCATTAAGATACTCAATCATGTATGCTCCTAGTTATGGTACGTCTATTTGAGGTAATAAAGTAATCTCTTCTTAATACTTTTAGGATAAAACAAGAAGCATAAGAGATTGCTTTCAAGAAGAGCTTGATGCATAGGTTGAAGAATGGAGAATCTACTTGTAGCTATGAGACTAAGTGATTAGCTGAAGACATCTTTTAGAAGGGGAAGAATTAACCTTAAGAGGGAGTTCTATGACTCACTGAGAATAAGTAAAGGTTGCAATGTTGCAAGGCCGGATGCTAAATTGTTGAAGTACCTCTTTAGCAGTTGAGTTCTGAATTGCTCAAGTCAGGTCAACCTGGATTGGTAGCTCCGCAAACCTATTCAGAATAGAGTGATCTAGGATACGGTCGAAGAGGACAACCCTGAATCTCTATAGAGGTGTGCGTTGGAAACCATTTCTCTAAGGCAAGCGTTGTAGGCAATGAGGTCAAGTGGTTGATGCAAGTGATTGAAGATTCAGAGGGAGCCTACTGAACCTAAAGAAGATGGGTGTGTTGCTCTGGATGTTGTTTTAGTTGAGGTCTGCGATGATATCCTGGTATAGCTGGAAGCAAGTCTTATGTGGCACTAAGTACAACAGAGGCTGAGTACATTACAGCTTGTGTGGCAGCTCGAGAAGCAGTGTGGCTTCGAAAGCTCCTTGTAGGATTGGTTAAACAAGCATTGAAGCCAACTATCATCCTTTGTGTTAAATCAAAGCTTTGAGAAGCTTTTTGTCTTTCCATGGGTTTCATGATAAAACTAAGCATACCACTATATCAGAGATATGGTATTGAGGAAAGATATTCAGTTGAGGTATATCAGCACTGATGAGCAGATGGCAGTCATTCTCATCAAGCATCTCTTTTAGGATAATGGTTGTGTACCTTCGAGACAAGCTTGATATGGTGGAGAATGAAGCCCTAGCTGAGAGGGAGTCTCAGTATCAGTGATCTTCAAAATTGTCAATGCATTTCTCTATTGAGAGAGATTTGAGGTGCAAGCCCTTGATAATGCATTTCTCTTTGAGATTTGAAGTGAAAGCCCTTGTTTCCACCCTCTGGGAGAGCCATGGTGGATGTCATGTGTGTGACTCCATGACAGCATCACGTGAGGGAGTCCGTGATGATTTACTTGTACTTGTGTTTCACCCTCTGGGGGAGCCATGGTGAAAGTCACGGTGAGGTGACAACATCACATTGTGTGATGAGCACTTGTACATACCATCTATGGAGGTAGCCATGATGGTTGATATCACGATGAGGTGATATCCGACATCACAATGAGGTGATATCTGACATCACGATGAGGTGATAACCTCCTTATCACGATGAGGTGATATGCTTTGTGTAGCTGGAAGTATCATCCCTAGCTGAGAGGGAGTGTTGATGTTATTAGCAGCTTCGGGCTGCTTCTTCCAGCTTACACAATTCGAGAAGACTAAATTAAATGATAGCCTTTCGGCTATTTAATTTATATGTGCATGATTTAATTTATACTTGATTTATTTAATAATTAAGGGCCGACCCTCATTGAGAATATTAATGTTCATTTAATATTTGGGCCGACCTACCTTTGGCATTTATTGTATTTATTTATTCTCTCTAAGAGAGCCGACCTAATTGAGGAGGTGCCTCATCATGTATATATACAAGGTCGAAGTTGTCATTTGAAGACAATCAAGTCCATTCAGCATATTCGCATTCCTAGAAGAAGTTCGCTCTATCTCAGCAGATCAACATATCACTTATAGCAGATCAATATTGAGGAGAGACAGCGATTTCGGTAGAAGAGCAGATTGTTGTTCTTTGAAGGCTGAGATCATCTCCTATAACAGCTGTTGGCATAAGAACTAACACCTCTGGAGTGTAAGTTTGTACGGACAGCTATGCACACTACGTAATGAGTGCTCTTCAAATTAGGAGGGGAAGCTCCCTCGTTGTGCTGGAATGCATGAAATAGAAAACTAAACTAATGTCCTATCTTTTTGTTCTCAGCTGGTAGAGGCACAAGGTTAAGAAAACCTAGAACGTTGCAGCTAAGTATTTTCTGGTTTCGCAGATCATGTAACTACAACTAAGCTAACTTCTTTAATATCTATCCAATTTCCTCAAGAAACAGAGCATGAGGAAATGGAGCAGGAATGTATTGTACGATAAACTCCAGGTGCGGGCTCACAACATGAAGGCAAGGTAGGCGCAACTATTTGCTAATCCGGGAAGAAGTTTATTAAAACAAACAAATGAACGGTAAACCTGGTACAGCTTCACAACATGAAGGCAAGGTAGGCGCAACTATCTGCTTGGCTGAATGAGTCTACTATAACACTGTAATGTCCCCATTTTGCGAACATCAGAGTTCGTAAGGATTAGCCTATCATTTGACCCTCGTAGGCTGACAAATGTGATGAGAGGGTCTTCTTTGGTAGTTATCCAAAGTTTCAGGACGTTACTCCTTCAGTTGATTCAGGTTTGGGCCTTAGCAGACGTTTCCAGAGTGATTTACAGATACTTACTATTTATAGTAAGTCAGGGAGGCAGGAGTTGCTATTTTTAGCAGGGCACCTGGTTCAGTTGGTCAGCTCAGTTTCGACCTAATTTGATGATCTGATGAACATATAGTGTTTACTTGGGCATTTAATATTTATTAAATGTTTATTAATTTGACTTTATAATATAAAGTCACTTTAATGAAATATTAAAATTATTAAATGGCGAGTTATAAAGTATTTAATACTTTATAAAAGAGGGGTTAAAATAATAATTAAATGAGCATTTAATTATTAATCAAAAGGGGATGCCATTTATTAAATATTTGTCCTAAGTTAAAAAGGGCGAAATTAATCATTTATTTAAATGATTATTAAAAGATTGCTTTGGGTCGAATTCTTGAAAGGAGATATATATACTGCCAAGACAAATCGAACTCATTATGAGATGATTATTGGATTGAGCATTTGTTTTGATGAGAATTTCTCTGAGAAGGAGAAGCCTAGGGTTTTTGTCTCTCAAGCCATTAAAGAACGATAAACTCTTTAGTGTTGCAGCCATTTGAGGTGGTGAAATATCCATTGAATTTGGCATTCAGGAGGGCTTCATCCAGAAGTTCTATTTGTGCTTAAAGGTGAAGATTTTATTTAGGGTTTGAAGATTATTGAAGGTCTTTCAAGTGCAGACCCGAAGATTCATCATTGGCAGCCGTTAACGATCAATTTCCAAGCTTTGTGTTGGCTGCTACAGTGACACGTGAACAGTGCCGTGCTACAGTACCGCGTGAACAGTAAACGCTACAGTGTTTGAGCAGATTTGTGAAAGATATTCAAGGGGTTTATTGCTGCTCTTTACCACTTCGTATCTTGCTACTACTTTATTGAAATTTGGGCTTATTTGAGAAGAAATTGCAAGTATATTGAAGGGCTTTCAAGCAGATTTAAAGGATTTCTATAACAGGTCTGAAGATACTCATTGATAGCCATAGCTGTTGCTATATTGGTGATTTCTGGGCAAAATATATTGCTTTGGAAGGCTGTTTCATCTCCTTGGTGCTAGACGTGTTTTCCTTGCAGCAAAATGTTGGCATTTGGGTTGCTTCTACAACATGGCTGGGCATCTGATCTAATGAGGGTGTGCTACTGTAAGTTATATCAGACTTTCCAATACTGCTGCTAATGCACTTTCAGACCAGCTTCTTGCTAGTTTGCACACCGGGTATGATATTGATTGTATTTCAAGTAAAATATTATGAATTGGAATGAATATGTTGTAATTGCAAACCTTGGTAAAACTGATTTGAGAATGAAATTATAAAGATTTGCTACAGCTGCTCTTGAATTATAATAATCAGCATTATTCTTTGTTGCCCATGCATTTCTATTTACTTGGAAAAGTCTTTGGAAAATATCTAACACATCAAGCATAGTTAATAAACCCAAAGTTTATTTAAATATAAGGCAAAAACTTGGTTTCGTTAGAGTCCACCAGGTGTGGGTTCTTACAAACACACATCATACGATAAGCTTTGAGTACAGTTTCGCAACATGAAGGCAAGGTAGGCGCAACTATTTGCTCTTCTGAATAGGCTTATAATAAACAAAACAAAAAGGTAAGCAACTGGGACAATAAATTGTATAGACGCAACACGCATGCAATAACCAACAACCCCATTTAACTAAGGTCGAATAAACACCATAACAATAACATGAAGGCAAGGTAGGCGCAGCAATTTATTATAACAGCAATTACTCTTTGAACAGATACAATAATAGCAATACTACAGGCAAGGTAGGCGCAGCATGTATGCTATCAAGCAAAAGTTAAATTACAAATGAGTTTAAAACTCCTATTTATAGACTTCAAGGTGTAGGCAACCATAAAATCACCTTAAGTCAACTAAAGTCTTGCAATGCATGCAAGATCTTATTCCTAAACCCTAATTGAATGAAACTATACAGTTAACTGGGAAACTATCATCAGTTAACTGAAACATCTAATCTAAATGGACAAGGTGCAACATGCACGTCCTTATTGAAAGCAAGTCAACTGGAATGCTATCATCAGTCAACTGAAAAATCTAATCTAATCTCCAAGTATATGTAGATATTTCCAAGAAAGACATGGCATGCAATGTGTAACAACCAGTTAACTCGGAAAGAAGCCTCGAGTTTAACTCCTATGTCTAATGTCTATCTTGGAAAAGGTGGGACGCCTTTAACTGAAGTCTACTGGCCCTGATCTTGAGAAATTAACCCATCTACGAGGTCGTTGACTGCATCTCCATCTGGGGAACTGAAGCTCTGGCGAAGAATCCCATGTCTCTGCAGCATGTCTTCTCCATTAGTCATCTGACACTGGAACTCACCCTTTCTCCTGATTGCCTCATCAAACAATGTTGACATGACTGTAAGCTGATTCATCTTACAGCCAACGGTCTCACCACTGAAAATACCGTGAATAAGTGCTTGGAGCTCTAACTGGATGTCAGCAAGCTCAACATAGTCACCACCCACACGCTGATATACACATGGTAATTGAGACACAAAGTCTCTTATATAGCGGAGTGCACTAGTAACATGCTCTCTACTCTCAGCCACCTCAGATGCTATCTTTCCTTCTATCTCTGCCTTGAAGATCAACTGTGTTCTCCAAACGTAGACCTCTTCTTTATCTTCTGCCTCTGTGACTGAATCAAATGACATTCCCAAGTTGGCAATCAGAATCTCATCCCTGGGTCTACTAATGGCCAAATCACGTTCCTCATCTTGAAGTCGTAGACGAAGCTCACGTGCATTATACCGCAATTGATACAATTCTGTAAGTACAAGGCGGCCTCTAGCAACAAACTCCTCTTCCCATTCCTCCAATTGCTTACCATATGCAACCAAGAGATCAATCTGACCCTGCTCTGCTGGTGGTTCTAACATATGTGGAAGCGCGGTGACAACATCCCCTGTCCTGTGTACAAGGCTAGAAATGTACTGGCGAAGCTGTTGTATTTCAGCCTCGAGAGCTGATTTATCTTCACCATCTTTCACCATCCTATCCTTGGCGCTATCTGTAGCAACCTGTAGGAGATCAATATCTGTCTAACGAGTACTCTTACCGAAATGAACTGTGATAACTTCAAAGTCTTGAGCTTCCATCTCGTCTAGACTCTTATCTTCTGGAGGTGCAGCAGTCTTAACAATGAATTCCTTATCTGCACTTCTCCCAATATGTATCTGTTTCTTGATCCTCTTTTCAGGCACATCTTGATGGTCATGATCGAAATCTGAATCATCAAGTATGTAAGATGGTTGTCTCCTTTTTCTTCCCAGTTGACTCTCAAGCCAAGATGAATCCCGACTAATCCCACTAGAATGATCTGTACTAGTCGCAGGAGGATCTGATGAATGTGAATGTGTAAAAGAATCGCTGCGAGGAGGTGAATCCATGTCCAAATCAATGTGAATTGGAATGGGAGGCTGTTCTAATGGTGTCGGTGATGGCATACGGGGCTGAACCTCAAACTGTGGAGAAGTCTGAATAACTTCTCTGACTGGCTCTACATGTGGAATCGCAACAGATGCTTTTCCCTTCGAATTACTAAGCGCTGCATTCTTTTTAGGAGGATTACTCCTCTTCTTCTGCTTAGGTTTTGAAGAAGAAGGCAATACAAGTCCTTCTTGTGGCGGCTCTGCTCTAGGCATGGATGCCTTTCTCAACCTTCTGCTTTCTAAATAAAGCATACTATTTTGGATGACCCTGCTCCATCTTTCCTTTACTGATGTGAACTCTTTGGCATACTAGTTCACTAACGGCAGTGGTTGTCCATCAACCTGCTCTCTGTAAAATTGAGGAAGTGTATCTCCCTCATCTTCTGTCAATCCTTCCACATCTTCTGCCAAGAAAACAGAAACTTGTGGAAGAGAGAACCTGCTATAGCTACGTCTGCGAACCTCAAAATCATCCTCACAATTCACCCAGTAATCTTCCATCATAGGTTTGTGATAAAAGAGATTACCTAGGCGAGCTGCGTAATGACCCCAAGGATCATATGTGCGTGTATCCACCAGGTACTTGAGTTTGCAATTTTCTAACTCTTGACCTGTGGTCTTAGCATCAATTGCCGTCTTACACCAATACATCTCGAATTGCAAAGGAAACTCGGCAGCTGGTTTACGCTTGATGCGCAAACGTTTGAGAACTTCGTACAGCTGCCTCATGAACTCCATGAATATTGTTTTATCCGAAGGATAACGTGGTAACATAGCTGGTTTTCCTGTGTATCCATAGACACGGATATAGGTGTATGTAGGGAATTGAATGAACCAATTTGCCTAACTCTTCATTGCTGCTCTGGCAACTGTCGAGATGCGAATATGCAACTCTCGGTCCAAGTTTCTCACTGTATAAGTCAAGAAAGCCTCTTGTACACGTTTAAAATGACTTTCAGCCTTCGTGAACTCAAGCTGGTCATAGTAACGATAGACTTTCTGTACACCGAGTATGCCCACCGTATTCAAACCGTTAAACTGATTCTGATAAGCAATCAAGTACACCAGGTAAGAACACATATGAAATTGATGCGCAGCTAGGAAACCGGTGATTTGCTCGTGAATAGCATCGCTGATGAAGGATGCCCAGTCATAATGCTCTTGCCAGAGATGATTCTACCAATGATATAATACATCCACGGGTGAAATTTGTTTGCATCTGCATGACCTGAGACACGATTAAGCAGTGTAATCAAAATATTGTATTCATCCTTACACTCGCCACGACCCAAGTTGTTTGGCAACTTGCTCTTCTTTTGTTTCAGCCACCTCTCTATCATCTTGTTCTGACACTTATCCAGTCCAGCATTGAATGCCTACTCGCTCTGACTCATGGAAATGACCATCCCATCCGAATGTTGAGGAATATCCAGACTTCGCTCGATATCAAGGGGTTTGAGACTGCATATGACACGTCCATCTATTGACCGTATCTCTCGTGTAGCGGAATTGTAATGCTTGATGCAAGATATTACAAACTCCACGCAATGCACCGAAATAGGTATGGAAGCGGCCTCAAGTAACCCGGATTGCTGAATATTCTTGATAACTGAATCCCTGATTTTGAGTGGATCCAAAACTACCTCCGGCAACACCTTATGTAGATCTGTATCAACTGTTCCGATGAAGTCGTGGGTTAAGACCGATTTGGTCTTGAATTCGAGCTGAGTGAACTGCATTCTGAAAAACTTGCCTGTTGACTGTGCACACGGCTATATTCTGACAACTTTTCTGGAAAGCCAAAAATAGCCTGCTGAGGCTAAAAATAGCTTGTCGGATGAGAATTTTTACGAAAAAATCTGAGATATGGGTTTTGTCCAGAAAATGATTCTAAGACAACCCAGAACGTCAGAAATGCAAAAATTTACCCTTTACTCAGCCATGCAAAAGAATTTCGGTTGAGAAAATTAAAGCTTCAAGAACAGATGTTCTGGAACAAATTTTCCTGAAAAATTCTGGCACATGGGTTTTGCTGAGAAAGCTCTTCTGAATCAACCCAGATATTTTGTTTTGCCAAAATCTGCCAACACTTCGAACATGCAAGAGAATTTAAGACGAGAAGATGGAAGAAATATAGAAGAGAAAAAGACTTTTTATTATTTTGATTGTTTTATTTTTTTGTCTCCTTTCAAAATCGCCACTTTACCTTGAATCTGATGCTGAATCTGAACTTGTACCTGCAAAAGAATATTTTATCACCTTCGAACTTGATCCTTTGATGAAAATTTGCAAATCTCTTTGAAGAAATTCGAACTTTCAAAGCTGTGTGAATGATGAAAGGCGCCATGCTTGTTTAAATAAACAATTCGTACCATCATGCATGCATAATGCAACCCTAATTTAGAAAAAAGAATTCGATTGGCTTCTCTCTAGTTGAACTGCCACTATCTCTGAGTCTTTAGACTAAAATAATATCTTAATTTTAAAACATGCAAAAAACTAAAAACGGCGCCAATATCTGTCTTTGAAGAAATTCGTCACTTTTCAATGCTCTGCATGCAAAATATTTTTTTTTATTTTTGCCAAAAATAGCATCTTGCTGTGTTCAACACACTTCCCTGATTCTAAAAAGTCAAATTTTGATCATTTAGGCTTCCATTTGCAAGAGTTATGAGATTTTTGAGAATCTCCTATTTTGTAGCTGACTGCAAAGTTACAACTAACCCTGTTCAACTCTAATTTCCGGATGATTGAATGATCCTGCGACCGTGTTAAGATATCCACCGCAAAGCTTGCATGACAAGGATGAAATGTCTGCTGAGAGCAACAACTTCTAAAATCATCATCTGATACCTTAGAAAATTAGGCGCCTCTGATTAAATTAATGTTTTGACTCCAAACTTGGCCATTTCTCTGTTTTTGCCTTCTGATGCTTCAAACTGCCGCTGACGATGAATAATGAACCCCACTGATTGAATAATGGATTCATTGCATGACTAGAAGTATTCTGCATCCAAAGACTGTATGTGAGAGATTTGAAAATTGTATTAAGAACCCCAAAAGAATGAGCGCCCCTATTTTGTGATAGCTCAAACACCATTTTGACAAAAGTGTGATTTTCATCTGAACACCATACTTTGACCCTTGATACCGGGAATTGGAATGTTCCGATACGCGTGCCGCCTGTCTTGCTGTACAGTTTGGTCAACTTGCAAGAGATGTTCTTGGAGATGACAAAGCCAGAAAATTGCTTTTAAGGCCTCTAAAAGAAAATCGCCTTTTTCAAAGAAAATTATATTCTTACACTTAGTCATTTTTTGAACTGCCTTCAATCAACTCTTCTTTACAGCATTATCATCTTGACCTCGCACGTACGAGCATTCGCCAAATCCCGGAGGCTGTCGGCTAGACTCGTTGGATAGCTTGAGTAATTGCACACAAGTCTTGTGAAGACTGTAATTGCAAATAACCCCATCTGGCAGGCCTAAAGGAGAATCGCCCCTAGCCTACAGCTGTGCAGCTTTGTGTAGCTACGCTTCACCATCCTCTGTTTTACGTGCTCGGTAAGACCTCTGTCACAATTACTCAAAATGCTGGATTGTCTTGCGAATGGGTGCACTGCAAAGCTGGACTGAGTTGGAAGAGATCTCAGGAAGACCTCAATTGCAAATTCATCTATCAAACAGGTCTTATTCAGGATCGCCCCTGGGCTACAGGGGAGCGGATTTGTATTCTGAAAAACTTCTTCTGACATGTATCCTGCCTGCAATTTCCACTTCTAACGCTGATAACTGGATTTCTGTACTGGATACGCTTTCGCTTCATAGCTCGTTGAAAAGCCAAACTAATTCTGCAAAGACTGAAACCATCAAAACACACATGCATCTAGATTTGGGCCTTCAAAAAGAAAATCGCCCTTGGGCTAGAAGGGAGCGGATCTGCATTTCTAGACTGCCTCCTTGTGAGAAAACACTCTTCGCAACCTCTGCTTCTGTCTTCGTTTGCCGGAGTTCTGCAACTCGGATGATCCTGCTTCATGGCTAATCGGAAAGCTGACTGAAAACTGAACATAATGAATGTATCCTTCATCCAAAACACTCAAATCTTGACCTTCAAATGGAAGGGCGCCCCTGGGCTACAGGGGAGCGGATTTGTTTTGAATTCATTGATTTTCACCATTTTATGCTTTGCAAACGCTGTATCCATCACTGCGGTTGACCATGTCGAAGCGTTGTGACTGCTGAGGTGTGTGGATGACTATACTTCATCATTTTCACATGTACGGACACTATAAAGTTGATTTGCACGTTGATTGCGCAAGTGTCTACTACGTTACATAGTGAAAAGTTCCCAGACTTAGAATATTTTAGCACTTTTTGCCAATCTGAAAATCCCCTCCATCAAAAAGCATTATTTCCAACATCTTTTATCGTAGAGCGTTCCTCTTTGAGTTTCAGGCTTAGATATTGATACCTGGTACTGGCCGACTGCCATTGATGACCCCGAAGATCCTAACTTTTCTCCTGAAAAAGTGAAAACTACCCACTAGCCTTAAACTAACTTTTAACTAAAACTGACTTCACCACTGTGATTGTGATGTGAAATAAGCCAATCAAAATTAATTTCAGCCAATTCCGACAAGTTTCTATTTTTTAGGGTTTCGAGCTAAATATAGATTTCAGAAACCCTAATTTTCAAAATTTTCAAATTTTGCCAGTATCTTCCTGGCATCACACTGACTAAAAGCCCATACTTTATTTGCCCAAAAACTGAGTTTTGACCCCACTTTTACAAGGACCATTTTAAGCAAAATGCCTTAATGAAGCAAAAATTTTGGTTTGGGTACAACAACAGCAGATCATCAGATGTAGCAGAAGATCGAATTCAAGGAGAAACATATTCGGTTGTATCATTGCATCTAGGAGAGGTGCTATTATTCATTGTATCAAATTCGGCCATTGCTGGGCCTGTTTTGTAAGCAGACTTTTGCTCTTGTTTCTACAATATATAAGAGAATTCTTTGTTGGGTTTTTTCTCCCTCAGGAGGAAGGTTTTCCCAGGGTATCTTGCTGTGTTTATTGTCTTATGTGTTGCATTTATCTGAGTGCTTTCATTTCTGTATATCTATTCTTGAAAACAACAACATTAATCACAAAATTACTCATGATTTCTATGTAGTAGGCATGGGAAAAACAAATATGGTTTTATGGGTGCAATGGTTCCATTCCCTTGGCAAATTCACACAAAATTAAAAAACCATGGAGCTGATATTCCAACATGAAGGTAAAGATGTTATGCTTTATGGTATGACCAATGGAGTTCCTACTTCAATTACAAATAAGGACACGAAGAGAGTTTTTTGTGAAGGAAAAGTAGAGTAGGGAGCTCATTGCTATATGAGAGATATATCTACATCCCATGATAAGAGATCTTACCATGTGGACAGTCAGTTTATTGTGGTGAGGCAAGTAATGGATGAGTTTGATTGGTTGTGAGATCAACAAGAAGATCAGTTGAAACAAGAGAATAGAATTAATTTGCAATCTTTTTCAAATAACCCACTTTTTGAGTTAGATACAAAGATATCTCATGATAACCCACTTTTTGAAGTGGAGCTCCAAGATGATTTTGTTGAGAGGCATGCACATGAGAAAGGTGCCCCACCAGATAGTAATGGTGGTTGTGAGCTTGCTAAAATTTTCAAACTAGTAGTTGAAGGTAAGCCATTTGATTAACTTTTGGATTATAATTCAAGGACAAAGAGTTGTCCTCCATTCAAGGATTGTAGTTTGCTAGATTGGGCAGCTGCAGTTTTCTCCTTTTGTGTTGATTCTAATTAAATCTCATCTCTTGACATTGGTAATTTGTAAGAAGCTGAATCTATATGGGTCTAATAGTATATTCTGGAGGAGATTACCTGACAAATTTATAGCTTCTTGTTGTGTCAAACTGGTGCAACAAAAGTATAGTGAAGAGTTTTTGAGATTGATTTGGGATCCTAGTATTTGCAGAAGGGCCCAATTGGGATGAATTTGAGGATTGAATTTGCATTGCTTGAGGACAAGCATTTTGAGAAGGAAGGATTTGTAATGTCCATTTTTTAGTCCATTTCAACATTTTTGGAAACTCCAACTTTCTTGGAGAGTGTCAATTTTATCAGGAAGGTAGTTTGACAGTTATAGATAGTTCCTAGAACCAAGATGAATACAATGGTACTTTTCATTTGCAGATCCGACAATCTAAGAGCATCCCACACTTCATGGAGAGGTTTGTCATCTTTGGAGAGTGCCAAGTTTCAAATAAATAGTTGTCATATGCACTTTTGATGTTGGTGGCGAGTTTAAAAATTATATTTGGCATATTTTAATATTTTCCGTAACTTTGGTGATTGTGTGGAAAATAATTAAATAATTAAATATTTAAGTTGTCGAAAAGTAGAAAATTAAAGGACAACTTATATTTAACTATTTGAAAGGGCAATTATGAAATTTTGAGGAAAATATGAATATTCGAATAAAACATAATTTTATTTACTATTAGGGTTGGATGGAAAAAGGTTAAAAAAGCAATTATTGGAAAAGATCATTCATTCTTCTCATTATCAATTTCCAGAAACCCTTGTTGTAGAGCTTTGGTTCAGCATCTCTCCCTAAAGAAAAAACCCTCTTCGATTATCAAAAAGTGGAGGATGGGAATCTTCTAATTCTTCTATTGACTTCATTCAAAGGTCAAATTTGGACTTTACAAGTTGTAGGTTTTGCAAATCAGAAAATCAAAAAAAAATTATATTTACTTCTGTAGGCATAGTAATTTCAGAATAAATCTTAATTCAATTTGTAGCAATAATAAAAGCAGGTCAGGGGCAGGGACCCTGGCTCAATTGGCTAAAGCATCTTGTTGCAAGCAAGAGGTCACAAGGTCCAATCTCCCCCATCCCCGTGGTATCGAAGGGCGTGTCATGCTAGCATCACCAATCATGTGAAAAACGTTTACCAAGTGCAGTGCAGTTTATAAGGGGGACTACCTGATTCCTGTAGTCTAAAAATAATAATAATAAAAACAGGTCATACAATTCTAGAGTTGATCATACCAATAAGGAGCAGCAATTAGAAATCTTTAAGGTATTGATTATAATTTTATCCCTAGCTACCACTTCTAAATAAGTCAAAATTCATGAAGTGGCTATGTGGAAGTTTAGGAGGATTTAAAATCATTAATTTTGATTTGTCTAGGTTGTCGTACATTTGGAAGGGGGTGTGGAACTCGGCAAAGTGGATAGCATCTCTTGTGAGGAGTTGAGTATTGAATAAGGAAATTTAAACTAGTCAATGCAGCCATATTAAAAAAAAAACAAATGAAAAGCAGATTCAAAGCCTTGTAGAGGTAACCTGGGGAGTAAGCAAGTGGAAACTTGCAAATTTTGTTTGGGAAAGAATATCACAAGGTAGAAACAGGATGTATCACACTTTGGGGCAGAACCATTAGGGATCTATAGCTTATATAGCCTGATTATTTGCAATGGCATGAAAGGTTGGCCAAGTCCTGGTAATATCACTTGCAAAACTTAAAATGGTCAAAGTGTGGTGGACTACGTAATTTGCTCTCAAACTTTTATTTCTACAATTTTGGAGTTTGAGATCAGAGAATGTCCCCTTGAGAAGAAATCTGATCATGCACCTCTATTTGTTAAACTTGGCATAGTCTCAAATAGCTAGCACAACAAGCAGGCCCACCACAAGCAAAACGAAACTATTCCCAAAGGTAAAATACTCATGAATCAGGAAAATCAGGGTCTCTTCAATGCTGCTCTAGAGCAGCATTTTCTTGAAATAGAGAATAACATAGGGGACAAGGTGTCATGTCCTCGAAATTATAACATATTGAAATACAAATAAATGAAAAAAAATAACAAAATACATATTAGCAATTTAATGTTATTATATTTTAGTGTTAAAATGTGAAGTATTGAAATACAAACAACTAAATAAAATAAATATCAAAAATATAAACATAAATAATGACAATCTAAATATTATTATAATCCAAAATAGAATGAATTGATATTGTTAATTGTAATTATAATAATATTCACAATAAAACTAATAATATTTATGCTTCAACTGAATCAATAAATAAATATTACAATTACTAATAAGAAGCATACAAACTGAAAGAAAAAAATCTGCATGCTCATTAAAAAAGCCAAATACCACATGAATAAAGAGACCCTTAGCAAGGTGGGAGGTAGGGCGGGTATCCTTCCAAGTAGGTGGAGGGAGGTGGCTAGTATGCCACGGTGGACGCAGTTAAAGGAACCACAGAGGCCGGTGAACGTGGGGCAATACAAATGGAATCCGTGGGCTTACACGCAAGGTGATAATACAGGTCTAACATCCCCTAAGCTGGCAGCAACTCTCCGTTATGATGATTTCTCATGTATTTTGAGCCCGTCGCTCAGGATTGACATCTCGCCTCAAGCAAAAAGTACAATTTGCAGGGTGGCGGTGTTATCGGAATAGGTGCATTAATTCTTGGCAAGCTTGTATAAGCATTAGTTTTGCAACGATAAGTTTTGCATTGCCTTTGAAAGCGAAACTGTGAGTGCGAAGCTCGGTCTATCCCCGCCAACAAGTGTTGTGGATAGAAGGTGCGGAATGGCGAAATGCACCAAGTTCGTGGTGGAAGTATCGGTTACAAGTTTAGCTCGTTTTGGGGCGAACACACCAATTTCTATAAGCAAGTCGAAAGGGAAAAACTCGTTTAGGAAGATCACGGACCAACGCCTGAAGAGGATTTTGTTGAAATATGATCCTTGTTGGCGTTTCAATTAGCACCTCTGGAGTGCTTATTGGAAACGGACAGCTATTGCAAGTGTGTTAGTACATGCTCTTCGGATTATAGAGAGGAAGATCTCTCTTTGCTGATTTTCTACTGTAAAAAAGGGGTGTACTAAGATTTCCTATCTTTTTTACTCAGCGGCAGGACACAAGGGTGCATAAACCAATGCGCCGTAGCTAAGCTTTTTCTCTGGTTTCCACAGATCTTAACTACGACTAACTAAGCTTCTAAACTATCCTACCTCCTCAAGATAAACAGAGCATGAGGGCGTAGGAGCGAAATGGTATGGTTGGATCACTTGAATCCTCCGTCTCAATGGAATATGGCCGAGGCTCTGAACCTTCGGATATATACCAAGATAGGGCTCGATACAAGCAAACACTCATTACGGTAAACTGGATCTGAGACTTGCCAAGGAGGAGGAACCCCTATCCGAGGTATAGGCTTGGAAGCAGCTCACTGGAAACAACAAGGAACGATGGCCTTTCTAACAGGATTCCCGAGGAGGTGACGACACCTGTCCAAAGTCTAGGCTGCAAGAAAGATCATTAAACAACATCAAACGATAATGATCGATGACAAAATATCCAAGGAGGCGACGACACCTGTCCAAGGAGGAGATTGAAACAATGCACTATTTAAAAACAAGACTTTGAATAACTCAAATAATTAGATCAATCAAGCTTGCACCATCTGATTTATTTCTTCAAGGTTCTTCAAAGAATTACAAAGGTCGGGACAGCAAAGGCACGAAATCATGCACAATTGCGATCAACCAACGAACTCTCATCCAAGAGTGAACAGATATAAACAAGCGAACTCTGGCAACAGTGGCGCAGCAATTTTGCTAGCAAATAAAGGTTGAACAAATAAAGAACCTAAGGCTCTTATTTATAGAAACTCAAAGGAGTAGGCAACCCTAAAATCTCCTTGAGTTAACAAACAGTTCTTGCCAATCAGCAAGATATTATTCTATGTCTAAAAGTAGGTGAGCAAACAGTTAACTGGAAATCTACTTCAGTTAACTGAAACTAAACAAAAGTCAAACTGGAAGTCTACCTCAGTTGACTGACACCTAACTAAAAGTGAACTTATGTTACAAATGTGTCTCCAAAATAGACATCCACCTTTAAAGGAGATCTAAGATCCACAAATCGTGGGAGTCAATTAGACATCCTAGATCAGTGGGATCTGACATGCATGATCTGTGGAGATCTGGAGTCAACTCGGAAAGGGGCATCAAGTTGACTTCAGTCGTATTTATTGCTACTTTGGAGGGTAGGACGTCCTTCTTGAGGTGTTTGACACCTCATCACCATTGGTCAACGGTGCTTTTGTTCATTCGTTGACTTCTTCATACGGAGACCGTTACATGTCTGTCAATCGTCAGCTTACCGCTTGTCAGCAACTTGATGTATGTATCTCCTTCATTCTGCTTCCCTTAGGAGGGTTACTCCTTTTCTTTTTGTCTATGTTTCCACTTTGACGTGGAAGGTAGTGTAGTATTAACCAATGGCGGCTCTGTGTTGGGAATGACTACCTTCCGCGTTCTTTTGCAGCCTTGACGTTTTCCTTGATCTTTCTCAATGGAAGAGTGTTGTATGATGAAACCGCGAAGCTTGATGATGAAACCGCGAAGTTTGACCACGATCATTCCAACCGTGAGAAATGCACATGAACTTGCTGCATGTGTAAAATTTCAACGGTTACAATCCTCTAAACTGGCCTTGGAAGGCGATCAGATATACGAGGTGAAACCATTATGGAACCTGTGGACTTGTTTCTATGCCTGTCAATCTGGCTAGATTGACCTCTGGGTGTGCCCGACGTAGATCGGTGCCAGTCGTTTTCAGAAAATCATGGAGTAAGACTAATTTGGTCTTGTATTCGTCTTGAGAGAGTTGTGTTCTGAAAACCTTGAAGATTGACTGTGCACACGATGCTGCTCGGACAACTTTTTCTAGAACTGCTAAAAATAGCCTTGCCGGGGGTAATTTTTACGAAAAATTCCGAGACATGGGTTTTGTTGAGAATAATTCTCTAAACAAACCCAGATCGTCAGAAATTCGAAAAAACGTGTTTTTCTATGACATGCAAGAGCCCTTCGGTGGCAGAGGCAGCGAGGCACCAGAAAGTGATTTTTCTCGGAAAAATCCAACACATGGGTTTTGTTCGTGCTTCAAAGCCAAACAAACCCAGTTTGTCTGATTTTCAATATTATGACTTTTTCCGGAAACCCTAAAAAATAGGGGCAGCAGGGCTACTTTTTCTGAAAAAATCTACCATGTGAGTTTTGTTGAAAAAGTTGTGCTGATCATACCCAGTTGGTCAGATCTGTGATAATCTGTCGTTTCCTGTGACATGCAAAAGAAATATAGACAGAAGTAGAGGAAATAGACAGAAGATGGATTGGAAGTTATAAATTGCCACTTTGCAATAATCTGTCTCTGGAAGCAATCTTGGGAGAAGAATGCTTTTACTGCCAATGATCTTCAAAAATATTGAAGATCCGTTCAAAACCCCTGCCAGATCTTGAAAACTTGTTCTTGGGAGCTACTTGATGTTTTATCCTTCAACCTGCAAAAAGAATAATGAGGAAAGGGATGCCTAGCATGAATACAAGGCAATTAGGGTTAAGATCCACAAAGTATGGAAGATAACTCATCATTCAGGCGTGATTTGGAGTTCCAAAAGATGATTTCCACTGATTGTGGAGTGTTTGGTCTCTTTCTGGCTCCAAATTTGCTAACTCAAGTCAACATTTCTGTTTGACTTCTTTTAGGCGTCCTTTTTGGAGTTTTGATCATTTTTGCAGGCTGAAGTGCCTCTGTTTGATCTTCGATCCTGGCTGCTCAGTTGATCTTCGACAATTGCTGACGGATTCGTTGTTGAGATGGGATCAGCTTGACGAGGTATGCTTGGGAGAGATTAACTCAGAAAACTGAGTTTGGACCTCCAGAATGAAGGGCGCCTTTCTTCAAGAGGGGCGCTTATGGCTTTGCCTTAGTCAATTTTCATTGACTATTCTTCGTTTTGGCCTTTTCAGACCCTCGGTGCTTTGATCTGACGTACCCGTTGATGGATGAGTCAGATGACTCTGCTTGACGATGCATCGGGTAGCCAACTCGGTCTTGCTCAGGATGACTAACTTCTCAGTTGGAAAAGATAAGTTCAGGTCCTTCAAGCTTAAGGGCGCCTCTGGCCAGCAGGGGCGCTTTTAGCTTTTGACTGGTTTTACTTATGCTGTGAACTGCTTGCCTTTGACCTCCTCTATCAAATGACTGATTTGTCAGAAGTTCTTGCTGATGGTTTCACTGGCGAGACTGGTCATAGCTGAGAAGATCATCCTGGGAGGCAGTAAAGATTCTGAGTGAATCTGGATGCCTTCAAGAAAGGGCGCCTTTCTTCAAGAGGGGCGCTTTTGGTCATGCCTTAGCCAATTTCTAGCTTGTCTTTCCAGTTCTTCAATTCTGGCTTTTTCTGCTTGATCTCAGCGTGTGATCGTTTGGCGTGTCCTGTGAACCTGCTGTCAGATTGATCACGTAGCTGTGAGGAAGCTGGAAAGATATCATGTATAGAGCTATTGCTTATGGATTCATCTGGTGCCTGTAACTGAGGGGCGCCCCTAGCTAGCAGGGGCGCTTTTACCATGAAGCTCTCTGATTTGGCATCTTCATCGTTGATGGATCTTCCATACTTTGCTGACGGTTGGTCAATGATCCCTGAATCAGATGATTTTGCTGATTGTTTCGTTGTCGAGCCAGCATGAAAGTGAAGAGGATGACTGAGTTGAAGATGCCAATTGATTACATTTGCCCTCTGAGATCCAAGGGCACCTTTCTTCAAGAGGGGCGCTTTTAGCCACTGTAGACTGTGTTTTGCCTTGGTAGACAAAACGTGCACCTTCCAGATTAGCCAAATTTTGGCCTTTTTCGTTTTGAGAATCTCCTCCGTTGAAACAGCATCTTTTCATCCTTTTTCACCATAGCTTCTTGGTTGAAGCTTTTGAGGTTTAGCTTTCAGCACCTAGTACTGGCCAATCTGCCATTAATGGCTGCGGAGCTCCTAACTTTGTTCCTGAAAAATAGAAATAGACCCACCAGAGTAAAACATGACTTGATCAGTGTGATCGTGAAGGCAATTAATCCTATCAGAATTATTTTCAAACATTTCCGGGAAGGTCCTATTTTTTAGGGTTTCCATAAAAATAGGGGTGTAAAACCCTAATTTTCATTTTTTCAGAATTTTAACCATAGGCTCCTGGACAGAAACCCACAAAGATTTCATGTTTGTTTTGACCTAAAACATACTTTCGATGGCATTTTTACATTGTTTAGCTCAATTTAAGCAGAATGCCAAAAATTTCATTTTGGGTACAACAATCCTCTAGTGATTGTGGCGGTAAAGATGGTGTTGGGTTTAGGTCATGTGGAAGTCGAGGAGTATGGGAGAGATAATCTCCACATCTCATCCCGGTTCCTTGCTTCCCTTCTAGACAATCTGGTTCCGAAGGCCGAAGCCAAGCAGCTGGTTTTGAAGCTCTTCAAGAAGGAATTGACGGAAGGCATAGACGAGGTGCTATGAGTGGTGATAATGGGTAGAGGGTGCCCTCGACCGTGTGATGTGGAGCAAGTTCGGGAGGAGGACACCATCAGAATTTATCCATTCCTTTTGGATATGTAGGGGACGGGCCTGATGCGGCAGTGGCCATTATCTTCCTAAAGAAATATGTTGGGATGATGCAAGTGGATCACGAGGATTGGCAAGAGGAATTTGAGGATTTTGCGGTTTTAAACAAGTTTATGTAAGTTGGGAGTTTCAATTCCCAGAATAGGATTTTTTGGCTAGGTAGGACTTGAATGCAGTAGATTACTTTCGCCATTATAGTGGCTTGTTCGTTTTTTAGCAATTTTTTGGTGTCGGATCCTGGTGTTTTAGTGCCCAATCAAACTCCGGTTCGGTTTTGTGGGCAATGGTGGGACAGTCTATGATGTCGTGTCAAACTTTAGCTATGAGATGTTGCGCATTGTAAACTGTTATTTTCTTTTAATATAAACTCTCAACTCTTATGGATCAAAAAAAAAGAAAAAAGAGACCCTTAGCAAGAAAAGGCCAAATCAGAACATATTCCTAAGACAAATAATATAGCAATTAGGAAATAAAACCCGATCATGATAAATAATATTCACAAAACAACTACTACTAGCGTCACTTCCTAATCATTATGGAAGCAAACCAATGTGTTTACCTCAGCAGCAATTAGTAAATAAAATCACATATAAAACAAAAAGGGTTGCAATTAAAAGTCTTTAAGGGGCAGCAATTAAATTAAAAAGGCTAGCGATTAGTTTGAGCAGACATAATGAAAAGGCAGGTTTATTAATAAAAAGACATGTTTGGATGAGGATGGATATAAATAGAGTAGAGAGTAGGAAGAATGAAAAGGGGGAACAAGAGGTGAATAAGGAAAAAGGGAGTAGGCAGCAAACAGTGATATACTAATTCTGATCACGGTTGTATTTGATATAGTAATAATCATAGTTTATATTTAATATATGAATAATTATAGTTTATGTTGAAAATCAATCAAAGAGTAAATAAATGAAAATAAATGAATGCCTAGAAAATAAAGTAATAGCTAGTATCTGATACATATATTTAATATATATATGATAAATATAAATATATTAAATATAATACATTTCTTGTATTATAATTCATATGTTGATAAATATATTTTGGTAATTGATAAGTATATATTTAGGTATATATAATGAGATTCATATACACATCATAGGGGGTGGGAAAATACAATATATATGTATATATATATATATATATATATATATATATATATATATATATCTATTATGTACGATTATCCAATAATGATGCTTGCAGCAATTATTGAGCCTTATAAATAGTTAAGATGTTTAATATAATTATGGATAATAGATTCTTGTTTGTTGAGTTACACTAATGATATCTTTTGAGTGCAAGAAACAAGAACAATTGCATCTTAGGAAGATACATCATAGCATCAAAGAAAGAAGACGGATCGAGCTCAGGGAAATAAGTCTAGAAGAAGCCCAAGTAGTTCAACGATCGGGGGTAAGTACCCTCAACCAACTGATATACCATTGAGGTTTATATAATCAAATTCTAGTGACAGTGGGTTACAGTGTAATGCCTAACTCATCTTATTAGAATCCATATCGGTGAATGTTCTAATTTGTGATGATTTGTGAGTTCAATAGGATAAGTGAATGCATAGAGTGATTAAATGACACGCTGCAATCAATAGATATATGTGTCTATATATTGAGTTCATCTCTTCAGCGTAAGTGAATTTTGCATATAGAAATAAATGGATGTTATTTGTCTAGCCACAATAATATTTCTTACAACAATTATTGTGTCTCAATGAGCTTTTATGACTTTACCTTGAAGGATAGACTTTGAGCCAAACAATTCCCTTTCACTAGCACTCAACAAGGATAGGGAGTTTGTGGAGGGAAAGGCTGGTAATTCGATCCATTGAAGGATGGTCCCAAGATGGGGTGGAACACCTTGAGGGAGCCCTATTTGAGATCATTCACGCGCCTTTTGCACAGTCATTCTACCATCCAAAGAGGTTAGGAAAGGGGAAACAAGGTGAAGATCTATTCCAATCAAGAGTAATAAGTCATATCAGATTATATTAGTTATGCACTAACAATGCATTTCATTTATCTTATTCCATCAATCTTTCATCGCTCTTTATCAAATAATCTTTAAAATCAAAATTTTAATCTGTGCATTTTATGTCTCTAATATAGGGACATTACACAAGGCTGCCAATGGGACAAGTGGTCATATTTGCAACAATCTATTGATTCCTATAATTCATAAGGCCTTAGAGACTTGTAAAAGATCCCGTCCAAAGAAAGGGGTTGCAAACACTTCTCCAGCTAACCCATGGTATGATGAAGAATGTAAGGCTGCCAAGAGATCATTGAAAGAGAACAGGCTAAACAAAGAAAACAAGAAGAAATATGAGAAGTTGGTGCAAGCAAATCTAGAAAAGTATGTAAACACAAGAAGCAAAGAGTTAATTTCTCTTGGAAAACACAACCCCAAAGGTTTTTGGAGGGAGCTACAACAAAAGAGAAAATAGTGAGAATAAATAACAAATGTCCAATGGTTAGAGTATGTGAGGCTTCTTTATGAGAGGGTCCATGGGAAAGATTCTCCTCCCATAGTTAGCACATCAATGGAGCTCTTTTCGGTAGAAGATATCAAACAAGGTATAAAGCTTTTAGCAAATGGTAAAGCGCTGGACAAAGATAGGCTATAAGTTGAATTTATAAAGTGGGGAGTTTAAATCCTTGCTCCCCACATCAAAAGAATGTTCAATGATGTCACTCGTGATGGCTTTCCGATGGAGTGGACAACTAGTGTTGTCATCCCTCTCTACAAAAGTGGTGATATCAATAACCCATCTAACTACTGCACTAGTATGGTCAATCCTATTCTTGGCAAGCTTTTTGGGAGCATGTTAGAACGTAGAATGTAATGTCCCCATTTTTGCCATTCGCCCTTCAATGCCTAATAGCCTATTTCCGGAAGCTGTAGGCTTGTCAAAGGTAAAATTAGGGTTTCCTATGCTATTGGGATTCTGGAGCAGTTTTGAGGGTTTGCATGTATGATTTTTTCATGCATGTTCGATGATGTTTTCTGGGTTTTTGGAGAGCTTCAGAATGGTGTGACATGCATCTCCATCAGACAACCTTTTTTCGGAACTTGCTATTTTTAACCGGCACATTGGAGTTTCGAGATTTGGAGTGCAGATTCTTTCTGGGTGTTCTGAGAGCTTCGCAATGGTATGACATGCAAAGTGAGCGGAGCAACTTTTCAGAATTTACTATTTTTAGTAAGTTCTATTTTTAGCAGGACTCTAGTTGGCAGTCGCACGATAAGCTTTTCACTTTGAGTGGAACAGTTGAGTTTTCCCTAATTTGGCTTTTTGAGGTGCATTTGTGAATAAATGATTTATTTAAATCATTTAATGATTTTAATATTTTATGACCTTGGCCTAGCATAATAACTTCATGTTTTTAAAAGTGGTCATAAAAGGGAGGACGTCTCATGAAAGAAATATTTAATATTTCTAAAGTCAGTTAATTATTTTAAGGATGGGACGCCACTTTGGAGATGGTTATTATTTTATTAAAAGTTTATTATCTCCCTAAAGTTTGGATGCCAAAATAAGAGGGAAGAAATATTTTAAAAATTAAAATATTTTCAAGAGCAAGAAAGGGAGTTTTTTATGGAGAAGTTGAAGGGTCACCTCAAAACTTATAAAAGAAGGTCTTTGCTCTCTCATTTATTTTCTTTGGAAAATATTGTAAAGTTATGCTGCTGGTTTGAAATCCAGAATCCGGCTAAGGGAAAGCTTAGCAAATTTACTCCATTCTTCGGGCCTGAAACTATGGTTCCTAGATGGTCAGTTGTGAGTGTGCTTCAATTAGAAGTGCATATTGTGCATCAACATTGAAGATTTTGGTGAGATTTTCCAGTTTTGTGTTTGTTGGTTCAAGTATGGCTGAAACGAGTTTTCATTTATAGCTTTTGAAGTGATTTTAATTTGCATATGGGTATTTGCTCAATCATTTCCTATGCTATAGGCAATCATTCTTGTGCATTTTCAGATTTTATTATGATGTCTACAATTTTCTAGAGTAGGTCGCCTTCTCCAGGAGGGTTTATCATTTCCAGATTTCTTCTTGGGATGCATGCTTAATAATTAGAAGGGTATTGAAGTTGTTTAATGACTTGTTCTTGGTCACCTTTCATCCGGCTTTCATTTGCAATTGATTTGGTGTCATTTGGTTGAGTATCGAAGGAGATATGAGCATTTTAGTGATCTCCTAGCTTGCTGGTCTAAACATTCAACTTGTTGGTTTTGTAAATCGGACTTGGTTATTTCCATTTCGTGCTATATTTCTTGGGTGTGTTCATTCTTATTTGTAATCAGAAATGTAGTGTCATCATTGCAGCTGTTTTGGAGCAGATTTCTATTGGAAATCTATGTAATTTGTAGATAATTTACATTGTAAGGCTGAGAATTAGTAGTACTAATCCAGTCATTTATATTTCTGCATTTACTTGTGTTTTAATTCACATTGTAACCCCTGGATGGTTTACCGCCAGTGTGGAAGAATAAACATTCGTATCTTTTTATCTCACCCATTGTTTAAGTGGCGAATTCCCACTATTGAGTGGATGCCTGCCGTAGCGGATGAACTAGTTTGAAATTATAATGCTCTTTCCCCCCACTAATTTAAGTGGTAGCGTGGAATCTCTCATGGCTAGTTCACCGCCTAAGTTCATTTCAGTTTTGTAATTAGTACTCTGCCATATTCAATCACCTCGCCTTCCAAGGATCTTGGTGAACATTCTTGACGTTGAGTTTTATTCCCCTCTCTCAATTGTACTCATTTCAGTTATTGAGTTAATTAGATCCTAGGAATCCTCTAACCATATGCCCGCCCCTCCTCCCTCATCGGGTCTTAGGGCGCATTCTTGGTTAGAGTTACTATTCCGCATCGTTTTGGTTTTGGAGCTAACCTTAACAGGTGCATGGTTGTATTGTATTTAATGTTAAAAATCAAGAAAAAATTGAGAGGGTACCTTTCATAGAATCAACAGTTGGGTGGAAAAAGAAGAAAAAAGAGCCAAAAGGGTGGGTTGGCTTTAGGCCTAAATACTCTACCATTGACCATTGCATCACCCTTAGACACTTGATTGAAAAAATATGGGATAGTCAAGGTGAGGAAGCTTTTTGTTCCTTTGTTGATTTTAAAAAAGCCTTTGATACGGTGCCTAGAGACAAATTGTGGAATAGAATGGATGAATTAAGTATACCGGATGAGTATAGAGTTGCAATGCATAGACTTTATGAGCAAGTCAGAGCTAAAATCAAAACAAGTGAGGGAATGTCTAAATGTTTTGGCAACGACATTGGGGTCAAGTAGGGTTGTCCTTTATCACCCACTCTTTTTGGGTTATACATTGACAAACTAGAAGATTGGTTAAGCAAAACTGATGGGGGGGTATCTAGTTGGCAAGTTATGTGGTGAAACTAGTACTATATGTCGATGATCTTATCCTAATCTCAAAAACTACTCATGGTTTGAGAGAACTTTTGAAGGCATTGGATCTCTTTTGTCAGGAAGTTGGAATGCAAGTGAACACCACCACGACCGAAGTCATGATTTTTTCCCTAAAGAAGAAAAGGAAACAAGATAACTTTTTTTTTTAAGGTAGCCCTTTGGAAATAGTGAAAAAATACAAATACCTTGGGATTGATTTTCACTGTAAGCTCAATTGGGAGACTAGTAGAACAAAAAGGATACAAGGGAGAACTTATTTCTTACTCCAAAATAGGTGTAGGAAGGCTAAACTTTGGGATTGGAAAACCAAGAAAACCCTTTGGTTTGTTGGTCACACCAGTGGTTCTCCATGGCTGCGAAGTGTGGGGAAGTAGCATGTCAAATCATAGATGGAGACAATTAGAAAGAATCCAAAAACATCTAATCACTTGCAACTGCAATGTCCCCCTCTCAGCAGTAATCTTGGAGATGACCGTTAGCCTATTTCGAAAACCCGTAGGCTACTCGGAAGTGGAAATTAGGGTTTCCTATCTTTGTGGAGGTTGTTTCAGCTTTTTCAAAAGGTTGCCCCTAGAATTTTGGAGTTCTGTTTGTGGATTCTTTCTGGGTTTTCTGAGAGCTTCGCAACAATATAGCTAGCATGTTGTTCTGAGCAACTTCCCGAATTTACTATTTTTAGTAAATTCTATTTTTGGCAGTGGTCCTGCTGGCATCAGTACGTTTGGCTTTCCTCTTCGAGCAGTTCAGTTGGCAGTGTTTGATTTGGCCCTTCGGTGCTTTTTCTAGAGAGATAAGTTATTTTAATAAAAATTATGTTATATTTTAATATTAAGTCCCTTGGCCTAGCTTGATGACTTTTAAGTTGTTTTTAAAAGGTGGTCTTCATGGGTGGACGCCTCATCAGGGGGGCTAGTTGAAATATTTACAAATTGATAAAGTTGACTATGGAGAAAAGGGATGCCAACTTGAGGAAGGTAATTTTTGTTTTAAAAATGAAATATTTCATTAAAGAAGTGGGATGCCAACTTGGTGAGAGGGATGAGTCAACTTGGAAATTTGAATTGTGTTGACTCCTTGATTTTGGCATACCTTCTAGATGCTTCTAGAGACGCTCTTCACAGGTTATAAAAGGAGGCTACTTCTCTTCATGGATTATCTTATGTCTTCAGTATTGTTATGCTGCCGGAATGGTGTCAGAATTGCTTCGAGGGATGCATACCTCCTAGCTGGGCTTAACTTCTTGCTTGAGAGATAGCAACTAGTTGAGAATTGATTTCAGCAAAGTTATCTTGCATTTTGTAGTTGGGTTTCTAGCATTTTAGTCAGTTTTGCAGTTGCCAGTTTAACTGTAGTTGAATAGCGTTTTTTTGCATAGAAGTCTTTGAGTGATTTTATTCTGGTTATGGGTAGTTGACAAATGTGATTGGAAGATTGGGGGGACCCTTTCCACCAATTTCCAGATTTTATTAACTAGTATCTGATTTTATAGAGCAAAATTGCCCCTCCTTGAGGGCCATACCATTTTGGCTTTGTCTTGGTTTTCGTGCAAAACAAATGAGAGTTGTTTGGGGTGATTTCAGTGATTAATCTTGGTCACCATTCATGTTAGACACTTATGCTTTTTACTTCATGTCGATTGATGGTGTTTTGAGCAAGATATGAGCATTTTAGTGAAGTTGCAGGTTGTTGGTCTGTGCAATTTCAGTCATTGTTCAATCATATCAGATTGTGAGAATTCGTCTTATGAGTGGGATTGAGTCTAGGAAGTCAAGTTGAGTATAGGAGAGTCCCTTTACATTATTGCAACAATGAATGACTTCTAATCATGTGTTCTTGGCAGGCTATATATCTCATTGTAAGCTAAACAGTAGTACTGTCAACACTATTTCTCTCTTTCTCTAGTTCTTGCAAATCCCACAATTGTGGAAGAGACTGGCCTCATTTCAGTCTTTAGTTTCAGGTTTCATTTACTTGTATCACCCGCTGAATAAGTGGAAGAGGCTGGCTTGCCGTCTATTTATTTACTGTAATGCATTACATCATCATATTGTTGATCGGCTGAGCCGTCAACATGCTCCCGCTCAATAAGTGGTCGAGTTGCATATTTACTTTCAATAATGTACTTTCATTTTCAGTCCTCCTGTTGAATAAGTGGTAGAATTGATTGTTATCTCCTTTCATTACTCTTTCAGCAGTTTCAGCTTGTGCTAACAACCCCCTTTCGAGTATGCTCTCACCTTACCCGCATTGGGATCTGGGTTGATCAGAGGAAAGGGTTCCCTTCAGTTGGATTGTGATTTCACTAATGTTAATGGGTGAAATTATTGTGTCAAAAAAATGAAAAAAAATTGGCTAGCACATTTCAGCAACCTCAAAGTCAAAACTATGATCCCTTATGATATTCTCTTGGCTGAATCAGGAACCTTACCGTTGGAGGCATTAGCTATAACTTGATTGCTAAACTATCTAAAGATTGTTGAAAACATGGATAATCACCATTGGCCCACAATAGTTGTGGAGGAGGTATTAGACCGCAAGAAGAAAACATGGATGAAGAAAAATAACAAATGGCTAAGCAAATGGGACATCAATTTGCACAAGTGCCCTAACACCAATGAGGAAATAAAAAATTATGTCGCAAAAAATATTAGGATTGCCATGTGGACAAAGCAGATTGGGCAAAAAAAAACGCACTATGTCAAAGAGTTCAACCCAACTTGGGAGCACAGTGAAATGACTTATTTAGGAGCAGCAATTAAAGGAAAAACAAGGCTGTTAATAGCTTAATTGAGGACCGGATCGCATCATCTTAGGTGTGAGACCAGAAGGTGGACTATACCTAAGTGTGGGAGGATAGAATATGCATATTTTGTAATAAAGGGGTGGTGGAGACAAAATGGCACTTTATCATGGAGTGCACAGCTTATGAGGATATCCGTACTCAGTATGAGGGCAACTTAAAGGCTGATAACTTTCACGAGCTATTCGAGGAAGAAAAGATCAGCAAGACTGCTAGTTTTTTGGTCAAAATTTGTAGTAGAAGATCCAACATTGAAAAGAATTTAGAGATATCTTACTGTTGTGGTTCTCGGTCCCTTAGACTGTTTGGTCTCGTAGACAACATTAAAATCTCTCATTCATTCATAGATAGCCGCCTCCCATCAGCTGCAAAAAATTATTGGTTGTCTTTTCTTAAACTGCTGCACTATCCAAAAGGAAAAAAGAAACATGGTCGCTGCACATATAAGGCTTGGGTTTACCATGTCCTTATTATGGTTAAAAGGTTAAAAGAAAGGAATCACAATTAAGACAAAAGAATCGCAGATTTAAAGAAAAGGCATCTGGTCGCAGCAAACAAAAGGAGACTTTGCCAATCAGGTTCCTAAACTATTTAAACATTATTTTACTTTAAATAATTCTTTAATATGTTTTGTAAATTGTGGCAAGAAAATTCTGTACAATAAAGAGTAAATTCAAGTCACTGTTCATTTTTTTTTATAAATATTTTGCAACGGAAAAAAGAAAAAGAAAAAAAATCAGAATATTTGGAAATACAAAAAATTGTGGAATTGTTGGAAATTGCAAAAAGGGTAATATTTCAGTCGATCAGCTGGTCATTTGGAGGCACCAATAATTATTTTCATCTGGTACTGTGTAACTGGCTTTTTCTAATGACCTGCTAGTAAAGACAAAACCCATCTATTAGCAGATTTGAGGTTGAAGCTTGAGCTGGGCGATCATATTGAGGCTAGAGCTTGGGCAGAGTCATTCACCAAGGGCTAGTGGTGATCACAAAGGAGTTACACGCTGTTTGTGGCAGTCCAACAACCTACAGAGGCAAATCTGAATGAGCTTTGAGGATTGGTGTGATTGCATCCTAGGGCTGTGACATTTACAAGGTGATTAGAGTGCTGTATTTGACAGACCAGATCTGCCATTGTAAAGACCAAGCCAGATCTGGAGCGAGAGGATCATTGATCAGACCTACAGGCCGTAGTTCACTCAAAATCACTTCCCAAGGGTACCTAACAGTGACATATCCTGAGGTGCAAGTGAGTTTCAGACCGCTGTCAACCAGGCAATCACCCCTCATCACAGCATCTGAGATCTACACCTGTAGTAATGGGTTATTTGAGGGTTACACACCTCAAATCAGGCCTGGGTGATAACCGTGTAAATCCTAATTGGGTAAGGATTAGGGAATCATCTGAAAATGAAGCAATTCAGTGCTGTAGCGCTACCAGCCTGGTCCTTCATCAGCAGCTGGGTGATTAACAGCAGACATACATACCAGATTCTGATCAACAATCAGAACTTCTGTGTGCGAGCCTGGATCTGAGCCTAACCTAACCCTAGTTGCCACCCAAGCGCACCATAAAATTGGCATATTGCTGACCTGGAGTCCCTATCTACCTCCGCGCAGGGCAATCCATCGTATTCAAGCCCATCTGAGCACTGCCAGTCAGTCTGTGTTGCAGCATAATCATTCTGTAAGAGAGCTAATAGACAATTATTCAATTGTTGGTAATTCCTCATGCATTAAAGTTGTATTTGAGTGCACTTGATGAATGAAACTGCCAATAAGACTAAATATTTCTTTCCAGATCTGTGATTACTGACATTATCTGCAAGAATTCTAACAGTGGTATGTAGAACAGTGACAGTTTGGGTTTGATTTTATTTAATTTGAATTCCTAAGAACAAACCCTAAGTCTATTACATACTTGGAAAACAAATTGACTGCAAAACTATTAACTACCTTTTTACCAGTGTCATAATGCTGAATGAATATTCATTGCTTTTAGACATACTGACTCACAAAACAAACTAATAAGCCAAGTAAAATTATTGTCAAAGCATTTCATGAAGGACCATAGACAAGATTTGGCTAGATTTTATATAGAGCTTCTGCTCACATAAATGCTTGAGGTAGTGCATCACAGAACTGTAAATAATCAATATAATTTATAAAAGATGCTTCAAATTTATGTCAAATGCAAGGCACTGTAAGACATCATACAACTCCAGCAGACATGTGACAAAGCTTTGGCATAAGGGTTCTATTGTACACTCAAATGTGACCAAGGTTTACAAATATTAAGAACGTGGGCTATGTTAAAGGCAGTTCATTACCTCACGTAAGATTTATCAAGCAAAGACAAACAAATGCCATTAGATTTTTCGAATTTCCACAAGTAGACATTTTGTTGGTAGTTTTACTGGTTATTATGTGTTGTTTCTGGTACTAGAAAGAAATGACACGGTAATTGTCAGGAAAAAATGAAACAGAGAGAAATTCTATTAATTGTTTAGAGGAAAGCCCTGTAGTAATACAGAGCATTGCATATAACTTTGCCTCAGAAGCAGCAGCATAAGATATCACAAAGTGTTTTGCAAAGCCAGTCAAAACTATATAACTAATTGAATATAAACTATTATAGGCTTTTACTCACCATAAATTATCAGTTCACAAGGACCAAAAAACCTTTTGCCCGCTATGGTTGGTATTTCTAACATACATATCAAGTACATTATTTGAACCATTTCTATACTACTTTGTTTAGAGATCTATTAAGACTTGTTGACTTCAACTAATTTCGGGATTTCTGCCTTTGAGAAAATGATTTATTCCTAAAGAAAAGATTTCAAGGTTTAAATTCAACTCATTTTAAAAAAGAGAAGTTCGTATCTGTAATAAACAAATGAATTAAATCAAAATCAGGCAGACGTTAGCCAAGCGGTCCTTAATTTTTGAAAAACAATAGAAACAACAAAAAAAGTTATAAAAACAGGCAAATCGATCAGAACTAAAATAAAAGGGTACAAGATATTCGATAAACTCAGAATAAATTATAATTCCAATTTACAAAAATAATTCATGGAAATTACCAATAAATTGTAAACCAACTGCCTAAGCTGGTGCAAACATCTTGTGTATACCTAGATGGTGTAGATTCAGTCAAAATTATTTGAAACGAATCTACGAAATTCAGTATGCCACGGATTTGCATCACTTTAGTGTTCACCAAATATAAAATAATTTTCATTAACAAAATGAAAACATCATAGTTAGAATTGAATTGTGGAATAAAGTGTACATAGGGATCAATATTTGAGAATTCCACAGGTAAACATTTTTAGAATATATCTGGATGCAATTGTGTTGAGCTTTAAGATGCTATCTATTTACAATATAACTGCCTAACGGAGGATGGGGGAAGCTATTCGGATGCAATTTTGTTGAGCTTTTTCCTTCCATAGAAATGCGAATGAAAATCAAATTGTCCAGAAAGAGGGGAAGATAACCGGTGCGTCAATGGTGCGGATCTTTCCTATTCCATACCTCAGATTTTCCTTTTTGACTAGTTTACAGTCAGCCTAAGAAAACAGTAATCTGTAAAGAGCACAGCTTGATTGACTACAAAAACACAGAGATTTAAGTAGTTGTATTAAATTATAAAACAAAAAGCTTTTACTTACCTAGGTCCGCTAGGGCGGAAGAAGCGAAGCTGGCCCCAGTCATGCACAGCGAGACCAGTTGACCAAGGGCTAAAACTCTCACTAGCTGCCATAACTTAGCTCTGTTCATGTCCCAGGGCTAAAACTCCCTTTCTCTGCTTCAGATTCTAATCTGACCGCGGCTATGACATTGGCATTGCGCATGTTAAATTTATTTGCAGTTGACATCGTAATAATAAATATGAATTGATGTGACCATCCTGTCTGCTGAAAAGACGTGCTCGAAACGGTTATCGTCGTTCGGTCTGGTGAGATGATTATAGTATATTTTCTTGTTCACCTGCAAGTCAGCGAAGATGGCGATTGAATACCACCGGCCCAGCTTTGAAAACGTGGAAATCTATCTACTTAGTATCATATTGTTTGAATTTTGAAAATATTCCTGAGTGAGCATGAGTTTTTCTGAAAAAAGATCTAACTTGCGTTGCAACTCGATTGACATACAATCATTGAATATTGTTTTTAATTATTGTTATTTGTTAAATAATATTGTAGATGAAAATAAACAACCCTTACAAATATATTTAAAGGTGCATAAATTAAATAGATTTTTTAAGAGTTAGTAATTTTATAGATAAAATTAAAGTTGAACAAATGACATAGAGGGGGCTGGTTGAATATGATAAAATGATAGATAATTTAAAAAATTATTATAGAAAGTTTAAAAAATATATGATATTGGTTATAATATTTTCTATCATTTAAATGTTTAAATAGATAGTCTATTTATATTTATGTCAAATCTATTTGTCAAGTGGTTGATCAAAGTCTGGATGTCATTGACCTACAAGATGTTTGTTTAGTTGATATATTCTTCATTGTGCGTAATTTTTTTAAATTTTGTGAGTTATTCATAGTTAAAGATCTCCATTGTTCTTTGTAGCAGTAGACAATTGCTCTTGAATAGTACCTATTTACTCTTTAAGTTTCATGTTGGAGTACAAGGTTTCCTGTAAAATTTTGACCAAATTTTCCACCTATAAAAGAATGTTAAAATTTTGAAATGGCAATTCCCATAGAAAGGGTGCTATTAGAAAAGATGGCAAAACACCTTTGCTTCCAAATATATAAAAGAATAGTTTGATGCCATGACTCATGTATGACATGGAAGAACACATTGATGCTTAAGAGAGAAAATCTCTATGAAATTTTCATAGGAAAATTGAGGGCAAGGTCGAAAGGAGAATTTGACAAAGACTTTTAGAATGGAAACGATGTTAAAAAGAATGTTTGAAGGTTTCTTTTTTTGAAAAAGAAGAACAAAAAATGGAGAGGGTTGAAACAAATATAGATGATTTCCAATCAAAAGATGATGGTGATAAAAGTTCCAAACAAGAAGTTGAGCTTGCACTACCACCTTTGATTTACAAATGGTAAGGCTAAGTTTATACCATTTAGTGGTTGAGTGAGAGCTTTTCCATTTGATATTCAACCTTTCATCATTGCAAGAGGGAAGTAGAAGCTTCTTATAAATAGCTTGGAGCAGTAGAAGCTTCTTATAAATAGCTTGGAGCAAAAGATGAATTATGTTTCTACCAATAGGCCATCACTAGTATTTAATAAAGTCATAAACCTAGAATGTGTAGAGTTTGATTTGTAATTGTAGGAGTACAAGGGATTAAACAATGCTTATATATTAAATTTGAGACTTAGAGAAGTGATATTCAATTGGAGAAAATTACCATCTTTCCAATTGAGATACAAGAGGTCCCATATATCCTTGAATGTTTGTATCCCTTTCCTAAACAAACACTTTCCACATAAATTCTTGCATAGGGTTAGAGGCTTGTCAGATCAAGTTTTACCAATCTATTTTGACCATGTCTAAGGGATTAATTTCTCCAACAAAGCCAAGAAACTTTGAATGAAATCTTTCCAGATGCTTTTAAATTGGGTCAAATCCTAAGGTTTAAAATATGAGGCAAGGAGAATTTTATCTTAACAACTAGTAGAAGACCAAGCTCAAGATGTCATGGTAGTTTAAATTTGAAACTAAAGCCCCAAGAGATTTCTCCATGTAAGGATTTTAATATATATTTTTCCAATAGAAATGTTCCTTGTGTGTAAGGATTTATAATTCACATTTCACCTTGATCTTTAGCTTGGATATAGTGTTTACATGAAGAAATTGGCATCCCTTTTTCATTTCCCATTTAGCCCGTAAGAAACTTATGATGAACATAGTCAATTGTTTATAGTATGTGTGAATATAAATTTCCCAAGCTCCCTTCAGGTTATTTTATTTTTACTTAGGTATCGGCCACGCCCTCCTAATTAAAAGCAATATCGAGCTCCTTTCGCAAGGCTTTATGTGAGTGCTAACACTTGTGAGTCGGATGCTCCTTGCAAGGTTTCCTTCTCTCGCTTTTCAGAATTCGTCGCCATGCTTCCATGTGTCAATAGTTCGCACTCTTCAGTGCTTCTTTCCATCGCTCCTCTTTCGGGCCCTGACCGCATGCCACGTAGCATCAATCCGCGCACATTTCTTAGCGACCCCCACCTGTGGCACAGTATGCTTGGGAGACCTCCACGTGTCTTCGCAGCGCAAGTTTTTCATCGCATAAGGGGAAAGATGAACGTCAACCCCGATCGCTTGCCACGTAGATCTTCTAAAGGCTTCATTGCAAAGGAGGACAAAGCAAGCGACAGCCTCACAACAGCTGCCAGGTTTTGTAACTTTCGTCATGAGTGGATGACACGTGTCGACACTCTGGTCTACTAGGACCACTGCCATCATTCGCAGGGGATGCATCCGGCTCTAAGGCGTCCTCATTCATGGCTCGAATCTTTTTCGTTGCAACGGCCAGCGAAAATCATTGCTAATACATCATTGCTCATGATCGGAGGATCTTTTCTGTTACTGGCTCACCGGGCTAGGATTTTATTATAAATACTGCTTCTTCTTTTGAAGCAGGAGTTCAAAATTTGATAGAAATTTTGGTAAAAGAACTAGGCCTTTACCACTTTTAAATCATTGTAAAGACTTATAGACTGTGTCATTGTTCAACCTTTCTATTTTCTTAAAGATTATTGATAAAGTTTTATTGTGCTATCATGGTACTGAATGTTTCATTTGTAGAAATTCTATAAATTTAATGCAAGTTTGTTGGTTTAAATCATGTCTTTGACTCCTCTTTTTAGTAAATGTGCATGAATATTATTTTATGTCACTGGGTGAAATATTCAGACTTCTATCTTTACTTTTTGTCATTCTAAGACATAGCAAATTATTGAACGAGCCCTTAGATCACACCTACAAGATAGATCTATCGTGCCTTACATCTAAATCTTGGTGCATCGCCCTAGTTAGATCCTTTTATTTTTATATTTGCTTCATTTTCCCATTCAAAACCCCAATTATAGAAGAAGCCAACTTCTTTAAAATCTGAAGGTTACTCAGTTTAGCACAATAGGTCCCCCCTTTAACTAAGTTTCCCACAAAGGGTTGTTACCTTGTCAATTTTTGGCATCAACAGTTTTTCTTTTTCCTAGCACGCCCGGTGGGACCACTTAAATATACCAAATCTAGAGGGTGTATAAGCCATCAACCTATTACTAGGTCATGAACCGCAAATAATCCTGGCTTGTTAGTGCCTCCGCTACTAACAATGCATATCCAAACTCACCCAATAAAACTTTTGGATCCTAGATATGATGCAGATCGCAAACCAAAATTATGTGGCTTGGGACGTCGGAAGTCCTCTTGTAGCCCCAGTCGCACCTGTTGTTTGGGCCCCTATCCCGATCTCTGCTCTCAAAGCTATTCCAAAGTTTACCAGAGATGGCTCAAGAACACCATCTGAACATCTGCAAGATGTTGTAGACGTGTGTTTAGTACATGGAGTTACAAATCATAACATAGCGTTGAGATTGCTTGCAGCTTCTTTCAGAGGAAGAGCACTAGATTGGTATCACACTCTACTGACTAATACTATCGATACTTGGGATGAGCTCGGGGATCCTTTTTATGAAAGATTCTCTAATGACAAAGATAGTTCTTCGCTATATCATCATCTATCAACAATAAAGCGGGCCCCATCTGAAGCCATAACCGATTTCAATGCTTGATTCCATACAACCTGGCAGAGAATCCAGAATGCCATCTGACCACTAGCCAAGTTAGCATTTATGTTCTACTTAAATTCCATTAATGTCGACATCTCCATGATGATCTAGTCACTTGGTGGAACCACATTATCGGATGCATACAACATAGCAGTTAAGGCAAAGAACAACTTGATCGACGCTGGGAAGTTGCCACCTCATTCCATTATGCTGATATTCCTTGAAATATCAACTTCTACCTAGGAGATGCCATCTACTAGCACACCCGTGCCACCCCCATCTATGCACACATATCCAAGTGTGCCACAGAATGTTGCTTCTACATCTGGTGCTTCGAAGGATGAGATGAGTGACATAAGGGATATGTTACAAAACTTAACAAATGAAGTAGCCACTATCAAGCGCAACCAGGTTGCTCCTTTGAGACCATCCTACCAAAGTTATCAAGGAGACAAACCCTCCTACCAACAAAACCAATATCAAGGAGTCGAGCGCACAAATCTATCGGCTAAGACAAATAACCAGATAGTACCAGTACCAACTCCATTGGGAGTTTCTCAAACAAGTACAAGCAAAGAGTTGACCGTAGGGCATAACAATCTCGTCGAAAATTTCAATCCCCGGTGCTATCCCTACGGCAACATGCATATGCCTTGAAATTGTCTGCATGGCAATTTGCGGCAAAATATTGTGAAACAACATAGCCAAGGTGTGGCGAAAAACTCAAGAGGATATACATGTGCCTCTCCCCAAATGGAGAATGCAATTCTTACCACACAAATGCAGGGAATGTCCCTAGAACACGAAAAATGACATAGCTCCTGACCATGCCCTCCCCTCATGGATGGAATGGGAAGAAGCAGTGTTCACTTATGAATCATCCATATTGGTGACCCCCAAGTACAGTTTGACTACAACACCCAATCGAAGAGGAGATTCACAAGTGAATCGATCACTCTGCAGCCCAGAAGCGTCCTAGACCAACCTCCTGGCCCTTCCACAATTGCTCCATAGCCATAGTTGCGCAAGGAGATTGTCATCACCAATTCCAAGGAATAGAAGCCTCCATATCCGCCACCTTTCAATGTGGTGGAACAATTGAAGAAATCTTCCGCTAATGTATCCCTCTGGGATATCTTAGCCATTCCATAGAAAAATTCATTACTACAGAAGGCCCTGCAGAAAGATACGATTGTGCAATCAGTAGAACAAGCTTCCGAAAGGACTAATGACTCATCACCTCTAGCCAAAGTTCTTGCAAATGCTACAGAGGAGGCTTCGACCGAAGTCAAAGAGGAGAAACTAAAACCTAAACCAGTTTTCTTGACCCTCATTGTGGGGAAGAAATTGTTGCATAATTCCATGATTGACTTTGGTGCCAACACCATAGTCATGCCCAAGCAGATAATTGCAGCCTTAGGGCTTAGCTATGAGCCCTTAAAGAGAGGAGTTATCCAGTTGTATGGGAACAAGGTCGAAGTTGTAGGCATCATTAAAGACCTCCCCTTGACTTTGTTTTCATGTCCTAGCATCATAGTATTGCAAGACACCGTGATCATTTATGTCCCTCCCATGTTGGGCGTCTTCCTATCTTGGGAATTCACCTCAAAGATAGACAAATACCTTTCTTTGGATTGGTCCCACCTGATTCTCAGAACTAAGCATGGGGCTGAAATAAAGATAATATCATAACCTCTGTACACAAAACATGTAGCTGATGAAGCTATGATCAACTTCAAAGACACTCATACTTCTTTCACCTTAGAAGAAGCCAGTAGTAGTAGGCTATTAGGAGATGAGCAGGTAACCGAAGACACAGCTGATCGAGAAGAAGTCTTCTTGATCGAGTATGTAGGTGCTAATCCTTTCATCAATTATCATGCTACCGGGTTGGGCACTTATGTCATCTATGATGAGGATCAAGAGTTCCCGAGGGTATTAAAGGAATCCACAGCTGAACAATCCTCATAGCTCTTGACATTGCACTTCGATGGTGTGAGATGCAAAGTTGACGCAAGTGTCGGGATATGCCTAGAATCTTCGTCCAATGAGAAAATTCTCAGATCTTTTCACTTCCAATTTGCTTGCTCAAACAATGAAGTCGAATATGAGGGTCTTGTGCAAGGACTAAGCCTCGCAGAGTGTATGGGTATCAAAAAAATAGTGGTGTTCAGAGATTCTGAACTCATAATCAATCAAGTCAAAAACATCTCCACTACAAAAAATGTTTGTATGTGGTCTTATAGGCACAAGGTATGGGACCTCATCAAAATTATTGAAGGGTATAGGATATTCAAAAACCAATTACCTTTTTTACCAATATGATTGATTGATATTTAACATCCACGTGGTGCCAAGAGAGTATAATTCAGATGTGGATCGCATGGCAATGATAGGATCTCAATTCGATCCTATCTTTGACTTGATTAAGAACGTACACTATGTGTGAGTGATCGTCCAACCCTCCATTCCTGATAATGATCAGAGCTAGCAAGTATTCGAAAGTGATGAACACATCACCTCGTTCATTCAACAGTCGGGAGAGTTCACCGATCAGTTTTAGCTGAAAATTGAAGCATACGAAGGGCAGATCATCTAGTTGAAATCAAAAAAACTTTTGAAAGGGTTGGTCACTCTCGAAAATTTGTTCGAGACTGATGACACAAGAAAAGATAGGAGGAAATTTGTAGAAGACTAGGAAAACTACATCAACTTGGAGGTCGGAAATGAAAGAAAATTGAAGGTCGGGAAAGAAGTTTCGTAGCATGACAAAGATAGGCTTATACAATTCTGCAAAAAATACGAGGGGGTTATGGTCTATTCTTGTTATGACCTCAGGGGATATGATCCTAACATCATCTAGCACACCATCAAACTAACGGAAGGTGCTAAACTTGTCCGAAAAAAATAGAGGCACGTCAATCCAAAGATTGAAGCCTTAATGGCACAAGAGCTAGAGAAGTTGATACAGTCCAAGATTGTTTTTCCAATCAAGCACAGTACATGGGTATTGGTGGAACCTTTATAGTTTTCTTGGTTCCACTATAAAATTGAGATTAAACCCTATTGGTTGTCATCCTAGGGTTTTGATTTTGTGAGGTTTTCATGTATGTGTCCTTTCTAGCTCTGGGTTTACTATTTTTATGTTGACTAGTTCAGTCAGTTTTTAGTCATCTTATTAATCCTTCATGGTCCCAAGTCTCGTGAAGTATCATCCCTTTCATTGTCTTGCCCGCCATGACTAGGTCATTTTCTAAAACAACGTTTGACACACGTGCTTATATTTTCTTCTTAAGTCGGGTTTTATTTTTGCATCGGCCATCGCCTGTCCGTTTTCAAGTTTTTTCAAGAAACCCGCGATGAGCGATGTCCTTCTTCTTTTGTTTCGGCCGCTTGCATGTCTTCGCATGTTTATGTGAGTCGTTGAGAAAATTACGCTCGATGAGCGATGCGATCAACATTTTGACCCATCACTCCCCTCTTAACAATTGCGAGTTATTTTGTGCAAGATGTTGTTGAACCCGCGATGAGTGATGGCTTGGTTGTATTCCATCACTAGGGTGCGATGTTTCACTAGATGGGGCTGGTTAACTTGTGGGCTAACATGTGATGGGCGTTGCAGTAGGGTTCAGTGCCAATGGAATACTTGTGGTCTTCATTGTTGGCTTCACCATTGTCACATGTTTCCCATTGCGAGTTGGGATGAAACCCGTGACCATCGACGGACTAGGTCCTTTCATCTCCATGTGCTCGTTTTATCGCAGGATAGGAAAATGCTAGCGGGTATCAAAGAGCGATCAACAATGCAGTTAGATACCAATGGTAAGGATCCCTGCATGATCAAGATCAATGGTTGATGTTTCATCACTGGCTTCTTAGCCATTATTGGATGAAACATGTATGGCAAGGATGAATTGGTGACGAGCAATGTTTTCAAACTATGGCTGGGATTTTCTCGCGGTTGTTGGATCGATGGTGTGCATGCCAAGGATAGATAGCCTCAGGATAAGTTCAAGTACGTGGTGGTTTTAAAGCAATTCTTCGTTGTTTCTAAGTACGACCAGTAAAGCAAGTGGCGATCCTTAATGATCCTCGTTGATTGAGCTTGAATCTGTCGCAATCAACAGTTTAGATGCAGCATGCGAGTGATTGATTTCGTAGTTGCGCAAGCGAACCAGAGTGGCCATTAATTGCAACATGCTGGAAATTTATCTATTTAATGAGGATCGTCCATCAGACTATTCACCATTCTGGTTTTGAATTTGCACTTGTGGTTAATTATCACAAGTGCTAAGCAATAATTGTTGTTGTGTGGAGCGTTCTTGCCAGAGTGGTGGGCTAGTGCCTCGACGACTATGCTTTTTTTGCTACGTTTTGGCAACATTTTCTACGTCTGGTGTTGGTTCAGTTCGCATTTTTTTTATCTTGGGATCTCTTGGTGAGTGTTATCAGTTCTTTGTGTATATCTAACTTGTGTTACTAACACGATGATTCAGTTAACTCTTTCTTCCACACTAGTACGTAGGTTGCATCATTTGAGTTCACAGGAGCCACTGGCCTATAAACCTGAGCAGATAAATATGGTCGAAGAAACACCTGTCATTCCAAGAGTGAAGAGGAGCACTCAAAAGCGAGCAAGGAGGGTTGTTGATGTTAGCGATGGTTATAATCTTCAACCACAAACCTATGCAGAGAAATTGGTCCAACATGAGAAGATGGAATCTGGGTTGTTTGTCAAAGAATTAACAGGGATGGTAGACCTCGAGGTTTTCCCCAACAAATCTAGTCCTTCAGGAGAAGATGAAGGATCCAGCTCTAGTAGTGTCCATTGCCTTGTTTCCCTTGTGCCTTATACTGATTCTGACGAAGAGGTGGTGGTTGCAACTCCACTCTCTATGAGGACGCTAGGTGAGGGCGTCCACCTAGCTAGTAACAAGGTTGGGTGACACCTGTGTGTCTTGATTGGTGGTGATGGGATCGAGGGTCGATGATGTGATTTTTGACAGGGGTGTTACAAGAGGTTTTTTTTTGTTGTTTGGCATGATGGTGAATTTTACCATTTTTGGTAGGTGTGGATTCTGATGGTGACGCCTTTTGGAAGGCTTGCGTGGCATCTCCACCCAACGATTTGGTGCCTCTTTTTTTCTTTTTCTCTCTTGTAATACATGAATGAAATGATAATTGTTCAAGGATAAAGCCCCATGAGGCAAAATGGTGTCAAAATTACCACGAAATGTAACTAAAATGAACTATTTGCTTGTTGCTCCCTCAGCTTATAAAAGGGATTTCAAGGTTCATTTCAAGGGACCGATATATTTTGAGTTTGAAAATGGCTTAGGTGTTGGCTGAATGTAAATGGAGTACAAAATGTATGTATAACATACTAGGGTTTTATCTTGGGTTTGAATCCCGTACATGATGATCTTAGATTATTCCACATAACTCGTTGATATTATGATGAATATATAAAATCAAGATATTTGCTCTCCTATGTGTGACTATTACAATATTATGAATGAGAAACCAAGCATTTTATCATTTGTCTTTCAATGCTTAATTGAATGTATGATTTATTTTCTTTTTTTAGCCTAAGGGGTTGATTAAAATACTTGAAACGATTTGTAGGTTTGTAAGCAGTCACCTAGGATTTTGATAATAAGTGGTGTTTTGGTGAGTGTTGAATTTTCATAATGTAAGGCATTATGGGAAGAAGCCATTGATTTCATGATTTGTGCATTACTAACTGTCATGTGTTCGACTTCGTGCCCAACGGATGAAGCATTGGTGTGTTTTATGAGTATCTCTATAATTTAGTAGGACGCCCGGTATACCTTGTCAATGACTCACAATGATGTTGAGATTAAATCAAATTTTGATCATTCTAAGATGCAAATCCAAAATGATGCCCTGTTCCTAGAAAATGTGGGGTTATTTGTGTAAAGCCAGCCAAGCTTTTTTCCTAAATAATATTTATTTGTGTGTAGAGGAACACATTTATGCAAGATGTTCACTCATTTAGATAAATATGTGTGAACTTTGTTGGGAAATACCCTCCCTTGTCCCGCAGAGCCTAAAGTGTAGGGGTCAAGGGTGCAAACCCCCTTGACCCATCGAGTTGATCATTCATCTGTGAGACGCTTGACAATGATGGATGGCCACCTTCTAGAGCTCTTTTAGGGTGTACTGGAAAAAAACACCAACAAGATTGGCGACTCTACTAGGGACCCAATTTCACTCTCTAGATGCAGATCTTGGAATCACATAGTCAAATGGTGTAAGTAGTATGGACAAACTGTTCATACCGTAAAGAATTCTTCATCCTGGTTGAGAATGGACTGCAACATAACTCAAAAGGATCTGAAAGTGACTCCACTAAGAAGTTAAACCCATAACGTGCTGATGTAATAAGAAATTTTTCTTCATTTATTTCCTCTCGGTGGGAGGTGGCGAATCTAACTAAAGAACTTGACACAAGTGATGCTAAAGCTCTAGATCCGTGTGCTAAAAGAAAAGCTAGGTGAATGTTGCAAGAAGGCCAAGTATTCTCATATTACTATGTTAATAAATGACGAGAATTCTTTTATTTCGAAAGTGTAAATGATTTCCCATTAAGTGAAAAGAGCACAAACTAAGGGAAATGGTAGTTAATTTTGCATGTTTATGAATGAGGGATGTGAAATTATATGTAGTTATAAAAGGAACATGTAAATCCTGATCCTAAGTAAGTAGAGCTTGGAATTTATTGTACGAAGAGCTTGGGGTTTTGTTTAAATAAGAGATTTTGAATATCCCTGGGAGTGTATCTAATAATACTTGATAAAAACAACAAGATGTCTAGTCAGACCATGCTTCCTGACAAGGATGTAAAGAATGGGCCCCCCTTGTTCGATCAAGGAGGTTTCAATAGTGAAAGGTACAAATTTTTGGATTTCAATAACATTTGTGGGTACCCAAATGTTGTACAATACAAGATCAGGAATAAGATACCAATATTTAAAGGCAAACATGCTAAGTCGGCAAATTAACATTTGCAGGACTTTATTGATGTGATGGGAGATTATGAGGTGACCTTTGAAGATGTAGTTATGAAATTGTTTGTTCAATCTTTGAAAGGATACACTAGAGATTGGTTTTCGTATTTACCTGTATCTTCTATACACTCATGGAGATCATTCAAATTGGTGTTCATGGAACAATTTGGAGAATGGATTGATTCAGTCTTGGTTAGAGAAAAATTTATGGACATGGAAAAGAATGAAGAGGAGCTGGTCCCTTCATTTAATCTTCGATTTTCAAAGCTGATAAGGGAAATTCCAGCACACATAAGACCAAATGACGTTGAATTTTTGGTTGTGTACTTGGGAGCATTGGATAGAAAAATGAGTTACTTATTGAGAGATAAGGAACCTGCAACACTACAACAAGCATATCACATTGCTATAGACATTGAGAATAATTTGAAATACTCAATGATGAGGGCAGATTTCAATATTTGTGATGAGAACTTGAACACTCCCCATGATGCTACCATGATAGATGAATCATTCAATGGTGAGTTAGAACAGGAGAATGAGATTTGTGTTGTCTCTAACCCATCAATAGAACCATAAGAAGGTTATATTGTGGTTGAAGGGGATGGTGTCCTTGTGCATGACAGAGATGACCGAGTATCCGTAGTTCGAAGGTTGTGTGACATGCAAAGTAATGAAGGGGAATCCCTTGACCATCTTCTCTCGAGGTTCAATAATACTTTGTTGGATGTACCTAAAAATTTTAGGCCCAGTGCCCTGACATGCATTGATTTGTTTTGTGAATTATATCAACCTAGATTGAGTTCTCTACCAAAAGAGGTAAAGCCCCATGCCTTGAGCCAAGTCATTGATTGGATCGGGATCATTGAGAGGATTCAGAGTGAACAGGTAGGACATATATCATATTAGAGTGATGTCAAGGATACTTATTACCAAAAGGATCAGGAATCCTTGTTGTTAGAATAGGACGATTTGTCTGAACATGAACAGTGTGTTGGTAATCTTGTTTGTTTGATGAATGATGTAGTTGTTGAGGTACCATACCAGGATGGTGAAGTGGTCCTTGATTTTCACCCTTGGGGTATTGTGAGAGACAAGCAGGAGCAAAAGGGGGTATCACTTCTTGGTCGAATTGACGATCATGACACACGAAGTAGTGGTTCCTCTGTGGCGAGATAAATTCAGACTTCAATTTTGTTGGATATAGATCATCTTATGTAGTGGAGATGGGGTTTGTAGCCTCTGATAGGGGAATTTTTGGTGATCATGAGGAGATTCAAGTGGTTGAGGATGGAGTTTTTTCCTCATATGATGAATTTTAAGAATGTGGTTCCATAATTCTGAGTGTAAGCAATGAAGATGATCTTGATGAAGGCTCTCAAGGTATGAGAAATTGTGACCCAAATACCCATCTAACAGGGGTGGATGTAAGTAAAATGAGAATATGGTACAACCCCCTATATGATGAATCTTCACCAATAGATGAAAAGATAGGAGTTATTTCTTAATGGTGTAGGGGCAATCCACTATTTGTTGCAAGCTCTGATGATTTCATAATAGATATGCCCTACAAAGGTATTGATGATAACATGAATGTGGTGGCTAAGGGTAAAGGCCAAGGTGATATGAATGACTCACATTTTGCTATTGTGGCTGCTGATTTAGATCAATTAATCCTCCAAATGGCGGATAGGCATAACGATCAAGATAATTCAGTTTATGCCTATTATGACGAGCAAAGATCTGATGTGCATACGCTTGATCTGATATGTGATGGTGACCAGTACAATTGTGTGCTGGAATTTTTTGCAGACTCTCCTCAGCTTTTGGGCCTCATTACAGTTTTTTTCTTGCTGGATAATAACAATACTCACTTTGATTGTAAAAGAGATATCATTATCAATGAGTCATTTCCTTTTAACATTGAAAAGGGTGACTCCAGTGAGCACTGGGGCATAAATGAAGAGTTTCAAAATAATGTCTTGAATAGTCACTAGGAAAGATATGAATATTCTTCCTTACCATCTCAATCAGATGAGATTTGGGTTTTTCAGACTGATGAAATTAAGATCATACAGGACAGGAGTGGGGATGCCAATTGGAGTAGTTTGAGTTACCTTGACAAGCCTGATCCATGGGTATGTCCACTATAAAAACAACAAGAAAAGGTTTTTGACAGGGGTAAGAATTGCATTTTATTTTCCATTTGGCGGTAGGGGGCCATCAGACCACATCGAAGCAAGGAGAACTAAAAGCAATCCCAAGATCGAATTGTTTGTATTCAAATGGTCTACTTCAACTGACGATTCTGAGATCTTGCTACGCCTATAGGAGGCATACATCCCCAGTCAGAGCCACTGGTGGAACCTTTATAGTTTTCTTGGTTCCACTATAAAATTGAGATTAAACTTTATTGGTCATCATCCTAGGGTTTTGATCTTGTGAGGTTTTCATGTCTGTGTCCTTTCTGGCTCCAAGTTTTCTATTTTTATGTTGACTAGTTGAGTCAATTTTCGGTCATCTTATTAATCCTTCATGGTCCCAAGTCTCGTGAAGTACCGACCCTTTCATTTTCTTTCCCACCACGACTACGTCATTTTGTAAAACAACCTTCGACGCACGTGCTTATATTTCTCCTTAAGTCGGGTTTGATTTTCACATTGCCCATTGCCTGTCCATTTTCAAGTTTTGTCAGGAAACCCCTGATGAGCTATGTCCTTCTTTTGTTTCGGCCGCTTGCATGTCTTTGCATGTTTGTTTGTGCCCTTGAGGAAATTACACGCGATGAGCGATGCAGTCAACATTTTGACCCATCGCTCCCCTCTTAACTATCGCGAGTTGTTTTGTGCAGGATGTTATTGAACTCACGACAAGCGTTGGCTTGGCTGTATTCCATCGCTAGGGTGCGATGTTTTGTTGGATGGGCCTGGTTAACTTGGGGGCTAACATGCAATGGGTGTTGCAGTAGGGTTCAGTGCCAATGGAATACTTGTGGTCTTCATCGCTGGCTTCACCATTGTCGTGTGTTGCCCATTGTGAGCTGGGACGACACCCACGACCGTCGATGGACTAGGTCCTTTCATCTCCATGTGCTCATTTTATCACGAGATAGGACAATGCTAGCGAGTATTAAAGAGCGATCAACAATGCGGTTAGGTACCAACAATAAGGATCCCTGCATGATCAAGATCAATGGTTTATGTTTCATCGCTGGCTTCTTAGCCATCATTGGATGAAACATGTATGGCAAGGATGAATTGGCAACGAGCAATATTTTCAAACTGTGGTTGGGATTTGCTTGCGGTTGTTGGATCGACAATGCGCATGCCAAGGATAGATAGCCTTAGGATAAGGCCGGGGTACATGGCGGTTTTAAAGCAGTTCTTCGTTGTTTCTAAGTATGACCAGTAAAGCAAGTGGCGATCCTTAATTATCCTCATTGATTGAGCTTTAATCCGCGATGATCCACGGTTTAGATGCAACATACCAGTGATTGATTTCTTAGTCGTGCAAGCTAACCAGAGTGGCCATTAATCGTAGCATGCTGGGAATTTATTTATTTAATGAGGATCGTCCTTCAGACTATTAACCATTCTGCTTTCGAATTTGCACTTGTGGTTAATTATCATAGGTGCTGAGTAGTAATTGTTGTTGTGTGGTGAGTTCTTGCTAGGGTGGTGGGCTAGTGCCTCGATGACTATGCTTTTCCTGTTGTTTTTTGGCAACCTTTTCTGCGTTTGGTGGTGGTGTAGTTCGTGTTATTTTTCTCTTGGGGTCTCTTGGCGAGTGCTACTTGTTCTTTGTGTATATTTGACTTGTGTTACTAACACGATGAGTCGGTTGACCCTTTCTTCCACACCAGTATGCAACTCACGTCGTTTGAGTTCGCAAGAGCCACTAGCCTATAAACCTGAGCAAATAAATATGGTCGAAGAAGCACCTATCATTTCGAGAGTGAAGAGGAGCGCTCGAAAGTGAGCAAGGAGGGTTGTTGTTGTTAGAGATGGTTATAATCTCCGACCACGAGTTTGTGCAGAGCAATTGGCCAAACATGAGAAGAAGGAATCTAGGTTGTTTGTGAAAGAATTAATGGGGATGATGGTAGGCCCTGAGGTTTTCCCCAACAAATCTAGTCCTCTAGTAGTGATAAGTGATAGCTCTGCAAGAGAAGATGAAGGGTGCAAATCTGGCAGTGGCCATTGCCTTGTTTCCCTTGTGCCTTATACTGATTTTGACGAAGAGGTGGTGGTTGCAACTCCACTCTCTGTGAGGAGGCCAGGTGAGTGCGTCCACCCAGCTAGTAACAAGGTTGGGTGACGCCCGTATGTCTTGATTGGTGGTGATGGGATCCCAGGTCGATGATGTGATTTCTAACAGGGGTGTTACAGGAGGTTTGTTTTTGTTGTTTGGTGTGATGGTGACTTATATCATTTTTGGTAGGTGTGGATTTCGATGGCGATGCCTTTTGGAAGGCTTGTGTGGCATCTTCGCCTAACGATTTGGTGCCTCTTTTGTTCTTTTTCTCTCCCGTAATACATGAATGAAATGATAACTATTCAGGGATAAAGCCCCACGAGGCAAAATGGCTTCAAAATTACCACAAAATGTAACTGAAATGAACCCTTTGCTTGTTGCTCCCTCAAATTATAAAAGGGATTTCAAGGTTCATTTCAGGGGACCGATATCTTTTTAGTCTGAAAATGGCTTAAGTGTTGGCTGAATGTAAATGGAGTATAGAATGTATGTATAACATACTAGGGTTTTTCCTTGGGTTCGAATCCCGTACATGATGATCTTAGATTATTCTACATAACTCGTTGATATTATGATGAATATGTAAAATCAGGATATCTGCTCTCCTCTGTGTGACTATTACAATATTATGAATGAGAAACCAAGCGTTTTATCATTTGTCTTTCAATGCTTAATTGAATGTATGATTTATTTTCTTGTTTTAGCCTAAAGGGTTGATTAAAATACTTGAAAGGATTTGTAGGTTTGTAAGCAGTCACCTAGGATTTTGATAAGTGGTGTTTTGGTGAGTGTGGAATTTTCATAATGTAAGGCATTATGGGAAGAAGCCATTGATTTCATGATTTGTGCATTACTGATTGTCATGTGTTTGAATTTGTGCCCAATGGATGAAGCACTGGTGTGTTTTATGAGTATCTCTGTAATTTAGTAGGATGCTCGGTATACCTTGTCAATGGCTCGCAACTATGTTGAGATTAAATCAAATTTTGATCATTCTAAGATGCAAATCCAAAATGATGCCCTGTTCCTAGCAAATGTGGGGTTATTTGTGTAAAGCCAACCAATCTTTTTTTCTAAATAATCTTTATTTGTGTGTAGAGGAACACATCTATGCAGGATGTTCACTCATTTGGATAAATCTATGTGAACTTTGTTGGGAAATACCCTCCTTGGTCCCACAGAGCTTAAAGTGTGGGGGTCAAGGGTGCAAACCCGCTTTACCCATCAAGTTGGTCGTTCATCTATAAGACACTTGACAATGAGGGATGGCCACCTTCTAGAGCTCTTTTAGGGTGTACTGGAAAAAACACCAAGAGGTATCTAGTGTCGTTCCGATCTGAAAGAAAAATAGACATTTGTCTCTATGTTGACTTTCGTGACCTAAACAGAGCATCACTGAAGGATCATTACCCACTGCCTTCCATGGAATCAATCTTGTAGACTGCAGCAAGTTCAGAGATGTTTTCTCTATTAGATGGCTTCTCGGGCTACAATCAGGTTCAGGTTAAAGAAGAAGATCAACACAAGACCACATTCACCACCAAGTGGGGAACATTTCCATATGCCAAAATACCCTTCGGCCTATCAAATGCAAGGGCCACCTTCCAATGGGCCATGGACATTGCGTTCAACAAACTGATCAACAAAATCATCCTCATCTATTTAGATGATCTGGCTGTCTTTTCCAAGTCCAAAGATGACCATTTTGATCATCTAGAAATGATTTTCAAAAAATTCTAGGAGTTCAGGGTATCCCTAAACCCGAATAAATGTGTTTTCGAAGTATCACAAGGAAAATTATTGGGGCATGTAGTTTACCAAGAAGGAATCACTATTGATCCCAAAAGGATAAAAGCAATAAGAGAACTTCCCCTTCCAGTAAACAAGAAAGGAGTCCAATATTTTTTGGGGAAGGTTAACTTTGTGAGGAAGTTTATTTCTGATTTTGTAGGAATAATTAAACCAATAACCCTGATGCTAAAAAATGACCAATCATTCAAATGGAAAAATAAGTAAGAGAAGCCTTCGAGAGGGTCAAGAATGTTATTTCTTCAGCCCTTGTGCTGGTAAATCTAGACTTATCAAAGGACTTCATAATGTATGTTTTTATTAGCAAGACAAGCATTGCCACTGTTTTGATTCAAAAAGATGACGAAGGAAAGGGAGAACATCCTAGAGCATTTCATTCCCGAACCTTGAAGGAGTATGAGATGAAATATAACTTCATTGAAAGGCAAGTGTTCGCAATTGTAAAGGGAATCAAGAAGTTCCAACATCTTATAGCTTGCACAAAGGTGATCGTTTATGCCGCACATTCCAGTGTGTGCGAGTACATCATGGAAGGAGAAATCACTGAAAAATGGGCCAACTGGATCACTAAGGTCCTAGAATATGACATTGAGGTCAAGCCTACAAAGACTATCAAAGGAAGAGGGTTGTGCGAATATTTGGT